>CM028129.1:50547500-51147500 GCA_016271365.2 Neoceratodus forsteri | reverse complement strand
CCTGCCCTACACGCTGACACACGGACCACCTGCACACCCTCCTGACTGCTGTCCACAGGTGCGTGTCCATGATGATGCCTGCATTGAGCTGTACACCAAAGTGCAAGGGTGCCCAGCATCTGACACACGTACATGGACAGTACAGGTGGTGGTGGAGGCCTGTGGATGTGTGTGTATTTAATGTCTGTGTTCCTGCTCTGTTGTACACCTAACCCCTGTGCACTTTGTGCCTGTTGCGTGTGTGTGTGTGTGTGTCTGTCCATGTGGCATGTTACTGTTCACCCCTCCCTGGTTGTGTGTGTGTGCTTCTGTGCCCTGCCACTTCCCTCTCCATCATGCACCCTTGGTGTGTTTCCCTTTGTGTATGTGGGTTGTGCCCTAGCCACTGTTGGTTGCACATGACCCCATGACTTACCTGTGTTGGGCGAAGTGCTCCTCTGTGATGATGTCCCGGTGCAGCTGAGCCAGCCAGATCAGTTGGGGGTCATGCCGTCCAAGGGGGGCTGCTCATCCCCATCATCACCGGCATCACCAGCGTCCCCATCGCTGTCCCCCTCCTCGACCTGTATGGCTATCCCACAGTCTTTGGCCATGTTGTGCAGGATACAACAGGCCAGGAATATCCCACAGGCCTTTGAGGGGCTATACTGTAGGGCACCGCCAGAGGTGTCTAGGCATCAGAAGCATGCCTTCAGCATCCCATACACCTGCTCCTTG
Organism: Neoceratodus forsteri; assembly: GCA_016271365.2. Lineage (NCBI taxonomy): Eukaryota > Metazoa > Chordata > Ceratodontiformes > Ceratodontidae > Neoceratodus > Neoceratodus forsteri. The sequence continues at coordinate 51,146,783 of CM028129.1, read as the reverse complement.
ATGTTGCGTGTGGCGGCATGTACCTCATTGAAGCATTGCTGCGATGGGGTTGTGGGCTGCCAGTAGGGTGTGAGCAGCCAGGGATGGAGTGGGTATCCACTGTCACCTGTGTGGAGATAGTGGAGGTTAGTGACATGTTCAGGCTCATATTGCCCCTAACCCTGTGTGCCACTCCCATGGCACCTGTGGCTTACCCACCCTTGCCCCCGATTTGCCAATCCTACATGCATACTCACCCACTAGATGTCCTGTGGGGATGTCCCCACTCTCGAATCAATGGCACAGTGCTGATTGGTACCATATGAATGAATCGTATGCTCCGCCAGGATGCGTGGTACAGACATTGATGATGCGCCCACTGGCATCACACACCACCTGGCAGTTGACACTGGAAAACCCCTTCCGATTATGATAAGCAGCCCCATCGGGGCCAGGTGGCATGTGAATGGCCACATGGATGCAGTCTATTGCCCCTAGCACACCAGGCATACGTGCTATCCTGTATGTTTGCTGTATGCTCTGCCGCGGTGCTGGGGAAATGGATGTACTCCGCAGCATATGGCAGCAGTACGCTGAGGAATTGGGTGAGGATGCGTGATGTGGCCGACTGTGTTATGCCTGTGGTGTCCCCTGTTGGTCTCTGGAAGGTACCCGTGGTGAGCAAGCACATGCAGGCTGTTACCTTTATCTCCACTGACAGAGCATGACTCCGTCGTGAGGGTGCCTGCATCACATCACTGCACAGCTCACAAAGCCGCCTCAGTATTGCCCTTGTTCAGGCGGTACCGGCCCACAATCTCGACATCTGAATACAGCTCAAAGCTGATGTGGGCATGGTACTGCCTGTTGGGGCGTGACCGATAGCCCTTCCACGGCCACTTCCCCTGCAGCATGCCTTATACCCCCCTCATTACAGCTTCCATGTGGAAGCTGGCACTGTCCATCTCCCTGGCTTGTGTTCCCCCCAGGCTGTTGTTGCTCGGTTACCCCCGCTGTCCTGACTGCTACCTCCATTGCATCGGGTACACCTACTGGCCTCTGCACTCTGTGGCCCCACACACCTTCCCTTGCCCCTCTTCTGTCCTGTGCACTCCCTGGCCTGCACTGTTTATTGCTCTGGCCTGCTCTGTCTCCCTGCCTCATGTGGCTTCCCTGCCGTGTTCTTTCGCCTCTTCCTTGAGCCTTTTTATTTTGGCTCATTTCCGCTGTGGCGCAAATTCTGCCTGATCCACTGTTGCGCATTGCGTAAGCCATTGAATATCGCATTGCGCACTTTATGTATGGTTCCACCTCCTTCGGTTGCACATACCTTCATTAGCATTGCGCTGTTGATCAGCATGTTTTCTGTGGCGCAACTGCCTCCTGCTGAATATTGCAGAATGGAACAATGTCAGACTTGCGTTGGCGCAACCCTATTGCGCATGGCGCAACCCTTTTGAATATCCCACCCTCTGTGTAATGACCCACAGTACCTCTTAATTTTGAAGCAGATCTCGCTCTTTCTCCATATCCTACTGCTAACAGTTCTGTCCTTGCTCCACACAGGACTCCAGGTATCTCCAAACTGGAAAAAAAAAACACCCGACCCGACAGTGGTAACACTGCCCTTCCTCCACATGCTACTTGTTATGCTTGCTAAGTTTAAAAATGAAACATGAAGGCATCCAGAAAATGACAGCCAAAGATGAAGTGCTGCTGCTGGGAGACTTCAATGTTCCTGATGTGGATTGGCACACCCAGGCTGCCGCCACAGCAAGAAGCCGAGGCATCCTGGATGCCCTGCAGGGGGTTTGCCTCAAGCAGCTTGTGGCACAACCCACCAGGGAAGGAGCAATATTGGACCTGGTTCTAACCAATGGGGACAGAGAAACTGATGTAATGGTGGGTAGCCACCTGGGGTCCAGTGATCATTGTACAGTGTGGTTCAAGGTGAGGTCATTGGAGGAGTCAAACCACAAAAAAGCAAGGGTCTTGCATTTCAGGTAGGATGCCTTTGCAAAAATCGTGGAACATCTCAAGGAAGCTCTGTCCAGGAAAGAAGGAAAGGGGGGTTGTAGAAAAACAATGGTCTGACCTTAAGGGAGCCATAGCAGAGGCAAGAAGCCTTTGTGTTAGGCAAGTAAGCAAAACAAAGAGACACAGGTGGTTCCAAGAGAGTGGAGGAGGACAAATGTAGTCCCTCCCCACAAAAGTGGGAACAGGGAGGAGGCTGACAACTACAGGCCAGTCAGCCAGACCTCAGTGGTGGGGAAATTAATGGATTCACTGCTAAAGGAAAGGATGGTGATATTTGTTCTGTCCTGCAGAGCACAGGATCCAATGCAGCCTGGATTCACAAAGGGAAGGTCTTGTCAAACAAATCAGATAGATTTCTTTGAATGGGTGACAGGGAAGCAGAAAGGGGAGTAGCAGTGGATGTGGCCTACCTAGATAGCAGCAAAGACTTTGACACCATCCCAAAAAGGATGTTGATAAGTAAGTTGGGCAGCCTGGGAGTGGGCCCAAGGTGGTAAAGTAGGTCAGAAACTGGCTGAGTGACAGGATACAGAGAGTGGTGGTAAATGGTATTCAATCTGAGGAGAGGGAGGTAACCAGAGGGGTGCCACAGGGATCCATGCTGGAGCCAGTCCTCTTTAATGTCTTCATAAGCAACATTGCAGAGGGGCTGGGTGGCAGGTATGCCTTCTTGCAGATGACACTAAGATCTGCAACAGGATCGACACTCCAGGGTGTATGTGGAAAAAATGAGAAAGGACCTAAACATGCTCAAGGAGGGGTTGAGAGTGTGGCAGCTGAGATTCAATGCAAAGAGGCATAAAATCATGCGTTTGGGGTGCAGCAATCCAAGGAAGGAGTACAAGGGGGGTACTGATGCCACCAGTCAATAAAGGGACCTGGGGGTAATCATATCTGATGACCTAAAGGTAACCAAACAATGTGAGAGGGCAGTGGGGAGAGCCAGTGGGATGCCATGGTGCATAGGGGGAGGTATTGCCAGCAGAAAAAAGGAGATTATTGTGTACTACAGAGATCACTAGTGAGACCTCATCTGGAGTACTGTGTCCAGCTCTGGAGGCCTCATCTCTGGAAGGACAAAGACAAAATAAAAGCAGTCCAGAAAAGGATAACAAAAATGGTGCAAGGACTGCACCAAAAGTCATACAAGGAAAAACTAGAGGACCTCAATATGTATTCCCTGGAGGAGAGGAGAGGAGAGGAGAGAAAGGGGGGATATGATGAAGACATTCAAGTACATCAGGGGTATAAACAAGGTACAGGATGGTAGCATCTTTCATAAAAGAAGGTGCACAAGAACAAGGGCGCATTATATGAGGCTAGAGGGGGTAGGCTCAGGGGCAACATGAAGAAGTATTTTTCACATAAAGAGTAGTGGATGATTGGAACAGCATCCATGCGGAAGTGGTGGGGGCCAAAACAGTAGAGAAATTCAAGAATTAATGGGATTGTTGTAAGAGTACTCTAGCAATAGAGAAGAGAAGGTATGCCGCAGATCAACTAGGGTCTGTGGTAGTGCCTTAGGTAGGGAAAAGGGGTAGACTAGGTGGATCACATGGTCCTTATCTGTGTCACCTTTTGTGCATCTGTGTGTATTCCCAGACCCTATTCAGTCCCAGATGTCCCTCTCTCCTTCCTTTTCTCTACTTATCATGCCCATGTGCTTATCCTATGCATGCTTAAAGACACCCACTGTCTTCACCCCCTCCACCTTCTATGGCAGTCTGTCCCAGGCATCCACCATGCCTTTCTGAGAAGTAATATTTTCTGATATCACTTTAAACCTCCCATACTCAAGCTTCTTTGCATGCCACCATATTCTGACTCCTCCTCTAAAAGATGTTCCCCTCCTGCACCTTGTTTACCCCTGTGAGGGTCTTATAGATCTCAATCATGTCCCCTTGAGCTTTCCTCTCCTCCAGGGAGCACATGCCGAGTTCCTGCAGCCTATCCTCATATGGTTTCTTTTGCAACCCATGCACCATTTTGGCAGCCCTCCCTTGGACTGCTTCCACCCTGTCAATGTCCTTTCCGAGTAGTGGCCTCCAGAACTGTACACAGTACTCTAGGTGGGGTATCACTACTGTGCGATACAGGGGCAACACCACCTCCATTCTCCTACTTGAAAACACCATCATTATGCAACCTAGCATTCCAACAGCTTTATCAACTGCCCTGTTTCACTGTCCTACCATGAGATCATCAGATATGACTACCAGATCTCGTTGCATTATCTCCACCCGCTCCTGTGTGTCCACACTGTTGAAAACTTTTGTGTCATTCGCAGACACACACCTTCCCCTCCAGTTCCTGAGTGATGTCACTTATGATGCCTGTGACACTCCAATGGTCACTGTCCCATCCATCCAAGTGACTTTGGTTTACTACCACCCTCTGACTCATGTACTTTAACCTGTTTGATACCCAGTTTATCACCTCCTACACAACCCTTAGGTTGCTAAGTTTCTTTACAGAATGGATCGGGAACTTTCTGCATCCTGATTTGCTAAGAAGTACCATTTGCTATGTCTTTACCAGCACATATTGTGCCAATTGGTATTTATACCAATTAGAACATAGCAGTGATCCATGCCTGCCAGAAAATGTTACATTTTCAGGAAGCCATATTAATCCTGTAAAACACGTACTTGGTGTGACAGAAAAATATAATTTTCTGTTTATTAGAAATACTCCCAGTTGCAGAAATAAATCAACAAAGCTGCAATTTCATGCTACAGACAGTAAAATTATTATGCAACCTTTCTTTGTGTTTCTATTAAAAGGCAGTTCTTGAAGGCCGCAGATCCATGGCTCTCCAGCTCCACAGCACAAGATGTGTTTGACATGACCCCACCCCCGTGAAACTGTGCTTCTGACAGCCATGCAGCCCTTTCTCCACAGCTGCTCCATCAGCTTCTCCTTCAGTACAGTTGCCATTAATTCCCCCACCACTGATCTGAGAGTGACTAGTGTGTGATTGCTAGCCTGAGCCCTGCTGCCGGTCTTCTGAAGAGAGGCAACATTGGACCTCCGATTCCAATAGAACTACCCTTGTCCACTATTAGATGCTGAATAATTTTGCCAGTGGGCAGCTAACATCATGCTCAGGTTTTTTAGAACCCTTGGGTGAGTCCCATCTGGCCATATTGCCTTGTTTTTCTTTATGGTTTCCAATCCCAGTAGGACTCTATCCTCTGAGAATGGACTTTTACTTCTGTTCACTACGCCCTCACCCCAGTGTCTACTGATACACGTGGTCCACCCCCCCATGGGAATACCAAGCAGAAGTACTTATTCAGAATTTTATCTTTTTCTTGATTTTCTTCTGCAGTCTCCCATCTCAGTCTTCACTATCTCACCACTTGCTTCCCTCCTTTCAGTCACATACATAAAGAAAGTCTTGGCCCTTTTTTGACCTACTTTGCAAACATCTCCTCTGTCTGAGCCTTAGCTGCTCTCACCCCCCCGCCTCCCCTTATTTATCTAGAGTTACCTCACTGTCCCTCTCCATATTGGTCTTCTTGTACTTCTCAAAAGCTGCTTTCTTCTCCCTTACAGCCTTAGCCACCTCCTTCGAGAACCACAGTGGCCTCTTTCTCCTCCTAGCAGTGCTTACTTTCTTCAAAGAGTGTTCTGTTGCATTAGTTATTCCCTCCTTGATCCTTTTTCATTGTGCCACCACTCTCCCCACCCCAACCATCACCCGTTCAAGGTACTTATGAGACAATAACCTATTTCCTTAAAATTTGCCCTCATGAAGTCCAGGAACCTCATTTGAATGCTTTCTTTTTCTGCTGACCAATTCATATGCCAAATCATACCATGTAGTGATTGCATGTATCCTGGTGGATACCCAATGTGACATCTGCAGTTCTGTCCCCGTTTGTAAATACCAGGTCCAGCACTGGCCCATCTCCAGTGGGTTCCATAAGCAACTGCCTCAGAAATGCCCACTGAAGGGAGTTGATGTCCGCCCTGCTTCATGATGTTGCTGCAGCAAGAATTGTACAGTCTATATCCTACAGATTAAATCCTCTGATAACCAATACCTTGCCTTTGCTTGCCATTCTGCCCATGGTCTCCCCCAGAACCTTGTTTAACTTTTCTCCCGTGCTGGTGGTCTGTACCCAATCTCCCACATGAATAAAGGCTCCATACCCTGTCTCTAACCCAACTGAAAGAACCTCAAGGCCTTCCTTCTCCCTCTGCTGTTTCTGTATTTCTGTGTCCTTTATGCCTTCCATCACATCTAAAACATAGAAACATAGAAACATAGACTTTGACGGCAGATAAGGACCGCTTGGCCCATCTAGTCTGCCCATTTCCCTACCTACAGGATAAGTGGCAGATCCTAGTTAACCAACAGCCTATTTCTTCCTACCCCCCACAAGAATTGCCTTATGTCTGTCCCATGTATTCTTGAATTCTCCCACAGTGTTAGACCCCACAACCTCCTTAGGAAGGCTGTTTCATGCATCCACTACCCTGTCTGTGAAAAAATACTTCCTCACATTGCCCCTGAACTGCCCCCCCCATCTTTAAATTGTGTCCCCATGTTCTTGCATGTCTCTTTTTCTGAAAGATGCTACCCTCTTGGACTTTGTTGATTCCACTGAGGTACTTAAAGGTTTCTATCATGTCCTCCCTCTCCCTCCTTTCCTCAAGGGTATACATATTAAGCTCTTTTAGTCTCTCCTTGTATGGCTTCTCTTGCAGACCCTGCACAATTCTAGTTGCCCTCCTCTGGACTGCCTCTATCCTGTCTATGTCCTTGTGGAGATGGGGTCTCCAGAACTGGACGAGTACTCCAGACGGGGTCTCACCAACCATCTGTACAGGGATAACAACTTCCTGTTTTCTGCTGGTGATGCTTCTCCCTATGCATCCCAGTATACTCCCAGCTCTCCCTACTGCCTTCTCACATTGCTTGCTAACCTTAAGGTCATCTGATATGATTACCCCCAGGTCCCTTTACTTTTTTGTTTTGTTACTACCTTCCCCATTGTGCAATCTTCCCTGGGTTTTTGTTTCCCAGGTGCATTATTTTGCACTTCTTTGCATTGAATCTTAGCTGCCATACTTCGACCATTCCTCCAACCTTGCCAAGTCCCTTCTCATCCTTTCCACACACCCCTGTGTATCAACCCTGTTGCAGATCTTTGTGTCATCTGCAAAGAGGCATACTTTTCCTTCCAGTCCCTCTGCAATGTCACTTATAAAGACATTAAAAAGGACTGGATCCAGTACTGAACCATGTGGTACCCCACTAGTAACCCCTCTTTCTTCAGAGTGGACTCCATTCACAATTACCTTCTGTGTCCTGTTGTCCAGCCAGTGTTTTATCCAGGCTACCACCCTGGGACCCACTCATAGGCTGGTTAATTTGACTATTAATCTTTTGTGTGAGACTGTGTCAAATGCCTTGCTAAAGTCTAGGTAGGCCATGTCCACAGCCCCTCCCTGGTCTATTACTTTGGTCACCCAGTCAAAGAAATCAATTAGATTCATCTGACATGACCTTCCCACTGTGAACCCATGCTGCCTTGGGTCCTCTGCCCCACTGGCCTCTAGGTACTCAACAATTCTTTCCTTCAGAAGTGATTCCATCACTTTCCCTACCACAGAGGTCAAACTGACAGGTCTGTAGTTTTCTGCCTCTGTCTTCATCCCATTTTTGTGAAGGGGAATCACATCTGCCTTCCTCCAGTCCTCGGGTACCACACCATCCTCCTATGATTTGTTAAAAAAGGTAGTCAATGGTTTCATTAGTTCTTCCCTTAATTCTTTTAGAATTCTGGGGTGAATTCCATCAGGCCCCATTGCTTTGCCACCTTCAGTTTTAGGAGTTCTTTCAGAACTCTCTCTTCTGTGAAAGGCCTGGGATCGACCCCTCTATCCAGAGTGCTTCTGTTAATTGGATTAGGCACCTCTCCCTCCTCTTTTGTGAATACTGAGCAGAAATATTCATTCAGTATCTCTGCTTTTTCACTATCCCCCTCTGCCCACCCACCGTTCATTCTATTCAGCCTCACTATCTATCCCTTTGCCTTTCTGCGCTCCCTGATGTACCTATAAAAGGTTTTATCCCCCTTCTTAACCGAGTTGGCTATCTTTTCCTCAGTTTGGGCCTTTGCTATTCTGACTTCCGTCTCTGCTTCCTTCTGCCTTAACTGGTACAGCTCTCTGTCCTGCTCCTTCTGTGTTTCCTTATACTTCCTGAATGCTATCTTTTTCTCCCTGACTTTCCCCCGCCACCTCTTTTGAGAACCATAGTGGCTTTTTCTTTCATTTTGATTTGTTTATTTGCTTCACACAAAGGCTTGTTGCCTCTGAGATGGCAGTTTTGATGACCCCATTGTAGCTCCACCCCTCCTTCTAGCCTGTTTGCTAGTGCTTTTCTGAGGCACTCTCCCATCTTGCCAAAGTCAGCCCTCCTGAAGTCCAGTACCCTCACTTTTGTATGGCTTGACTCTTTAGCCGAGTTTAACGTGAACCACACTGTTTGATGGTCACTTGTTCCCAGATGGCAACCCACTTCTAGATCTGAGATCCTGTCACTGTACCCATCTGAGAGTATGAGGTCTAAGATTGCTCCCTCATGAGTGAGTTCCAAAACTAGCTGTCTGAGCCATGCCACCTGTAGGGCATCGAGAATGGCCCTGCTCTAGGATGTGGCTGCAGCAAGTGTGCTGCAGTTAACAACTGGCATATTCAGCTGTCCCATCAACAGTATCTACTCTTTCTCTGCCATCCTAAGAATGTCTTCTATCATATCCTTGTCCATTCCCTTCCCCTGACATGGAGGTCTGTATATAATCCCTGTGCGGATTGTGGTGCCACTTCCAGTCTCCAAGGTGACCCACAGTGCCTCCTCTCCTCCCTGTTTACTCTTTTGTTCAGTTGCATTTATCCCTTCCTTTACATAGAGAGCTACTCCTCCCCCTCTTCTACCCTCCCTGTCTCTTCTGTAGGTTACATACCCTGGTATGTTAACATCCCAGTCATGGTTCTCTGTGTACCATGTTTCTGTGACTGCTACAATATCCAGGCATCCCTCTTCCATCAAGGCCACCATTTCAGGGAGCTTTTTACCTAGACTATGGGGTTTGGTACTCATTACTCTCCATTTCCTGGTGGCCTTACTCCTTTTTGCCCCATCCCTGTCTTTCTTGCCTTTATCACTTTCTCCATTTACCCCTGCCCTTCTCCCTTTCAACATCTCTATGTTGGTGTTTACTGCACTTACTAGCATGACTTTTTGGGTGGGGGCTAGGATTTCCCTGCTCCTTTCCAGTGCCTCCCCCTTTGGCTAGTTTAAATACTTGCCAATGAAGCATTTAAACCCATCACCTAGGATCCTGGTTCCCCTCCTGGACAGATGCAGCCCATCATGCCAGTATAGGCTTGCATCACTCCAGGTGGACCCCCAGTCCCCAATGAAGCCAAACCCCTGAGCTCTGCACCAGCTTTTCATCCACTGATTGAATCCCATGGTGTGGATCACCCTAGCCTCTCCTACACCATAGACAGGCAACACCTCTGAGAAGGTTACCATGTGTACTACTTGTCTAAGACCCCTCCCCAATTCCACAAACTCTTCCTGCACTGATCTGATCCCTTTCTTAGCCAGGTCATTTGTCCCTAGGTGGATAATGACATCCAGCTCCCTCCCCTGTGTAGCTGCTTCAGCAATCTTGAGGATTCGCTCCCTGTCTCTCCAAGCCATGGTGCCAGGCAGGCACCTTACCTCCCTCTCCCCTTCCTCCCCCAGTTCTACCTTCCTAACAACCCCCCATTCTTTCCTGTCCTTCCATAACATGGTGTATCCTGAAATGGCCATGTCCAAGTTGTGGTGATCAGTGTACCATGATTCTGTTACGGCAACCAAGTCTGGGTCTGCCTCTGCAATAGCTACTCCAAGGTCAGGAATTTTATGTACCAGGGTCCTTGCATTGGCATGCATGAATCTTCATTGCTTTTGTCCTTCTGTCCTCCTGCATTGCCCTCCCATCCTGATTAAATCCTTTACCTTTCTCTTGCCCCTGGTACTGTCCCATCCTTTTCCGCCTTCCTTTTGCCTACCCTACTACTTTCAGCTCTTAGCTTTATAGCCACCTCCTGATCTTCTGATCCTTTTTCTCGCCCCTGTACCCATGCTTCTGTACTCCTGGAAAATTTAATTTCACCTGAATTTCTCCTCTCTGTTGCTCCATTTTTGGGAGACAGGGGAGTGGCTTTCACTGACTCCCTCATTTTACTGACCCCTCCATTGGCTAGTTTAAATACCCATCAAAGTATCATTTAAACCTTCCACCCAGGTCTGCCATTCCACTCACAGATGGATGGAGGCAGTTCTGTCTTGTACAGGCCTCTATCCCACCAGGTGCTACACCTATGAGCAAGGCCCCTAGAATTCTGAGGCCACAGAATTTTGCGAAGAACTTGCAATCTACCGCAGAACTTCTGCGGTGCCGCAGAATTCACTCTTCTTGGTGATTTTTTATTAATATTTTCATTTATCCGTAGAATCTGGTTCCCATCCCCTCTTTTTTATATCTAAACCCCCTATATGCTCAGAATGTGATGTTATCATTGCCTTAACATCATACATTAGCTAATGAAATGACTACATTCTGCAACAGAAATGAACTGTCACTTATCTACCACAGCTCCCACTGCCAGAGACGGTGGCACGGCACATCATGCATGGTGATATTTGCTCAACCTACACCTCAGCCTAAAACAATTTTCAGTCTTACATTGTTGCACTGGGGCCAACTTAAACAAAACCTTGTCAATAGCACAGAACTGTTAAGTCCATACCTCACTTTGTACAAACCTATTTGTGCCTTGAAGGTATAGAGATGCCATCTGAAATGAATAACTGGTCAAATTAATTTAACTGTCATTTTTAAGAAAAATAAAGTAATCATGCCCCGAAAAGTGGAATATAATAATGTGTTGACCTGTTGAAAGAATAGACCTGTTAAATAAATAATTGCCCTGTACACATTTTTGCCAGGGTTATTGATTATATATTGTCATTGGTTGATAGAATCACCCAAAAGTTGTGGAGAAATATTGTGCGCAGGGACAGCTGTTGGGCCAGAGGGTTGCATGCTGTGTTTCCATGCCAGCAACTCAGGTTCAGAGGTTAGCTCTGGGAGCTGGCTGGGCAGCACAAGGATTGGTGGAACACATCACTGCTTGGAGCCTGGAAAACTATGGTGCAGTTTTCTGTCACATGGTGGACACATTGTGATGGGCTGGAGAGCTCTTTCTCACAATCGGTTCACATGCATGTCATGGCCTGATGGTGTTTTGCAGTGTGTCAGGTAAAGCAGGTTGACATGAAAAATTAGTTTTGCAATAACTCCTCTATTCCATTTCCAATGGGACCTGTATGAATGAGGATGTAAGTTCATGGAGATAATATATATATATATATATATATACACATACAGTATCTCTGTCCCTCTCACCACACACACACACACACATATATTTGTATGTATGTTACACACTGCATATAAATATATAAGTGATACTCAGTGGGAACCTCATGAGTTGCATCGAAAGCACATTCAAATATATAAGTGATAGACAGTGGAGACCTCATTAGTGGGATAGATAGTATGCATATAGAAATACCTTATTTATCACATAAGTTCCCCACCGCATATATCATTGATGCATCAGGCTAGGACCTTAAGGGAGAGACTTTTGTTTTGCTTTTTTAGGCATAAAATTATTTTTATAAGTCTGTTATATTTTGAACTAGTGTTACTGTGCTTTCCACCATCCTGATTGCTATAACCACTGCCATGAAAGTGAAGTCAGGATGACAAGCTGACACCGTGATGTGGTAGTTTGTTAGTGCAGCAGAACTTTCTGCAGAAATTACAAACCACCGCCGCAGAAGTTCTGCGGCAAATGGTAGTCTTGCAGCAGAACTTGGTCCAGCTGTGCCGCAGAAAAGTAGGGGCCCTGCCTATGAGTAGCCTGCCCAGATTGTGTCAGCAGCTCTTTAACTCACATGTAAATTTCTCCATGTTTAAAAAAATATAGTCATTTTTGGCCCAGTTTAGTTGCACATATAGTTTAACATATTGGGCAGATAGATCCAGTTAAAAAGTCCTGCCCACATAATTCATATCTTTATGTAAGGGGAATCTCTACAAAATTGACATCCACTATTTGTAAAGGGATTAAACAGTGCAAAAAAGCAAATAACTGGCAAAATATTAGACTGCTACAAATTAAAACTACCATTGTATCAAGGTATGATAACTGTCAGGACACACACACCTGACAATTGCACATCCACCTAACCCCTACCTGTCTTAACCACCAAGTGTGTGCAAATGTTATGCTATCAATAGAATGATGAGGACTTTGTCCCTATACACACTGAAGTAGCCAAATTTCAACACTTTCAAATACACCTCTCACCACCCACCCACCCACACACTATCAGCTACCAACAAACTACTGTGAGTAGTGATACACATAGACACACACTCACTCTCTTTTAAAAAGCTGTGGACTGCTCCAGCTTCACACAAACTCTCAAAGACCCCACATAGACACATGCTCAAACAAGACTCCATAAAATGACTATAGCACACTGCATCACCCTCAGCACGCAGTCATCCAATGGTTGTATATGAACAGTGTTGGGTAAGTTACTTTTTCTATTACTTTTGGAAACTTGCTCCAGAAAGCTCTGTGCAGTCACTAACAAGGATGGAGAATTACTGGAACAAGTAATACACCCTACAGTTTCAATTACTTATGTTTATTTATACAAAAGTAATACGTAACTGTAACTGATCACATTTATTTGAAAGTAACTAGTAACTAACCTAGTACTTTCAAATAAATGTCATCTGTTATAGTGTTTTATTATTTTTGTATTGTTTTTGAATAAAAAGAAATAAGTAACTGTAACTGTCAGGTGTATTTCTTTTTCTAGTATGTCTCCATTCTTGCCAGTGACTGCACAGAGCTTCCTGGATCAAGTTTCTAAATGAAATAGAAAGTAATAGAAAAAGTAACTTACTCAACACTGTATGAGAAAAAATAGTTTATTATGGAAAAAATACAGTATTGAGAACAGAGAAAGAGAGTGGAGAAATATGAAAGGGGTAGATGAAAGAATAGTAGAACAAGAAAAAGGATCTTTAGATAAAAAAGGCACAGACAGGACAAAACAGGCAGATAGGAAAATATAGAGAAAGAAAATAAAGTAATAAACAGATAAGAGCGTGCCCACTGGCACAGCAGTAGTGCTGCAGCTTGCAGCACCAATGATCTGGGTTCAAGAACGAGCCAGGAGCATCGGAGGACCGGCCAGGGGAGGAGGATTGAGCATCCCATAGAACGATCTCCTCCTCTGGGGAAGGGGGGTCTCACAACCCAGGACTGAGCATCCCATAGAATGTTCTCCTCCTCTGGGGAGGGGCGTTTCACAACCCAGGACTAAGCATCCCATAGAATGTTCTCCTCCTCTGGGGAGGGGGGTCTCACAACCCAGGACTGAGCATCCCATAGAATGTTCTCCTCCTCTGGGGAGGGGCGTTTCACATCCCAGGACTAAGCATCCCATAGAACATTCTCCTTCTCTTGGGAGTGTGGGTGTCACATCCCAGAACTGAGCATCCGATAGAATGCTCTCCTTCTCTGGGGAGAAGGGTCTCACATCCAGGATTGAGCATCCCACAGAACATTCTCCTCCTCTGGGGGGGCTCACATCCCACTGTTCTACTGCCGACTGGGTGACCACAGGTGGTAGTGAAGGGGATCCGTGAGTGACAGTCAGAACTGTTGGAGTGTGCCCACAGGTTGGCTGCTTTAGGTCTTGCCATCAACCAATCCTGATGTGCACTCCTGGTGGTGGAGGTGTGGGAGCCGGGGAGAACATGGAGACCGCATGTATGGGACAGTCAAAAGGAGCCTCTCCAGCAATCCACTACCACATTGGACTCTAGCTGCAGCACTCCTGGATCAGATCCACACCTTCACCTCTGACTCAGGTAGCCAGATGACTGCGGGGAAGAAATGCCAAAGAGGGTGACTGCGCATGCCCCAGAGTGAAAGTTAGAGGATCCAGTGCAGTGGTTTGTACCAGGTTGGTGTGGAGACCAGAAGAAGCAGTGTCTGAGTAGGGAGGGTAGCTTGATTAGTAGGAAACAGAAGGGGGTCCTAGCCTGAGGCCAGAAGAGCATAAATAATACATGGGGGAAAAAATAAATAAGACAGGAGTGCAAGAAAATGTTGCTGCTGCTGGTTGTGGGTGTGTGTGTGTGTGTGTGTGTGTGTGTGTGTGTGTGTGTCTGTCTGTGTAAGGGAGGGGTCCCTCAACAAAAATTTCTAATCATCCCTAGATATTTTAAGTACTACCACAAGTAGGCTAGTGGAAACTCCTTTAGGCTAGTGGCCAAGCATAAATAAAATCATTTTGCAGTGGTGGTCCATGGTACTAGAACTGTGCCATGTGGGGTACATACTTAAAAAAATATTCCTGGTAGCCTACTGGATTGGATACCCACCTGAACAATGTATTAAAATAATAATTTCCCAGGGCCTGGGGTATGGTTGGGGGGGGGTGTCTCTGGGTCCCGATATTTCTTTTTTGCCGGAAGGGAATTTGAATGTTAGTGAGCAGAACGTTCTGCAGCCCAAGTGACTGCACAAAAGTGAAGGTGCCAGGTTGCACTTTCTACTACCAGATCCAGCCTACACAGAGCTCCGGCTGTGGCCTGCTCCATGCAGGAGGGAGAGGAGGGGACAGGAATGCGTCGGGAGGAGGATGGTGCCGCCAGGGTAGAAGCGCCCCCTTCAACCTGCCCGAGCCACTGCTCAGGCAGTAAACATACTTGTCGATGCACCCACGATTTCATCGGGAGAGGCACAGAAATCTGCAGTTAAGAGAAGCCAAACTTGCAACTTTTCACAGCTGAGCTGCATCATCACTATAAGTGGTGCCCCATTGTGCAGGACAAGGGAGGCGTAAGTGTTGCCGATTTTAAACCGCATCGTGTCTAACTGTAAAATGCCTGACTGGACTTTTAAAAAAATAATGCCTACAGGAGGCACAGGGCAGATGAAGGCAGGCACGCTCTATGGGAAGTGGCAAGAGTGGGTGCAACATGAGGAATGGCACCTGAAGAATTGAGTAACAGTATGGGGGCATGCGGGGAGAGGGGAGATTCATTATGAGGTTAGGATGACGTCCCGATGCAAGTCTGCGATGACCAACTGTGCAGTGTGGTGGGGACGAGCAGCTGAGTGACTAGAACGGAGTACGGCGGGCCAGTGTGCAATCAATTCAGGCAGAGACTCGGACTTGCTCAAAAAGGGGAAAAAATAAACTTCTCGTCTGACAAGAGTTGTAGGCATGATTACACTGCTCCCCAACCCCCTCCTTTCTCCTCGTCTACTTTTGCTGACAGCTGTGTACATGCAGACACTGCCTACTCCTCCCTCCCCCGCAAGTGAGAGTTACACACATGCAGACAATGTACCCCATTCTCCTGTTGTCTACTGCTGCACACATGCAGGTACTTTCCCATCACCTGTTGTCTACTGCTACCGACACCTGCACCCATACCTACGCTGTCCCCACTCTCCTTTTGTCCACTGGTGTGCTTATGCAGACACTGTTCCTATCCCCTTCCCTGCTGCTGACAGAGCAGGTATGTAGACACTGTCCCCTTTCCTGTTATGTGCATGCAGACACATCCCGCTCTCCTGTTGTATACTGTGGCTGATAGTTGCAGGCATGCACTGTTGCCCCATCCCATTGCATGCATACAGACACTGTGCCCCTTTCCCTCCCCATCTTGCTGCCTATATGCAAAGTAAACACTGTCCCCTTCTCCAGTTGCGCATTCAGACACAGTATCCTTGTCTCCCACTGTCTACTGCAGGTGCGTCCAGATACTGTCCCCCACTCTGGTTGTCTATGGTTGCTCGCATGTACCGTTTCCCTATCCTGCCTGTTGTCATCTGTTGCTAACACTTTTGTGTATGCAGATTCTGACCCACCTGCTACTGAGAGTTGCGCACATGAACCCTCCCCTTTTTTTACTGTGACAGTTGTGTGCATACATTCGCCGCCCTCCATTCTGTTGCTGACATGCCACGCTGAGGCTGTATTTGGCACTGGTATAAGTGCTGCAGCATCGTGTGCAGGGTTAGTCGGGGACAAGATGTGGAAGTGCTGAGTCTTGTGGCTGGTACTGTGTGTGTGTGACTGTATATGTGTGTGTGTGTGTGTGTGTCTGTAATATATATATAGATATGTAGATATATTCGAGCGAGTCGGACCTTAAGTGGAACACAGCATCATCAGGAAGGGATTCGTGACTCCGGCAATAAGGTGGGCAGTGTGACAAAGAGTGACAGGAGTGGCACTTCAGTAGCCTGAGCGTGAGTGGGCAGCAGGGACAGTCACAGCACACACGGCCCTCTGTGTCGGCTTTATTCAGATGCAGGCCAGTTGATGAGGCAGGACAGGAACCCGGCGGGGGCCATGGGGTGGGGAGGGAGTAGCAGTCGAGGAAATCAGAGGCATTGGCATCTATTCATTGGCAGCGCAGCTGTACAGGCTTTCCATGGCAGGTAAGGGCATGGTGGCAGAGGAAAGGGACTGTGTGTCTGGGGGTTATACAGCTCTAGAACTATTGCGTGCACTGCACCGTGGGTGGTGTGAGGCTTTACATGCATGAAGGTAGCTAGGCTGCTAAACTCATTACTTTTACATGATATCCAGGAACCCACTGACTTACCCGGTAACTCTTTACCCAGATACTTCCTGACATTGTGTATACATGGGCTTCGGTTACTGGGTAAGAAGTGGAGATCTCTGCTACGGCACCAGTTACAAAGTAAAATTCTGCTCATGTAAATGCACTGCATGATTGGTGTGGTGGTCTGCAGAGGTGGAACAGGAGCCGAGAGGCTCGCTTGCTGAGGGAGGGGGTCGGGGTGGGAACCACTGTGGTGCCTTTTTGGGGTGAGCAATCTGGCTGGTTGGCAGCTGTGGCGTGGTCACACAGCAGGGTGAGGGAAAGAAATTAGAGAAATAAATAATCCAGTCATGGATCATAGCCATTTGCTGCAACAAACAGGGACCACCCCAGCATCGCAGTGTCAGCTTCTCATCTGCATGCAAACTAGAAGGGAGAGAGAGAGGCTGACGCTGCAATGATGAGGCACTCCCTGATTGCAGCAGCCAAATCATTTCAAGTTCGTGGCAGGTTTGCAAACTAGTGTCACCACCAGCGTGGGCTTGCATTGGTGACATAGCCAAGCCCACAAAAGCAGTGGCGGCATTGGCCACAACAGTCCATCACCTCCACAATCCGCTTCTCTCCTAAGCTGCCACAACATGTTTCTTGCGTATGCTCACAAGCAAACATAAAAATCACACAGGCAATAACCCCTATACACAATGCCATTACCACGCCCCAGCAGTGTTGTGCATGACTGAGACCAAGCTGCCAGCATTAGAGCCAGTGCCAGAACATTGCACACACCTGTGTTGTACTCCTCCCAACAACCTCTTACCCCAGTCCCCAAATCAGAAAACCAGAGAGGCTTTTCAGCCTCAAAAACTATATATTTTGTTACCAACATTTATTAACATCAATTCCAGTGTCTACAGCAATAAGGTGAAGGAGTTTGGAGCAGTGCCACAACATTTGACCAGATGGTGAGGCTCCCACACTCTGCAGCATGGAGTCACACCGTGGAGTTGCACCAATCAGGCCAAATGCTGCAGTGCTGCTCCAGTCTCCTTTACCTTACAGCCAAAGACGTCGGAGTTGCTGTTATTAAATGTTGGTAACAAAATATAGTGTTTCAGGCTGAAAAGCCTCTCGAAGTTTACACACACCCAAGGGGTTAGATGCTACATGCACCCCCGAGAGTGACACTCGAGGGGTTTATGCATAGCATCTAACCCTGAGGGTGTGTGTAAACTTCTTGTTACACACCCCAGTGGTTGAAATTAGCACCAGTCCACTAGCTAAATGCTGGTAGATTTTGTACCAGGCTAGTAAGATTATCCTTTAACTAGCCCTGCAGGCTTGTACTGGACAAGGTAACATTTCAGTAAGCACACCAGCTGAGCCGGTGGAAAAGACTGTGGGGCTAGTTGATTTTCCCAGTCAGTAGCCCTGCTGGCTAGTGACGGCAAAAACTTAATCTTGACACCTCACACCTCGACCCATACTTTATTCTATATATAGGCTTACTGATGTAATTTTTGGCATGATAAGTTAAATACATCAAGTAAAAGGCTTGACCTTGGTGTGGTAAAAAAATGACATCCATGTTAGACATCTCTTCTCATTTCAACCAAAGTTGCAAAATGTAATAAAAACTAACTGGCAACAGGAGAACATAAATGTGTGCATTACAAACAGGATAAAATGCAGAACTCATAAGACCTGTACTTTTATACTGTTATTCCCAGTGCTGCAGAGCTTCTTGGACACTGAGCCTGATAACATAAGATTGCAAATAAGACAAGCATACATCCTAAAAAAGTAATAATTACGATTTCTAATTGCATGGGCACTCAAACCCATATCTATGTCTGTATAGCAAGAGTTATGCTGCCATATTGCTAACAGAGGAGATAATACAAAGAATGGTGTGACTGGATGCAGAATGCATCACATATTTGCTTGAAGCACATAATCGGTATCCATGAATACAGGCGCTTCCTCCCTCTCTCTAGATATATACATCTCCTCCCCACCACAGACCCACCAGATCCTTCTTCTCAGTACTGTTTTAACTAACAACCTACACATCCTTTGCCATTTTTATGTTCGCTTGCACGCATTCACAAGGAACGTCTTGGGAGAATGGGACACTTTGGAGGTGTGCCCCTCCTCTGCAATCCCCTGCTCCATTGAGCAGGCGTGGCAGTCCTGCACCAATCGGACACGGTGCTGTGTGTGACAGCGGTGGTCTTCTCTTCAAAGAAAACCACCGCTGTGTGCTTGCACTGCGTCACGCCACCCCCCAAATCTTTGCCGCCACGCTGGGAGGCCCACCCATGCGGGCAAACGCCCCACGCCATCTGCCTACGGAGTGCCCAATCCCTGCTGGCCCATGGCCCCCCAGCTGAGCCTTCATGCCTGCTGGGAGCCCACCCCAGCATGGTAAATGTCCCGGGTCATCTGCTGACGGGGTGCCCAACCCCGCTGGCTCCACGGCCCCCAGCCATCCTTCTGCCACGCTGGGAGCCCACCCCAGAGTGGCAAATGTCCCACGTTGTCTTTTGTTTTTAAAACCTGTAAATTAAAACGGTCCCACGGCGCTTCTCCCAGCCCCTCCCACAACCCGCATCCACCCACTGCGCATCCTGCCTCCCGACACCCCCTCACTCCAAACTTACCTCCGGAGCTCGGCGCCACGATCTTTGGTGGACTGGAACACGGCCTGCACTCTTCAAAGCCGACCGTAACTGAGGAAATGCCGGTAAGCTGTATAATGGGCAAGATAGGTTTTTTCAACTTTATTGCATATCTCAGGACATTATTTGAATTTTTACATCGCCTCAACATAGTATTTGGGACCCTTCTCATGAATGATGTTACTGTCATGGCATTATTCAGTCCTGAAGGGTGATTTCGCAGTCAATGCGCAGTCACTGCACAAAATCACCCTTTGGGCCCCAATAACGCATGACAGTGACATCATTCATGAGAAGGGGTCCCAAAAACCCCATGTTGAAAACTGGGTGCAAAAATTCCAAAAAATGACTGTTTTACGAGTGTGTGTTGCGCAGTTCCTATGCAGGCTCGTAAGTTAGCGAATTTTCAATACTTTCACTCCAGATTTTCAACATTGCCATTTTACCATACCCCCTTATGAGCAGTATAGCTGTCATTTTTTACATCCTGCCCAAAACATGTTTCTGCCCATGTAGAGCACAATGGCGCAGTCAGTGTGCAAAATCAATGTATGGGACACATTAAGAAAATCACCATGACACTGTTCATTAGCAGAGGTCTTAAAATGGCTATGTTGAAAATTTGGTGAAAAATTCCAAAAATGACTGTTTTACGAGCTGCATGCTATGCAGTTTCTACACACGCCGTAGTTTATGACTTTCAATATTTTCACTCCAGATTTTCAGCATTGCCATTTTACCACACCTTCTTATGAGCAGTACAGCTGTAATTTTTCACATCCTGCCCAAAACGTGTTTCCACCATGTAGCTTATAATGGCTCAGTCGGTGTGCGAATCAATGTATGGGACACATTAAGAAAATCACAGTGACACTGTTCATGAGCAGAGATCTTAAATGGCTATGTTGAAAATTTGGTGAAAAATTCCTAAAATGACTGTTTTACAAGCGCTACGCTTAGTTCCTACGCACGTCAGAAGTTCTAATTTTCAATATTTGCACTCCAATGACTTCCAATACCTAAACAGCACATAGAAGCAAGCAACATTTGGCTTTGACAAATGCTTGTACTTCTTTGTCACTGATTTTTTTAAGCCATGTCCAAGTGCCAAATACCACTGCAAATTCCTGCAAGCGAACGTTCGGCATTGACAAACGCTTGTTTTTCTTACTTCTGTACTTTCTGGTGTCTAGCAGCCCCCTTTCCCTCATTTTGATCACCAAAAGTGGCCCATCTCCTCCCATCACTGTTTTCAGACCAACAGGTCCAGTGATCACCTGGACCCAGCTGCTGAAGGAAGTGTGCTGGTGTTCAAGGAAGAGAGGTCAACATGACTGAATTTCTTGGCACTGGCACACACACATATAAAGGACTTGCTGCCTGACCCAGAAGTCATATGTGCATAATGCCCTGCCTGAATATTGGATCCTGATGCAGGAATCCATCAATAATTTGAACCAATGAAAAGGAAAGCCCATTGTGCTGATACTCCTTTTACAATGGTGTCGCAATTAGAATGCGTACATAATGAACCCAGTTTGCAGTTGACAGTACAATTACATATGTATTAAAGAAATTGTACACTCATATGACATCTAAAATAAAATGAATCAGTGCTCATAAATAGAGACCCTGCTTGTGGGGGGAGGGGAGAAGGGGGGACAGGGACTCAGACTGTAGACATTATGTGTACCAAGCTCATTACTTCAACTTCTCAGCTATACTGCCAGCCCTGATTTAATATACTGCACATTTGGTTCCCCAGACAAAACAAACATTAAAATCAATCAGTCAATTAAAATCAATCAGTCGGCTCTGTATTTTATCAGGTGGAACATCACTATAATGTATGGTAGAACGCTGTTAACCTTAGGAAATCATCATTTCCTAAGGTCGTTAACCTATCGATGTGACGTAGATATGTTGTTAACCTATCGATCCTATGTCACATCGATAGGTTAACAACAGCGAGTGGTCTGCGCATGTGCGTGCTTTTTTTCTACCGGGAACCGATGCACGAATAGCAGCGGTTAGGGAAGGACTGAAGGGCCGCGGTGGTGACTAGTTATGGAAAAGTAAGCAGCCTTTTGAGGTGGGACCATACGCTATAAAAAATAATGTATGGTCTCTCTATAGGCAACCGGTCAATTTTAACCATCTCGAGGTTGCCATGGCGACGTAAACCTCTTGAGCTTCACTCTCGAGGTTTACATGGTCACCCTGACAACCTCTTGACTGTTAACTGACCAGTTAATGATAGAGGACCATACATTATCCTCTATGAGGTAAATGACAAATCCAGATTCACACATATACCCCCATAATGCAAAGCATCATGAGCTATATATGTAAATCACCATAAAATATTTTGCTGCTTCAACTTTAAGCAGAAGTGCATGGGGCCGAAAGGTATCTCACACAGTCTACAAAGGGAGCAAACAGAAGACACAGACACATGTTTTGTCCTACCAGGACTCATCAGTGTGCCTCGTCTGCATGACACCCCAGTGGAATGAACCAGCTACCCTAAGTTGGTCTATCTGGTTCACTTCAATGGTATTTTGCCTGGTAAAATAAAAACTTAATTGATTTTAATGCTTGTTTTGTCCTTGGGACCCAACTGTGCAGTATATTAAATCAGGGCTGGCAGTATAGCTGAGAAGTTGGAGCAATGAGCTATGAATGAGCTTGGTACATACAGAAAACCTGGGTTTGATTCCCACAACTTCCACTTGCACACTGCATGACTGACATGTCAACTCGGGCTCCTGTACCAAAACCTCTGTGCCAGTTGATCATCCTTCTGACTATGTCCACTGTCCGAGTCCCTGCACACACCCCCCACACACACACACCACCAAAGCAGGGTCTCTATTTATGAGCACTGATGTGTTTTATTTTTGTATTTATATAATGTGATCATTTTTTGTTTCTGTAAGGTGTGAGTTGGGGTGGGGGAGAAGCTAAAACAAAATTGCTATCCTTCAGCAAAATTATAGTTTGTTTACCTAGGGTAGCCCAGCTGACATGTAACATCTTATTTCCTGCCCATTTTTGTAGCTGGGTGGACTGACATGCTAGATTCTGGAAAGGTTAAATGACTTGTTGCTCAAGCCAACACACACTGAGTATAATTAGGTTTAAACCAAGTCCCAACATTGGTGCTGTAACCATAAAGCCACCCATACACACTGCCTTTGCAAAGTCCTTGATCCATCTACCTGATCCTTGCATAATACACACCCGGAACAGAAGAATTAACAGTAGATGCCATGGGCAACCTACCAATAAATTGTGATGATCTAGGAAACCCTGCCTGGTCCCACAGTTTGGATGGCATCCCCGAATGACCCCCAGGTCCAAGCCCCGGCTGCTCTTCAGTCCTGACTCCTACCTGCCAACAGTGTTTCCTCCTGCCCCCAGGCCTTACCACATAGCTTGTGGATTGTTTGTCTCCCAGTTGGACTGGACTGATTCCCTCCAAGCCACCATCCCCTCCCCAATCATGGAGGTAAAAATGGCCTGTGCCCATGGCATTTTTATTCCGTGTCAGATGACTACCCCTTCCTGGATCCTGGCCATCTCATCCCATAGTACCCCAGCAGCAGTATTTTTGTTTCATTATCGTCCCGGCTAGCCTGTACGGTCCCACCATAGCACCACCATGACCAGACATCATCAACACTGGAAAAGCCTTTAAGGAAGCAAGGTTATCAGAGACAATATACACATTTCAAAATAAATTCATGTACTTTACCTACAATCAGGGCAGGCACACACAGACAGCACACTCCAGTCCTCAACGAACTATGGTCTTTTTATAAGAATGCCAGCTCAGTGTACTGTCAGAGTCAGACGAACTTACCCACACCGACATCGATGGACAGTCATGGTCGACTGTTGCAGCCCACAGCCCCACCAAAAATACCTAACGGCAATGATCATGGAAGGAAACCATGGCCAACACACATCCTCTGACTCTAGGAGCAGTGTAGTGAGCACAAGCACTCAACCTCCTCTCTCTGTCTCTGCTCAAGAAATGGTGCTTGGTGCCAATCAAAATATCACCTTCTTACCCTCTTCACAGCCAGAGAAGAGCACATCTGGATCTGGGCACAGGACAGTGATCAGTGCATGCAGCTAGCACTCCCCCATTGGCCCCACTGATGTTATTGGCTTCATTGTGGCTGGGGCTGAGAATAAAAGCAAGCAAATAGCGTGGGTCCTTTGATCTATTTTTAGACTCCCGGCTCTGACGTCCATGACAGACCCCCCTCCCTCCCTGAATAAAATGAACTTGAGCTGGCAACTGGTGCTACAGAGCACAGAAAAAAAAATGAAAACAAAAAAAAAAAAAGCAAGTCAGCACACAGGCCACATGCTGACAAAGGCAAGGATGCAATTAGCATCCCAGGCACCCCCCGCCAGTCTGCCCCTGGGCGCTCCCTAAAGGGAGCAACAACTGAACCCATACACACACCCACTAAACTTGGCCTGCTATCTGTTGATCTTCCAACAGGAGCTGTTACGGTGCAACTGACCACAGAGGCTTTCACAGCACCCCCACCCCACCCGCAAATCCAGTATTCCTCATTCTCTAGGTACCTGGTTCAGTCTAGCTCATGTAACACGCCATGAAACGTTTGTTTTTAATTAAAAATTGCCTCTCCAGTCGTGCTGCTTTCATAGCGTGCCATTTTTCGGATGAGCTGGGGGGGCTGTCAGGGTTGGGGCGTTTCACTCACGCTGTGGTGGGGGGGACTTTGCAAATCACAACCGAAAGGTCTCTCTCACTTCTGGCTACTGGGCCAGTCTGGTGGGGGATGGGGTGGGGTCACACATTTGCCCTATTTGGAATGCAGGCAGGTCGCACACAAATGCACAGGTAAGGGAAACATAAAACAAGCCACAAAATATACCATTTGCTGCAACAAACAGGGACCACCCCGGCATCGCAGCATCAGCTTCTCATCTGCATGCAAAGTTACTATTCAGAATGGAGCGAGATGCTGACGCTGCAATGATGAGGCGCTCCCTGATTGCTGCAGCCAAATCATTTCCAGTTGGTGGCAGACTTGGAAACTAGTGTCACCAACAGGCTGCTCTTGCATTGGTGACACACAGCCAAGCCCACAAAAGCAGTGGCAGCATTGGCACAACAGTGCCGTACCTCCACAACCAACTTCTCTCCTAAGCTGCCACAACATGTTTCTTGCGCATGTGCAAGCAAACATAAAGAGCCCTTCCAAGAGACACTATCAACAAATGCACTCTGTAAATGTCTGCACTAAACCCCATTTCCTTGTTTCACCTGATCTAATCGTCTCACTTTCTAGAGCCTTATCAAGTTGATGTCAACTATTCCTGTATCAGAAGGAACTAGATGTACCTAATTCACTGAGTCTCCTGTTACATTATGTTGTGTCTTGCTACCCCATTGTGGTATATTTACCTAGTATAAACATAACTGATTGCCCTATGCTTTGTTCACTGCTGTTACTGTAAATTCATGTACTATGTGCCATCTATATGGCCTGGACCATGCCTGAAAATGGTCCCTGGGATCAATGTACTTACCTGGTTAACAAATAAATAAATAAAAATAAATAGAAAAAACTGGATTAATTAGGGGCTTCGTAGCTAATGCAAATAACCCAGGAGAAAGAGGACATTCCTGTTTGATACTGTATTCTAGTTTAAAAGCCACAGATTTAAAAGAATTTGCCAATACAGATGCTATTGGCTTATGGTATAAAATATTAAAGAGGACAGAAGTGATTTTTTAATTAGCAGCTTTTTATATTGTTTCTATTTTCAGAAACAATATTCATACACCTAAATGATCCATATTTAACTGTACCTGAATAACAAGGTAAGTGAAAGCCTGTATTTGCATTGTTTTCTTTCTATGGGTAGCATTCTGTTATAGTTTTCTTCACAGAACCAGTGATCTGGGAGATTTAAATATGTCACAGTTTATACACAGAACTCCGAGTATCGTTCTGATAAGTCAACAGCTTATGTTTAGTACTCTGTACACACACTGTGACATAGTAAAAACTCCAAATTAGTGGTTCCATGAAGAGATCCATAACATAATGCTGTCCATAAAAGGAAAATTTGAAAACATAGCCGTTCATACCTGTGTTTATTCAGTTACAATTAACATACTAACATACTAAAACGCCAGCAGAATAGGCCTAATGGTCTTTCATGTCTGCTCGTTTGGTCAGCCCCCACCCTGGGTGCTGACCTTGCTGTCCCCCTCGCCTTCTCTGGCTTCTCCCTTCCCAGTTCCGGATATTCTTGCTGAATTGGATTTTGCTTCCAGAACCCTTCCCCTGTACCTGTCTCACCCCCTCTTGAACCCCTCCACTGTCTCTGCCTCCACCAGCCCCCTAGGCAGTGCATTCCATGGCTCCACCACCCTCTCAGTGAAGTAGCACCTCCTCCTTTCTCCTGAATCTTCCCTCCAGCTTCCACCCATGCCCTCTAGTGGCCCCTCCTCCTTCCTTCAAGCACCCTGACTGTTCCTCCCTATTTACCTCTTCATGTACCTGAAGACCTCTATCATGTCCCCAGGTCCCTTCTCTCTTCCAATGTGTACATATTTAGCTCTTCGAGCCTCTCCTCATAGGTCCTGTCCCCAAGCCCCAAATCATTTTGGTTGCCCTCCTCTGGACCCTCTCCAGGAGTTTAATGTCCCTCTTTAAGTGTGGCCTCCAAAACTGCACACAGTACTCAAGGTGCGGCCTCATCAAGCAGTTATACAGAGGGAGTATCACTTCTCTCCTTCTGGAGGTGATCCCCCTAGCGATGCATCCCAGCATCCTGTTGGCCTTGGCTGCTGCCTTCCTACAGGTCTCAGAGTTGTTCATCTTGACATCCACCACCAACCCCAGGTCCCTCTCAGCCATCGAGACTTGTAGCATTCCCCCGGGTGTAAACTTGGCCTGGGTTTCTGGCCCCCAGGGGAGTACCTTGCACTTCCCTGCATTGAACCTCAGCTTCCACTTTCTAGACCATCTTTCCAGAGCCTCCAGGTCCCCCTGTAGGGCCACCCTCCCCTCCTCCCCATCCACCACCGCCCCCAGTTTCGAGTCATCTGCAAAGAGACTCATCTCACTCCTGATTCCTGTCCTTATGTCAGATACTGAGGCGTTGAACAGAAGGGTCCCAAGGACTGAGCCTCTGGGACCCCACTAATGACCTCCTTGGGATGAGACTATCCCACCAACTACGACCCTCTCGGTCCGGTCCTGGAGCCAATTGCCTATCCATCTGATCATCTGGTTCCCCACCCCCATTTCTCCCAGCTTATCCAACAGGCCCACGTGAGGAACAGAGTCAAATGCCTTGCTGAAGTCTAGAAAGAGGACGTCCACTGGTCTAATAAGTATGTATTATTTGGAGGTGGGAAATTCATTTCTGTAAATAGGAACATTAGTGGTATGGCTAACTAAGCAAGAAGGAGACACTTCTTAAATCGGTTCTGTATGGGCAAAACCATAAATATCAGAAATAATATGTGAATTGGCAAACTGAGGCGCTACAAAGTACATCTATGGTGAGCAAAAATCAAACAGCACCCACAAAAGTAAAACAAGACAATCTAAGACACAATTTGACTCTGGGGGAACATCAGAGATGCTACAGCTGGACCTCAAGGCTCCACAAGGCCCTCAGCCCACTAACCTGCAAAGCCGCAAGAAAATGACTGCATCAGAGAAATCCCTAGCAGGTATGCTGACTATGCTTACCAAGCTGCAAACGGAAATGAAGGCTGAATTTGACAACATTACTGCACAGATCACTCACTTGCAATTGATGATCACTGGCCTCTCCAAGACATCAGCAGCCCACTCCTTCCATCTGGATGAAGCTGACAGAAGTATAGGTGTGGCTTAAGATTTGCTGGTGGAATCAACCAGGGAGAGGAATGACTTAAAAAAAAAACAGGTAACTGAACTTCACCAAAAATTGGATGACCTAAAAACAGATCTTGTTGTGCTAATATTCAGATTATTGGGCTCCTAGAGAGACTGGAGAGAAAAAAAGCCCTGAATCCAAAGTCCACCATTGGCTTGTCCAACAATTAAACTGGGTGACAGAGCACTCAGTTATGAAGTGGAGTGGGCCCATCGAGTTCGCCTGAAACCCACACCTGGGGAGAAATCACACCACTTCTTAAATATCTGAAGTATACAAATAAAGAGAGAGTATTATGGGCTGCAAAATCCAGTTGCCCAATAACTCGATAGTGGACAAAAAGTATTTGAGGTCCAGGATTATAGTAGGGATCTGTAAACCCATTGTCAGAAATTTAATGAAGTAAAGTCTTCTCTTCATCAATGAGGATGGGAATTCACCCATCTTTACCCATCCAGGCTGAGAATCACCCACCAGAATGACCTCCTGATTTTTTTGACAATCCATGCGCTGCTAAAACTTTTATAGAGAAGGAAGACTCTGCAACTGAGGCCGAAGCTCAGGCCTGCACCGCTGCTTCAGCCTGAATCATTGATTGCCAGTACAAAATATTTTAAATATGAGTTGGTGCTCCCCTTTGATCCCTGAAGCCCATGGCCACTAGGCTCAAACTCCCTGACTGCCCTGATCTCCTGAGTACAATATCCCAGCATATGAATGAGGGATGCACCATTGATACCTCATGGCACTGAGCATTGAAGGAATGTAACAGGTAGATGGTAAAGACAAATATGGTAGAGTAATTAAACCAAGAGCCCCTATCCCCACAACTGACCAATGAGTAATGACAAACTCGCTTCCCATGGTGGAAACAACCTCAGGGACCTGAGACACAATGAAATGCTCCTTTTGTTGGATGAGGGGCTCAGGACTGATTTTTATCAGTGGGGGTCAAGAAATGTACAGTGCTTTGGCTCTTTTCAGTGTCTACCCACCATTTTGACTTTTACACTGTGCTAAGCCCAGAGGAAATGGCAAGGATGGGGGTCTGTCATGCTGTGAGTAGTCAACTTTGGCTAAATGTTGCTGCCTTCATTCAATGTGCAAATTTTTAAAATTGCCCTTAAAGCTGCATTTGTAGTCACAGTATCTAAACCAGCACAACAATTCTGCTGGCAACGTCCCACACAAACAGTGACCTTCTTAGCTACAGAAGCCGTGGAGTGGTCAAGCTACGAAGTGGTGCATTATACATCTCACTTCTGGCTATTCAAATTGGTTGTGCAAACTGGGTCCTTACATGCAGCTGGGGCTAGTTACAGCCCCACCTCAACAATGCCTAGGTGCATTGGTAACAATGGGGGATGGGGGAATGCCTAGTATTGTGCGCATTCTATCTGTGAGAATCACACTTATTACCCAGTGAAGATCCATCTCTACAAAAGACCATGAATAAAGTTGAAACTCTGGGAATTTGGTTAGACTTTGGGGCTCGCAGTTCTCTAAGGAACCTTGCAGTAGAACCTGCTCCTTGAATTGAACCTGGTCCTAACACACTGGAAAATGTGCACAACCTTGTAGTATGTCAATATAGGCAGATGCTGTAATGAATGACAGGAGAATGCAGCATGACCCATCCACTTTGAAGTTTTTTTGTGTTTTTTCTTCTTTTTTCTCTCCTACTTTTGTTTACTCTTATCTTCAGGACTTGCAAGGATTATGCTCAAGCCAGGCACACTTGTTAGGTTTTTCTATGTACCATGGGAATAACTTTTGCATTCCACCAATCACACCAGAAAGATTGTCCTCTTTAAAGTATGGTATTCTCACCCTGACTGTGCCTAGGTGAACAGGTAGCAATGGGGGGGCTGGGTGAAGACTTGTATGAAGTGTGACAATGGTTCTATGTGATAACAGCAAAAGGCTAAAGGCGATCACCGTTATCGTGCAGTCAGAGTGCCGAAAACATTTTCAGCACTACTGACACCCCAGCGAAAAGGACAACGGCACTGGGGACATGACTTTAAATGCTTGTATGCTTGCACTTCACACCCCCTTACTAAAGGGATTCTCAACTCCAGGGGTGCATGTCGGGTGGGGTTGAAAGCATGTAAAAATAAAGGTTCGGGCTGGGCGAAATAAAATCACCCGCCCCAACCACTGGCCAACCCATGATGCCATGAAGCAGCTCAGCAACCCACCACAGCACCACCCCCTACATCTCCTATGCCCCCTCCTAGCCCATGCTCACCATGCTCGCTCCCCCCACCTTCGTATACAAATATCGACATCCTGTCACCCATTTCACCCACCCCCCTATCCAGTCACTATACCCTCCCATTGCCATGAGGAATCTTACTGATAAGGAGTCACCGTTATGGATGGCACCCTTCCCCATGCACCCACCTCATGGGCTACCTTGACAACGACTCCCGAAATGCAAACACTCAGACATTTATTTCAAATATCTGGGAGTGGCTAAAGTAAATAGAGGTTAGATGTATAATGAAGCTGGGAAAGCTCGGGGTGGATGGGATGGTGGGGGGGGCAGACTTTAAAGGGGAGCACCAATAAAACTGGACTAATAGAGCTAGTGCCAGGAGAGGGAAGATCTACAGAATTCCTGTAAAGGGCCTTTCTCTCAATCCAGGGGCACTAGACCTCTATACATTTTGGGAGCACTGTTTGCCAACTCGTCGGGTAGGTGGGTGTGTGTGTTCATGCCCTTTGTCCAACTTAGAAGTAGGGGTGGGTGAAAGTTGCAAATTCCACTTTTGAGGAACTTCTGTGAAATTTCAGAAATTTTATGGAAATTTCGGAACTTTTGCCATTGGCAAAACTAGGATTTTCCAAGGATTTTCGCCGAGTTCCGCAGATTTTTTTTGTGAACTGTGGAAAAATGCATGTAAACTGCAGAATTTATTCTAGCCACAGTTTATTGAACTGTCAGTGAATGAGCACCCACTTGTACAACCATGCAGTCATTCACTGACAATTCAGTAGGCCTCTGCCCACCGCCAGTGGAGGAGTGAGGAGGGCTGTACTGGCGGCCCACTCGGGCAGGATGGGGGTGGAGTGGATTGGTGGCAGACAAATTGTCAGGGTGGAGGGGGGGTCCACTAGACACCAGTGAATTGGGATTACTTTTTTTATAAAGGATCGGGGATGGGGGGTCCACTAGACACCAGGGAATACTGGGAATAGAGGGGGATAGGTCGGTGGACTGCCAGATGTTATTTTGTGGATTAAGAAACCCAGGATAGGGAGGGGGGGGTTTGCTAGACACCAGGGAGATAAAATGTTTTTTGGGGCCATGATTGGCGGGTGGGGGGGCCACTAGAAACATGAAGGGTCCAAGGGAGGGATTAGAGATATTTATTTATTAGCTCAGACCCCTGAGTAGTGGGGGGTGGCTTAATGAATTAAACCGCGGTTAAAAAAAGCTTCAGAACTGACCACTGGCAGTGATCCATTCTGTGGATTTTTTTCCTGTAGTTTAATAAATTAACCCGCAGCTTGTATATTTATTCTGCAGTTTTAAGGCACAATTTCCATAAAATTTGTGAAAATGATTTTGAACTTTCGCTGAAGCAAAATTCACACTTTCGAGGAAATTCTGCTGCGGAATTTTTTTTTGCACACCTCTACTTAGAAGTTATAGTTTCTCTACACTGCTACTTGCATTTAAGCCTTAGTTGAAACATGCACAAGTCACCCACTTAACCATTTATGTTCACCTTCATTTACCAAGAGGGTAAGGAGGGACCGACTGGCAAGTCGACCCTCAGGTTTATTTTCTTCCCTTCTCTGTGAGTAGGAGTAACAGTTTTCATGTTTCTTACAGTTACTTTGGGGGAAAAGGAAGGGTGGGATACTTGTTTGGGGAAATATGGGAAAGGGGAGAAGGGAGGGATATAAAGTGGGGAAAACATAAGGTTTAAGGTTAACTAATATTGGGGCCTATTCACAAAGGTGTGGAGTGGACTACGCGCCACGCAACTCCAACGTGTAGCCCAGACCACATCTGCCCAGCCCCTGCATGCATTCACAATGCATATACGCCCCTCCCTATGAACCTGATCCCTTGGCCGATCATGGAGCTCCACATGGGAGCAGGCCTGGGGGCAGTGCGAGGGCCACGCCAGCAGTTCACGCATTCACTACAGTGCTGAGTGCTCTGCATGGGGAGCTGCCAGCTACATCTTTGCAGAGAAGCAGTAAACTGTTGGGGATGGTTACACACCCCCCGGGGAAGCAGCAGCCAGTCATGGCAGACACAGCGGGGGGCATCATCCCCCTCATCAGGTTGCCCCTGCCATCGAGGCACGCTGGGACGTTGGGGTGGTCCGCTGGGGTACCCCCCCTCAACTTCATGGTCAGCGCTCTGCATGCCAACTGACAACATGGTGCCACACGGGCACAAGGGATCTACAGTGGGACTCTTCCAAGGCAGATGATTGGCTTCCCACCCATATCTGCTGCTCCGCACCTGCCTGCCCCCAATGGTCCTGCACACTGGGGGATGGGGACATGTCTGGGAGCTGGGCGGGGGCTGGTGTTTATGAATGTGGCACCCACGCGGATCTCCCAAGGGTGTGGAGCTGCACACCTGGATACATGCCTTCGGGGTGCACATTAGTGAATAGGCCCATCTGTTCTCTTTATTGTCACATTGGATACAACTATTTTGGATCTTCTACTGTGCACTGTCTGGTTAATTCAAGTCTTTAATTCTCTGTGGGTATTGCATACCTTGAAGTTTGACAAAACCTCCTCATGGCTTCTGCACCAAAAATAATTACCTGGTACATAAATCGGCTGAAGAATGCAGTGAAATGTAAGCAGGTGCAAACTATAATAAAAAAAAGTTTAAGATTAATATTGCCCTCCTACAGGAGATGCACATAGCACCCAGTGAGTTAGACAACATAAAACACATCACGGGGATGGGGTGGGGGGTCATCAGAAGAGGGGAAATTATCCTGCCAGTTTAGAAGGTCCAGTCAGGCACCACCTGAATTATTGGGTGCAGGTCTGGTCTCCTCAATACAATGGGAACAATGAGGCAATCAAGAGGGAGAAATGCAGGGTCACCAAAATGATCAACCATATATGGGGGACAAAAACCAGAAGGAGAGACAGGAGACCCTTAATATGTTCCCCCTGAAGTAAAGGAGGCTTTGGAGAAAGGTGATCTCAGTGTTTCATATATCCAAGTGTACCAACAAGTTTGAACAGGCACAGGTGTTTGATCTGGTGTCCTGAAGTAGGGTGTGGGGACACACCCTGAAGCTCAGTGGTGGTAAATTCTGGGGTAACATTAGGAAGCACTTCTTCCCCTAGACTGTAGTGAACTTATGGAGCAGCCTATCAGTGGAGATAGTGAACATGGGGACAGTACAGGCCTTTAATGTAAGCCTGGACAAATTCATGCTTACCAAGGGAATCACCATGTACTCTGAACAGCAGAGTAGATAGAGAATCCCTGTGAACTGGTAAATGTATGTATTACATATTTATTTTATTCTTGTTCAGAAAAAGGTGGGAGGACTTCCCCGAGAGGACTTTGTGTGTCGCCCCGCTCTCCTATGTGGCTATACCTACTAGCAGCAAAAAAAAAAATAACAAAAAAAGTGGATGAAGGTGGCCCCCCCCCTCCACGGTTGAGAATTGGAGAAAACTAATGAATGACATGTAATATATGGAAGGATTCATGGCCTGGGTTCGAGACAGAGAAGACCAACCCAGACAAACATGGCAGAAGTGGATACTAGAACACTGCCCAGAATTTGTGCCATAAAAGCTATCCAACAAATCGTTGCAAGTAGGGAGAGAGTGGGAGGTAAAAGCAAAAAAACATGGGTGTTACCAATAGATTGTCAAAGAAGATCAAAAGAGGAACAGCAGACACGACTGAAGAACAGTGGATACAAGTTGGGGTGGGGGGGCGGTGCCGAAGCTACCCTTTAATGATAGGCCCCTGTGGGGTGGCTTGCTGCTCCCATGGGGAGGTGTCTAGGGAAACGGGTGTGGCTCCATCCAGAAGGTTTAAGTTGAACAGTGGATGAACAATGATCTGATAACCAGAATAATTAACAGAAACTTAGCACCGTCTGTAATCTGCAGTAGAGGAAACCATATGCTGAAAGACTGAATGCACTTGAATAAAATGACAAAGACTATTGTACCTATGTGATGATGAGAAAATTGTAAAACTGTATTGAATTGTCTCAATAAAAACGAAAATACAAAAAAAAAAGAAAAAGGTGGGAGGACGTGATGGAGCTAGAGAGCCTAATTTTGCACTGTACTGTAGATGCTGCTCATTCCTTGGTGCAAGCTAGGGGAGGTGGTCCAAAGATCAACAAGCAGTAGGGATACATATTGTTATGTAACAAAACCCAATAATGAGCATACCATACAGTAGAATGAAAACAAATGAATACACTGTCCTATATAGTACAATTATATGCAGGTACAGTATGAGTGTTAGCTTTTACTGCAGTGTGGAATACATGAGCAAAGTGCATGACTATATAAGAAACTTTAAGCAATAAGAGCATAGAGAAACATGAAAGCAGTGATGTGCGAAGTTGGAAAACTTCGCTCAGCAGATTAATAAATTTGCTTTATTTCATGAAGTTGGTCCTTTGTGTGAAGTCCAAATTTGCAAAAAACTCATAACTCTGTGAAATGCAAAGTTGTAACTTTACCAGCAGAGTTTTGCACAGAGGCGAAGTTTTCAAGAAAGCAAAGCTGCAACTTTTCCAGCAAAGTTTGGTACGGAGGCAAAGTTTGCAATACAGTATGAGACTGGAGGACACATGTTGCTGAAACAGCCTGTATGCCATGTGGAGGCTGTCTTCAGTGCAGTGTTCTGAAGACAAGGTAGGAGAGAAGTCTGTGTGTGCTTGTCTGAGAAAAAACTTTTAAAACTCATTGTACCCAATAGCTCCATATGAAGTCTGAACCATTCAGTGATTCTCCTGACACAAAATGGCCGCCCAGGGTATAATGAGTTAAAATACATCTCAAAATTGAGCTTTTTGTTCTATCTCAAATTGACAGCCCCGAAAGTGAGGGGGGACCTTGCAGCCCCCTCTTTCTTCCTATACTTCATTGTGCAACATTTGGGTAAGCTGTTCTTCTGGCAGAAAGAGGTAGATCATACAGCATACTCTCCTTTGTGGCTATCCATTGAAAAACACCTGGCATCTCGTGAGAAATGTTCACTCCGTGCCCTGCTATATGTCTCCCCATCCCATATTCCCAAGTCTGTCAGAAATAACCCTATGGGCTGGTCGATGAAAGCTTCTCATCAAGCCCAATTATACTTCACAGCTAAGTGGAGCCAGTCCTCTGACCAACCAATT
This sequence comes from Neoceratodus forsteri, assembly GCA_016271365.2. Classification (NCBI taxonomy): domain Eukaryota; kingdom Metazoa; phylum Chordata; order Ceratodontiformes; family Ceratodontidae; genus Neoceratodus; species Neoceratodus forsteri. Next base: position 51,112,031 of record CM028129.1, on the reverse strand, counting down.
ACAGAGAACCCACATTTCAAAATTGGTGGTGCACCAATATCTCATTCCTTTTAGCCTGGGTTGAGTCAATATAAGGTCTCAGAGATATGGAGGGGTGGAAAAGCGATTTCCCTCACTCAATTATGTGATGCTACTGGTGCAGTAAACAACGATCCCTTTAAACACCTCCAAGTCAGTATGGCCCTATCCTCGCTCTCCTGCCTCCCAGTAATAGATATGGGGAAAGAGATCCTATTGACTCCTGCAGGTTGCTTCCCAACCACAAAAGTGTCTAATTTGTATAAAATTCTTCAGGATTGGGATCATAGATTACCTTCGGGAGTTGGCTTTTACTGGGTAAGGAATTAGGCCTCCTGAAGACATTAATGTATGGAGGAAGCTTTAGATATCTGTGTATAAGTTTGTTAAACAAGATAGACTCAGATTAGTTACTACAATATTATGTATAATATGTATATGACACCAGCCAAACTTTTAGATATGGATCTCTGCACGCACTCACATGTAACAGGTGCAAGGAGGAGATAGGGTCGTTGTATACATGTTATGGCTGTGTCACATATAAAAGTATTCTGGGCAATCCATTAATAATTCTTTGGACCCTATCCTTGGCTTGAGGGAATTATTTACACCAAGTTTGCCTAACAAATTATTTCCCAGTTGATACTCCAAAACTAGGAAAGCACATATGATTCTTGTCACAGCAATGGCTAAGTTAATAATAATGAGACATTGGACAGATGAAAACCCACCTGGAATCTTGGAATGGTTTAGGGAATGTGTTTTGGCCTTACAGATGGAAAGACATATTGCATTTGTACGGAATAGAGGCAAAGCCTTTACCTCACTATAGGAAGCTTAGAGGCTATCCTGATGATGTGGAAATCTTAATGAAAATGGGGCTTCAGTACATCTGTAGTCCAAATGGTAGTAGTGGTGCATAGTCTGGGGGGTAAGTTGAGTCTTCTTTTGTTTTTTTTTTCCTTTTATTTCTTTATTGTGAAAAGTATGCACCTGATGTTCTCACTTGTATTAGATTATTGATGTTGTTTACCTGGTGCTGATATAGTAATAAAGCTTTTAAATAATAAAAAAAAAAAATTGAGCTTTTTGAATCCAAATTACTCACAAATTGTTCTAGAGGGCCTCGTGCTTCTAGATTTGTAGGTTTTTTTGGTTTATTTGTTGGGTGTTTATTTACCTTAAAGCAATGGTTTCTGTTTTGTCAGTCGTTGAAGCAGTGGTGTGGGGGAGGGTAGGTGTACTGTAAAGCAAGGCAGCCCAGAAAGATCCAGAGACTTTTTGTCTAAACAGGAGATTTGTCTTACATTTTGGTTTTCTCCCTCTTTCTCGTTCATCATTTTTGCTCTGTGCTAATTTCTCATTTGTATTTCTGTGGTTTAATTTGAAAGGTTTAAGTAAAGTGTCTTTCTGTAGCAGTTTTAGTGATTTTTAGTTACATTTTTCTTAAAGTGAGGATGTTCTGTCACTTTGTGTTATACTTAATATTAAATTAGCCATTACTGCTCTAGTTTTAATCCCTGTTATGTTTAAAAAAAAGGAAAAAACAGAAAACTTTTTGGGTGTTTTTTAATAGTAGTTTTTCAGATCACACTGTGATCCCTGATTCCCCAGCGGGGTGGTGTTGTCTGTTCCTGGTACCTAGTTTTTACTGTCGTGTTACTTTAATAATGGCAAGCAAGCCATTACCATCCATTTTCTCCACCACATGGTGCAGGATTGCACAGAAGAATCATAGGGTTAGGAATGGCAGCCTATAGTGGAGGGCGAGGGTTTGAGATACACAGCATAGCACCTTGCAGTAGCAGCATACACATGTTTCTGGGAGTACCAAAATTCAGCCTACTGTTTTTTTTCTGGAACATGTCCACTACTGTTGTGCAGTAAATTACAGGAAGGACGGCCTGTTGGGAGAGGAGACTAAGACAGGCAGTGCAGCAGCATGTAACAGCACCATAAATGTTTATGTGGTTCAAATAATTCTGGAACTACCAACATTTGACCTACTCTACAGTTCTGGAACATTTGGCACTACTGCTGTGCAGTGAATTACTGGATGGGCAGCCTGTGGCGAGGGGGTGAGTCACAGTGCAGCACCATGTAGCAGCAGTATGTGAGAACAATTTTAGTGATAGTGTAAGGACTCTCGCTGAAACCAGATTTTCTTTTGAATGGATGAGAACAGATTCAGTAGGCAGTATAGCGCAGTGGTTTAAGGCTCTGAGCTGCAAATCTGAAGACCTAGGTTTGAATCCTACAGCCTCCACTTGCATACTGTGTGACCCTGAGCAAGTCATTTAACTTCCTTGTTCTCCCAGGTTGCACCTGTAAACAAGCTTTCAGCTAAGTGTGTTTTTCCTGGTAAAAAAAAAAAAAGATTCAATACACAGAACAAAGCAGTAGCAGAAATCAAGAAATACAGACAGACAGACAGAGAGAAATGAAGATGGACAAATATTTTTTTTTTCTTTTCAAGTTTTTACTTGGTTTACTTGATAGAACTAGATAAAAGAAGGCCAAAAGGACCATCTTGATTGCCTCCCATGCTTTGTGGGTGGATTAGTATAGCCCCTTATTTGTTATTATATAATCATCCCGTCTCTGTTTAAAGCTAATGAATGTAGGTTTGTTTACTAATACAGATGGAAGTTTATTCCATAGTGCAGCTGCACATATCGATAAAATGTTTTGTCTCGTATTTGTATTAACCGTTGGGACCAATAATTGTTTGTCATGAGATCTTAAAGTTGTAGTCCTATCTTTAAATTTTAAACCATACTGAGTCATTAGATCTGGATTTTTTAAGGAATTATATAAGAGCAACATACCCCCTCTTTTGCGTCTAGTTTCCAAGCTAAATATGCCCAAGGACTCCAGTCTAGCTTCGTAAGTAATGTGTTCCATGCCCTTAATCATTTTTGTTGCTCTTCTCTCAGACTTCTCCACAAGGTCGATTTCCTTTCTTAAGTTAGGACTCCAAAAGGGTGATCCAAAGTGAAGATGTGGAACAACATAGGTTTTGTATATTGGTAGAAAACATTTTTTGTCCCTTGAAACAAATGAGCATTTGATTGATCTTAATAGAACATTTGTTTTTCTAGAGACCTGAATACAATGATCTGAAGAGGACAATTTATTGTTTACCATTATGCCCAAGTCTCTTTCTTTGTATTCAGTACGTAGCTGAATGTTATTCATAAAGTAAGAATAATTTGGGTTATTCCTACCGAAATGCAACACTGCATTTTTGGGGTTAAAATTCATTTTATTCTAAGTAGGCCAGTTTTCTATGGATGTTAAGTCTTTGATCAATGATTCAAATTTTGTTATTGTATCAACTGCCCCCTAACTTCATGTCATTATTGAACTTTATCAAATTATTTGTTACATTTAGGTTTATATCACTCATAAATAAACCAAACAGCAATGGACCTAGTACCAAACCCTGGGGAACTCCACTTCCTATTAGGCCATTTTTAAGGATCACACCATTTATTTTTACCTTTGGGGAGTGGTCAGATAACCACCCAGCAATCCACCTAACAATGTCCATACCAAGGGCCATGTGACATAACAACAACTAGGAGATCATGGGGTGCAGAGTCAAATGTCTTTCCTGGATCCAGAAGGATCATGTCAACTGGCGTTCCTGAGCCCAAACTTGCACCAACTTTATTGTAAAATACTTTTAAGTTAGTTGTACATGACAACCTTAAAGCCATGTTGGATAATGTCCTGCAAACCTAATGCTTCTATTTCCATATCAAGGATTGTTTTTATTAACCTCTCGATAGCTTAACTACAAAGAGAAGTGAGGCTAATAGGTCTATAATTTGAGGTGATACTTATCATGCCCTTTTTATGGAAGGGTATTACTAATGCTTCCCTCCAGTAGAATGGGACCACTCCCCTTCCCAAGGATTTATTTAATAGTAGCATATGGAAGTATGCCAGTTTGTTTGCCAAGCCTCTCAGAAATCTAAGGTGGATGTTATCAGGTTCTGGGGAAGTATTCCCTTTTATACTTTTTAATACAGCCAAGACATCTGCTTCGGAGAAACTCTGAGTAGCAAAGTCTTCTTTATCAATCGCCACCTTCTCCACTGCTGCTTCCATTCATTTAAAAAAAATGAATGTTTGTTCTTGTGTATAATGATGTGTTAATAGTTTATAGTATTTAGTGGTTGATTAATGTATTTTATGTTGTTAGTTTGTCTGTTGAACCAACTGACTTCAGGTTGTGCCTGAAAATGGGAACTTGTATCTCAATATACCTACCTGCAATTACAAATAAATGAAATGAAATTAAATGAAATGTACATTGACCAAGCTAGGCTTAGATGTATTGAACAATGAAAAAAAATATGAATTGAACTGATTTGCCATCTCCTTATCAATTATAGTTTTATCATCTGATGCTAAGGGCTCTACTGAACTTTGAGTATTCTTGTTTTTATTTACATAGGAATAAAATGATTTGTTATTATCCTAGATATGCGATAGCCTAAATTCCAGTTTATATTTCTCCTTCCTTATCATATTTTTTAATAGCTTTTGTTCAGGTTTGTGTTTAGTTAATGTTTCTTCAGATGGCTTCTTTTTATGTTTTGCAAAGGGATTTTCTTTACGTTTCATTTGACTTCTTATTTGGTGATTTAGCCACAAGGGAATTTTACCTTTTTTATTACACTTTACTTTCATGGGGACATATTTAGATTCTAGTTCCAAGATAGTGTTTTTGATTTTACTTCAACAGTCTACAGTATCCAGATTCAGTAACACAGAATCCCAATCTAAGGATTTCAGAGAGTATTTAAAGGCACCTAGGTTGGCACAGTTGTAGTGGAAAAAGATGCTAGAATTTTTAGGAATAATTTTACAATCAGTGATACTACTGGCTACATCAGGTGGTCACTAGTGCCTAATGGATCCTCCATCACCACCCACCTGATCTGAAATACCATCTTAGATACTAGTAATAACTAGATCTAGTATTTTTTTACCCCTGTGGGGACATTTACTAATTGCGCCATTGAATTCACATTAAGAAGATTCAGTAGGTTTCTTTCAAATTCAGAGGACCCCACCTTGGTATCCCAACAAATCCCTGGTGCATTAAAATCACCAATAAATTACACAATCACCAAGACCTGAAGCTGAGCTAATTCCTTGTAATAATGCATAGTTATAATCTCTGCTGCAAGATAGAAACATAGAAGTTGATGGCAGATAAGGTCCGCAAGGCCCATCCAGTCTGCCCATTTCTTTTTCTACCTTATGAATGTGCCATAGGCCTTTGCTCTGTCAATGGCCTATCTATTAATACTCATCTATATTTCTCCCTTATGCCTATCCCATGCCCGTTTGAAGCCCTGCACTGTATTCATATCCACCACTTCCTGAGGTAGGCCATTCCATGCATCCACCAGTCTTTCTGTGAAAAAGAACTTCCTCACATTACCCCTTAATCAGCCTCCCTCTAATCTCATGCTGTGTCCTCTTGTCCTGCTATTTTTCTTATATTGAAACAGGTGAGACTCTTTCACCTTGTTAATGCCCTTAAGGTGTTTGAATGTTTCAATCATATCACCTCTCTCCCTCCTTTGCTCTAGGGTATACATATTGAGTTCAGGTAATCTGTCCTCATGTTTTCTGATGCAGTCCCTGCACCATTTTGGTTGCCCTTCTCTGGACTGCCTCAATTTGGTTAATGTCCTTGTGAAGGTGTGGCCTCCAGTACTGCATGCAGTACTCTAGATGGGGCCTAACCAGTGTCTTGAAAAGAGGAATTATTACCTCCCTCTTGTGACTTGTGATACCCCTACTAATACACCCCAACATCCCTCTAGCCTTACCTACTGCTTTAGAGGTCTGCTTGGATGATTTCAGGTCATTGGTGATGATAATGCCCAAGTCTCTTTCTTTCCTTGTGACTGCCAGCAACTCCCCTCCCAGTCTATAGGTGGCTTCAGGGTTTCTCATCTCTATGTGCATGATCTTGCACTTCTTTGCGATAAACCCCAGTTGACACTCTTCTGACCATTTTGCTAGTTTATCCAGATCTCTTCTCATTCTGCACACACCATCTGGATCATCTACTCTGTTGCAGATCTTGGTGTCACCTGCAAACAGACAAACATTACCCTCCAGTCCATCTGCAATGTCACTGATAAAGATATTGAAGAGGAATGGCCCCATGACTGATCCCTGAGATACCCAACTTGTGACTTGCATCTCTTCTGACTGTATACCATTTACCACCACTCTCTGTTTTCTGCCCGTCAACCAGTTTTACCACCCAGTTGACCAACGTCTGACCCACCCCAAGTCTACCCAGCTTATTAATCAATCTTCTATGTGGAATAATATCGAAAGCTTTGCTGAAGTCAAGGTAGGCAACATCAGCTGCTCCCCCTTGGTCCACTACTCTGGTTACCCAGTCAAAGAAATCTATGAGATTAGTTTGACAGGACCTTCATTTTGTAAACCCATGCTGTCTTGGATCCTGTGCTCCTATGGATTCCAGGTATTGCACTATCCTTTCCTTAAGGAGTGTCTCCATAATCTTTCCCACTACTGAGGTAAAACTGACTGGTCTGTAGTTCTCTGCCTCCTGCCTGCTACCAGTCTTGTGGAGTGGGATCACATGAGCCATTCTCCAGTCTTCTGAGACCTATCCTGTGCTCAGAGACTCACTAAACAGTTCTGATAATGGCTCTGCTAGTTCCACCCTTAGCTCCGTTAGTACCCTGGGATGTATGCCATCAGGTCCCATTACCTTGTCCACCCTGAGCTTATTAAGCTCTTGTAGGACCCTTTCTTTTGTGAAGGGACTAGTGCACACCTCCCTCCCCCCTGGTTCCATTGTGTAGAGCTGTGGGCCCTGCCCTACCTTCTCTTCAGTAAATACTGAGCAGAAGTATCTATTTAGGATAGATGCTTTTACATGGTCCTCCTCCTCATATGCCCCCTTATCCCCTTTGATCTTAGCAATACCCCCTCTGGACTTTCTCCTTTCACTAATGTATCTATATAAAGTCTTGCCACCTTCTTTTACTGTTTGTGGTAGTGTTTCCTTGGTTTAGGCCTTTGCCTGTCTTACTGCCTTCCCTGCTTCCCTTAGGAAAGTTTGGTATGCCTCCCAATCTTCATCCTACTGCGTTCCCTTATATTTCCTGAAGGCCAGCCTTTTGGCTCTGACATTTTCTGCTACTGTGTTTGAGAACCAAAGTGGTTTCCTTCTTTTTTTGCACTTTCTTTTTTCACTAACACAATGGGATGTTGTTTCAAGTATCGCATCTTTAATGCTTGCCCACTTTGCCTGTACCCCCCTCACCTGTATTTCTTTTTGCCAGGGCTAGCTTAACTCTGTTGGCCATCTTATCAAAGTCAGCTCCTCTGAAGTCCCATATTTTTGCCTTGGAATGGGATGATTTTGTTCTAGTGGCCAAATTGAACCATACCATGTGATGGTCACTGGTCCCCAGGTGACCTTCTACCTGGAGATCTGTGATCCTTTCCCTGTTAGTCAGTACTAGATCTAGGATAGCCCTGTCTCTTGTTGGTTGTTGTACCAGTTGTTTGAGGCCCTCCCTCTGCAGGGAATCTGCCATGTGTCTAGTTCTGGCAGATGTCCCTGCTGGTATTGACCAATTGGTATCTGGCGTATTGAAGTCCCCCATTATCAGAACCTCTCCTTTAGCTGTCATGTTTTGTATATCTTCTAACAGTAGCATGTCTATGTCCTCCCCCTGGTCTGGAGGCCTGTACACAACCCCAGATCATATGGCTGTCCCATTTCCTGTTTCCAGGGTGACCCACAGTTCTTCTGGCTCCTTATGTCTATTCTGAATTTCTGTAGCTTTGATATTTTCATTGACATAAAGGGCAACTCCAGCCCCTCTTTTTGCAACTCGGTCTCTTCTGAACAGTACGTAGCCAGGTACTGAAGTCTCCTAAGTGTGGTTACTGGTAAACCATGTCTTGCTAATGGCTGCTATGTCCAGTTTAACCTCTGTCATTAATGCTTGCAGGTCTGGGATCTTGTTTCCCAGACTGCGAGCATTTGTGTACATGATTTTCCATTGGTCAGATTTTGGTGTGTTAGTTGTTGGACGAGGTCCGGCGTTTCCACTGTGCATCGTATGGGGAGCCAGACCTTTTCATTTACCTGGTGATGCAAATGAACTACAAACTTGCTGAACTCCTGTTTGACCACTAGCTGTGGGGGGAGGGGTGTTCTTCCCATTCGATGTTTAGGGTGCTGCACCCCCTCCCCATTTGCCAGTTTAAAATAGTCTGCAAAGACATCAAACTTCTTCCCCAATGCACTGAATCCCTCCTTAGTCAGATGCAGTCCATCAAATTTAAAGAACTTTCGCTCCCAAAACTGTTGCCAGTTCCCTACAAATTTGTGTCCTTTTTCCTGGCACCAGCCCTTGAGCCACATGTTTAGGTCCCCTATCTCCCCTTTTCTGACCTTCCGTCCATCTGTCCCCCTCTCCCAGACTGGCAGGATCTCAGAGAAGAAGAAGTCAGATGAAATGGATGATAGTTTGTCACCCAGCCTGGTTAGGTGTTCATTGGTCTCTGCAACTGACCGGCTGGTGAGGTCGATAGTCCCTATGTGCACCAGGACATCAATGTTTTCTCCTTTTCCTGAACAATTTTAGCAATGTGGTCAGTGTCTCTCCATGATGATGTACCTGGGAGACATCTGACCATTACCCCTGGCTGAAGATATGCATCAACTACCCGAATCATGGTGTCTCCTATGATCAGAAGTTTTTTGGATTTCCTTTTTGCTTTTTTTGTTTTGGTTCCTGTTTTGGGTGTGTTTTGTTGTGCTAGCTCCTGTGCTAAAGTGTCCTGCTCTGCAGTATCCTCTGTCCCTTTGTTTGATTTCGGAGATAGAGGCAGATACCTGTTTGTAGTTTTTATATGGTTTGTGGAGGTGATATGTTGGAGAGCATCGAGTGATGGGGTATCCAATTTTCCCCTCCTAACCACCTGCCAACCTCCCGGACCAACTACCCTCTGTGGTCGAGGTACTTCTGTTGGATGTTGGGGAAATGGCGGGCGGTTCTTATAATACATTTCCTCTTGAATATGCAATTTGAGGCACGCAATCTCTGCCCATAGCTGCCTGGAGCTGAACCCTTAGATCTCCAGTGGCCCAGCATGTACAACAGTGTCCTAAATCCTGTAAAACTGCCCTTCTGAAAAGTGTTCCACAGTACCTGCAGTTAATCATATCCATTCCAGGTACGTTGCTGGATTTATTTTATTTAGTTTTTATTGACCGGGTAAGTGCACTAGACAAATTCTGCCTATTTCTAGGCATGACCCAGGGGGAGGGGGATACAGATGAATGCCAACTGACCTTGAACCAGATTAAGCTGTTGGTGGTATTTTTTTTTTAGTGAATGAGGGAAATTTGGCCAGGACACTGGGGAAATTCCCCTACTCTTTTCAATAAGTGCCATGGGATCTTTAACATCCACCTGAACTACCACCAATCCAGGCAGATGGGACCTTGGTTTAACGTCTCATCTGAAAGACGGCACCTCAGAAGCGCAGTACCCCTCTCATGCTGCACTATAGTGTCAGTACTGGGATATTAACCCAAGTGCCAGATGTGGGAACTGAACCCACAGCCCTCTGATCTCCTGGCCTCAGAGTCGAGTGTGCTACCTACTGAGCCACTGACACTGACACTAACCTGGTCAGAGTAATTAGAAGGAAGAAAATTAAAGCAAAAGTTTGATTATGTATTTTGTTTGTTTTTGTATAACTTGTTATAAGAAGTTAAATTACTAGTGCCCCTGTAAATGAGGTCACTGTGTGGATACCCCTCTGATCTGGACCTTCCAGCTTTGCTACAGGAAAAGTCACGACTGTGCTACTTTATAAAAGGAGTGTAGCGTGGGGTGGTTGGGGGGGTGGGTGGATGGACCCTTCCGCTATTGAATAAGAATAACAACGGATGAAAGAGACAAGGAGGTAAGAGCAGAAACAATCAGCCAGCAACAAATGCAGTAGCCCTGAAAGCTTATCCAAATAACAGATAAAACTGTGAAACTTGTAAAAGCACCACCTGTAATAATTTCACAGAAGACATACCCTATAAGAAACACTTTGTTACTGGGGAAAATAAAGCAGTAACAGAAGATATACCTTGCAAAAGACAATTTGAATCAGAAGATTACATCAGTAATCTATAAGCACACACCTGTAGGCACACCCTGTAATAATGCAGCAGAATGTATACCCAGCAACAACAATTTGAATCAGAGAAAAATAAAGCAATCAAATGTTAGCAACAAACAGTAGCAATCCCTGTGAGTACAAAACAAAAATAACACACAGTAAACCTGCCTAGCCAAAAGAAGTCTTAATCCTTTCCCTTGCTCTGGTAAGGTTCTTTGCTCCATCCTTTCAAGCAACCTAGAAGAAAAGAGCTCAGGTGAAGCTATGTGCCTTGGCTAGCAAACCTAGTCTTCCATCCCAGATGGAGGCCTAAAGAAGATTCCTAATATGATTTTCAGTCTGTTACTAAACTGGAGTTGTAACCAGAGGGATTCGGATTGTAATGTAGGATTACAGAATGGCATTATTTGTGAACATTTGATTTAATTCTTTATATAGCAGCAAACTCCTCCTCCCCTTCTAACTTGTCTGTTTCTATGGAATAGTTGGTAACCATGAATATTACACAGCCAGGTACTGCTTTCATCCCACCATATTTCATTTATGACCACAGCCCCCACCTGTAGCTCTGATATAATGACTTCAAGTTCAGACTTTTTTCCAAATTCAAGCTCCTAGCATTAGCCATTAGACAAGAGCACAACATGTTGACAGTGTTTGATTGTACATTATACAATGACAAGAAAGAATCTTGGACTGTGATTGGTCAGTTTTGGGCTGGGACCATGGTATTATCCCAGCACAATGCCACAGGTCTAGTCTCAGCCTCACTGTGAACTATAGATGAGCATTTTATGGAGCATTTTCTTGATTGTTTCATCTTCTCTTTAAAACAAAAAATATTTTTCCACTCAAAAACATCTTTCATTTTTTTTTATTCTGTATAACAATGAGCCATTGTATAATAGGAATAATGCACTCCAGGGTGTGTGTTATTTGGGATAATGCCACGCCTGGGGCAATGGATGCACTCGGCCTGCAGCCTCGTGCCCAACTCCCCAGGCATGGTGCTATCCCAGCATGATGTACACCCTGTTGTGCATTATTCCTTTATTATTTCATGGTAATTCTACACCATGTTCCCCCATGTCTGATTAGTTAAAGATTTGGAGATAATCTGCTCAGATTTCCACCCAAGTGTATAGCTGTTTCTATGGCTCAGATGAAGGCCATCCCAGCTGAACAACTCCTGATCAGGTTCAAATTGTTCCTAGTGAGTAATGCTGTGGTAACCTATAGTCAGTGACCACTTTCTCCACCACTCATTTATTTATTATATTTTGTTTTTCTTATGATAGTTTTCCCTGGGAACCAGGACTTTTACATTTTTTTTATTTTTGAGGGGGGGATAACAGCACAGCAGAAACAGAAATAAAGAAACACAGTCATACACAGAGAAATAAGGATAGATTAACGTTTTTTATTTTTTATTTTATTTTTTTGGGGGGTTTTAGGGTTTAACAGGGGGTAAAAGAGAAAGATAAATGAAAATGTTTGAGTTGGAGGGCGATGGTCTGAGGACAGAGGTTGCACTGCCACTTCACAGTTCAGTCAAACCCTCCAGAATGGCTTACTGATTTTGCAGCACCACCTCCAACAGTTACTTCATCCCTGCAACTTGCCAGGAGAACTCCCCTACCTCCCTGCAGAGCTGTTGTACTTCTGCAGGGTGGATGTGGGAGGAGGAGGATCTGAGGCTGGTCTCTCAGGTGTCTCCCACAGCAACCAAGCCCAACAGCAGGTTCCTCTCCCAGTCCCCTCCATCTCCCCCTCCTGTAGCTGTACACCTCATTTCTTTTCTCTTGCCCAGCAGAGAAGACCCAGTAGGGGTGGTACCACCTCCAATCCTGTAAGAAACTTTATTTCACAGATGCTCTTCCAACTCCTTGCAGTGCCTCCCTCTAAGGTGGGTGTGCTGCCCACCTGTCCCCAAATGGCTCCCACATTTCCCAATTCAAACAGCAGTGTGGCATAGTTGCCAGCTGACCACACTGTTGTCGGTGGGGTCAATATCGAAAGAGTCCCAGACAAGGAACTTCAGCTGCTGCCAACAAGGGGAGGAGCAAGATGGTTCTGGCTGCATCTCCTCCTGCTCCTCATGGTGCAGAGGTGGTGGTGGTACAACAGCTGGCTGAGCTGGAGCTTCCATTGCCGTTGGTGATGGTGCCATTGCCTCATTTTGCTGCTGGGGTTGCTGCACTGTCAGGGGAAGTGGATTGGGTGCTGCTGCTGTCTCCTATGGCCACTGCCATGGGCATCTTGTTCCAAAAAGCACAGTGTCTCCCATCTGCCGCCTACACCCCACTCTTCTCCTGACCATTCCCATTCATTTTAAAGCCAAAATTAAAAAAAAAAAACAGAGTAAAAAGACAGAATAAAAATAGACTAAAAGAGATGAAAAATAACACAAATAAAAGTATTCAATATACAGAAAATCTCTAATGAGCACCTAAACAAAGACTGCTAAACTGTACAGCAAACATAAGGTGAAGAACAAGCAAAAGAAAGCTAAAAATCTTGTTGTTGTTTTTTTTGTTAGGTTTTACACCTCCAAAAAGAGTAGATTCATCCCCTTTCCCTCACTAGCTCAGTCTGTCCGAGAGAATGATGCCAACATAGTAGCAATGGTAGCAACAGCAGTTTATTACCAGCATTACTGATTTCTGGTTTTGGAGAGAATTTCTAGAAGTCAGAAATGTACATATTGCGCTTGGAAGTTGTGTGTACTAAAGTACTTGACAACACACTATCCAAGAGGGTGACATAAACACACAGTAGCAGAGGCAGCAGCAGCAGCACTTTATTACCAGCATTACTGATTTCTGGTTTGGGAGAGAATTTCCAGAATTGAGAAATGTATATATTGTGCTTGGCAGTTGTGTATACCAGAGTGTCTGTCAACAAAGACTGTCCAATCAGGTGACTTAAAAAGCATAGTAGCAGGGGCAGTAGCAGCAGTTTATTACCAGCATTACTGACTTCCAGTTTGGGAGAGAATTTCTAGAAGCGAGAAATTAATATTCTGTGTTTGGCAGTTGTATATACTAAAGTGCTTATACCAAAATGTGGCCTGCTTTGTGTTTGTCGAACATTTGGACTACAGTTGTGCAATGAATTACAAGAAGGCAGCCTGTGGTAGTGGTGTGTGGGGGGGGGAGTGAGACACACATCACAGCACCATCCAGCAGCAGTAGTTGACACCACTTTTAGTGATAGTGTAAGGACTGTGCAGTTGCACAAGAAAGACAACAATAGAGTTGAATTCAGATTTTTCTTTTGAATGAAAGAGAACAGAAGAATTTCAATAGCTAGAACAAAGCAATAGTAGAAATCAAGAAATACAGACAGAAATAAAGATGGATGAACACTTTTTTCTTTTTAAGTTTTTAATTTTTTAATTTTTTTTCATTTTTAGGGTTTACCAGGGCAGTAGGAACAGAAATATAGAAATACAGACACACAGAGGAATAAGGATAGATGAACTTTTTTTCATTTTTAGGGGTTAATAGAGGGTAAAAGAGAAATATAAAACATCTGGGTTGGAGGGCTATGGACTGCGGACAGAGGGAAAGGTTTCTTAGTCCCTCCAGAATGGTTTGCTGATTTTGCAGCACCACCTCCAACAGCTCCTTCGTTCCCTCAGCTTGATGGGAGAGCTCCCATACCTCCGTGTGGGGCTGTTGTAATTCCACACAGGTGGATGTGGGAGGAGAATCTGAGGCCAGTCTCTATGGTGCTCCCCACAGCACCAGAGTCTGATTGCATGTCCCTCTCCCAATCCCCTCCATCTCCCCACCAGCACCTGTGCACCATGTTTCTTTCTCTTGCCTGGTAGAGAAGAACCAGTAGGCATAGCATCACCTCCACCCCTCTCACCAACTTTATTTCTCAGATACTCAGCCCAATATTTGCTGTGCCTACCTCTAAGGTGTGTGTGCTGCCCACCTGTCCCCAAATGGCTCCCCCATTTTCCAAGCTGAACAACAGTTTTGTGTAGTTTGCAGATGACCGCATTGTTATTGGTGGGGTCAATATCAAAAAACTTCCAGACAAGGGACTTTGGCTGCTGCCGATGAGGGGAGGAGCAAGATGGCCCTGGGTGTGTCTCCTCCTCATGGTTTGCATGTGGTGGTAGTGGTGATGGTGGTGGTACAACAGCTGGCTGGGCTGAAGCTTCCTTTGCTGTTGTTGGTGCCTCATCCTCCTTCTGACAGTGCCATGGCCAGGCCCTCTTGATGCAGAAAGCACAGCATCTCCCATCTGTTGCCTGCTGACCATGCCTACTCATTTTTTTAACTTACTAAACTTTAGTATTTCCCACCAAGCAGTAAACAAACATTCATAAAAAACAGCAACACAGAGCACAAGGAGATAGCTTAAAAAGACATAAAATCCAGACCAAAATATCTGTTACAATTGGTAAGCCAGAAACTTATGCCAATAAATATATGTATAAAACTAATAATCATGGTATAAAAGAATCGGAAAAAAATCTTGGGTACAAAGACAGGCTAGTTTAGCATCTACGGGGACAAAGTACCCTCAATACTATAACAATAGAAATGTGGAAAACCACTCTATGGCGGAAACACATAAAAACCCAAAGGTACTTGAAAAAGAACATATAGTATACAGCACTCAGAAAGACAAAAGGTGTAACAGGTTACAATCATGCTGAATGGAGGCATAACAGGGTATCCAGTTTCTCCCATCTAGCTTTAAATGATGGCAAGGCATGATGTAGACTGGCTAGTGTTTCCTCCATCCTTAGTATAGTAAGCATCTCTGCATGCCATTTCCTAAAAGATGGCTGCACTTTGTCTACTCAGTGTCTCAGTACCACCAGTTTAGCCACTTCGGAGTTGAGAGCCATGTGATATCTCTGTGCCCCTACCAATTGTTTATGCCAATTCCTAAAAGATGTAATTCAGGAAAGAAGTGATCCTGACGACCTAATAGCGGGTCTAAATGTTATTGTATAAGTTTCCAAAAGTGTTGTATGAGGGAACAATCCCACAAAAAATGTTTTCAAGTACCCTCCAATTCCAGGCATTTAGTACAGAGTGAGGAGTCCACTTTCCCAAGAAGACATAACCGAGCTGGTGTATAATAGGCATTATGACAGATTTTGAATTGTATCAACCTGAGTTTATCCAATCTTTTATATCTATGGACAAATTCCCAGGAAGAGGGAGAAATTTAAATGGGACACATACTCAGGGAACTCCTTAAGCCAATAGCCACCTCTCACAGGGGAACTGGCACCAATTACATCTCTGAATATCTTATATAACAGGGATATTGCATGGGTCTTGACTGCTTTCTCCACCAGTAGGTGATAGTTTTGACCATTTGAGAGAAGCCAAGGCAGAGGACCCAAAAAATCTTGGATGGCATGTTTAAGTTGAAAAAAGGAGATAACAACAGTACGGGGTATAAAAAGTTTGTTAGTAGCCTCCGTGAATTAAATAAACTGGTCCCAAACTAAGAAATAGGAAAATTTTATTAAACGCTATCTGTGGTAAAAAGGTAGTGAGATAGATTTATTAGCAATCCTAATAGATGGAGTTTGTTTAACTTATTGCAAAGGATCTCGCTGCGATGCACATTTAAGTAGATGGCACAGCTGAGTATTAATTCCGACTGACCAACCAATAGGCGAATTCCTCAATGCCACAGGAAGTTTGGCCCAAGGAATATGGGGTACAGCCTGAAGGGAGATGCCATGGACTTTACAATAATGGATTTCTATGTCCTGCCATGGTAAGTGAGGATGGGCATCACCTGCCCCCATCCCTGGCATGCACCATCTCAAAAATGTACTGACTTGAGCCACTAAATAGTACCAATAAAAATTAGGAAGCTGTAAACCTCCATAAATGTTCTTCAATGACAGCTTTGAATAAGATACATAGAGACCAAGACTGGAGGGGTATTGGACTCCCAGGAGGCCGAGAGCAAGTGGCAGATCTTCCTCATATGGTCTGAGATCAAACGGCCTTTCATGAAACCTGTTTGCTCCTGACCAACCAGAGGATGCCATACCTGGTTCAGTCTTGCCCCCAGAAAGTGAGCAAGGATCTTAACATCCACATTTAATAATGAGATGGGATGGTAGTTGCCTACTTCTAAGAGGTCTTTTCCAGGTTATGGGGATGAAAGAAATCGAAGCCTCCAAAAAATCTGGTGGAAAGGAATTTTGTTGATAACAAAAATGATTACAGTCCATCAAATAAGGGATTAACTCAGATTTTAAGGCCAAATGAAAATTTTGGGGAAAGCTATCAGGACCAGGGGCTTTGTCTAAAGTAAGTGAAGAAATGGCCTGTTCTACTTCATCTTGTGTAATCGGAGTGACAAGGGAAGGAACTAAATCTGAGAATAATTGCCAAAGCTTTGCAGAAGCTAAATAAACTTGTATGCAAGTTTGTAAGTCTGGAAGGTCTGGTTCTGCAGTTTAGAGCTTAGCATAATAGCACTGAAATTCCCCTGCAATATCTCAGATTAGTTAAAATTGTTCCACCAGCCTGAGATCAAAGACTCTTACCTAGTCAAGCTGTTTCAAGTTGTTTCAATCTCATAGCCAAGAGTGTACCACTCTTTTGACCATTCATCTCATATTGATAATGGGCACAAAACAGGGAGTATTTGGCCTGTTCCCCATTTAATTCTGCATAATCAGCTCGAAGCTGGTTTAAGCAGGGTCAGCCTTGGTCTGAAGATTTAGAATTAATAGTTCTCTTAAAAGAGTGAATATCCTGTAGCACTTCCTCGGCTTTTTCTTCCTGCACCGTAAACGAGAGGAAGCCAGATGTATAAACTCACCCCTAATAATGCATTTATACATACTCCAACATGCTGCTATTGAGGGGCCAGTGGAGAGGTTTAAAGTAAAAAAGGCAGTGGTGACCTGCTTTAACTTGCTGAGACAACACTCATCTTTCAAAATGTGTTTAGTAAATTTCCAACATCTATCTTTCTTTATGGTAGTAGCAAGACTAACAGAGAGTGTAATCAGTGCATGGGCAGAAATTTACACGCTATGAATTTCACAAGAATGGGTAGATTGAATAAATGTCAAGCTGACTAGAGTATAGTCAATACCAGAGTGGGTGTGGTGTACTGGGGAGGAAAAGGTGTACTGTCAAAAGGAGGGGTGGAGAACTCTCCATAAGTCCGCCAGCCCAGTTATCTAATTACTCCATAAGGGCTTGCTGGTGAAAGGCCCCATCTAACAGAACTTGACCCGTCTAAGGTGTCATCTATTACAAAATTCCAATCACTCATAAGAATGATCGGTAACGATGGATAGGCTGAAAGTATTTGCATTAAATTTGTAAAAAAGGGAGGGGTATCAGAATTTGGACCATAAATATTACCTATTAGGGGCTCAGAAGTACCAATGATGCTATATAATATCAAGTATCTAGCTTCAAGGTCTGTATATTCTTTGATGACTTGAAATGATAGCTGTTTGTGAAATAATATGCTCACCTGTGCTTTACGGGAACTGGTCCCTGTCCCATATCCTAAGCCTACAAAAGAAATGTGCATTATTATCCACCACATGGGTCTTTTGTATAAATGCAAGATACAGGTTAAATGTTGTTAAATGCCTCAATACCTGAGTTCATTTCATAGGAGAGATACCCCTGTTAATGTTCCATGAAACACAGGTTAAGTATGGGACTGCCATGATCGAAATGAAAAAAGAAGATTGGGTTGTCACTAAAATTAGTGTTGACCACATACTAGAAAATAATACAAGCTCCAAAAACCTAAACAATTTCCTGGTTCTATATAAATTACACCACAGAGCTAGCATGATTAAATGTTTGCCATCCTTGTGCTCAGTAAGCAGAAAAAACACAAAACTAGAAACGTGGATAAACATGAAAACTTGAACAAATTCTTTTGTATACATGTTCTTTGTTCTCATATTGGACAGCCATAACTGAGAACAGAGGTGCAAACAAAGCATCCCCATCTTACCCCTCCCTTGAAAGAGAGGAGAGGATAGGGGACCCACCCTACATGGAAGGAATATTCCCCCATGCAGACTTCAGGTTGTAATGGTTTGGAGAACATCCCATCCATTCCAACCCCCTCCCACCCATCAATAAAGAAGCTATCTAAAATGTCAAGACTGATGCCAACACTATAAAAAAAAAGGGGCGGGAGAAAGGAAACTTAAGGGGGGGCACAATGGGGAAGGAAGGAAGGAAGGAAGGAAGGAAGGAAGGAAGGAAGGAAGGGAGGAAGGAAGGAAGGAAGAGGTAAAGGTGACAAGAAGGGAAAAATGAAGTAATTCAGAAAAAGATAAACAGTCCATCCATAGACTGTACATCCTGCATCTCCATGGAGTCTATTCTGTGATCCATCAGTGACAATATTCAATGTGAGGGAGCAGAAATGGAAAGGTTAAGCAAAGTTCACCAAGGTATACATGTCAGCAAATGAAAGAAGGAGTGCAGCATTGGTTATAGAAGTCACAGGCAGCAAAAGACATGGACCTGCCTTATAAATAAATATAGCAAGTCACCAGTAGCTCTGCCATCGAAAATGACAAAAACTTCTGTAAGAATAGTAATTCCTGGATAATATGCACATAATCACAAATTATACAACATCAATTATAAAGTCTATCAAATGTTTAGGGTTTAAAAATCAATTGAATAGATGCCTTGGTTCAAGAGGTCAAGTAACAGATGTGAATGTTCACACAGATAGTAGTTTTTAAGTAATAAGCAGAAACACAGAAACCTAGAAATCGATGGTAGAGGAAAATGAATCCATCCAGTCTTCCCTTATCCCTACCTAACCCGTAAATTAAATCCAGTAGTTTTCACTCATCTCTTCCCTCCTCTATTGTCTCCCCCTCCATGCCCCCCCACTAAACCCATGTGCCTAGCCCACCTACTTTACCACTGATGTTGCACAGACCACCTCTTAGGCAATGTGTTTCACTTCTCCACCACCTCGCCATTAAAAAGTATGTCCTGATGGGTTGTACTACACAATACTGACAGTCACTCGCCCGACTTACAATAAGCCGACATAATTCGACCGGCAATCACTTGCCTGACAATAGAAATATGCCCACCGTGGAGGTGATTTTATGTTTGGGGGAGCAAAACTGCACCCCATACTTAAATATAATCACCTCTGCCACAAGCAAATGTCTAATGTTGGGCAAGTAATTGTCAGCCAAATGGTGTCAGGTTATTGCATGTCGGGCGAGTGACTGTCAGTGTTCCATAGGACTCCCTCCTGATATCTTTCTTACACTTGCCCCCTATGAGCTTCTTTGTATTATCTCCAGTGTCTGTGTTAACACTGTAGATGATCAATTATTCTGATGTGGAGCCTTTGGAAATGAGTCTATGACTCAAAGGGTTGTAATTCCGATTTCCTAAATAAATAAATAAAGTTCACTGCTGTGCACTGTATTCCATGTATAAACTTGAGTGTTTCAATCATGTCCACTTTTCCCCTCCTGGTGTCTAACATATATATCTTATGGTAGGACCACCTTCACTCTTAGAACACCCTGCTGCCCTGAGTCATTCTGTTGGCCATCCTCTGGACTGACTCCACCATAGTGGGAGAAATCAATTTGTGAACAGGTGATGACTTTGGCCATTAGCTTTCAAAATCTGGTAGCTAAATCAATATTTGTACTGACCAGCATTATTAAGGGCTGTAAAGTCACTTAATGGGTAGGCAACCAGTTGACCAGTATCTTTCAAAATCTGGTAGCCAAAGCAACTGTTTTACTGGTCACCTGGTGACCTGATTTGTTCTACCTTGCACTCCACTCTATCCTTATCCTTTAGGTGAAGATTCCAGAACTACATGTAGGACTTCAAGTGTGATCTCACCAGGGATCTGTATAGGTGCAATATCTCCTCTGCATCTCCGACCAATCATCCTGCCTATGCATCTCAACATCCTGTTGGCCTTTCCCACTGCCTTATTACACTGAGCAATTTGCTTTAGCTTAGCAGATGTATTAACCCCCAGGTCTTTCTCCTCCCTTGTCTGCTCCTCTCTCAGTCCACTCATTATGTATTTCATTATCAGATTTTATTGCTGCTTTGTGCATGATTTCACATCTTCACATCACTCCTCAGCTGCCATACCTTAAACCACCTTTCTCTAAGGAAATAGTTCCTTAATTCAGATTCAACCAATTGTTGAGTAGGGGAGCAATGAATTATGATCAGGAGAGAATTCCAGATTGTGGGCACAAAGTAGGAAAATGCGAGCTTGCCCATGTTGGTGCGGTATTTTGGGATTGACAGCAATGCCTGATCAATGGACCTCCGGGTGTATGCACAGGCCTACTTCACAACACATGAGGAGAATGGAGAAGGGGGTTGGTGTCAAAGTACATTGCCAATGAGACAGCCAAAGATAAATGTGCAATACAGCAGCAGGGGAAAGCCAACCCAGGCTGATGTGTTTGATGGGAGGAAGCCAAGTCAGAATGGCTCATTTTTATAGGTTATGTCCCACCTCCTCAAATTAGATTTGAAGTGTTGAAATAAGACACCATAACTTAATTTAGAGAGTGGTTACATTGTGGTATCACCTTGCAAACTTTAGGGGTCAGATATTTTTTAACTCTGCATGCAAGGCTCATTTTAGAGTTTACTAGCTTATAGTCCACATAAATATGTAGTGAGAATTCAAGGGTGTTATCAACTTACCACTAAGATAATTAAAGAGTCGACTGTCTTAAACAAAGAACCATCAAAAGACAAGATTTTAGTCTATTGCATCCACCACATAGTTTTTGTGCATATCCAAACAACATACTTTGGTTTTGCATACATCTGAAACCAGCTTATTTTGCAGAAATCAGTTTTGAAATGAGATAAAATCCAGATTGATATATTTATTGAGGTTATCGTTATGATTTGAGCAATACAGGTGGGCAAGATCATCTGCATTCAGAAGGGGAGTACAAGAGGAAAAGTTAAGTGGCAGACAGTTAGTGTGTAGCAAGAATACCAGAGAACCTATCATCAATTTCAACAAAACGTCCACTAGGGTACAAGTAACATCTGAGCTCACTTTTTCAAAATGGGGGGTGGAACTGACAACCACCAAGCGTGGTAATTGTATCAGGTGATCTAAATGTGGCCAAGCAGTGCGACAAGGCAGTTAGGAGGGTAAGTGGGATACTGTAGTGCAGGGGTGTAGCTAGGGATTTCAGATCTGCACACCAAGTGGACTCACTGCTACCCACCCCCCTTTGTTAGGGTGAACTTCCCCCTCCCCGGGGTGTAGCCAGACAATAAACAAATGTACACCAGGACCGTGTTTGTTGCCTCATTTGGCACAATAAATACAACTTTTGTATCTCATGACAATGGTTGTTGCCATGCAAGGAGTAAATACAAATGCCATGCATTGTTCCCCAAGAAACCCACATACATAGATACATAGATACATAGATACATAGACAGTGTCCGCAGATAAGGGCCTATGGCCCACCCAGTTTGACCATTTGAGCTTGTAAGTTCAGTTTGTTTTCCTAGAAGTCTGTTGCCCCTTACCCCTGACCTCCAGAATTCCTTTATGTCTATCCCATGCATTCTTAAATCCCGTGATTGTTTCCAGCCCCACCACTTCTCTGGCAGGTGTTCCACTTGTCCACCACCCGTTCTGTGAAGAAATTCTTTCCATGTTTCCTCTGAACTGTCCTCCTCCAACTTCATCCCATGCCCTCTAGTTCTGGAACATCTTTTCGCTTAAAAATAGTGTTTTCCTGCACCCTGTTCCTCCCTGTAAGATACTTGTATGTCTCTATCATATCCCCTCTCTCCCTCCTCTCCTCCAGGGAGTACATGTTCAGTACCTTCAATCTGACTTCATAGGACTTGTGATGCAATCCATGCACCATCTTTGTTGCCCTCCTCTGAACCTTCTCTACCCTGTCTATGTCCTTACGTAGGTATGGTCTCCAGAATTGTACACTGTACTCCAGGTGGGGCCTCACTAGTGTCTTGTATAGCGGAATTGCGACCTCCCTTTTCCTGCTGGTGATGCCCCTGCCTATACATCCCAGCATCCTATTTGCTTTACCTGCTGCCTTGTCACACTGTTTCCTCTACCTTGAGGTCATCAGAGATGACAACCCCAAGATCCTTTCCTGCTTGGTGCCTGCTATATCCTCACCCCAACTGATATACTGTGCCAGGGTTTTTGTGCCCCATATGCATTATCTTGCACTTCTTTGCATTGAATTTCAACTGCCAAACCCTGACCATTCTTCAATTTTCTGCAGGTCGCTTCTCATTCTGTCTACACCCTCTGGTGTGTCTACTCTGTTACAGAGCTTTGTGTCATCAGCAAACAGTGAAATTCTGCCTTCTAGGTCCTGCATAATGTCACTGATGAAGATGTTGAATAGGACTGGTCCCAGCACTGATCCCTGTGGTACCCCACTGGTCACTCTTCCCTCTGTGGAGTGACAGCCATTTACCACCACCCTCTGTGTCCTACCACCAAAGCAGTTACCTACCCACCACACTACTGTTCTGCCCACACCCATATTCCCCAGTTTGTGTAATAGTCTTCTATGGGACAGTGTCAAAGGCCTTGCTGAAGTCCAGATAGGCCATGTCCACTGCCCTCCCTGATCCACCTCCCTAGTCACCCAGTCAAAAATTCAATGAGGTTGGTCTGACATGACCTCCCCTGGTGAAACCATGCTGCCTTGGGTCCTGTGGTCCATTGACAACTAGATGTTCCACCAATCTCTCCTTCAGTAGTGCTTCCATGATCTTCCCCACTACTGAGGTGAGGCTGACTGGTCTGTAGTTCCCTGCTTCCTCTTTGTTCCCACTTTTGTATAAGGGGACTACATTTGCTGTCCTCAGTCTTTGGGTACCTCCCTGTTTCCAGTGATCAGCTAAACAGGATAGCCAGAGGTTCAGCCACCACCTCTCTTAGTTCTTTAAGGACCCTAGGGTGCACCCATCTGGCCCCATTGCTTTATCAACTCTTATTACTTCCAGTTCCTTCAGGACCCTTTCTCGTGTAAAGGGACTTGTGTCCATTTCTGCACCATTCTCACCCTTGTACTCCCTTCAGACCCATTACCCTCCTCTTCCTCAGTAAAGACTGAGCAGAAATACCTGTTCAATATGTCAGCTTTACTGTTGTCATCCTCCACGCCCCCATCCTCCCTTCAGTCTCACTATCCCTTTGTTTTCTTTTTCACTTATGTACCTGTAAAGGTTTTGTCCCTCTACCCACTGATTTTGCAATGTGTTCTTATGTCTGAGCTTTGACTTCCTTACTGACCTCCCTGCCTCCCTTTGCTTCTCCTGGTACTTCTCCCTATCCCTTCTGCCTGTGTCTTTTGTATTGCCTGAATGCAATCTTTTGGCTTTCACTTTCTTTGCTACCTCTTTGGAAAACCATAATGGTCTCCTCTTCCTTTCCTCTTGCTAACCTGCCTAATGCATAATTCTGTTGTTCTTGTAATCCCCATTTTAAATACTGCCCACTGTTCCTCAACCCCTGATTCCTGTCCCATTCCTCTTAATGCCTCTTTCAAGTACCTCCCATTTTCCCAAAGTCTGCCCCTAAAATCCAGGATACGTGTTTTTGTGTGGTTTGGTTCTGCTCTTTCTGTGATTTCAAACCACAATGACTGGTGGTCACTGTTTCCCAGGTGCTCCCCACTGTTACCCTCACACTGTCCCTGTTTGTGAGCACAAGGTCCAGTATTGCCTTCTGCCGAGTTGGTTCCATGACCAGTTGGTTGAGGAAGGCACCCTGAAGGAGTCCAGGATAAATCTGCTCTAGTTGATGCTGCTGCTGGGATGCTCCAGTCCACGTCTGGAATATTGAAGTCTCCAACTAGTACTACCTCACCCTTGTCTGCCATCCTTTGGATGGCTAGCATCAACTCCTATCTGTTTCTTCCTCCTGGGCTGGTGGTCTATAGACCACACTTGTGCGAGATGGCTGTCCCCATTTTCCTTTCAGCTTAACCCACAGTATCTCTCCCCCATTTTGTTCCTCCTGGATCTCTGTGGCCCTTATGTCATTTTTCACATACAGTGCCACTCCTCCTCCCCTTCCTGCCTGCTCTGTCTCTTCTGAATATGTTGTAGCCAGGTATGGCCATCTCTCAGTCGTGGTTATCATTACACCAGGTTTCAGTGATGGCCACAATGTCCAGGTCTGACTGTACCATGACAGCCTCCAGATCTTCCATCTTGTTGCTAAGGCTCCTGGCATTTGCACACATGGTTTTCCATGATTTGAATAAAAGCCGAAAGCCTGTAAAGTTGTATTGTCTTTGGGATGCAAAGAAAGTATTAGTGACCAGTTCTTCTAGTTTCAACTCCTATGAATAAAATTACAGAAAGCTTCAGTATTTTGGAAAAATTGCTATTAGCGTGTAACCTGTCAATTATCCGTACTTACTCTGTAACCTATTGCATCTGTGTTTCTCACCCTATAATGTTATTTCCTGATCACCCCTGTAAAAGGGACCTTCAGGGCTCAGTGGGCCTACCCAGTCATCAGAATTTAATAAATAAATATATTTTGTTTGTTAGTTTTCATGGAAAAAGGAAGCAGTTCAGAGCCTATTTGCTACCCCTCCTTAAATAAAATTGCACACCATGGAGTGCTCGGAGTATGCCTGCCTACATCCATGCTGTGGTGTGTTGGGAAGGGTATCACCAGTAGGAGGGAGGTGGTACTGCCTCTGTATAGATCACTGGTAAGATTGCACCTAGAGTACTGTGTCTGTTTCTGGAGACCACATCTCAGAAAGGACATATAGTAGACAGAGTGGACGTGGTCCAGAGGAGGCCAAGTAAAATGGTGCAGGGTCTGCATCAGCAGCCCATATGAGGAGAGATTAAAGGACCTAAATATGTACACCCTGGAAGAGAGGCGGGGGGGGGGATATGATACAGTTCTTTAAATACCTCATGGAGGGGTAGACAAGGTATAAGAGGGAAGTATTTTTCAATAAAAAAGATGTTCAAGGACAAGGGGGATGATAAGAAACTGGGCGGATAGATTTAGGAGAGATGTGGGGAAATACTTCTTCACAAAACACAGTGGTAGATTGGTGGAACAGTGTTTTGGCAGAGGTGGTGGGGCAAGAACAGTGGTGGGGTTCAAGAATTCATGGGATGGGACTCTTAGGGAAGGGGGGTGAATGGGCTAGAGATCAAGTAAGGTCTATGATGACACTACGGACAGGGAAAAATGGGCAGACTAGGTGGGCCACATCGTTCTTATCTGCTGGAAATTTCTTATCTGCTGGAAATTTCAGTTTCTAAGTTTCTATGTTTCAAATGTCAATTGTTGCTTCCTGTGGCTAAAGTAGTTTTCAAACCAGGTTAGTGCAGTAGGGGAGGCCATCTAAGCCATGAAGCTTAGTACATACCTGGTGATCCACAAGGTTTAATGCCTTAAACAAGTCTACAAATACAGTCCTAGTCAGTTATCTTTATCCATGACCAAGAACATATTGTTAGCAAGTTTGACCATGGCAGCAGTAGTGTGCCCCAGCCTAAAGCCATGCTATGCTGAAGACAGGACTGGATAGTAAATCTAACGGTCAACTTGTACACTTCATAGCTGAGCCTATATATGTGCAGTACTGGCTGCACTTTAGTTGCAATTAGTATGTAGCTGTGTACATGCTGACTTCAAAAATGTATGAAATCAGGTTTATGAAATATGGAGTTATAGTGGAAAATGGAGCTCCTTGCAAACTCTCTCTGGCTTCATCACTTCTAAAGTTCTGTAAAATCTAGAAAAAAAGGAAGCCACTATGGTATGGCAGAGAAGTGATAGAAAAGGTTAGGGGAAAGAGGTGTGCATTCAGGAGATACAAGCAGACACATAGGGAGGATAATAAGGTCATATACCAGGAAAAGCAGAAGGAAGCAGGACAAGAGATCAAGAAAGCAAAGGCAAAGACAAAGGAGAAATTAGCTACCTTGGTCTAGGAGGAGGATAAAACATGTTTCCGGTATGTGAGTGAGAGGAAAAAGTTGAAGGGGGGCTACTCAGGCTAAAAGACAAAGGTGGGGAGTGGTGGTGGAAGAAGAAGACCAAGAGAAGGCAGACATATTAAACAGCTATTTCTGTTCCATGTTCACGATAGAGAGTAAAGGGGAGGAAAGTCAGATCAGGGAAAAGGGGGTGTTAGCGGGGGGGGGGCTGGACACCAGTCCATTCCAGGAAGATGAAGTCCTGAGGGAACTAGAGGGGCTGAAGGTGGACAAGGCCATGGGCCCAGATGTGGTACACCACAGGGTATTGAGGGAGCTAAGTAAAATACTAGCAGAGCCACTGACTAGCCTCTTCAACAGGTGCTTGGAAAGGGAGGAGGTTCCTGATGACTGGAAGAGGGTGGATGAAGTCCCCCTCCACAAGGGAGGGGTCAAAGAGGAGGTAAGCAACTACAGAGCAGTGAGCTTAACATCGGTGGTGGGAAAGGTTGTGGAAAAACTGATAAAGAAAAGAATAACTAGCTACCTTGAAGCCAATGGCCTGCAGGACCATTGGCAACATAGGTTCACAGAGGGCAGGCTGTGTCAAACAAACTTGATAGAATTCTTTGATTGAGTCACCATGGTAGTGGATTGGGGGGGGGTGACGACTGTGGAAATTGCATACCTTGACTTTAGCAAGGTGTTTGACATTGTGCTGCATAGAAAACTCTTGCATGAAATGAGATGCCTAGGACTGGGTCCAGTAGTAGTGAGGTGGGTGGGAAACTAGCTTGAGGGGAGAAGGCAAATGGTAGTTGTAAATGGGGTGCTTTCCAAGGAGAACATGGTCACCAGTGGGGTACCACAGGGGTCGGTGCTGGGGCCGCTCCTGTTTAACATCTTTATAGGGGACATAGCAGAAGAGTGGGAGGAGAAGGTATGTCTATTTGCGGATGACACAAAGATCTGCAATAGAATTAATACTCTGGAGAGGGTTGAAAAAATAGAAACATAGAAACATTGACTTTGATGGCAGATAAGGACCGCTTGGCCCATCTAGTCTGCCCATTTCCCTACCTACAGGATAGGCCGTAGATCCTAGTTAACCAACAGCCTATTTCTTCCTACCCCCCACAAGAATTGTCTTATGTCTGTCCCATGCATTCTTGAATTATCCCACAGTTTTAGACCCCATAAATTCCTCAGGAAGGCTGTTCCATGCATCCACTACCCTCTCTGTGAAATAATACTTCCTCACATTGCCCCTGAACCACCCTCCTTCTATCTTTAAATTGTGTCCCCTTGTTCTTGCAAATCTCATTTTCTGAAAGATGCTACCCTCTTGGACTTTGTTGATTCCACTGAGGTACTTAAAAGTTTCTATCATGTTTCCCCTCTCCCTTCTTTCCTCAAGGATATACATATTAAGCTCCTTTAGTCTCTTCTCATACGGCTTCTCTTGCAGACCCTGCACCATTTTAGTTGCCCTCCTCTGGACTGCCTCTATTCTGTCTATGTCCTTGCGGAGATGGGGTCTCCAGAACTGGACACAGTACTCCATGTAACCCCCCTGCAAATGGGGGTTCCCAAAAGACTTCCAGGAGCTTGCTTGAATGCTCCAAGCCTGAATGGTGTTTGGCATTTAAGCCATTTATCAGTGAGTGTTTTTAGAGCCTCTGGTACTGTCTCTTTAGAGCTGTCTGCTTGCAGACATAATTAGTTGTATGGGGGACTGTTGTGCTTCTCTGAGTACCACTCGAGCTGCTGCCAATTCACTTCATTTTTGCAGTCACTAGAGTGCAAAGGGAACCTATCTGAAAGATGTAACTGTTTGCCAGAAATTATTTAGAGTAATAATGAAATTACAGTTTGTCTAACCTGCTTTCTTTGCAGTCAGAACTGTGTCTGCTAGTTCCCATTCTAGTTTTGAACTGCTGAACTGGACCAATCAGTGTGGGGTAAGCTAGCTCTAAAATGGTGCCTTGGACGAATCAGAACTTGGACTCATAATCTGGAGCCAGCCACAAGAGGATTGTATGGGCAGTGACTCTGGGAGATGTAGTTTAGACTTCAGTGCCTTTTGGACCAACAGCAGCAGTCTATTGTGGTGACAGCCAATCCAGTCAAGAACTGGGAGGAACTCAAAGGAAGTGCCAGTTTTGTCAGTTGGAGTGTCAGTTGAGCTTTGGCAGTGAAGAAGGAAGGAGCCCTGTGCTTTCAGTGTGCAGTTTTAGTCAAACGTGTGTAAGGCCCAGAGTTCCGGTCTTCAGCTTGTTAGGACTGAATCCGTCCTGTGAAAAGAATCAAAGGATCTCTGAAGAGTAGAAAACAGGCTCACCCTGTAGAAGACTGGAAGAATTGCTGAAAATTGCACTCGGTCTGTCAGGAACTGAATCTGCTGTGTGTTCTCCGGTATTGTGCAGTAATTGCGATCGGGATACAGATGCAGCCTGCCTGGTATAGTGCTTTCTTTTATATGGATGTGTGAAGAGGTTTGTGTACCTCAAGTGAGCCCTGCTGACATTGAAGGACCCTATCTTATTTGGAGGTCGTGAGTACTAATTCAGGGTCGCTCCCTGTTGAATTGCCACATTAAATCCAAATGGAATTACTGTACTGCTGACTGTTTAATTCTCCTTTTCTCTGTGTGAAAGGGCCCTACCAGCTGCCACGGTTTGGACTAGCCACTAGGGCTTGGGTACCCAGGGACAGTAACTGATAGGGATAGAGCCTGTGCACAGAGCCATAAATGATTATTAGAGTGATAAGCTAATTAACCTGATTTCCCCTGTCCTTGTTATATCCCCTAAATAAATCAGAGCTGCTTGTTTCAGCAAAGTTATACTGCCTGAGGTATTTGTCTATGTTAAAGTACTGTACTGTGATTGTTGCACTGTATCTCATTTCACAGGAGGTCCCAGTGCCGGAACCAGACCTGGGGGTAAGTGTATACTGTGAAGGTAATTCTGATATATTGTGTGGGCCACTAGTGGGAAGAAAGGGGGGTTGCAGTGTCCCAGAGGGCTGTGACCAAGTTAGTTTAACTATTGCAAACCCTGACCTCTGGGTGGAGGCACCCGCCATTGGATCCAGGCCCCTCAACCTGTTAGTGGCAAATCAGGCAGGGGTAGTAGCCCCTGGGATAGCGCCATCTAGGGGTTACATCCAGATGGGGTCTCACCAACTGTCTGTACAGAGGGATAACAACTTCCTGTTTTCTGCTGATGATGCCTCTCCCTATACATCCCAGTATACCCCCAGCCCTCCATACTGCCTTCTCACATTGCTTGCTAACCTTAAGGTCATCTGATATGATTGCCCCCAGGTCCCTTTCCTTTTTTGTTGTTGTTACTACCTCCCCACCCATTGTGTATTCTTCCCCTGGGTTCTTGTTTCCCAGGTGCATTATTTTGCACTTCTTTGCATTGAATCCTAGCTGCCATACCTCTGACCATTCCTCCAACCTTGCCAAGTCCCTTTTCATCCTTTCCACGCCTCCTTGAGTATCAACCCTGTTGCAGATCTTTGTGTCATCTGCAAAAAGGCATACTTTTCCTTCCAGTCCCTCTGCAATGTCACTGATGAAGACATTAAAAAGGACTGAACCCAATACTGAACCCTGTGGTACCCCACTAGTAACCTCTCTTTCTTCAGAATGGAGTCCATTTATAATTACCTTCTGTGTCCTGTTGTGCAGCCAATGTTTTACCCAGGCTACCACCCTGGGACCCACTCCCAGGCTGGTTAATTTGACTATTAATCTTTTGTGTGGGACTGTGTCAAATGCCTTGCTAAAGTCTAGGTAGGCCATGTCCACAGCCCCTCCCTGGTCTACTACTTTGGTCACCCAGTCAAAGAAATCTATTAGATTCTTCTGACATTACCTTCCCGCTGTGAATCCATGCTGCCTTGTGCAATGTGCAATGATCTGCATAACCTGGAGGAGTGGTCAAGGGAGTGGTAGTTGTCCATCAATGCAAAAAAGTGCAAGATCATGCACTTAGAGAGAATAAACCAGGGGGTAGAGTATAGGATTGGGAGGGGAGCCATGGAGGTAATCAAGCTAGAAAGGGACCTTATTATAATTATTTCATGAGACCTCAAGGTGGCAAAACAATATGAGAGGGCAGTGCCGAGGGCCAGTACATTGCTGGGATGTATTGGTAGGGTCATCACTAGCAGGAAGAAGGAGGTTATAATGGCATTGCATGAGCAGTCAGTGAGGCCATACCTTGAATATGGGGCCCAGTTCTGGAGATCAAGTCTCAGGAAGGATGTGGATAGAGTGGAGAGAGTCCAGAGGAAAGGAACAAAAATGGTGAAGGGTCTTAGCCAGTTGTCATATGAGGACAGGTTGAGAGACCTTAACATGTACTCCCAGGAGCAAAGAAGGGAAAGAGGGGACATGATTGAGACCTTCAGGTACCTCAGGGGTACTACCAGAGTACCTGTGAGTGACATTTTCCAGCTGATGAGGCACTCGAAAACAAGAGGTCATGATATGCAGATAAGAGGGGGTAGGTTCAGAGGAAATGGTAGAAAATTCTATTTCATGAGGAGGGTGGTAGACAGCTGGAACAGACTCCCAGAGGAGGTAGTGGGTTCGAAGACAGTGGTGGGATTCAAAACAGTGTGGGATAGACACAAGGGTATTATCAACCTTGGAAGGGGGAATGTTAACCAAGAAAGCTAACATCTTAGGTCTGGTTTTCAGATAGGGAAACTGGGCAGACTGGGTGGGCCTGCTGTTCCTTTTCTGCAGACACATTCTATGGTTTACTATGTTTCAAAGACTGCGATTCTGTCTGCAAATAAAACTGAAGTGCAGTTCACATTCAGCTGTTTCTTCTATTGATGAAGTAGGAAGGGGTAATATTTTTTCACCTGCCTTCAGACCCACAACACCCAAACACATCTAAAGCTCTGATGTGTTTTAAAGCCCATTACCATCCTTCCCATTTGCTGTTACTGTCAGATTAAAACCACTTCCTCCAGCAATGTCACTTATCAACAAAAAGACATGAATTCCACAACGGCTAACGTCATTATTCCTAGTTAACTCATTTGTTGCCTTTTAGCACTAATTAGGTTGGTGGTTTTAGTAATGTCTTGCTTTTTTTTTTAATTCAGGTTTATTGCATATTTCGGCACAGATGCATATTACATATCACAATTCAGTTGATATATATACTGTTTGTTTTAGGTCAGGAATTAAAACTTCATAAAGGGAGTCTTTACAACTTATGCAGTAGCATAGGTTTTAGTACATCAACAAATGATTTAACACAGTCTGGCCCCCTTTTTATTACAATAACCATATTGCAGGTATTTTATATATTCAATGTATTCAATCCAGATCCCCAATCCCCTTTCCTTACCACCCTCTAAGCCTGTCTTCTTCCTCCTCCAGTACAGTATCCTGCCTCTCGACTGTTTCTGAGGCTCCATTGCCCTGTATCAGCATCCAGGGTGTCCTTCCTCTGACAAACCTTGGTGTTCTGAAGTTTATTTTATGAGTCAGCTCCTCCATAGTCTGACTCTCCTGAACAACATCCATCCACTGCTGGATGGTAGTGGGATCTGAACTAAGCCACTTCCTTGTGATTGTCTTATGAACTGATATCAGCAGTATATTCCGTAGACAAGTCCTATCCCACCAGCTCCTAGGGCAGCACCCCAAGTACTAACTGCTTTGGACCAATAGGCTTTACAATTGAGAACAGGGCTATTAGCTTTTTGTGTTATTTCTCCCCAATATTGGATCAGTCTCAGACATGACCTGAACATGTGAAGATGACCCGCACTCATCTCCTGGCGGCCTCTCCAGCATGTCAGTGGACAGCTCTTGTCCCATTTACACTTAACACTCGGGGTTATGAAAAATCTCATTCTAATCTTCCATGCAAATTCCCTCCACATTGGGGAGTACATGGTTTTATAAATTTGGGTGTCGCTGATTTCCCATTCCTTATCTGTGATTGGCTCACATATCTCAAGTTGCCACTTGTTTGGGGGGCTTGTGGCTTGATTGCTTCCTCTACCCCTTAGTGCTCCATAAATAGCAGACATGTGGCCTCTTTGCCTTTGTGAGGTCATTATTTCAACTATCACCCCTTGTAACCCTGTCAGGGCCCGGTCTTGAGTCTGATGGCCCTGCAATGTTTGAATATATGTTCTGACCTGGAGGTATCTGTAATGATCAGCTTGCCTAAGAGAGTATCTTTCTTTGAGCTGGGCAAACTCCATTACATGAGCCCCATCCAGAAAGTGGCCCAAGCCATAGAGACCCAACCTCTCCCACCTTCTGAAGGTGTACAGGGGGAAATCCCTGATCCCAAGTAAACCATCTCATGGGCCATAAGTCCCTGGAGGGTTTGTGTTTAAACCAAAGCTGCTTCAGTGCCCCCAGTGTGTTTCTCACTGTGAATGGTAGTATGTTGCTATCTTGGCTTATGATTTCTGGCATTGCTGCTCTAGCTCCCAGTGGCATCCCCTCCATGGTGACCATTTCCAGTGTCTTCCAACATGTGGAATAGTCCCATGAGGACCAAAGCAGGGCCCATTTTAGTTGGGCGGCCAGGTAATAATCCTTTAAATTGGCACATTCCTCCCTCTGTATTTTTAATTAGACTGCATAATCTGGCTTTTAACTGTAGGTCTTTTACAGTTCCAAATTAATTTAGAGATCACCCTTTGCCAAATTTGAAATTGGTTATGGTGAATTTTCATTGGGAGGCATTGGAATAGATACAGAAATCTGGGTAGGATGTTCATAGTAATTGACTGTATTTTTGAGTGAAGAGGCAAGTTCAGCATATCCCACTTCTTAATGTCTTGCCTAATCTGCTTTATCAAGGGTTCATAATGTCTTGCTTTTGATCCTGTGGTCTTTTATTCATGTTTAAGATAAAGCTGAGTTATTAGTACCATTTATAAAACGTTTTCATAATTCCCAAACCTTCAATAACAATTGTAGTTCATCATATTTCTCACTTGGCTCCTGTCTTTGTTTAGGTAAGGAGTTTTGTTTTTTGAAGTCCTTTTAAGCAGCAGTTGAAACCCACTACTGTGAGTCTTTATTGTACATTCAGGGAAGGCTACCCCCTCAATAGCACCAACCATGTTTCCAGAGTGGCCCTGTTTTGTGTGCTTGCTTATAGTTGTCACACAGTAGAAGCCTGCTGTGGGACTATCTGCTATTGGCATTGCTGTAATTAAAAGACGAACCGTAGTACGCAAGCACTGAGGCAAGGGTCACACCAAAGGTCATTGGCTAGGAAGCCAAGTTTCAAAGAAATCACACTTACTCCCATAATGCAAAGCATCATGGGTTGTATATGCACATCATCACAAAATATTACGCTGGTTCAACTTTAAGCAGAAATACATGGTACTGAAAGGCCTCTCACACAGTCTGCAAAGAGTGCCAACAGAACCCTACTCTAATTAAGTTAACATTGCACAGGTACTGCCATTTCTGTTTTATTCTACACAACAACATCTGTTTAATGGAAACAACCAGCTGAGGAGAACATTTTGCATGCCTCTGATGGTTTTCCCATTAAGATTCCTTTACTGAATATAAAAGAACAATGTGTCCAACTTACAGAAAGCTATTCTGTTGAAACAACATGGTAATAAAATGAATTCAGTATTATATGCCTAAGATTTGTTTTGACCAAGAGCTACATTGGGAACATATTTGGAATTTTACAAATACTGCTTTCTTTCTTAAACTGCAATATGAATTAACTCACAAGGGAAAAAATAAACACATTGATGTTCTACGTTTAAAGGAAACATGAACAGCGGTGCCCGATCATGGGCCAAAAACCACAGCAGTATCAGTTACTGTTTCACTCACAAAGCACTGCAGTCTTCTTGCTTGTGAAGTCTGTCACTCCCGAGTCACTATGGTTTAAACATCACGGCACAGTGTAAACAAATCCCTCAGTCTGCATTGAAACCGGCCAGTCCTGTAGCCTCCTAAGATGGCGGCTACATCTGCACATGATGATGTAATGTAAGTGACATCGCTCCAGAGAGTTACTGTACTCTGTATGGGGACCTTATAATGTATATATGATAACATCATTAAAAAAGTGTTGTTGCATCAAATCCTATTCTGTGCAGGTGTGACAACCTTATCACACCTACTCAGTATAGGATTTGATGCAGCAGTGCTTTTTTAATGAAGTTATCACATATACTTTATAAGGTCCCTATACAGAATACAGTAACTCTCGGGAGCAATGTCGTTTACATTACAATATCGCGTATAGATGTAGCCACCATCTTAGGAGGCTACAGGAGTGCCAGTTTCAATACAGACCGAGGGATTTGATTACACTGTGCCATGATGTTTAAGCCGTAGCAACTCAGAAGTGACAGACTTTACATATAAAAGGACTGCAGTGAGTAAAATAGTAACCAATACAGCTCTGGTTTTTGTTGACTGCATTTCCTCTGCATTGTTTATGAGTCATTTAAAGTATGGTGTAAATATTTTATTCTAGAATGTATTTTCTTAGAAGTAAAAAAAATAAAACGGACAAACCGATTGTAAGGAAATGGTCAGGAGGAGTCAAATAAGTGCTTTTCCAGAATTTTGCCTCATTGGATGTATAAAAATTAAGCTTTCATTTGTTTCCAGTACTATAAGTCAAACCTTATTTTAAATATGAGGAACAATTCAATTCCCCCACCAGCAACGAATTTGTACTCCTTATAAAATATATAATGTGTCATTTGTTTCCGTGTACAAGCAGAGACTAAACATGTTGGTGACAGACCATCTCTCTGGGTGTCAACACATCAGAGATTTGGAAAGGCTTCTTTGTCACTGAGATGGCATAGCAATTATTTGCCACCTAATTCTGGATTTAGAACAGGGTGGTGTTAAAATACCAATGGGGAGCAACCTTCTATAAAGAAAGCAAATGAAGGGGCCATTGTCTTAGTTGAGTTATCTAGAGACACCAATTGTTTTTTGATTGGACCTTATAACTGATGAGGGTGAGAAGCAGAAAAGAAGCACCACCAGTGAGATCCCTCAGTTGCAACAAGGGGTTCCTTTTCCAGGGGTGTCGATGGAGGGAGGAATGGGGGACAACTGTCCCGAGTCCAATGGCTCAGGAGGGCTGAAAGGGGGACCTGTAGGGGGAACTGTAAGAAGGGTGGGAGGCTGAGTGTGTCCTGGGCCCAGAAATTTTTATTGGCACCCTTGTCCTTTTCTCTCACCAGCTAGCTGTTTGCTGAGCTGTGAACCATATTGATCCAAGAGTACCACTCATTCTTTGAGTTGACTGCTAAAGAAGATTGTTTAACTAAACCCATCCTATTCTGTTTTAATAACAGTACACACACAACTGTAACATTACACTGTGTTATATTATTTTTGTTATAAATCAAATGAATTATAGTCCCAACACCAAATTAACTGAATGGCACCAGCAGCTAAGACCATTGATCAGTGATTATTATTCAAGTGATTTACAAATCTGTGTTTGCATTATTAGTACAGTAATACAGATTACCAGTTCTGTACACAATGATTTTTTTTTTTTATAAGCAGTGGGATACAATGACTTGAATAATATAAAATGACATATGTTAGTTAGTACAAATTGTATTAGTTCGACAAATTCATTACGAAAGATACAAAGACACATAAAACCAGCAGATACAAAGCAATAAAAATGCACTGTGCACATATAGATTTCCAATCAGTATGCTGGAAAAATGGCATATACTTGATTAACCGTTAAATAAGCATTTCCTCAGGAATACCAAAAATAAATGCTTAATCCTTATATGAACCCAGTCTGGAGTCATCTAAAGATATTCAAATCCCTCTCAACTTCCATCTCAGTTCCTTCAAGATGTAAAATGCGTAATGTATTCTGAGTTCAAAGCAAATTTTCCCTATTACCATATAAACACTGTATTTTTCCCTAGGTATATTGGAGTAACATAGGGTACCTTAAACATTTTAACATGGAGGCATTATATTCCTGCAAGCACAGGCTTATATTATACTCCCCTACAAGAGCACTTTCAACTACCTAAATAGATACACTAACCCAATATACATTCCATACCATTTAGAAAAGACAATTAGTCAGAGCAAAGAGGGTAAACAGCTAAATGCCCTTCTTCTGGGTAGAAACACTCCATTGGACCCACCACTTGTTATTTAGAAACACAAAGGCTTTTCTGGTACTATCCAGGATCTTTTCTCACCCGCCATATCTGCATGCATTAATGGGACGCCACCCACTGAATCCCACTTTATGAAAAACATGCATTAGTTCCATTACTTCCCTCTTTCAAGAGGTGCCTTTATGCCAGTCTGGGTACTGGTCCACCCTGGCTACAATTCCTAGGGTGACATTACATTTAGACCAACACTGGTACACAGCAACCAACCACGGAATAACGGATCTGAAGGAATGCAGTATCAACAAGGTTCGGAACAACATTGAATCTTGTCCCAGTATACATGCTGGACCACTAATCATACTTGCCCCAGAGTTTCCATACTAAATAATTATGTCCATAACAGTAGGGAACCTCAAAGCACTCCTCTCCCACATTTCAGGCTAGATTGTTGAATCACTCTGAATTAGACAAACTTGTCCCACAGTGAAAGAGAAAACTGTATACGAGGGACAGCTCAAAATGTCCATCCAGAATTTTGGTTGCTTAAAGTAAATTGGTACCTCATTATCTTGACCTTTTAACCTAAATATGCTAAGATATGTGCCTATAAATCTTCAATTCCAGTATATCTCGAAAAAGGGGACAAGAAAACTTAAACAATTTTATTTTACCGAGCAGATAAGTTGTAAACTAAGTTCAAAAGAGGTTTTGTTAAACCATTCCTTCCTTTAGATACATATTCTTTAAGATAAAATATGATGCTCACCTTGTCATAGAGCTAAATATCATACATTGAAATAACATAACAATGCTTAAAAAATAATTAAAGATAGTTAATTGGGTAATGTTTGTTTGAATTTGTAGTTTGTACCAGCGATAGCCTCTACCTTTATTCCAGCTGTTGGCAGATGGCAATACCTGTCCAGGAGCAAGGACCATAAGATTTCCTCGGCATGATATTACATTGAGAGAACAGGAAAATTTGCTCTATCATTAGCTAAAGGACGTTTCAGCTGTGTGCTGTTAGGCATATACCAAAAGGACAAGAAACGTATCAGAGATAGTTCTAAGAAAGGCTGCAATGATTCATACTTTTGTATAATTCATATCTAATAACTACACAGCATTTCTCTATACATACAGGAAAAGGGATTGTATAGTTTACATCTACAATATCCCTTGACTAGAAGTTACAATGAGTGAACAATAGTGATTATGGACAGGTTCCAAATCAAGCCTAACGTGCTGACAAATAGTTAAATTTTATTTTCATGCATTTTTTTAAATAATATACTGTCTAAATCTATTGTTTTATTAATGTATGAAAGTAACATTACACAAATTCTTTATAGCACTGACTTCATTTTTCGGTCACCCCATGCTTATTTCGTTGGGTAACTCTTCACTTATATAATGTAATATATAATTAAAACTCAAACCCCTTATATGCATGGCATTATGTAGGCTGCAGTTCAACATTTTAACATTTCTTTTTAAATACCCATTTAACGAGTGGCATATAAATAAACATGTAATATTATAGTACTTGTGGAAAGTAACAGTTCGACTAGGAAATAGTGTGCCATAAGTTTCTTTATCTACTTAAAACATTCTTTGTTGCAAATAATGTTACCCACCCAAGAAAACTACCAGAAATTATTATATAACTTGCAGTTACTGAAGCTAATACTGTAAAACTATCTATTTTCACTGTAAAAATAAATTCACTATATTTGCTTTTATAGCATCATCAGTGAAAATATTCTTACAGCAAGGATAAGCTGTCATGGTTACCAGTCTGACCACGAGGTTTGGGCACTGAGGCTGCCAGCGTTTGTGAGTGGTGCCACAGCTAGTTTAATAACAGCACACAATATCATGTTTGAGTTTCAAGAATGATTTTATTTAACTTTTATGTTTTAAAAAGAGTAGCAACATTTTAGCACATACAGGCACAAATAAGGGTAGACCAAAATTCCTAATACTTTCTGTGTGCTGTTTGCAGTTCTCCAGTCTGATCTTTTGGCCTCCCATGCCGTCTTTCTCCACTCTCACTCTACACGAGAAAGATGAGACAACCTACAGCGAGTAAAGAAATAGAAACATAGACATAGAAACATAGACTTTGACGGCAGATAAGGACCGCTAGGCCCATCTAGTCTGCTCATTTCCCTACCTACAGGATAGGCCGCATATCCTAGTTAACCAACAGCCTATTTCTTCCTACCCCCCACAAAAATTGCCTTATGTCTGTCCCATGATTCTTGAATTCTCCCACAGTTTTAGACCCCACAACCTCCTCAGGAAGGCTGTTCCATGCATACACTACCCTCTCTGTGAAATAATACTTCCTCACATTGCCCCTGAACTGCCCTCCTTCTATGTTTAAATTGTGTCCCCTTGTTCTTGCAAGTCTCTTTTTCTGAAAGATGCTACCCTCTTGGACTTTGTTGATTCCACTGAGGTACTTAAAAGTTTCTATCATGTCCCCCCTCTCCATTCTTTCCTCAAGGGTATACATATTAAGCTCCTTTACTCTCTCCTCATACGGCTTCTCTTGCAGACCCTGCACCATTTTATTTGCCCTCCTCTGGACTGCCTCTATCCTGTCTATGTCCTTGCAGAGATGGGGTCTCCAGAACTGGACACAGTACTCCATATGGGGTCTCACCAACTGTCTGTACAGAGGGATAACAACTTCCTGTTTTCTGCTGATGATGCCTCTCCCTATACATCCCAGCATACCCCCAGCCCTCCCTACTGCCTTCTCACATTGCTTGCTAACCTTAAGTTCATCTGATATGATTACCCCCAGGTCCCTTTCCTTTTTTGCTGTTGTTACTACCTCCCCACCGATTGTGTATTCTTCCCCTGGGTTCTTGTTTCCTAGGTGCATTATTTTGCACTTCTTTGCATTGAATCCTAGCTGCCATACTTCTGACCATTCCTCCAACCTTGCCAAGTCCCTCTTCATCCTTTCCACGCCTCCTTGTGTATCAACTCTGTTGCAGATCTTTGTGTCATCTGCAAAAAGGCATACTTTTCCTTCCAGTCCCTCTGCAATGACACTGATGAAGACATTAAAAAGGACTGGACCCAATACTGAACCCTGCGGTACCCCACTAGTAACCCCCCTTTCTTCAGAGTGGACTCCATTTATAATTACCTTCTGTGTCCTGTTGTCCAGCCAATGTTTTACCCAGGCTATCACCCTGGGCCTACTCCCAGGCTGGTTAATTTGACTATTAATCTTT
Organism: Neoceratodus forsteri; assembly: GCA_016271365.2. NCBI lineage: Eukaryota > Metazoa > Chordata > Ceratodontiformes > Ceratodontidae > Neoceratodus > Neoceratodus forsteri. Next base: position 51,072,400 of record CM028129.1, on the reverse strand, counting down.
TGTGTGGGACTGTGTCAAATGCCTTGCTAAAGTCTAGGTAGGCCATGTCCACAGCCCCTCCCTGGTCTACTACTTTGGTCACCCAGTCAAAGAAATCTATTAGATTCATCTGACATGACTTTCCCGCTGTGAATCCATGCTGCCTTGGGTCCTGTGCTCCACTGGCCTCTAGGTACTCAACTATTCTTTCCTTCAGAAGTGACTCCATCACTTTCCCTACCACAGAGGTCAGACTGACAGGTCTTTAGTTTCCTCCCTCTGTCTTGGACCCACTTTTGTGAAGAGGAATCACATCCACCTTCCTCCAGTCCTCGGGTACCACACCATCCTCCCATGATTTATTAAAAAGAGTAGCCAGTGGTTTCACTAGTTCCTCCCTTAATTCTTTTAGAATTCTAGGGTGAATTCCATCAGGACCCATTGCTTTGTCCACCTTCAGTTTTAGGAGTTCTTGCGGAACCCTTTCTTCTGTGAAAGGACTGGGATCGACCCCCCTATCAAAAGTGCTTCTGTTAATAGGATTAGGCACTTCCTCCTCCTCTTTTGTGAATACTGAGCAGAAATATTCATTCAGTATTCCTGCTTTTTCACTGTCCCCCTCTGCCCACCCACTGTTCATTCTTTTTAGCCTCACTATCCCTCCCTTTGTCTTTCTACACTCGCTGATGTACCTATAAAAGGTTTTATCCCCCTTCTTAACTGAGTTGGCTATCTTTTCCTCAGTTTGGGCATTTGCTATTCTGACTTCCCTCCCTGCTTCCTTCTGCCTTAACTGGTACAGCTCTCTGCCCTGCTCCTTCTGTGTTTAAATACTGCTATAAAAGGCAACAGCAGGGTACATTTATTAAATGTGTACCTGTGTCAGTCAGCAAACACTCCTTGTGAGCATTAACGATCCCAGTCTGCTGAAAGCCACATATGCACTCATCAGTGTGAGCTGAAAGCCTTGCAAAACTTCTTACTAGCCACTTGGCATGATGATTTTTCAGGACAGCCATGTGGAAGTCCACATTTACTTTAGAATTGCTCACACCCTGGGACAGCTGTTCAGAAATGTGTTTATATTAGGAGAGCAGGACAACCTCGGGGCTTTATTGGCAGCTCATAAGGAAGACTGGAAGAGTCTGGTCTGGGATATCCTTTAACTATGTCAGATAATCACTTTCAAATTTCTTGACTGTCCTTTCATTTATTTTTGCCTTTTCTCGGCTTTCAAATAAATGAACAGTATTCATCACACCATGCACTGCAGCATGCCGACTGAAATAAAAATGGATTTTAGGGGAATAGTGTGTATACTGTGTCTGTCTCTTCTTCTAAGGGGGGGTAGGGGCAGCAGTAGAAGCTGACAACTCTGCCACAACTGACTGTGCAACCATGCTTGAAACGCTGGCTTTTTCAATGAGCACCTCTGGTAAGATTTCTGTGGTTTGAAGGCAGGAGAAATCTCTCTTGACAGCCTTGGATTTTGGTGAGTTAAGCCAGTTAACGAGTGACAGTTTTGCAAGTTTGCACAGAGGCATATTAGCTCTTGATGTGGATACCAATCAGCTGATGCAGTGTCTGGCATTTAAACCTGTGAGTGCGTGAAAGTTAGTTGGCGCGATTTTGTGCTGTCTTCTTGAGGTGCTAAATATCTGTTATGCGATTATAGTTTTACAGCAAATAACACACTGCATAGTGGTGAGCCATTTCATATATAGGGTCAAATGTTGTTTTTTTTTGAAAACTCAAGCCATCTTTTTTTAGAGATCAATTTCTAAATATTCTTTACTGCCCCTCCAAACAATAACAACACAAAACAAAAGCCTCAACATCTACAACCACACTCGAGCAAGGCAGCGTTTCTGAGAAAAGGTCCTGTCTGTTATCTGGAAAGTAGTGGGGAACTTGCCTTATGTAGACCAGAGCTGAGAAAAAAATCATGAGCCTTTTAACTCAAAGACAGTCCACTTCAGGTACTTTAAGCACTCCCACCACGCAATAAAGAGGAGAGTGTTTGTGCCCCCAGATCTCTATCCCACTGCAGGCAGGCAAGCAGCTCTCCTCAAAATCTGAGGCTCAGTGGAAGGAGACAGATGACCAAGCCTGGCTGCCTAAACTTTGGGAAGTGTGTTAGAAGTGGCAGCAGCACAGTAGTGTGAGGGGGATTCCTCTGTGTTTGAAAAGTACTCACCAAGGATCAGAAGAGGCAGTAAGTAAGTAGAGAGAGAAGGGAAAAAAAACAGAGGAAAGAGTAAGGATTCCAAACAATAGTGAAGGGGCCAGAAATAAGACATGATGGGAGTGGTGCAGTGCAGTGGCTATGGAGCAGCAGTCTTCCGGGAGAAGTTCTGGAGGATGCAGTGTTGTCCCATTTGCAGGCACCTCTCTAGGCTGAGGGTGGAGGTTGCTCATTTCCAGGCTGAGTTTCCAGGATTTGTGGGACCTCCTCTTCCATCCAGGGACCACCAGGGCCACTGCTGTTGCCTCAGAGGTTACCAAGAAAGAGGAGCGGTTGGACCACAGTGGGCTCAGGGAGGGTGAAGGTGGTGGAACAGAGGTGCATCCCTCCAGTTGTACCTCTCCACAATTCCTATGCCATTCTGAAAAAGTGTGGTTCCTCTATGGAGACACCCACAGTAGAGACCAAGGAGGATGCTAGGAACCTCCACAAAGGAGAACCACAGGAGGGTGGCATGGGACCCCACAGGGGAAGGAAACAACTCCTGGTGGGGGGAGTTCATTGTTAGAAAGGTAGAACTGGGGGAAGAAGGGGAGAGGGAGGTAAGGTGCCTGCCAGGTGCCATGCTTGGGGGGACAGGGAGCAAATCCTCAGGATTGCCAGAGCAGCTGCACAGGGGAGGGAGCTGGATGTCATTGTCCACCTAGGGACAAATGACCTGGCTAAGAAATGGATCACAGCAGTGCAAGAAGAGTTTGTGGAATTGGGGAGGGGCCTTAGACAAGTAGCATGCATGGTAACCTTCTTTGAGGTGCTGCCTGTCTATGGCGTATGAGAGGCAAGGGTGCTCCACACCATGGGATTCAATCAGTGGTTGAAATAAATGTTGCAGAGCTCTGGAATTTGGCTTCATTGGGGACTGGGGGTCCACCTGGAGTGATGCAAGCCTATACTGGCATGATGGGCTGCATCTGTCCAGGAGGGGAACCAGGATCCTAGGTGATAGGTTTAAATGCTTCATTGGCAAGTATTTAAACTAGCCAAGAGGGAGGCACTGGAAAGGAGCAGGGAAATCCTAGCCCCCCAAATAAAGTCACAGTAGTAAGTGCAGTAAACACCAAAATAGAGATGTCAATAGGAGAAGGGCAGGGGTAAATGGAGAAAGTGACAAAGGCAAGAAGGACAGGGATGGGGTAAAAAGGAGTAAGGCCATCAGGAAATGGAGAATAATGAGTACCAATGCTTGTTGCCTGGGCAACAAGCTCCCTGAACTGGTGGCCTTGATGGAAGAGGGATGCCTGGATATCATAGCGGTCACAGAAATATGGTACACAGAGAACCATGACTGGGATGTTAACATACCAGGGTACGTAACCTACAGGAGAGACAGGGACGGGAGAAGAGGGGGAGGAGTAGCTCTCTATGTTAAGGAAGGGATAAAAGCAACTGAACAAAAGAGTAAACAGGGAGGAGAGGAGGCACTGTGGGTAACCTTGGAGACTGGAAGTGGCACCACAATCCACACAGTGGTTGTATACAGACCCCCAGGTTAGGGGGAGATGGACAAGGATATGATAGAAGGCATTCTTAGGATGGCAGAGAAAGGGGAGATACTGTTGATGGGAAGGCTAAATATGCCAGATGTTAACTGAAGCACCTTTGCTGCAGCCACATCCAAGAGCAGGGCCATTCTCGATGCCCTACAGGTGGCATGCCTCAGACAGCTAGTTTCAGAACCCACTCATGAGGGAGCAATCCTAGACCTCATACTCTCAAATGGGGACAGTGAGAGGATCTCGGATCTAGAAGTGGGTTGCCATCTGGGAACAAGTCACCATCAAACAGTGTGGTTCACGTTAAACTCAGTTACAGAGTCAAGCCATAGAAAAGTGAGGGTACTGGACTTCAGGAGGGCTGACTTTGGCAAGATAGGAGAGTGCCTCAGAAAAGCACTAGCAAACAGGCTAGAAGGCGGGGTGGAGCAACAATGGGGATTCATCAAAACTGCCATCACAGAGGCAACGAGCCTTTGTGTGCAGCAAATAAACAAATCAAAATGAAAGAAAAAGCCACTATGATTCTCAAAAGAGGTGGCGGGGAAAGTTAGGGAGAAAAATATAGCATTCAAGTAGTATAAGGAAACACAGAAGGAGCAGGACAGAGAGCTGCACCAGTTAAGGTAGAAGGAAGCAGGGAGAGAAGTCAGAATAGCAAAGGCCCAAACTGAGGAAAGGATAGCCAACTCGGTTAAAAAGGGGGATAAAACCTTTTATAGGTACATCAGGGAGCGTAGATAGACAACAGGAGGGATAGTGAGGCTGAATAAAGAGGATGGTGGATGGGCAGAGGGGGATAGTGAAAAAGCAGGGATACTGAATGAATATTTCTGCTCAGTATTCACAAAAGAGGAGGGGGAGGTGCCTAATCCAATCAGAAGCACTCTGGATAGGGGGATCGATCCCAGTCCTTTCACAGAAGAAAGGGTTCTGAAAGAACTCCTAAAACTGAAGGTGGATAAAGCAATGGGGCCTGATCGAATTCACCCCAGAATTCTAAAAGAATTAAGGGGAGAACTAGTGAAACCATGACTACCCTTTTTAACAAATCATGGGAGGATGGTGTGGTCACAAGGACTGGAGAAAGGTGGATATGATTCCCCTTCACAAAAGTGGGACCAAGACAGAGGCAGGAAACTACAGACCTGTCAGTTTTACCTCTGTGGTAGGGAAAGTGATGGAATCACTTCTGAAGGAAAGAATTGTGGAGTACCTAGAGGCCAGTGGGGCACAGGACCCAAGGCAGCATGGGTTCACATCAGGAAGGTCATGTCAGATGAATCTAATTGATTTCTTTGACTGGGTGACCAAAGTAGTAAACCAGGGAGGGGCTATGGACATGGCCTACCTAGACTTTAGCAAAGCATTTGACACAGTCCCACACAAAAGATTAATCATCAAATTAACCAGCCTGGAGCCCTTATCTGTTGAAAAGTTCTATGTTTCTATGTTACTATAATGCCCAACACAAATTGCCATTATTTTCTAAAAAATTAAAGAATGATCTGCTGATCTGCTAGGTCAAAAGCCATGGTAACATCAATAAACACATTTCCTACAAAATGACCCTGAGTTATAGCATTAATCAAATCATTTTGAAGTCCAGTTAAGGCAGCTGAAGTAGTTATGAACATAACAACATACAAATCTGCTAGCAGAAAAAGTCCTTATGGTCTATCTAGTGTGTTTGATGTTGGCTACTGTTACAATTGTTTACAGTGGGTCCTGCTCCCCCTACCCTTTTACTCTAAACCTCGCCTTGTTCTTATCCCATCCCTCTCAAAGCTGCTAACCATCCTCTACTTGACAGCCTGATTCCATATAAAAATTGTGACTTAAAAAAAATCATGATTAACAATATAGTGCCCAAATACTAGTAAGTGCCAATAGCTTGACCAAACATTTTAGAGCTGCACAAGTTAGCCACCACATAAAAATAGCGATCAGTGGCTAAAAAGATTTCAACCCCTCCACTGCATCACACTTTTGCAAACCATGCTCACACCAGTCTCGCTTCAGTCCAGTATAACTCCAGCTACTTCCTTGTTACCACAATGCAGCATTACATGGCCAGAGCATCTGTAAATAAATAGGACATTGCTCTGTCCTGTGCCCTGTGTAACTGAAATGATGCAGCATGTAGTTAAACTGCAATGCTGCAGCATGTAGTTAAATGGTAATGCTGCAGCATGTTAAACTATAATGCTACAGCATGTAGTTAAACTGCAATGCTGCAGCATGTAGTTAAATGGTAATGCTGCAGCATGTTAAACTATAATGCTACAGCATGTAGTTAAACTGTAATGCTGCAGCATGTAATTAAACTAATGCTGCAACATGCAGTTAAACTGTAATGCTGCAGCATGTAATTAAACTGCAATGCTGCAGCATGTAAACTGTAATGCTGCAGCATGTAAAGTACAATGCTGCAGCATGTAGTTAAGCTGCAGTGTTGCAGCATACAGTTAAACTGTAATGCTGCAGCATGCTGTTAAACTGCAGTGCTGCAGCATGTAGTTATACTGCAATGCTGCAGCATGTAGTTAAACCATAATGCTGCAGCATGTAGTAAAACTGTAATTCTGCAGCATGTAGTTACACTGTTATACTGCAGTATGTAGTTAAACTGTAATGCTGCAGCATGTAGTTAAACTGCAATGATCCAGCATGTAGTTACACCGTAATACTGCAGCATGTTGTTTAACCATAATGTTGCAGCTTGTAGTTAAACTGTAATGCTGCAGCACTGCAGCATGTTGTTCAACACACCTGTTTCAAATAAAACAGTTAGTGGTATTTAAAATCATGAATGATCCAACCAGTTTTGGTTAAAAAAAAGTTTAAATTGACCAACCAAACTGTGGAATTGTCATGATGCCACCTCTAGGGGACTAGTAAGCACAAATAATGCAGTTGAAAGGTATCATCGTGGCTTCAACAGTCACCTTGGAGCCTGTCACCCCAGCATATGAAAACTAATATAATGCTTGAAAGAGGAACAGAGGATGACAGAGCTTAAAAATAGAACAGATGGTGTCTGCGCCAGATGGCAAAGGTTGGAAAAGGAAATAGAAGGAAATGAATGAGTGGATTGCCTCCATTGTGGGTGAATATTCTGAAAGGAGCAGATACGATTATCTAAGAGGGCTCACCTACAACTTTCAGTTTCAGGTCTGAGAATGATGTACTGTTGTCAACTCTATTTTGCATCCCCATGACATTTTTTTTTTCACTTGTTTTGAGCTTTTATTTATGGAAGGTCAAATAAAGAAGTACAGAATACAGAATTAATTTTATGTGCAGAAGCACATGAAAGCCTATGTAGAAATCAGAGAACAAGCGGTGGATTTAATCACTGCATGTGATTGTTGTTTTTAGTACCAAAGTCACTATTTTGACATAGAAGCAGTTAAAAAAAAACAGTGGAGACTGAATCCAGCAAAGGTTCATGTTATAGAATGTGTGAGGGACATTGACACAGAGGATCAAGCACTTTGCGGTGCCTTTGTCCCACGCCATCAAGGAGGTGCAAGCGATCTGATCCAGTGAGAGCAAGGTGGGGAGAAGGTTGCAGGTGCGATTGTAGGAGATCGATCAAGGCTGGTAGGTGCTGTTTTATGCCAGTCATTATTTTGGGGCACATGATGGTAAGTTGGAGCATTATTTTGGATACAGTATGATTTTCATATGAATGCTGATAAAATGATCACTATTACTACATTGCGATTCTGCAGTCGCTAAAATACAGTCATGATTTTCACAGGTTCCTGACAGCCTCTGCTGGCAGTTCATTCCACCTTCACACCACCCACTCTGTAAAGAGAAGTATCTCCTGACCTCCTTCTTGACCCCCCCCGCTGATTTGTATGTGTGCCCCCCTGTGTTCCTGTTCTCACTCAAGCTAAAGGGGGTCCTGAGTTCCATCTTCTTTGAGGTATCTGAGGATTTTGGTCAAGTAGCCCCCCCTTGCTTCTATCCTCCAGCAAGTACATATTAAGGCTTCGCAACCTGTATTTGTACGAGCTGCCTTGTTGACACTGAATCATCTGTGTTGCCCTTTTTTGTACCACTGTGAGATGATTTATGTCCCTTCTTAAGCAAGGACTCCCAATACAGCACACAGTACTCCAGGTGCAGTCACACCATGGATCTGTAAAGTGGCAGTATCAACTCCTTCCTTCTGGTTATAGTTACCCTCAGATCCTCTTCCTCCTCTGATGCCATGATCTTTACACACTGTTATCCATGGAGCAGCACCCCTAATTGTACCCCCACCTCTCAGACAGCAACAAATGTAGATGTACTAACTTTAGGGCATAGGCACTTATCAAATATGCATAAGTGTCAGGATCTGAATTCTACTGTACTCTTGCAATGCATACTATGCTTCACTATATTCTCACAATATATTGTACCACTGGGAGATGTTTTCTATTATGTTTTTATTGTATAATTATTAGGCAACAGTGCCGTCTTTAGTGCTTGTGTAAACTGTAACTGCAAGTAACATTCAAAGTATCACACAGGACTTATTGTTCACACTTATCTTCTACCAAGCTAAGCAACTTTCTCATGCTAGTTAGGAGAGTTAGTCTGGTCACCTGTTTTGGCCAATTATATGTATTTTATGTATCTTCTTTAGCTGTAACCATAGTAATTATCAAAGTATAAGACCCTCTGTAGCAGGTATTTTCTCTGAGAAGAGATCAGACTAGACTTCACCTAATTAGGTAAGGAAACTGAATTGCATTCTCCCAGTGATAATAACACAGTTGGTTATAAGCCTGCATTATTCTTATTTGCCGATAATAAATTACATTTATTATCTGGACACCACTTGTCTGTTGTCTCTTCCTTTCTGCAGTTCCAACAAGAACCTGAGAATGGAAATTTTATTGCCCTGTTACAACACCCAGCCTGAAGTCAGCTTTCATGTTCTTGCAGCTAAACTGCTTTGATTTGAATCCTAGTTGCCAGATACCAGACTCCCCTGTCTTGCTTTGCAAAGTCCTCTCTAAGTTCCTGGACCCCTCTCTTCAGTGTCCACCATCTCACAGAGTTTTGTGTTATCTGCAAAGAGGCAACTTTTGCCCTAGTGCCTTCCCAATACTGTTATGGACACATAAAATAACACATGTCCAAGCACGAACCCTTGCGAACCCCGCTAGTAACTTCCCTTGATCCTGCTAGACCCCAACAACCTGTTGTCCTACTCTGGCCTCATCTCCTGCCTTCTTCCCCAAGTCATTCTCCTACCCTCACACACCCCGTAATCCACTCTCTATCTCCCTCCTTGGCAGCCACTCCTTCTCCTGTCTCAGGTTCTTGTCATCTGACCTGGTGGACCACTCCAGGCTGTCCCACTATGATCCCTCACCATCACTCCCTCTTCATAGCCATTCCTAGCAGCCAAATCCACCTCCCTTTTCTACTCCCCTCTTTTCCCTTACACATCTTTTGGACTCCACCACGACAAAGCCACTTCTGGCTGCTATTTCCCCATCTCCTGCACTTACTGACTTTTCAGCACTTAGTAACTGGTCTTTATCTGTCACTACTTTACTAGAGTTAAGTTATGTATCTTGCACGTTTCTAAGTCTGCCTATGCATTCTGTTTACTCCTATATCCCACAGTGTTGGTTATAACTATCTACCTTGTCTATTATTGACACTGAAAGTTTTTTGTAATGTATTGTTTTGTGCACATGATTTGCAGCCTTTGTAATAGAGCCTCCTTGGCTCAAAGGTTGTAATTCTGAAACTGAAATAAATACAAATAAAGAAAATAAAAAATGAATACTTGGACAATTTGCTACTAGCATTATCACTTTTTCTTTTCAAGAGACCAAGATTATCCTGAGGCCCCAATTGAGGCTACACTTTGGCTGTCATTTGGATGGACATCCAGTGGCTATACGGTGCAGCTGGGCCCCAGTTTTTTTTCCATAGGTTCCTCCCAGTGGCACAGACATGCAATGATGTCTGTGTGGGTTGGGCACCCTCCTGCACCCAACATACAGACATCTGCTGTCGCCTTCTGCACTGTACAGTGGTCCCGGCTGTTGTACATCCAGCCTCCACTAGGTGTCTCTAGAATGCCAGGAAGCCACAACCACCCATCCCCCTTGGAAGAGAAAAGCTGTCCATAGCATTCTTATCCTATCTCGCCCCCCCCCAGCTGACCCTCTGATGCACAGTGTTTGTGTCAGCACCGCAGGCAGTAACACTACCACTGTGCTGGCAAGCTGGCCTGTCATTATGAATTTGCCACCCACCTGTCAGTCCTCCAACTTTTTGATCAAACTGTTGCACAGAACTAAATTGAAAGCTTTACTGAAATCTAAGTATAGTATGTCTTTTGCTTTCCCCCTGTGAACAGCCTCTGCTGTCCAGTCAAAAAAAATGATCAAGTTAGTCTTGCATGACCTCCATGCCATGAACCCTTGCTGTCTCTTATCCCTGAGTCTGTTTACCTTGAGGAATTCAACCAACTGTTGTTTCAGAATGGTCTCCATCATCTTGCCCACTGTAGATGTTAAATTGACAGGTCTGTAGTTCCCCATGTCATGCCTATCCCCACGTTCGTGCAGCAGTACCACATGTGCTGTTCCCCACTCCAGCCACACCTCCCATGTATCCAGCAAACAAATAACCAGGTCTGTCACAGATCCAGCCAGCTCTGATGGCAGTTCACTCATAGAAACATAGAAACATAGAATTTGACGGCAGATAAGGACCGCTTGGCCCACCCAGTCTGCCCATTTCCCTACCTACTGGATAAGCTGCAGATCCTAGTTAACCAGCAGCCTACTTCTTTCTACCCCCACCCCCCAGAATTGCCTTATGACTATCCCATGCATGTGAATTCCACCACTGATTTTGACTCCACAACCTCCTCGGAAGGCCATTCCATGCCATCCACAACCCTCTCTGTGAAAAATACTTCCTTAAATTACCTCTGAGCCGCCCCCTCTATCTTCAAATTGTGCCCTCTTGTTCTTGCACACCTCTTTTTGAAAGATGCTACCCTCTTGGACTTTGTTGATTCCTTGAGGTACTTGAAAGTTTCTATCATGTCCCCCCTCCCTCCTTTCCTCGAGGCTATACATATTAAGCTCCTTAAGTCTCTCTTCATATGTCCTCCGGTGCAGACCCTGCACCATTTTAGTTGCCCTCCTCTGGACAGCTTCCATCCTGTCTATGTCTTTGCGGAGATTGGGTCTCCAGAACTGCACACAGTACTCCAGATGGGGTCTCACCAGCTGTCTGTACAGAGGGATAATAACTTCCTGTTTTCTACTGGTGATGCCTCTCCCTATGCATCCCAGTATCCCCCCAGCCCTCCTTGCTGCCTTCTCACATTGCTTGCCCACCTTTAGGTCATACTCAATACTGTAGATCACATTGCATCCAGTCCTGGGGACTTACCCAATTTTAGGGTTTTGAGTCCATTTGTGACATGGTCCACTGTGATCCTTTCCTCTACAATACTTTTCCCTTCCCCTCATCCTCCCTTGTGGCACTGGTACATCTTTCTCTTTAGAAAATGCAAAGCAACAGTATTCATTCAATACCTTTGCTTTGGCCTTATTCTTAGACGTTTCCTAAATTAAAATTGATGGAGAATTAATAAACTGTACTTATCCAAAAAATTATAATTAAATGAATACAAATGTGTCAAGTAACTTAAAATAATTGTCAAAACTAAAATCAGAAGGGACGCTTTGATCACCTGTTTTATTGACCGGAGAAACTGCTGCTAAATTCCAAACAAAAGGGACTGTGTTAGTCAATCATGATAAATTAAAAATGTGCGTTAGAGGTTTAAAGATAACTGAAGCAGCTATTGTATATTCAACAGTTAAGCCTGGAGTCCATCAGGACCAGAGCCTTTGTTTTCATTTATATTTAACATGGCTTGATACACCTGATCCTCAGATAAGGTAAAGCCATTAAAATAATTAGGTTGTGACTTACAGGTCAAGGGAGGAAACCCTATCTTAAGAGAATCCGCACTAAACTCACAATACTGTACTTTGATGTAGCTGAAAAAAAAAGGGATTCAAAAGGTCTGCAATTTCTCCCTCCTCAGAAGCTTGTCTGCCTTCACAATTCCAGAGTTTTATTTTTTGCACGGGAATCAAAATTCTATAGATTTTTTTTTTATTAAGAATTCCAAGAAGCTGTAAGATTTGTTTATGTGACCTTTGGCTCGTTGTGTCAGGGTTCACACTCTGGCCTGGTAACTGTGCAGGGCCTACCTGGTTGGGTGGTAGGGGTCATTCTTTCTGCTGTGGTAGGTGGGTTTATCTCAAAACAAATAAGAAACAGTGCAGTGCCACCCCTCAGAGAGAATAGGTGGACCAGATGTAGTATGCTGTACCACCGTCTGGGATGCTGTACCTACCCACCTCCCTACACTGGACTGAGCCACCCCCTGGGGACCAATAAGACAGTTGTTACCTTTACTAATAAACAATGCAAGTAGGCTACACAAAGTAGCCACTTGCACAAAACGCATATTTCAACATAGTAACAATGTCTTACTATGCAACACTTGTCTGGAAGCTGAAATGAAAGAAGACTTTTGGCAATTGCAAATCACTTCCACCTGATACCTTTGCTCCCTAAGAGCTACTGTACTGTGGTCGACTACCAACCTCTCAGATCTCACACAATCACTGTAAGCACCTGCCAAATAAAAGGGAATGATAGGATAACTTATACTGCACAGGGAGCAGTATACCTTTTAGCTGGTACCAGTGCTAGTACTGTGATTGCAAGTATGAAGTGACAGCAAATGACTTAGGATACCCAGGAGTTACTCTAAGTCTGGTGTAGCCCTGGTAGCTATGTCACCTGGGTTTCTTATGGTGGTGCCACTTATTTACAGTTAGCAAGCTTGCATTTAACCCTTCGCATGTCATGATGTGATGGCACAATTAATACAAAACCTGAGAACACAAAGCGGAAGTGCTTGAAAAACAACTTTGTAATCCATATGGAGGTTCCTGTAATCCAAAGAGGGAAAATGCAAAAGACCCCAGACAGTGGTGCTGGCACTTGCTTGACCCATGGGTGTAGCGGCTCAGTTGAGGCAGGAGCAGCACTCAGCAACTTGTCAGGCAGCTTTCAGGGAAGGCCCCTGTGACCAGGAGAGAAAACACTTTCTCACTTTCTCTCCGATGACTCACTGTAGCATAGATCTTCTGGCTCAGTTCTCACACAATCACAGGAGAAAAATGCAGTGGCTTTATGGCTCCCAAGGAACAGTCCAGGGTGTGATCCTCATGGTTCAACTCATCTCCCTAGCAAGAGAACTAGAGTACCTGGGGTACGTATCTCATGACTCTGTTCCCTGATTCACCCCATTTAGTGAGGGCTAGTAGGTCCCTTACCTGGCTCTATATGCAGCGTGATGTAGATGCAGGGCACAGTCTCCAGTTTCACAGGTCAGCAGCTTTTCTTAGGAGTGGGTCTCTCAGAACTTTTTTCACATCGGCTTTGATCTGCAGAAATGCCCCACAGGTACATACTCACAGTGACTTCACTGAGCAGGTGCCTGTCCAGCACAATTCATAGCAGTTTGGAAAGAATGAGCCCAGGGGAGGGTTCACAGGATTTGGCCTGGCTAGGCCTCCAACTGCCTCCCAACAGCAACAGGTCTGCTCACTCCAGTACCTCTCTGGACTGCTGGTGCCTTCTAGCACAATTTTACAGCAATACACTTCAGTCAGTGTCATTCCTGGCATAGCCTCTTAGCTGTTCCAGTTGAGGCCTGGACAAGGTTCACAGAGGTTCAGCATGGTGAGCCAGGGAGAAGGCTCGCAGAAATTCAGCAGGGTGAACCAAGGAGAGAACTCAAACTGCATCAGAAGGATGGTCCCGGGGAGGACCAATAATATGTCTGGAGGGTGAGCCTGGGGAGAACCCACAGAATTTCTGAATGAGTGAGCCCTGGAGGGAACCTCCCTTTCAGATGCAGCAGGTCTACCCTGCTCATTGTCACTCACCATACTGCCACAAGCTCCCAGAGATCCCAGAAACTTCTCTACTTGATTCATTGTTTGATAAATTTATTATTGTTGAGCACAGGTTTACAGATGGTGGGTGCCAGAAAGGATAGCCAGTCCAAATTCTGTAATAAGTAATACCAGCACTCCAGAAGTTGCTTGATCCACTTAAAGTGTTTGGTTTATTCCAAAGATCAGTACCTTTGTCGAGAGGTTTACAAAAGCAAATAAAACAAAACCCCTAGCGCCTCGACTGTTAGGTCTTCCAGGGCGTATCATTGTTTGATTGGCTGTATAGTTCTGTCTGTCAGTCCTTTTGCATTGTGCAGCTTTCTGACAGACTCTCTAAATTTGCTAGCCCCATTTAGGAGGAGCTCTGATGTCATCATGTCTCACAGTTCTCTGCTGGACTGTTCTGGGCTTTCTAGTCCTCTGATAGGCCAATGGCAGGGGTCAATGGTTGCCTACATGGCTGTGGCTATATATTGGTGGAGTCCTTGTGCTACAAGCATCTTTTTTATATTTGCTTTCGTGTCCTCTTATTTGATCCCGAGGTTTGTAGCAGCCCCCATGGGTTGTTGCCCCATTTGATGGTTGAAGTTGTGGTGTGGCAGTTCCACGAGTCATGGCTGCTGGAGTCTGGAAAGTGCTGGGACAAGTCCCTTTGAAGATGTGTTTCCACTCCTCCTAACTGTGGCTCTAGCATGGAGCAGGAGGTGCCAAAAAGAGGAGTTCCCTTCCTTGTTCCCTGTCCCCTCTGCAGGATTGGTGGATGGGGACCAAATAATCGTCAAAGCTTCTGTAGCAGGGGTACAGGAGGTGATGAAGATTTTGTATATCTCTCTCTCTCTCTCTCTCTCTCTCTCTCTCTCTCTCTCTCTCTCTCTCTCTCTCTCTCTCTCTCTCTCTCTCTCTCTCTCTCTCTCTCTCTCTCTCTCTCTCTCTCTCTCTCTCTCTCTCTCTCTCTCTCTCTCTCTCTCTCTCTCTCTCTCTCTCTCTCTCTCTCTCTCTCTCTCTCTCTCTCTCTCTCTCTCTCTCTCTCTCTCTGCCACACATGTAGTAGATAAAGCTAAAGCCAGCCACTGGAGCACCAGCAGTCATCCAATGTTAGCAGCAGTCAGGAGGGTGGCAGATGGCAGTGCAGATAAGCTGCCTCCCACGGGGGGGCTACATTTAAATGTGTAATTTTTCTTTATTTACAGAACATGTGATTATGCTAAACCTTGCTATCTTTTATACAAATTCCTTTTCTCCCTATATTTTTCATAGAAACGTAGACTTTGACAGCAGATAAGAACCATTTGGCCTACCCAATTAGTTTATTTCCCTACCTATTGGACAAGCAGCAGATACTAGTTAACCAATAGCCTACTTCTTCCTACCCCCCGCTAGAATTTCCTTATGTCTGTCCCATGCATTCTCGAATTCCCCAACTGTTTTTGACCCCATGATCCCCTCAGGAAGGCCATTCTATGCATCCACCACCCTTTCCATGAAAAAATACTTTCTCACATTGTCCTTGAGCCATCCCCCCCCCCGGCAACTATCTTTAAATTATGCCCCCTTGTTCTTGCACATCTCTTTTTCTGAAGGATGCTACCCTCTTGGACTTTGTTGATTCCCTTGAGGTACTTCAACGTTTCTATCATGTCCTCCCTCTCCCTCCTTTTCTCGAGGGTATACATATTAAGCTTCTTTAGTCTCTCTTCGTATGGCTTCTGGTGCAGAACCTGCACTATTTTAGTTGCCCTCCTCTAGACTGCCTCCATCCTGTCTATGTCCTTGCAGAAATGGGGTAGCCAGAACTGCATGCAGTACTCCAGATGGGATCTCATAACTGTCTGTACAGAGGGGGGTGACAACTTCCTGTTGTCTACTGGTGATGCCTCTTCCTATACATCCCAATATCCCCCAGCCCTCCTTACTGCCTTCTCACATTGCTTGCTTACCTTTAGGTCATGTGATATGACTACCCCCAGGTCCCTTTCCGTTTTTGTTGTTGATAGTACCCCCCCCATTGTGTACTATTCCCCTGGGTTTTTGTTTCCCAGGTGCATTACTTTGCACTTCTTTGCATTGAATCTAAGCTGCCACACTTTTGACCATTCCTCCAACCTTGCCAAGTCCCTTCTCATCCTTTTCAGCCCCCTTGTGTATCAACCCTGCTGCAGATCTTTGCGTCTTCTGCAAAGAGGCATACTTTTCCTTCCAGTCCCTCTGGAATGTCAATAATAATGACATTAAAAAAGGACCAGACCCAGTATTGAACCCTGCAATGCCCCACTAGTAACTCCCCTTTCTTCAGAGTGGACTCTGTGTACTATTACCCCATGTGTCCTGTTGTACAGCCAATTTTTTACCCAGGCTACCACCCTGGGACTCACTTCCAGGCTGGCTAATTTGTTTATTAATCATTTGTGTGGGACTGTGTCAAATGCCTTGCTAAAGTTTCAGTAGGCCATGTCCACAGCCCCTCCCTGGTCTACTACTTTGGTCACCCAGTCAAAGAAATTGATTAGATTCATCTGACTTAAACTTCCAACTGTGAATCCATGCTGCCTTGGGTCCTGTGCCCTGCTGGCCTCTAGGTACTCAACAATTCTTTCTTTCATAAGTGATTCCATAATTCTCCCTACCACTGAGGTCAGATTAACAGATCTATTGTTTCCTGCCTCTGCTTTGCTCCCACTTTTGTGAAGGAGAATAACACTTGCCCTCCTTCAGTCCTTAGGTACCACACCATCCTCCCATGATTTGTTAAAAAGGGTAGTCAGTGGTGTCACTAGTTCTCCCCTTAGTTCTATTAGAATTCTGGGGTGAATCCCATCAGGGCTCATTACTTTGTCAGCCTTCAGTTTTAGGATTTCTTTCAGAAACCATTCTGTGAATGGACTGGTATCACCCCCCTATCCAGAGTGCTTCTAGTGATTGGTTAGGTACCTCCCCACCCTTTTCATTTGTGAATACTGTGCAGAAGTATTAGTTCAATATCCCTGCTTTTTTGCTGTCACCCTCTGCCCACCCAGCCTCCCCTTTATTAAGCCTCACTATCTCTCTCTCTTGGTTTTTCTTTGCTCAGTAACATACCTATAAAAGGTATTTCATCCCCCTTCTTATCTGAGTTGACTCTTTTCCTCGGTTTGGGCCTTTGCTATTCTGACTGCCTTTCCCGCTTCCTTCTGCTTTAAATGATAGAGTTCTCTTTCCTGGTCCTTCTGTGATTAGCATAGCAAGATTGAGGATATAACTTCCATAAGTGATCACAGTTTCTCATCAATGATCTTATTTCACTGTCACAGGAAAATGCTGCCACTCTTGAGGACTGACCTTTTCTTAAATCTTTTGCAACAGTTCTTCTATTTTTAGCCTAATCTATCCCTTACAATTTCTAGTCTATAAGGTTGGCCACCTATAGGCATCCCCCTCCCCTTTCTTGACTATGCTATAGTCAGGGGCCCCTGGTGTTCTGTGGTAGAATATTCTTATTTCTGCGGCAGGGCTCCTTGACTTCTGCGGCAGCATTTTCTGATTTCTGCAGCATGATTTATTCACTTCTTTGGCAGAATGCAGTCCTGTCATTGGCTAAATATGATGTGATGTCATCGATGGCATCATGTGCTGAGCATAGAGGAGGGGCTTCAGGATAAACAAGATGGGAGAGAAAGCCTGACAGTATGGAAAAAAGCATATTTATATGAAAATTCATCAAAAACAATAAATTCTGCAGCACTTTATATATTCTGAAGCATGAGGCAAATTCTGTGGCAAATTCTGCAACTGCAGAACCACAGAATTCCAGGGACCTTGGCTATAGTGCCCTCTTTCATTTTCATTTTCCCTCTCAAGTCCTTGTACAGGATGGTTATTGTGGTGATCACCAAGCTGATGTAAAACAACAGGCTGTGTTCCTCGTTGTTGGATTTAGTATGCAATAGCACTGTGTCATAAAATACCTTGATGTATATACCTTTTGTGTATGAAACCTGTAAATGTTGAAAATACCATGGCACTAGGTGTTTTTGATAAAGGCAAAAAATGCTAGGTGACTGTATTATAGAAATTAAATTACCGGGGTAGAGATGTCAGAAAAAAACCCTGTTGTGTTGTTAAATGCATGTAAATTGCAGACTGTTTGAGAGGCCCTTTTGATACCATGCATTCCTGCTGTAAACTGAGTCAGTCAGAAATATCATGGTAACTTGCATATACATCCCATGATGATTTGCATTATGGGGGTATGTGTGATGTTGTGTTTCATTGAAACTTGGCTTTATTGCTGTGCCCTTTGGGGTAACCCTTGCTTCAGTGCTTCTGCGCTGAGGTTCTTTGTCTTTTAACTTGTTTTGGGTTTTTTCTTTTTTGTGCCCCCATCACCAAAGCAAACAAGTCAAACATAGGGATGAAGTGGTTTTTCACTAAATTGTTAGATCAGTGGGTCAGTAGGTGTTGACTAAGTACAGAGAAAGGACATGCATAGTCTGTTGCTGCAAACAGATGAATTAAAGAAGGGCTATGCCATTTCTGAATGTTATCTCCTGTATTTTAAATAAACATCACACAGAGAATGTGTGTTGAACCTGAAGTTCGGTGTCTGGTCCATCTGTTATCCCACAACCCCTCCACAGACTTGATGTTTGAAGTGGGATAACTTGCTAGAAACATCCAGAATGGCCTAAGAGGGACATTTTCCAGTGGATATATCCCAGATATCTCAGCTGGACTGATGCACCAGAAGTTGCCAGAGGGTAACCCTGAGAAGAAAGTTCATGGAGTTCTGACAAGAACCATGGCTAACAGATGGAGAGAAGTTGCCATCTGGACTGGACCTGGGAGCTTGGAGAAAGGCCATGCCTGAAGATGACAAAAAGATGCAAAGGGATGAGAAACTACCATGGGGTTGAGGCAGACCGACTACACTGAGAGGTGGAATACCAGTGCCAGGTGCTCGAGAGGTCCCTGCCAGAGAGTTGTATAAAAATTGGAGGATGTTTCATGGGCTCAGGCGGAGAAGGACCCCCCGACTGAGCAGGATATTCCTTTCTTGCCTGTGTTCTCAGGATATTAACTGTTGGAGATCAGAGATGCAAGTATAGAATTTAAATGTGAGACCCCAGGTAAGACTGTGCCTTGTGATATTGTGCTGGGGTTGAAGACTCCAAGAAAGCAAGAAGAAGCCTATGAGGTTAAATCTATTGACAGTATTGACTGGGGTATACTGCAGGCTAAAGATGCTAATGTTGGCAAATTGTACCATTAGTCTCTGTTCAGAAATGTGTTAACACCTTAGGGTAAAGAATGATGATATCCACTTTGTTTATAATGAAATGTTTATCATTAATAGGAACCCTGAGACAGAGCTTCTGAAGATGGATGGGTGGAAGCTGCATCCCTTCCTGAGACAGGAAGTTGGTATGCAGTCTGAAATAACTGCTTCCCTCTTAAGGTAGGGAATATGTGACAGAGAGATCCTGACACTCTTGAGGACTGACTTTTTCTTAAATCTGTTGCAACAGTTCTTCTAGTTCTTAGCCTAATCTATCCTTTACAATTTCTAGGCCATAAGGCTGGCCACCTATGGGCATCCCTCCCCTTTCTTGACTGCTATAGTGTCCTCTTTAATTTTCCTTTTCCCTGTCAGGTCCTTATACAGGGAGGTCATTGTTTTGACCTCTGAGCTGATGTAAAACAACAGGCTGTGTTCCTTGTTGTTGGATTTAGTATGCATAGATACATAGATACATAGACAGTGTCGGCAGATAAGCCCACCCAGTCTGCCCATTTGAGCTTGTAAGTTCAGTTTGTTTTCCTAGAAGTCTGTTGCCCCTCACCCCTGACCTCCAGAATTCCTTTATGTCTATCCCATGCATTCTTAAATCCCGTGATTGTTTTAGCCGCCACCACTTCCTCTGGCAGGGTGTTCCACTTGTCCACCACCCGTTCTGTGAAGAAATTCTTTCTCATGTTTCCTCTGAATCGTTCTCCCTCCAACTTCATCCCATGCCCTCTAGTCCTGGAACATCTTTTTCGCTTAAAAATAGTGTTTTCCTGCACCCTGTTCCTCCCTGTAAGATACTTGTATGTCTCTATCATATCCCCTCTCTCCCTCCTCTCCTCCAGGGAGTACATGTTCAGTTCCTTCAACCTGTCTTCATAGGACTTGTGATGCAATCCATGCACCATCTTTGTTGCCCTCCTCTGAACCTTCTCTACCCTGTCTATGTCCTTACGTGAGTATGGTCTCCAGAACTGTACACTGTACTCCAGGTGGGCCTCACTAGTGTCTTGTATAAGCGAATTATGACCTCCCTTTTCCTGCTGGTGATGCCCCTGCCTATACATCCCAGCATCCTATTTGCTTTACCTGCTGCCTTGTCACACTGTTTCCCTACCTTGAGGTCATCAGAGATGACAACCCCAAGATCCCTTTCCTGCTTGGTGCATGCTATATCCTCACCCCCCAACTGATATATTGTACCAGGGTTTCTGTGCCCCATATGCATTATCTTGCACTTCTTTGCATTGAATTTCAACTGCCAAACCCCTGACCATTCTTCAAGTTTCTGCAGGTCGCTTCTCATTCTGTCTACACCCTCTGGTGTGTCTACTGTGTTACAGAGCTTTGTGTCATCAGTGAACAGTGAAATTCTGCCTCCTAGATCCTGCGCAATGTCACTGATGAAGATGTTGAATAGGACCGGTCCCAGCACTGATCCCTGTGGTACCCCACTGGTCACTCTTCCCTCTGTGGAGTGACAGCCATTTACCACCACCCTCTGTGTCCTGCCACCCAGCCAGTTACCTACCCACCACACTACTGTCCTGCCCACACCCATATTCCCCAGTTTGTGTAATAGTCTTCTATGTGGCACAGTGTCAAAGGCCTTGCTGAAGTCCAGATAGGCCATGTCCACTGCCCTCCCCTGATCCACCTCCCTAGTCACCCAGTCAAAAAATTCAACGAGGTTGGTCTGACATGACCTCCCCCTGGTGAAACCATGCTGCCTTGGGTCCTGTAGTCCATTGATAACCAGATGTTTCATCAGTCTCTCCTTCAGTAGTGCTTCCATGTTCTTCCCCACTACCGAGGTGAGGCTGACTGGTCTGTAGTTCCCTGCTTCCTCTTTGTTCCCACTTTTGTATAAGAGGACTACATCTGCTGTCCTCCAGTCTTTGGGTACCTCCCCTGTTTCCAGTGATCGGCTAAACAGGATAGCCAGAGGTTCAGCCACCACCTCTCTTAGTTCTTTAAGGACCCTGGGGTGCACCCCGTCTGGCCCCATTGCTTTATCAACTCTTATTACTTCCAGTTCCTTCAGGACCCTTTCTCGTGTAAAGGGACTTGTGTCCATTTCTGCACCATTCTCACCCCTTGTTCTCCCTTCAGACCCATTACCCTCCTCTTCCTCAGTAAAGACTGAGCAGAAATACCTGTTCAATATGTCAGCTTTACTGTTGTCATCCTCCACATGGCTCCCATCCTCCCCCTTCAGTCTCACTATCCCTCCTTTGTCTTTTCTTTTTTCACTTATGTACCTGTAAAAGGTTTTGTCCCCTCTACCCACTGATTTTGCAATGTGTTCTTCTGTCTGAGCTTTGGCTTCCCTTACTGACCTCCCTGCCTCCCTTTGCTTCTCCTGGTACTTCTCCCTATCCCCTTCTGCCTGTGTCTTTTGTATTGCCTGAATGCAATCTTTTGGCTTTCACTTTCTTTGATACCTCTTTGGAAAACCATAATGGTCTCCTCTTCAATTTCCTCTTGCTAACCTGTAATGCATAATTCTGTTGTTCTTGTAATCCCCATTTAAATACTGCCCACTGTTCCTCAACCCCTGATTCCTGTCCCATTCCCTTAATGCCTCTTTCAAGTATCTCCCATTTCCCAAAGTCTGCCCCTAAAATCCAGGATACGTGTTTTTGTGTGTTTGGTTCTGTTCTTTCTGTGATTTCAAACCACAATGACTGGTGGTCACTGTTTCCCAGGTGCTTCCCCACTGTTACCCCCATCACACTGTCCCTGTTTGTGAGCATGAGGTCCAGTATTGCCTTCTGCCGAGTTGGTTCCATGACCAGTTGCTTGAGGAAGGCACCCTGAAGGGAGTCCAGGATAAATCTGCTCCTAGTTGATGTTGCTGCTGGGATGCTCCAGTCCACGTCTGGAATATTGAAGTCTCCAACCAGTACTATCTCACCCTTGTCTGCCATCCTTTGGATGGCTAGCATCAGCTCTCTATCTGTTTCTTCCTCCTGGTCTGGTGGTCTATAGACCACACCTGTGCGGATGGCTGTCCCATTTTCCTTTCCAGCTTAACCCACAGTATCTCTCCCCATTTTGTTCCTCCTGGATCTCTGTGGCCCTTATGTCATTTTTCACATACAGTGCCCCTCCTCCCTTCCTACCTGCTCTGTCTCTTCTGAATATGTTGTAGCCAGGTATGGCCATCTCCCAGTCATGGTTATCATTACACCAGGTTTCAGTGATGGCCACAATGTCCAGGTCTGACTGTACCATGACAGCCTCCAGATCTTCCATCTTGTTGCTAAGGCTCCTGGCATTTGCACACATGACTTTCCATGATTTGACCTCCCTAGACTGCTTCACTGTTCTACTCCAGCCCCTTCCTTGATTGTCATTTATCCCTGGTTCTCCTTGCTGTCTGCCCTTCTGCTAAATTTTGCCTCTTTTCTGCTTATCCACCTCTTGGGCACTAATCTCCATCTTTTTCACACTGCTTTGCAGAGATAGCCACTCCTCTGGTTCACTGGTTCCACTGCTAGCTGTGGGGGGTGAGGAAGTAGGTACCCTCCTTGCTGGCCTGCCACCCCCCTTTGCTAGTTTAAATGCTTGTCAATGTAGCATTTAAACTTATCATTGAGTGCTTGGATTCCCCTCCAGGATGGATGCAGGCCGTCAGGCTTGAACAAACCTCCATCCCTCCAGGTGGGTCCCCAGTCACCAATGAATCCAAACCCTTCTTCACAGCACCAGTTCTTCAACCATGAGTTAAAGTTCCTGGTGCATGCACTCCTATGCTGTCCTTGCTCTCACAGGTAGTACTTCTAGAAAGTGACAGAAGTAGCTACTTGCCTGAGACCCTCCCAGTTTCCTAAACTCTTCCTGAACTTCCTTTGGCTCCCCATTTGCCAGGTCATTAGTACCTAGGTGGATAATGACATCCAGCTCACCCTCCCGTCTTGCCTTCCCAGTGATCCCCAGGATCTTCCTTCCATCCCTCCATGCCGTGGCACCTGGTAGGCACCTCACCTCCCTGTCCTCCCCCTCCTGTGTCCTAGCTGGATCCCTCTTATGATGGAGTCCCCCACCAGGATTCACTTCCTCCTCCTCTGGGGTCCACTGCTTTCCCCGCTGAGGTCACCTCCTTGGCTAACCTCCACATCCTTTCCTTCCACTTCTCTGGGTACCTCTATTTGGTTGTCCTCATTTGTCAGTGTGGCATATGAGTTCTTGAGTGGAATAGGATCTGGGATGTGCCTCTGCCTGACTTCTCTAACCCTCCCTGAGCCCACTGTCATCCAAGTGCTCCTCGTTCTCGGCATCCTTTGAGGCAGTTGCATTGGACTGGGTGGTCCCTGGATAGGGTGATGGTACTCTGACCCAGTTTACTCGCTCTAAGTCTGGCTACCTCATCCTGCAGTCCAGAGAGATGCATGCAGATAGGGCAGCACCTCAGTGTCCAGAAGGTCTGCCTGAATATGGCTGCCCCCCAGCCACTGCATTGCACCACTCCCCACATTATACTGCAATTCCACTACTTGTCTGCTACTGAAGCTCTCCTAGTTCCCTTTTTATTAACTTACTGTACTAAAAATCCTGTCACTGATCCTCAGATCATTTTTTTTTAAAGAAAAAAAAACAATAAATAAATGAGTCAAAACTCTTGTGCTGAGGGTGGGCTTCTTCTCCCTTATGCCCCTCCTACTTCACACCCCTTACTATACCCTGTGTTTAGCTCCTGTCAATCAGATTTATCAGGGCATATAATTAAGAGTAGGGGGAAGGGGAGGGGGGGCAAAAATTTGCAGCAATTAAAGACAGCACAGAATTACACCACCACTATGTTTTAAATTTTCAACAGCCCAAAAACAATTATAAGTAAAGACAACAAAGAAAGTATAGTGTCACTAAAAGCCCACAATCTAAGTTTAAAAGAAACATAGCAGTTATCAGTTACTCTAAAGCACTGAATTGAATATGTTTCCTTCCTTCCTTCCCCTTCTGGCTTCTTCTGAGAAAATAAACCTCTGCTTGCTACTTTAACTCTGACTAAGCCCCACCTCCAGTTATCATGTAGCTGAGGTCAGAGGCCAGACAATTAACACCCTTCACCCAACTACAGGGCAGTCAGACAAGCCAAGATAAAATTTGCAGCAATTAAAGACAGCACAGAATTACACCACCACTATGTTTTACATTTTCAACAGCCCAAAAACAATTATAAGTAAAGACAACAAAGAAAGTATAGTGTCACTAAAAGCCCACAATCTAAGTTTAAAAGAAAAATAGCAATTACCAGTTACTCTAAAGCACTGAATTGAATATGTTTCCTTCCTTCCCCTTCTGGCTTCTTCAATGGCGCTATGTCATAAAATATCTTGATGTATATACCTTATGTCTATGAAACCTATAAATGTTGAAAATACCATGGCACTAGGTGTTTTTGATAAAGATAAAAAGTACTAGATGACTGTATTACAGAAATTAAGAACTGGGACAGAGATATTAGAAACCCCCTGTTGTGTTGTTAGATGCATGTAAACTGCAGATAGTTTGAGAGACCCTTTTGGTACCATGCATTCCTGCTGTAAACTGAGCCAGTCTGAAATGTCATGGTGATTTGCATATACAGTACATCCCATGATGTTTTGCATTATGGCGGTATGTATGATGTTGTGTTTTTTTGAAACGTGGCTTTATTGCCAATGCCCTTTAGGGTAACCCTTGCTTCAGTGCTTCTGCACTGAGGTTCTTTGTCTTTACCTTATTTTTGGGTTTTTCTTTTTGGAGCCCCCATCACCCAAGCAAAGAAGTCAAGCATAGGGATGAAGTGGTTTTTAAAAAGTTAGACCAGTGTGTCAGTAAGAGCTGACTAAGTGCAGAGGAAGGACATGCATAGTCTGTTGCTGCAGACTGATGAATTGAAGAAGGGATATGCCATTGCTGAAGATTATCTCTGTATTTTAAATAAACATCACACAGAGATTGAATGTTGGACCTGAAGCTTGGTGGCTGGTCCATCTGTTATCCCACAGCCCCACCACATTCACAAAGCACCTTGTCAGCATCTACTTTTTGTTCAATTTTGTTCAATTGAAGACCAAGCAACTGCTGGGAAATCAGCCTTCTCCTATCATCTTCCTACACTCTGAAACCTGCTCCATCCTCCCTCTGCCCCTCCATTTCCCCTGGCTCCCTCAGGCACCAGCTGAAATTCCTCCCTCCCTCACCTCTCACCCCTCCCTCTGACACTTCCACTGCTACGTTCCTCCTCACAGGTCTCCCTATTCATGTATTATTTCTGCTCACTATGCCATGCTGCTACATTTTCCACTATTTCTTTATTGTATTGCGATGGTTATTTGTTTTTTACTGAGAAATGTGACTGTGTAGTGTCTTATTGTATCTCCTGTTCCCTTACCCTTGGATTGCACCTTGAAAGTTGCCTCGGCTCAGTGCACCTCTCATGGCTACCAATTTCCAAATAAATAAAAGATTTGGCCAAATCAATTAAAAACAAGTAATTCTTTTTCCAGGCAGGCCTAATCACCCAGCAGTAATGCATCATTCTACTGCACAGGTGACTTGGGTTTGGGAGAGGAGATGGGTCACTACATTGCATGGGTGTGGGCCGGGCTGAGGCAGTCATCACTTGGCAGTGTGCCTCAGCTGGGGAATGGTAACAGCATCTAGTGCTACAGTGAACCCTATAGCTCAACCAGAGTTCTTACCTCTCACAATGGGAAGGGACATAGAGACGCTGAGGTCAGTGGAGGCACCACTCATGTCACAGGAGAGAGGAACCAAAAGAAAAAACAGGATGAAAAACTCTCTGCCATCTCAAAGACAGCTCATAGAACCTGAATAGGGTATATTCCTGATTGCAGGAAATATCCCTGGTGAAACACCAGGAAGGGTGAAAAGCAGCAGCTTAAAAAGAAATTCCAACACAATATCTTTATTCTGAGTGGAACTTTCAACTTTTTGTTATAAGAATGAATTCAATACTTCTTAGGGAGTAGGTGGAGGGGTGGGAGATGTGGAGGGAGAGGGGTGACAGGTGAGATAGCAGGGAAGGGCATCAAACCAAAATTTTAGACCTGAAGAAAGTGAAGGAGAGGATGGTCGACCCTCTATGGAGGTTTCAGAAAAGTCAAAGTACAAGGTACTGCTATCACCTACTCCTCATCCTTCTCCAGTGTGAACAAACCTAAAGCTGTAGTCCCTTCTCATAACTCAACCCTTGAAACCCTTTAATCCTTTCCATGTGGCTATGCTGTGTCCTACAACAATTTTATTTGCAGTATCGGGGATAATCTAACAACTATATGGAGAAGGACACTAGTGTTAATAGCCTTCAAGAAACAGTGCTGGAGCAAATGCTGCTAGACTTTGTATCCCCTGGAGGAGGGCTAATGGATCACTATAAGTATGGGAGCCTTCCCTTGTGCTGTCGCTGGACAATATTTCTAAATGTATACTGTCTCGTGTCTGAGGAAGGATGAGGAAAGACTTGAGATGGTGCAGCATAGGTTCACTCAAATGATCTGAGGTCAGCTAGGCAGATCCTACAAGGAAATGCTGGCAGATCTGGACATGTAAACACTGATGGAAGGAGGCAGAGGGTGGATAAGCAAAACCTAGAAATTCCTAGGGAGAATAGACAAGGTAGATAGGAGGGGTTTCTTCCCCAGGAATGACAACACAGTGACCAAGAGTCATGGATGGAAACTGGTAGGGGTGAGATCTCAGAGGGACATCAGGACAGAGAATGTGGTGGTGGAGAAATGAGATGTTTTGCCAAGAGAGATAGTGGAGGTGGGATCTAAAACTTGGTTTGCTGGCCAAGGCACCTAGCTTCACCTGAGCTCTTTCTTTCTAAGACTGCTTGAAAGGCAGAGTAGAGAAACTTACCAGAGCAAGGGAAAAGGATTAAGACTTAGTTTGGCTAAGCAGATTTACTGTGTGGTGGTGTTTTATTTTTTACTCACAGGGATTGCTACTGTTTGTTGCTAACATTTCATTGCTTTATTTTTTCTCTGATTCAAATTGTTGTTGCTGGTATACCTTCTTCTGCATTATTACAAGTGTGCCTACAGGTGTGTGCTAACAGATTACTTCTATAATCTTCTGATTAAAATTGTCTTTTGCAAGGTATATCTTCTGTTACTGCTTTATTTTCTCTGGAGCAAAGTGTTTCTTACAGCGTATATCTTCTCTGAAATTATTACAGGTGGTGCTTTACAGGTTTTACAGTTTTATCTAACATTAGGATAAGCTTTCAGGGTTACTGCATTTGTTGTTGACTGATTGTTTCTGCTCTTACCTCCTTGTTCTTTCATCTGTGGTTGTTCTTTTTAGGCAGCGGAAGGGCCCAGCCACCCACCCCCATCCCCAACCACCCCACGCTACACTCCTTTTATAGGGTACCACAGTTGTGACATTTCCTGTGGCAGAGCAGGAAGGGCGGATCAGTGGGGCCTCCACAAGGTGATCTAATTTACAGGGGCACTAGTAATTTAACTTGTTATAACAAGTTAAACAAAGCACAATTAAACCATTACTTGCATTTTTCCCTTTTTTCCTCCTTCTAATTACTCTGACTAGGTTACAAACCCAGCAACTTATTTGGAATGGATTTCATTAACTGCAGGTTCTGTGGAACAATTTTCAGAAGGACAGTCTTACAGGATTTAGGACACTGTCCTACATGCTGGGCCTTTGGAGATCTTAGGGCTCAGCTCCAGGCAGCATGGGCAGAGATTGCATGCCTCAAATTTCATATTGAAGAGGAAATACATTATAAGAACCACCCGCCATTTCCCCAGCTTCCAACAGAAAAACCTCGACCGCAGAGGGTAGTTGGTCCAGGAGGTTGGCAGGTGGTTAGGAGAACAAATCAGGTGCCCCATCACTCTCTGCTCTCAACACATTACCTCCAAAAATCATATAAACACTACAAACAGGTATCTGCCTCTATCTCTGAAATCAAATAAAGAGGCAGAAGACACTGCAGAGCAGGACACTGCAGCACAGAGCTAGCACAACAAAACTCACCCAAATCAGGAACCAAAACAAAACAAGCACAAAGGAAATCCAAAAAACTTCTGATCATAGGAGACTCCATGATTCGGGGAGTTGATACCCATCTCCAGCCAGGGGTGATGGTCAGATGTCTCCCAGGTACATCAGCATGGAGAGACACTGACTGCATTGCTAAAATTGTTCACAAAGCAGGAGAAAACATTGATGTCCTAGTACACATAGGGACTAATGATCTCACCAGCCAGTCAGTTGTGGAGACCAAGGAACACCTGACTAGGCTGGGTGACAAACTATCATCTATTTCATCCGGCATCTCTTTCTCTGAGATCCTGCCAGTCTGGGAGAGGGGAGCAGATGGACGGAAGGTCAGAGAAGGGGAGATAAGGGAGCTAAACACGTGGCTCAAGGGCTGGTGCCAGGAAAAAGGACACAGATTTGTAGGGAACTGGCAACAGTTCTGGGAGCGAAAGTTCTTTAAATTTGATGGACTGCATCTGACTAAAGAGGGAGTCAGTGCATTGGGGCAGAAGTTTGACGTCTTTGCAGAATATTTAAGCTAGCAAATGGGGAGAGGGGTGCAGCACCCCATACGTCAAATGGGAAGAACACCCTTCCCCCCTCAGCTAGTGGTCAAACAGGAATTCAGCATGTTTGCAGTTCATTTGCATCACCAGGTAAGAAAAAAGGTTTGTCTCCCCATACGACACACAGGGGTAATGCCAAACTTCACCCAACAACTAACACACCAAAATCTGGCCAATGGAAAATCATGTACACAAATGCTCACAGCCTGGGAAATAAGATCCCAGACCTGCAGGCAATAATGTCAGAGGCTAAACTGGACATAATAGCATTAGTGAGACGTGGTTTACCAGTAACCACACTTGGGAGACTTCAGTACCTGGCTATGTATTGTTCAGAAGAGACTGAGGTGCAAAGGGGGAGGAGTGGCCCTGTATGTTAATGAAAATATCAAAGCTACAGAAATTCAGAATACACATAAGGAGCCAGAAGAACTGTGGGTCACCCTGGAAACAGGAAATGGGACAGCCATAAGAACTGGGGTTGTCTACAGGCCCCAGACCAGAGGGAGGACATAGACACATTACTGTTAGAAGATATACAAAACATGACAGCTAAGGGAGGTTCTGATAATGGGAGACTTCAACATGCCGGATACAGATTGGTCAATACCAGCAAGGAACATCTGCCAGAACTAGACTCATAGTGGATTCCCTGCAGGGGAGGGCCTCAAACAACTGGTACAGCAACCCACAAGAGACAGGGCTATCCTAGATCTAGTACTGACTAACAAAGAAGGGATCACAGATCTCCAGGTAGAAGGTCACCTGGGGCCAGTGACCATCACATGGTATGGTTCAATTTGGCTACTACATCTAAATCATCCCATTCCAAGGCAAAAATATAGGACTTCAGAGGAGCTGACTTTGATAAGATGGCCAACAGAGTTAAGCTAGCCCTGGCAAAAGAAACACAGGTGAGGGGTACAGGCAAGTGGGCAAGCATTAAGGATGCAATACTTGAAGCAACATCCCATTGTGTTAGACAGAAAAGAAAGTGCAAAAGAAGAAGGAAACCACTTTGGTTCTCAAATACAGTAGCAGAAAAGGTCAGAGCCAAAAGGCTGGCCTTCAGGAAATATAAGGGAACACAGCGGGATGAAGATAGGGAGGCATACCAAACTGCCCTAAGGGAAGCAGGGAAGGCAGTAAGGCAGGCAAAGTCCCAAACTGAGGAAACACTAGCATGAACAGTAAAAGAAGGTGACAAGACTTTCTATAGATACATTAGTGAAAGGAGAAAGTCCAGAGGGGGTATTGCTAAGCTTAATGGAGAAAAGGGAGCATGTGAGAAGAAGGACCCTGTAAAGGCATCTGTCCTAAATAGATACTTTTGCTCAGTATTTACTGAAGAGAAGGTAGGGCAGGGCCACAGCTCAGCATCATGGACACAGGGGGGAGGTGAGCACTACTCCCTTCACAAAAGAAGGGTCCTACAAGAGCTTGCTAAGCTCAGGGTGGATAGGCAATGGGACCTGATGGCATACATCCCAGGGTACTAAGGAGCTAAAGGAGGAACTAGCAGAGCCATTAGCAGAATTGTTTAGTGAGTCTCTGAGCACAGGAGAGGTCCCAGAAGACTGGAGAAGGGTCATGTGATCCCGCTCCACAAGAGTGGTAGCAGGGAGGAGGCGGAGAACTACACAGACGGTCAGTCTTACCTCAGTAGTGGGCAAGATTATGGAGGCACCTTAAGGAAAGGATAGTGCAACACCTGAATCCATAGGGCACAGGATCCAAGACAGCATGGGTTTACAAAGGAAGGTCCTGTCAAACTAATCTCATAGATTTCTTTGACTAGGTAACCAGAGTGGTGGACCAAGGGGAGCAGTTGATGTCGCTACCTTGACTTCAGCAAAGCTTTTGACACTGTTCCACATAGAAGATTGATAAATAAGCTGGGTAGGCTCGGTGGGTGAAAGTTGGTCAACTGGGTGGCAAACTGGTTGACGGGCAGAAACAGAGAGTGGTGGTAAATGGTATACAGTCAGAAGAGATGCAAGTCACAAGTGGGGTACCTCAGGGATCAGTCCTGGGGCCAGTCCTCTTCAACATCTTCATTAGTGACCTTGCAGATGGACTAGAGGGTAAGGCTTGTCTGTTTGCAGATGACACCAAGATCTGCAACAGAGTAGATGATCCAGATGGGGTGGGCAGAATGAGAAGAGATCTGGATAAACTAGCAGAATGGTCAGAAGAGTGGCAACTGGGATTTAATACAAAGAAGTGCAAAATCATGCACATAAGGAAGAGAAACCCTGAAGCCACCTATAGGCTGGGAGGAGTTGCTAGCAGTCACAAAGGAAGAAAGAGACTTGGGCATCATCATCACTGATGACCTAAAATCATCCAAGCAGACCTCTAAAGCAGTAGGTAAGGCTAGGGGTGTTAGGGTGTATTAGTAGGGTATCACAAGTCGTAAGAGGAGGTAATAATCCCTCTTTACAAGACACTTGTTAGGTCCCATCTGGAGTACTACGTGCAGTATTGGAGGCCACACCTTCACAAGGACATTAACAAATTGAGGCAGTCCAGAGAAGGGCAACCAAAATGGTGCAGGGACTGCATCAGAAGACATATGAGGACAGATTAACGGGCTCAATATGTATACCCTTGAGCAAAGGAGGAGAGGTGATATGATCGAGGCATTCAAACACCTTAAGGGCATAAACAAGGTGAAAGAGTCTAACATGTTTAAATATAAGAAAAATAGCAGGACAAGAGGACACAGCATGAGATTAGAGGGAGGCTGATTAAGGAGGAATGTGAGGAAATTCTTTTTCACAGAAAGGGTGGTGGATGCATGGAACGGCCTACCTCAGGAAGTGGTGGCTATGAATACAGTGCAGGGCTTCAAACAGGCATGGGACAGGCATAAGGGAGCAATACAGATGAGTATGAATAGATAGGCCACTGACAGAGCAAAGGCCGATGGCACATTTATAAGGTAGAAAAAGAAATGGGCAGACTGGATGGGCCTTGCGGTCCTTATCTGCTGTCACCTTCTATGTTTCTATGTTTCCATGTCAGCTACAAGAAAGGCTGGGATGAATTCAAGGGACTGGTAGTCCCTAGTGGAGGGACACAGAGAAGAGGGGAGAGGAGAAGAGTTGGCAGAGGTGGGGTGAGGAACTTGGAGTAAGTACCATATCTGGCCATAAGCCAAAAGTCAGTATGCAGAGATCTTGTGCGGACTGGATCGACCTTGCGTCTTTATGTGCCATCATGGTTTCTATGTTTCTAACATAAAAACGTTTTGTCATGCAGCTCTTTTTATCAGAAATACATGATCACTTTTTAACTAAATTCACTTCCCCTTTTGGGATTTGTTTCTGTGAATATCTGTGCATTGAGCGACCTTTTGTCTGTCTACTGTTGCCAGTTTCTCATTTGATCAGCGGCATCTCTTAGTACTTTGCTGCATATCTTTTTCTGAGTTACTTAGACTTATCGTATCAAGTGTACTGTTGTGTTCAGGCACAGTAGGTAGAGAGGCAGGCAGCGTGATTTTCTGTTTTCAGTGCCAAACTGTGAACATGAAGGATCAGTTCCCACCACAGTTAATGACTCACCATGCAGAGATTATTCAAATTTGATACTAACTGCAGAACTAGTGTTTGCTGTGCACGTAAAATCGAGAGAGTGTAGGGGGTTGCAATATTCAGGCATTCTCAATGCAAAATGCACAAAATAGCACTGGTGATAAAATGTCTAAATACATGCAACCATCACGCAATCATCAATTAAATTAGTGCCTGTGTATTAGTACTATTAGCATTATCACTAATGACCTGTCAGGACTGTAAAGCTGGTAAGCCTGGGACATAATGCATTTGCAAGGTTGTTCTATGTTAGTGCCATAGCAGTAGCATGCCATTTTCAAAGTTACACATGCAAATGATGCAATTAGCATGCAGAGCCCTAGCACACCATGTAAGCATTAAGGCACTCTAAAGGAGTGTTCTACTGTGGAATTAATGCATGGTTGGGGGGAATTGTGGCACGAGGCCACAGGCTGAGTGCCTACAATCACCCAACCATGTATTAATTCCACAGTAGAACACTCCTTTGGAGTGCCTTAATGCACTTGTAACATGGCAAGTGTTGTGTGCCATGTGTCATAATTCATTGTTTTTAATCACAAAAAATGATGTTGATACTAAGACAAAATGACACAGACAAGTTTTATTGAAGTTCTCACATTCATTGAATAACGGGTGGTGAACTGCCATACAACGTACAACAGATCATGGTTGCCACTGACAAAAACAAAGTGATGTGACCACTTTGTTACATTAATGTTTCTAATGTACATAACAGTTTTTAATATTTCAAAATCAGTACAGTTGGTGTGCTATCCAACTCGCAATAAGCCAAAAGACTAGTAATACACTGATGCATTATGGGTGAACATACTCACGAATATTGTCTGGCACTGTTACTTTGATATCTATATAGCACCCAGTTGTCACTGTTACATGAAAACTTGATTTACTTACAACAAATCATGTTATGTTATACATGTATTTTGTGCAATTAAGAACAAATGGTCGAGTTCTGTATTTAAATTGCACCATGCACTCTTTACAGTCCGGTGCTCTTCCGGTGCATGTCACTCTAATACAGGCTTTACACCAAAATTCCTAACTACAACTGCTGAATTAATGTTACAGTTGAGACACATTCTTCCTAACAATTCAGTTCAATCTTTATTGTTTAACAGATTATGTTATTACAATTGTTTGTTTGTTTGACAGACAAACAATTTATATTATTACATTTTCATATCACAAACGATCGATAAATACACACTTAAAAGATATCCAATAAAATTCCATACATACACTGGTATTTAATACTATCAGTTTCTTATTGCAAATCATGTTATGTTATTTATGTATTTTGTGCAATTAAGAACAAATGGTTGCGTTTCTGTATTTAAATTGCACCATGCGCTCTTTACAGTCTGGTACTCTTCCGGTGCGTGCCTCTCTAATAAAGGCTCTACATCAAAATTTCTAACTACAACTGCTAAAGTAATGTTACAGTTGAGACACATTCTGCGTAACAATTCAATTCAATCTTTATTGTTTAACATATAATTACAATTTATTGTTTGTTTGACAGACAAACAATTTATATTATTACATTTTCATATCACAAACGATCAATAAATACACATTTAAAAGATAAAATTCCATACATACAGTACACTGGTATTTAATACTATCGGTCTCTTATTGCACAATCACTTCGTTTAGTTTATGGCCAATTCTCTCCCTTGCATTCTGCATAACAGTACAAATGGCTTCAACGTGTAGTACAAATAAACATTTTAAACTTTTTTTTAAAAAGTTTTTGCCTCTACGAGGAGTAACTTTTGTAGCAAGTAAGTGATAGTCCTTTGGGTGGGTTGGTGAGAAGAACAGTGTTTACGAGGCTTTGTAACATGGCACAAATGAAAGTGCTCAAATGGAGGGTTTCTTGTTTTTTTTAGTGGTTATACACAGTAGTGCAAGACCAACAGTGCATTACTTGGGAATTAATGCATGGCTGGCTACTATTTATTGACCAACAGAAACACTCTATTTCAGCTCTTTCAATTTTGCCATGTTACAGTGCCATATAGAGGTCCACGATGAGGCTTCATCTAGAGCAATGTGCCCAGTTATCAAGCCCACACCAGAGAAAGGACATTGATAAAGCTAGCATAGCAAACAGTCACCAAGATGATCCTGGGCCAGCAGTACCGTGGTCTCTGCCCTGAAAATGTTATTTTAGTGTAACTTTGATACTGTCCTACACTGATATCAAGGACATAAACTTCAGATCAATACCAAGAACATTGTGTCCTTGACCTTTGGTACAAGCTATAAGGTTGCTAACTACCCCCGCCCATGGTCTTTTCCACCTTGGATGTCACTTCCTTTGATGCTGTTCCCAATTTCAAATACCTGGGTGTGTGGCTGAATACTCCATTTAACTTTTCCACTCATATTGATGCCATACTGCCATCACCCCTGAAACAGGGACCTTTTGGACACAGTAGGCTTACCTGGTTAATGAAATAAATAAATAAATGAAGAAATACAAATAAACAAATAAATAAATAAATTCTCATAAAGCTCCACCACAAAGTCAGTGCCCACTATTTCAGCAAGAATTATCTGCCAATCCCAGTTTGCTGTGAATGATTCAGTAGTACGGTCCTCCTGGTGACTGACAGTGTGGATATGGTTTATGGTGCCATCTCATCCACTTCTTTTTGATAATTTAAAGTTTATTAAAGTCTCCAACATACAATACACCATAGTCACATGGTACACAGAATACGAGTACATGCATTTGGCAAAAGCAAACCCCCCTTCTTCACCACATTCCTCTCCCCATACACCCAGATACTCAAAGAAGGTGTCACACCCCACAAAGAAAACCCTCCACAGTGTCCCCCATCCCCCATCACCACTTTCCCCTCCCAGGTTTGAGTGCCCAGAACATTACTTAACTTACACCTCTACTCTCAAGGATCCATTGTATTGTGTCACTTGAAGAGAGTATAAGGTTAATAGCGGGGCCCAGATTTTGTTGAACTTACTCGTTCTGTTGCACAGACTGGCTGCATCTTTTCCATTCTAATATTAGCCAGGAATTCCCTCAACCATTCAGCATATGAAATTACTTCACTATCTTTCTAATGCCGGAGTACCAGTTTTTTAACAGACATGGATATTAGAGCTATATGATATTTGCGTGTGACTATTGGAATTTCAGAGTAATCTCCTAACAGGCAGATTTCAGCCGAAAACAAGTCATCGAGTCCCAATAGAGGGTCTATTCTTTGTTTAATTTGTGACCATAAGGGGGTTATCTTGGGACAAAGCCAAAAAATATGCATTAGGTTGCCCTCCCCATGGGCGCACCTTATACAAGTAACAGAAGAGGCAATACCAAGTTTAGCCATTTTTTGAGGGGTATAATATAAGTTATGCAAAATTTGGAACTACATGAGTCGGAGCCTGTCTTGTGTAATAAATTTGTGGCACCCTTGCCAAAGCTTCTCCCAGTTAATGAGTACCTCCAGAAGGAGTGCTGCCCAATAATCCGAAGGTCTTAAGGTCCGGGGTAAATCTTATCATATAAAGCATTAAAGATCTTTGATACTGCATGTGGGAGGCCCACCATTTGAACCAGACTCGCCCAAAAGGGAGGACACTTGTGCGCCTGGTCTTCCATCCCTATGACCTTCACCAGTATATGCCGCAGTTGGAAAATCTTAAAAATATTGGAAGCCAGAACTCCTAACTTATCTAGAATTTCTGTGGATGAAAACCATGTCCGTTCTATCTCATTCCAGAAATATGTACATAGATACATAGATACATAGACAGTGTCGGCAGATAAGGGCCTATGGCCCACCTAGTCTGCCCATTTGAGCTTGTAAGTTCAGTTTGTTTTCCTAGAAGTCTATTTCCCCTTACCCCTGACCTCTAGAATTCCTTTATGTCTATCCCATGCATTCTTAAATCCCGTGATTGTTTCAGCCCCCACCACTTCCTCTGGCAGGGTGTTCCACTTGTCCACCACCCGTTCTGTGAAGAAACTCTTTCTCATGTTTCCTCTGAATTGTCCTCCCTCCAACTTCATCCATGCCCTCTAGTCCTGAAACATCTTTTCGCTTAAAAATAGTGTTTTCCTGCACCCTGTTCCTCCCTGTAGATACTTGTATGTCTCTATCATATCCTCTCTCCCTCCTCTCCTCCAGTGAGTACATGTTCAGTTCCTTCAACCTGTCTTCATAGGACTTGTGATGCAACCCATGCACCATCTTTGTTGCCCTCCTCTGAACCTTCTCTACCCTGTCTATGTCCTTACGTAGGTATGGTCTCCAGAACTGTACACTGTACTCCAGGTGGGGCCTCACTAGCGTCTTGTATAGCAGAATTATGACCTCCCTTTTCCTGCTGGTGATGCCCCTGCCTATACATCCCAGCATACTATTTGCTTTACCAATGTAAAGCAAATATGTACGCTTAACTTCCTTAACTTGTGGGAGCCACGAAGGGGAGAGGACTTTCCCACCTAACCTGATGTTGGAATTGCCTATCAAGGGTTGCTCCAAATCTAGGCAGTGACTGTATTTTATAAAGGAGCAAAGTTGGGAGTGCACCCTCACAGATATTGCAATAGGTGTCAAACACAACTGTTTTGGGAGGTTCTTAGGTTGCACAAAAAGCAAGGCTGCAGGAGAGAAATTATAACCCGAATTTGGGCAGATTCTATTTTAATCTAGAGAGGCTTGTACATACAAAATTCTTCAGAGTCACTTGGTTTAAGCCACCTCAGATATTTGCTTGCATGACTGGCCCAATAATAAAGGCCAAGGTGCGGTACACGAAGGCCACCTTTGGATTTCAGGGCCGCTAACTTATGAAAAGCCAGACGGTGACATTTGCTAGCCCAAATAAAGTTGGAGAAAATATTATGCACTCTATTGAACCATGATTGGGGTAACCATATGTTCAAGAGACTAAGTGGGTAAAACAAACAAGGGAAAACATTCATTTTAATGAGACTAACTCTGCCCCAGACAGTCAATGGGAGAAGGGACCACCTATTTAGATCTTGGGTAATAATATGTAGTAAGGAGTCCAGATTATTATTTTGTAAAAGTGCAACACTTTTTGTGAAAGTAATACCTAGGTATTTCAATGATTTCCTTTCCCATAACAGGCCTGATGCACTAACTTCATGCTTCATCACTCTCTGATTGAGAGGGAAAGCCACATTTTTTTCCACAATTAATTTATAATTGGAAAGCAAACTATACTCTTTAATAATTTCCAACAAATGTGGGATAGACTTTCCAGGATACGAGATTTGAAGCAGTAGGTCATCTGCATAGGCTGAGACCTTAACTTCAGTACCTTGTACAATTATACCTTGTATCCTAGGACTGGCAACCAGCCTACGGATAAGGGTCTCTAGATACAAATTAAAAGAAGAGGGGTTAAAGGGCAGCCTTGCCTAGTGCCCGAGCACAGAGGAAACAGATCGGAAATACATCCATTGCATAAGACTTTAGCTGTCAGAGATTCGTAAAGTGCCTGTATCCAGTTTTGGAACTCTAAGTGAAAACCAAAAGCATGTAATGTCTGGAAAAGAAAATTCCAATTTACCCTATCGAATGCCTTCTCGGCATCCAGGGAAACCAAAGTGGCTGGGTATTCTGCATCCCTGGACACTGAGAAGACATGTGCCAAGGTGTGAATATGATCGCTGGCTGACCTCCCCTTCATAAAGCCCACCTGTTCTACTCCTATTAGATCTGGAAGAACTGTATTGAGACGGTCCGCTAACAATTTACTCAGAATTTTAATATTTTGATTAAGTAAGGATATAGGCCTGTAACTTGCCATATCCTCCGGTGCTTTGCCCGGTTTTGGCAGCAGAGTTATCAACGCCGCAAATAATGAGCCATCTGTACTATTACCTGCCAGAATCTGTTGGAATGTAGAAAGAAGCAGAGGAGCAAGCTTCTTTGCAAACTTTTAATAAAAATTAGGCGAGAACCCGTCCGGTCCCGGGGATTTATCAAGGGGAAGGCCATCTATAACTCTTAGAATCTCCACTTCAGTTAGGGGGGCATGTAATATAGCTTGTTGCACTTCTGTGAGAGAGAGCAGATGAGATTCAGCTAGGTAATGATCCAAATCTTTAAGAGAGGGAGGATTCACCATCGGAGGATACAAAGATTGAAAATATTTCTGAAATTCTGCTGTAATTTCTCTCTGATTATTCACCAGCACACCATCGGATGACCAAATTGAGGCAATAAACCTAGCAGATTCTTGCTGTTTGACTTGGGCTGCTAGAAGATGACCCACCTTCTCACCCTGATCAGCATAGGTTGCGTTCGATTTCAGGATCAATAATTCTGCCCTCTCCCTCAGAAGCTCCGAGTAGGAGTCCTTTAGTTTTACCAGTTCCAACTGAGTTTGCTCTGGTGTATGAGGGGACATGTTCTTTTCTATAATTCTAATCTGGTTAAGGAGCTGCATTAATTGCTGCTCTCTCATTTTTCTCCTCTTTGATGCCACCCCAATTAACAGTCTCCTCAAATAAGCTTTTAAGGCACCCCATTCCATGTCAGGTTTCCCGGTAGTGTTGAGATTGGCAGACATGAATTATGAAATATGACTACTGATGTATTCCACTGTGGTTGGGTCATTTAAAAGTTGATTATTAATTTTCCAATGGCCCTTCCCCTTTGAGATAGCTGCAAGAGAAAGCCGGCAAGTGACAAGAGAGTGGTCTGATGGTGGTCCTGGGTGAATGGCTGAGTCTACAACCCCCGATAGTAAACATTGAGAAATCATAATGTAATCGATCCTGGAAGATGTTTTATGAGCTGGAGAGGTAAACGTATAACATCTATCTGCGGGGTGTAGAGTATGCCACAGATCACACAGTCCCACCTTGTCCCACATGTCTCTTAGAGCCCTTTGGGCCGGAGACAGACCTCTGACTTTATTGCCTGTATGGTCCATAATCGGAGCAAACACTAGGTTTAGATCATCTCCCAAGATCATTGGAATTGTGAGAAAAGGGGCCAATTTGTTAATGAGTTCTACAAAAAACTCCAGAGAATCAGTATTCGATCCGTATATGCTGCCCAATAGTACCTCTGTGGTGTATATTCTCCCATGGACAAATATATACCTCCCAAGGTCATCCCTAATGACATTAGCTAGTGAAAATGGGATGCTGCTCTTTATCAGAATCATAACTCCTTGACTTTGCCTGGTACCCTCAGCTGTGAATACTTGTCCTATTTGCTGCCTTCTCAGTTTTAGTTCTTCTGAAATCAGTAGATGGGATTCTTGTATAAAGGTGATGTCAGACCTTAACAGTTGTAAATGCTTCCAAACCTGGCATTGTTTGATCTTCTGCCTGATTCCCTTAACATTCCATGAGGAAAAAACTAGACTACTCATCATAGATTAAACATATCCTTATGTGAAAGTTCCTGGGCATTTTATCAGCAAACTCTGTTCTGGACCTTGTATCCATAGATTGATCTGAGTAAACCTGGTCTCTCCCCCGCCTCCCTCCCTCACCCCCTCCCAAGATCCAACCACTTAAAACAAAAATATACTAATACCTGCATTAGGGTAATCTCCCTGACCTCCCCAACCCCCTCATTGCTATGATCAATGGTCAACAGAACACTCTGCTATGCCCCCTCCCCCAGCCCTCCAAACCCAACTACCACCCCATTGCCACAAATTACTATTTAACATCAAGCAATAAACTTAACAACAGGGGAGGCGGTGAAACAGACTATTCCTACTAATTCTCACTGTTCAAATATCCAATCCTCATGCTACAACTACTCTATTTTATTAAGTGCATTTTGTTAAACTGGCACCTTAACCATAGCCTGACGCCTATGGCCCATACCTATATGAGCAATCAGCTCTATCCTATCCCAGGCTATTCTGTCTGTCTATTGTCTTGCGGAGCGTTGCAATAACTTTGCTTAATCATCGGGGCCACAGTTTAATTTTGCAAGGAAACGAGAAGAGAAGAAAAAAAAAAGGGGAAATTGCCATCTATATAAATATCTGCGTTTATCTTAAAGGTATGGGCAGTTCCCGTCCTGTATATCATTCGACTATTAAGACCATATGCTACCCACCTGATACACAACAACTGAACTCAGTCTCGTATAGTAAGATTCTAACCCAATGCCTATGCTCCTGAAAGCAAGCAAGAATTACAGCCCTTTTATAGAATAATGCACATCGGAAGCCTTTTAAGGTGCCACTCTGACAAATGTACACTCAAGTCCTATCCAGAGATCGATGTCTTATTTGGCGACATATTGTCCGATTGAAATAGGTTGAGATACCCTCCAATTTCAAAAGGGGAGGCTCCTCTGACACCTCTGGGTCTAAACGAGAATCATCACTCGGGTGAAGGTCATCCGTAAGCCGCTCTGCCATTCTGTGATGTAGCACCTAGTTAATGAAGTCCTGCAACGAGTATCGGCGATGCTACTGAATTAACTGGCAATCACAAAATTCCTGACATTACCAGACTCCAGGCGCCCTCTAGCGGTGACCATCATTCAGATACAGCAGGCACAACTGCAGCAATCAAACAGGATAAGCTTGAATTAAGAACTGTATTCAGCGGAGACTCTTGGTGAGCCAGCTTATGGGATGATCTTTACTAATGCCGTAGGAGCAAGGCTTTTAGGTAATTGCAATTAGAGCTGTGTATTAGACACTGAGTTCCCTTAGTAAATTAGAGCATAGCACCGGGAGTTGCCAAAGGAAGCTTGGGAACAAAGGGAAAAGGAAAGTTTCATCTGAGGATCACCCAAAGTACCGGCTCCGCAGGCTGAATAATATGTCTACCAATAGGGTTGTCTGTATAGGGTGAAAGGGGTTTTAGAACTTGTGTTTACTCCACATCCGACGTCCCTTTAATGCGTTTAATGACCAGAGTCCCTTTTGTACAACGCTTTCATGAATCCTTGAACAAGTCAGGAAAGGCGCTTTTAAGCACCTTGACAGCAGCATCTGGGTCCTCAAAGGCTACTCATGATCCTGATATCATGAACCCCAATTTCGCTGGGTATCCCATCCGAAATTTCACACTGGCAGCAATCAATTTGGACACCAGGGGATGAAACAGGGCTCCTTTTTGTCTGACAGATGCCGGCAAGTCCTGTGCCACTCTGATTTTAACACCTTCCCAGCGCACTTCATGTAATTCTTTAATTTTTGCAAAGAAATGTTGTCACTCTAAAAAGTTCAAGAATTTAAAGATCAGCGGGCAAGGAGGGGCTCCTGCTGGTGGTTTTGGGTGTAGAGACCTGTGCACTCGCTCGATAATATATGTCGGGCCGAAGAGTGATGGGTCAGCTAGTTTTTCCACTAGCTTTTGCATGAATACCACAACATCGGATCCTTCTGCATTTTCGGGAAGACCTATGAGGACCGCATTGTTTCTACGACTGTGGCCCTCTAGGTCTTTGATCTTAATCTCCATTCGCACTAATTTCTGGCAGATAGCTACAATCTCGGGCTCTGTTTTATCAATTCTTTTCTCCACCGAGCTGATTCTGGCTTCGCTGTCTGTAGTCCATTGGTCTAGATCCTCCAATGCTTGAGTTAAACTTTAAATCTCGGTTGATATTGCGCTCATATTTTCTCTGAAGGGAGCAAACTCTTGCAAAAATCATTGCAGGGTAAGAAACTGCTGCTCCTCCACAGTGATTTCCAAGGTCTGCCCTTCTACACCACCGGAGGCCCTGGATTTTTTGGAGGCCTTCTCAGGCATGGCTGGGGGGGGTATGCTTAGGCGGATTCTTTCTCATCGTCGTCTCCATGTAAGAAAACTTTGCACGAAGTTCTGGTCTAGACCCCTTCCTGAATGTGTGGGGACCAGTTTAGGTGAACTTCTGACAAATATTACCAGCAAAATTAAAGATTTAGTGGGTCGGAAGGCTGGAGCTGTGCTGGAGAGCTGCTATCTGGTGGACTGCATCACGTGACTCCCTATCTCATCCACTTCTTGCCAGCGCAGATATTCTCTGGCATGCCTTCTGCCACTTTGCTTCTGATGTTGTTCTTCTTTCTCATCATTGTTCTCTATATACTAGCCTTTCAATACTTCTGCTTTCCTCTCATTGCCTTATTTGCAGTACTTCAGTCATTTATTTGTTTACAATTTGATAACCGGGAATAGCACACTGAGCTGAAGCTTATTTCCAGGTGCGACAACAGGGAGAGGGTAGTGGGATATACAATAGAGAGGCAAAACAGCATAGAAACATAGAAACATAGACTTTGACGGCAGATAAGGACCACTACGCCCATCTAGTCTGCCCATTTCCCTACCTACAGGATAGGCCGCAGATCCTAGTTAACCAACAGCCTATTTCTTCCTACCCCCGCAAGAATTGCCTTATGTCTGTCCCATGCATTCTTGAATTCTCCCACAGTTTTAGACCCCACAACCTCCTCAGGAAGGCTGTTCCATGCATCCACTACCCTCTCTGTGAAATAATACTTCCTCACATTGCCCCTGAACCGCCCTCCTTCTATCTTTAAATTGTGTCCCCTTGTTCTTGCAAGTCTCTTTTTTTGAAAAATGCTACCCTCTTGGACTTTGTTGATTCCACTGAGGTACTTAAAAGTTTCTATCATGTCCCCCCTCTCCCTTCTTTCCTCAAGGGTATGCATATTAAGCTCCTTTAGTCTCTCCTCATACATAATACATCAGTAACCAAAGTAGAACACTATGTACAAGGTAGAGGATGCATAAAGAGGTAACATTATTGGAGTATCATAAACTGACAAGGTGCAGAGTGTAGAAGGCAGTGTAGTATGGCATAGACAATATATTGTATACATGGGCACAATAAATAAGTATGTAGGCACATTAATTGTACAATCAGGGCACCTAGGCATACTAGGTAAAAGAATATATCTTGCTAGGACTGCTCATATACATATCTATATAAACAGGCAGACTACATATATATACACAGGCATGTTGAAAGTACAATCTGAACAGCTAAGCATATTAGGTATAAGTATACCTAATGATAGGACGGCTCAGGAGTCTGTTCTTCTGATGCACTATGTTCTAGGGACTCCTGCACTTTCTTTATGCTTTACTCCAAATCTGCTAGGTGATCTGCTTTTTCTTCTCATCTTCCTTCGATTTGAAACTCCCTCTGCCCTACACTTTTCTGCCTCCCTCTCTCTCTCTCTCTCTCTCTCTCTCTCGCTCTCTCTCTCAAACACCGTCTCAAACATCTTTCTGCTCCCACTTGTTCTTCATCTGTCCTTGGTTAGCCTGTACCTTACCTATCCTATCTGTTCTGCATATTTTACTCCTTCTGCCTGCTCTCTCTCTTCTTGTTCAATATCTATCCTCCCCTTCTGTTTTTCTCTCTCCCTGTTAATCATTTCATTTTAGTCCCAGCATTACTTCCTTCTCTCTGTATAATTATTTTAGTCAGTGTTATTTTGCTTAGTGATGTACATTTCTGTTTGACTCTTTAATTTCCTTTTATATAGCCTGTTTATTACTATTGTTTAATAACCGTGCTAATCCACATTTGCCTACTGCATTTTTTTTCTTTGTTTGTGTTTTACCTTTCAAACATTCCTTGACTTCCCATTCTCCTTTCCTCCGGGTTGAACCTGGGAATGAGTCTTGGGTTAGTGTGCCTTTCCCCGGTTATCAAATTTCAATCAATCAAATAATCAATAAATAGAGAAATCAGCAAGCAAGCAGGGCAGATCCTATGAGGAATGGCTGGAGGGCCTAAACATGTAATCACTTGAAGACAGGAGTGAGTACAGGGACGTGATTGAAACATATAGGTTTCTCAGGGGTATAGATAAGTGTTTTTCCTATTTGTTTATTCAGAAATCAACAGTGGTTTCCTGGAATTGAAGAAAAGAAATACACAACTTCAGGAGGTTCTACTTCACTGAGATGGTGGTGGAATCATTCAACCGACTGTAAGTGGATGTGGTGAGGGCAGCTACCCTTAAGCAGGTTTAAACA
Organism: Neoceratodus forsteri; assembly: GCA_016271365.2. NCBI lineage: Eukaryota > Metazoa > Chordata > Ceratodontiformes > Ceratodontidae > Neoceratodus > Neoceratodus forsteri. The sequence continues at coordinate 51,028,214 of CM028129.1, read as the reverse complement.
CAGTTGTGATGGCAATAGGACTCATAGTTTCCAAGGAAAGCAACAAGGGTTTAAGGGGCTGGGTAATGGGGGATAGTAGTGAAACAGCCCACCAGGACAGTAGGTCAGTGGAATGAGGTATTATAGTAAGGGCAGACTCGATGTACCTTTGCTCACCTTCTGCTGTCATATTCTATATTTCATATCATTAACAGGGCAAATTATTCTTCACAAAGGAGGATGGCAGTATGCTTACTAGTAAAACAAGTCTGATAAGGCTCACTACAGAGGCTGTTAAAGAACTCTGTCATGACCATACAGTATTTACTACTACTGTACATTCACAGATCTCGAAGAGATACTATGTCTGTACAGACCCTGAGGGACCTGCCTAGTATGTTTCTGAGCACTCTGATATATTGCCTGGATAATCCACCCTTACTTTATCAGCATGTTGTGGGAGAAAGATATGAGCCCCACCCCCAATGTTTCCTAGATTACTCACTGCAGTGTTCTTTATTTGCCACCAGTGCAATCTTTATGATGGTCTGCAGTCCTTTGAATCATAGTAAAATGTAGTTTTCTGGATGGAAAAATATCACAGCTCAACTGTCACTTCTTGGCAGATGCAGTACTTTGAAAGTAGCATACCACTTGGTGTTCATGTGCCTCCCCTTATTTGCACTGGTACTATTCTTGCGTTTGCGCTGGAACTCTACTTGAGTTGCAAATTGCAAACTTGCCTTCTGAATACAGCACTTGCGACAATACGTGTTTGTTTGGCTAATTTGTGACTCACAAACTATATTTGTGCTTTGCAAACACTTTGAATATATTTCACACTGTGTCTCGGGCTTCCTGCCTAAACAATGGCATAGATGCAGGACCACCCCCAAAGAACATGAAATGTTATATCTCAGTTGGACTGTCCAAGGTAAAAAAAATAAAGAACATGTAAAGAAATAATTAAAATATGTAAATGGATAGCAGTTTTTTCCAACAATTCTATATTATGAGCAATATACAGATTCCCTTTTCATGTTTCTCTTTAATTTGACTAAGCCATAGAATTATACAAGTCACAGATTTCTTGCCACACCAATGGTACTGTGTTTCAATCTACAACAATAGATACACACTAACCATCATCCCACAAACATTAGTTAGAAACCTGATGGTTGCAATCAGTCCAGAATCAAGTGCAGGAGGGCATTACCTCATGGTCCTTGCCTGACAGAAATTTAATATTTTGGAAAATACAGTTGATGTTAGGAAAAGATTAAAATTAATTAGTACATGGTTCAGGGAGGTTAATCCTAAAATGATTTCTTTACCTAAGGAGATCAGCGGTGCACAGAAAAATATTACACTTTGGTAGAAGTCAAAAAAATAACTTTGCTGTGGCTTGCAATCCTGTTCACAAATATAAGGATATTGTTTACTGAAAGTGCAAATAAGCAGCACTGACTATTGTATTAGGAATGCACCAAAGCCAGATTTGTATTCCGCGAATGTGCCACAATTTGGCATTTTTACTTTTGATTCAGCCCAGTTGAACTTTTGGATCACTTTGACCTTTGGACAGGTTTTTGTTTCTCTAGAACCTTTACTCCTAGTCACATATGTCTAGTCTGGGATATTCCCTATTCACTTGCATCCCCAGCTCCCCTCTGGCACCCTGCACCCAACACCTTTTGACTTACCTCCACAAATTACACATGGAAGATGCTTCAGTGGGAGGCCCAGTCCCCCCCAAGGCAGTCCACTGTGTTATACATAAGTGTAAAAAAGGAAGACAAAGGGGACGGACTGTGAGAATAAGAATATCAGGGAGAGACTGTGCATAAGAGAATAAGGAAAAACCAGATATCTTGAACAGATACTTCTGCTTTGTCTTCACAGTGGAGGGAGAGCGGGACAGACCACAAGGAAGCAGAAGGAACACTAGGGAGAGAAATGCAGACACAAGTCCATTCATAAAGGAAGGAGTCCTCAGAGGACTTGCAAATCTGAGATGTGGTTAGGGCTATGGGGCCATATGGGGTACATCCAAGGGTTCTGAGGGAGCTCAGTGTGGTACTGGCTGCATCATTGACAGACCTGTTGAACATATCACTTGAAATAGAAGTGATTTCAGAGGACAGGAGATGGGCAGATCTAGTCCCACTTCATAAAAGCTGCAGCATGGAAGAGGCTGGCAACTATAGGCCAGCCAGTCTAATGCCAGTGGTGAGGATGTTAATAGAAACATAGAAGTTGATGGCAGAAGGAGACCGCTAGGTCCATCTAGTCTGCCATTTGTTTTAGACCTATTTTGAGATTCTAGTTGCCCTTTATAGTCATGGCTCCCTTGTGTCTATCCCTGGTTGCTCATTCCAACACCAGAAAGGAATGTATGTGTGATTCACATGGGAAAATGCAGGGGTCTTAATTGGCTGAACTCTCATAGCTCAGTTGGTTAAGAGCTAAAGCATGGATTGCAGAGGTCCTGGGTTCCAGTCCAATACAAGTCACACTTTTCCTTTCATTTCGACAATTGGATTTCTAAATTTGCCTCACAGTGACATATACTGCACTTGGGAGAGACTGAGGAGGAGTTATCCAAGTCTGTAAAAAGATTCCTGGTTGCTCATTGCAACACCAGAAAGGAATGTATGTGTGATTCACATAGGAAAATTCAGGGGCCTTAACTGGCTGAACTCTCATAGCTCAGTTGGTAAAGAGCTAAAGCATAGATTGCTGAGGTCCTGGGTTCAAATCCCAGTGTGAGTCACACTTTTCCCTTCATTTTTACAATTGGATTTATGTCTATCCCATGCATTCATGAATCCCCCCACAATGTTGACCCATACAACCTCTTGGGACAGGCTGTTTCAGGCATCCACCGCTCTTTCTGTGAAGAAAAACTTCCTGGTGTTGGTAGAGAACCTCCCTCCTTGCAGCCTGAGGTAATGTCCCTTGGTCTTGGAGCCCTTCTTGAAGTGAAAAGGTTCCTATGCCTGTACCTTGTTAATGCCTTTTATGTACTTGAATGTTTCAATCATGCCCCCTCTCTCTCTTCTCTGCTCCAGAGAGTACATTTTAAGTTCCATAAGTCTTCCCTCATAGACCATGTACTGCTGGCCCTGAATATTTTTTTTTCACAATAATTTTTATTAATTTTTCTCAGTACAAATAAGAAAATTAAACAGCATAACTTGACAATCAACAAAACAAAAATTGTCAAGATGCAATAAAAAAAGAAAAGAGAAAAAAGAACTACAGACCCTGAATCATTTTTGTTGCCTTTCTCTGTACTGTTTCCACCCGATCAATGTCCTTCCTGAGGTGAGGCCTTCAGAACTGGACTCTGTATTCCAGGTGAGGCCTGACCAGCAGTCTACACAGTGGTAGTACCACCTCTCTCCTTCTGCTCATGATTCCCTCCCAATGCAGCCCAGCATTCTGTTAGCCTTCAGTGCTGCCTTCTCACATTGCTTACTAACCTTCAAGCCATCTGAGATTATGATTCCCAGATCTCATTCCTGGTTTGAGGCAGCCAATCTTTTGCCTCCTTGGTAATACTCCTTTCTTGGATTTTTCTTTCCTATGTGCACAATCTTGCACATTTTGGTGAAAACACTATTAAAAGAAAGGCTAGTGGAGTATCTTGAATCCAGCAGGTTACAAAACCCAAGGCAGCATGTATACTTGGGGGGGAGCTCATGTCAGGTGAACCTGATTGATTTCTTTGACTGGGTGGCCAGGGAACTAGATCAGGGTAATGCAACAGATGTTGCCTATTTTGAATTCAGCAAGGCTATTGACACAATACCTCATAGGAGTGTATAAGGAAACTGTGCAATCGGTGTGTGACCCAAGGTATTAAACTACTGTAGGTATGAAACTGATTGATGGATAGGTGACAGAAGGTATTGATAAACACACCCCTCTAAAGGGGACAGTGACCAGCAGTGTACCTCAGTGCTGGGATCAGTCCTCTCAGTGTCTTCATAAATGACACTGCATAACAGATAGAAGGGAAACTATACTTCTTTGCAGATGACAGCAACATCTTCAATAGGGTAGATACTCTACATAGAGTGGAGAGAATCAGTAGAGACCAGATAAATCTTGAGGAGCGGTCAAAGGTATGGCAGCTGGGTTTCAATGCAAAAAAAGTGCAAAATCATGCACCTGGGGCACAGAAACTCAGGGGTGGTTTGTAAAATGGGGGAGAGGTACTGTATTGGCAGTTGATACTATACTGTGGTTTATACTATGGGTTTAGGACAGTAATAGGCATACACCCGTGATAACTATCCCCACTGCTTAGTGGTGGTACTGTTACAGTTACCTTCCAAGAGAAAATTGTTGCGCCTCAATTTAAAACAGGAATAATTTGGTGCATGTTCATTCTCTCCTAGTAACTGATTCCACAATCTGATCATCCTAGGTAAAAAAAAGCATACTTTCTAACATCAGTCTTGGGTATCTTATCTATAAGTCAACATTCGTGGCCTCTCAAATCATGATTACAGTCCTTGAATGTAAGACCCAGATCTTTCATTAGTTCACCGTGCTTCAATATCTTACACAAAAACAACAGATCCCCTTTTAATCTTCTCTGACTGAATGGACAAGTAAAGAAGCTTTTTGCACATTTTTTTAAATGACTCCAAAGGCTTATAAAGGAAACGCAGTTGTTTACATTTATACTGAATCTGCATTTATTCAAACAGGAGAAATTCAGTTTCATACAGTAGCATTTGAGAATTTTTAACACAGCCTCTCCTGATTCAAAATCCTGCTCCGAGAATCCTAAAATAAGTGCCTTGATGTCAATGAAGTGAGAGATGCCAGCTGTGTGGATGTGTTCTTGCTCCACTAACTGTATTCAAATGCAAATAATTTTAAAATGAAAAATGATAACATGGTACTTTCAGCATGAAAGTTGTTCAACACAAATCTATCTACAAAATGAGAGGCGTTTCATTTATATATACCTTTTAGTTTTTTTTTAATTAGCTAAAAGAGCAACAGAAAATTCAATTTTTGTCACTTTGGCGACAAACAATTGCAAATAGCTTTAAAACAAAAAATGATAGTATGGTACTGTGAGCATGAATGTTGTTCAGCACAAACATATCTATGAATTTAGTGGTGTTTCATTTAGTTAGCCATGCCTGTGTGCTGCAAACTTATTGCTATAAGTACTGTGCAGCTGATTGCTGTTTGGTCACGGAACAAATATGTCTGGGATATAGCCAATTTCACACATGTGCAGTAGCACCACTGCTTCGGTGCATGTGTGGAAATGCACAACATGGGGATGCATTTGATGGATTTCATTTGCTCAGTGTGCCTTTTCTGGTGAAACATTTCAAGAAACAAATACACCAGCTGGCACAGCTTTCCACCCGCCACACACTCCCCAGAAAAGCTGACATCGGAGTGCCCAACCCCTGTGTCAGCTTGTATCCCCCCCCATATTGTGGCACACTGGGAGCCCACCCCAGTGTGCTCATAGAATTTTCGTAATTTATTTTTCTGACACTGTGATACCCACTCCCAGTGTCGAATGCTCTCACCTCCCAAACTCAATTTATTTGCCGATGGGGGTGCCAAATCTCAGTTGGCATCATGTTTCCCCCCAAGCTCACTTTCTTTACTGACGACAGTGCCCAATTCCCATCAGCATCATGTCTCCACCCCAAACTGATGTGGCACACTGGGAACCCACCCAATGCGCCAATAGTATTTTTTTTTAACCTGTAAATAAATAAAACAGTCCCCTGGAGATTTTTTTTTTAACATGCAAAAAGGAAAACATTCCTTCATTGTTTCACCCGTTCCCCTCCATATCCTGACCCTTTCTCTGTGCACCCACCTCCCTGCACCCTCCTCACCCCAAACTTACCACCGGAGGTCAGGAGCAGCGATCTTCTGTGGACCAGGATGCGTCTGCACTCTTCAAAGCTGAACTACTAACTAAGGAATTGGGTACGCACTGTATAATGGGAGTCAATGGGGGGGGTCAACTTACGTTGATATCTTAGCCATTTTTAGGACCTTTGGACCCAAATTGTCAACATGGGGCTCTTGGGACCCCACGTCATGAATACTAGCACTGTCATTTTGTTTCTCTGTCCCAAAAAGTGATTTCGCAGTTGCTGTGAAGAATTACTTTTCAGGACAAATTAATGAAATGACAGTGCCCCTGTTTATGAGGAGAGGTCCCAAAAAGCCCATGTTGCAAGTCTGGTGAAAAGATTCCTAAAAATGACTATGTTACAAATGTGCATTGTGCAGCTTCAACACACTCTTGTAACTTTGACAGTTTTTAATATTTTCACTCCAGATTTTCAACATTGCCATTTTTTCATACTTCCTTATGAATGGTTCATTTTTCACATCCTGCCCGGAATGTATTTTCACACCTGTGGCATAGAATGGCATGGCATTGATGTGTGCCTTGGTGTCTTCAGCCCCAATGTTCACCCCATTCTCCTAAACTGCACTCATCTAATCAGCAATTTTAGGATTCTTAAAGCAGAATTTTTGAATCAGGAGAGGCTGTGTTTAAAATTTTCAAATGCTATGAAACTACATTTCTCCTATTTTAATATATGTGATTTCAGTATTAATGTAAAGAATAGCCTCTCCTTTACAAGCCCATGGAGTAATTTAAAAAAAAAATGTGTAAAAAGCTTATTTACTTGTCATTTAAGGACCATAACCTCAAGTCTGCAAGTCTTTCATCATAAGATTTTGACCTACACCTTGGGATTAATTTAACAAATCTGCACTGTGTTCTTTCCAGCAATTCAATATCCTTTCTAGATAAGGACTCCAAAACTGCAAACAGTAATCAAGGTGCTGCCTAATATTTGAGTTGTATAAAAACATTAAGACTGATTCAAACTTTGTCTCCTGACACAGTGAATTAAATGGCTTGTTCTATTAACCACCTGTTTGCACTGGTCACTACTCTTGAAATTATTACTAGCTACTACACCAAGATCCTTCTCCTAATCAACTACCTGGAGCTTGGCTCCATGTATGTTATAATCTTGCAGAATATTATTTTTCTCAAAGTGCATGATGACACATTTTCTGATGTTAAACTGCATCAGATTTCTATCTACCCAGGTGACAAATTAATGTTTTCCAGATCCACGATCTTACTATCCCTACTAGAATTGCAGTTAACCGATCCACCTAGTTTAGTGGCATCAGCAAATGTTATCAGCTTTTTGCTACTCATTAGCTGAAGATCCTGAATGTAAATGTTAAATGAAAGTGGGCCCAACACTGAACCCTGAGACACCTCACTAGTCACTCTACCATCAATGGATAGTAATCCATTGATTTTTACCATCTGCTTCCTATCAGTGAGTCAACTCTGAATTCATCTAATAATTGACATATCAATCCACAATGCAGATAGTTTGCATATCAGGCCTCTATGAGGTGTTGTATCAAACCCCTTCCTGAAAACTAAAAAGATACCAAGCACCTCTATATTACGGTCAACATTCTGACTAACAAATTCATAAAAACTGATTAGGTTCATGGTACAAGCTCTATTTTTTCCAAATACATGTTGTGTACAGTTTGATAATGCTTTATTAACTAGATATTTGTTTAACACATCGCTTATGGTGCTCTCAGTTATTTTTCCAGCAGTAAATGTCAGACTTATTGATCTTTAATTTCCTGGAATGGATTTGCTTCTGTTCTCATACATGGGAGTCCCCTCTGCCTTACACCAGTCATGTGGAACATAACCTTCATCTAATGATTTGTTACCAGTGTCAGTTATAGTAGATGCTAAATCCCTGGCTAACTCTTTTAACATCCTCAGATGTAATCTGTTGAGACCTGCCAATTTATTGCCATCCAGTGCCAACAATTTCTCATAAAATGTTTAGCAGTTAATAGTATCCATGAGATTGTTGACAACCAAGTCCCATGATGCAAAAATATTGGCCTCATCAGTGGAGCTATAAACTGAGCAAAAATATCCATTGAACACCCTACCCATATCCTCAGGGCTACTATAAGTCACTCCATCATTTATTAGTGGACCAATTATTCTTGATTTACCCCTTGTTCCATTAATATATGCATAAAAAGCCTTATAGTCATACTTAGTATGCGCTGTCTAAAACTAGCTTTTCTCACTGATAAGTCACTTCTATCTCAGCAGGAGTTAGTGCTTGTTGGGATTAAGCAAACATATACTTTATTAGAAGCAGGGGGGTTTGTGACGCTTGGCCAGCTGCTTATGATTGTTCTATGATATTTGTAATATAAAATTGTAGTGTGTGATTGTCTCACATGAGGTAGCTGCGCCATGGGTGATCCCCCCCAAGGTTTCAGTGAAGCAGGAACCATTTCATTAACTGACTTATTTCAGAGTGGCATTTTATTACCTTTTTATGATATGCCTAGGCTTTTTGAAGTGGAAATGAAATGGGACTTTATAAGTCTGCCAGAGGATGGAGACCATAAACTTTTATGATGTCTTAAGAGGAAGTATATTTAATATCAACTAGTGTTAAAAAGCTATAAAACTCTTTGATATGCCTCGGGAATAGGAACTGCTCAAGATCAAAAGAGAAAATGTTAATTAAGGAGTCATATTTGGGAAATGAGTTTTGCTGATGTCACCTTATTTAATATACCTCCTGATAGGACATCATGTTTGTATATTTTTTGTATTCAACAAGGAGGCAGTAGATGATATCAGAAGGGGTATGTGAGAGAGACACAGTTTAACCTAGGACTTGTGTCTGATCTTAGTGACATACTATTTTGGGCTCTTAAGAAACAAGATCTAACGATAAGCACTTAGAGGTAATACATTAGATAGAAAAGTATCTAACTGTATGTTGGTAGGAGTTTGTCTGTAGTTTTCTTTGTTTTCTAAGTGATTGTATGGTTTTTGATATAGTGTTCTGTGTTTACATTTTACATATTTTTATCATCATTTAGTAAAATCATTATTTTGAAAGACTGCCTGAGTGTGTCTTCGGAGTTCTTTTTGCATGTGATGTATATGTGGTTAAGTTGACAGCTGTTCTGAAGGGCTTGATGGTGTTACCAAACTGGGAAAAGGTAAGAATATACCTAAGGTTTTTTATAGAGTTTTAAGGGTTCATTTTGGATACCTGGTTAGGTGCCATTAGGTGAAAGATATCTTGCATCCCCCCAAAGAGAAGATTATCTGAGCCTGTACATTTGGGTATGCTAGCACAAGGTTCACAGTTTGAATCCTCCCAGAACTTGAGACTAAAGGTGATTCAGACCCACAAGCAGACAGGAGGGTTACCCTTTCTGTTACCTGTTCACACTCTTGTGCTCAGAGAATGGCACTAAGGGAGCAGACGGCCGGACCTGCTGAGTGTGTTTGATAGATTTGGTTGGTAGCAGTCCGCTTAAAAAAAATAGTAGCACAAGCTTTAACTATTCAGTGTGTCAGCTTAATACTGTACAGTTCTCTTGCAAAATAAGGCAGTGATTTATTTTTAAAAAGGAAATAGAACTATATAATTTTGCTTACAGTCAAGTTCCTACCTGTTTTATTTTATTTCTAAAGTGCAGGTTAGAGTAGCCATAGTTAGGAAAGAAGATGGCTTCCAACTACAGTGGGAACACTGCAGAGTACTTGAAGCAGTTGTGCAAGGACAGAGGAGTCCTGTACGAGGTGAGAGCCACCAAGCAGAACTTTATGGATGCCCTGATGGCAGCAGATGCCCAGAGCACTGAGTCACAGACTGTGACTGTAAGGGACCAAACCTTGAATGTGGAGGGGGCAGTGGCCAGTGCAGTCTCCAGATCCAGTAAGGATGACAGCAAAGGGCCAGCAAAGAGCCACAGCAGCAGTGGCAGATCTCCAGCATTCTGGAGACAGAAGCAATCAGGCAGCAGATTGAGTTGTTCAGAATGGAGCTGGAGTTCCAGAGGGAGGCTGAATGAGAACGGTGAGAGGAGGAATGAGAACAGTGAGAAGAGGAGTGAGAGAAACAAGCCACAGAGGAGAAGAGGGAGCGAGAACAGTGAGAGGCTGACCGGGAACAGTGGGAGGCTGACCATGAAGAGTGTGAGCACCAGCAGTGACATGAACTGGAGAAGCTACACCACCAACCACCAGCACCAGAGCAGGTAAGTGGCTTGGGTTTAACTGGAACTACAGGACTGGGTTACAAATTGAATTCCAAATTGATAGTTGAATTTAAAGAGGGGGAGAATATGGATGCCTTTTTAAATTTCTTTGAAAAAGTTTGTATTCAGGAAAAAATTCCTAGAGGGTCCTGAAGCTTCTAGCTATACCCACTACTTACCAGGAAAGCTTGGGATGCAGTGGGTCAAATGGACCATGAGGACAGTAATGATTACAGCAAACTTAAAGCTGCACTTTAAAAAAAGTTTGATTTAACTGCAGAAGCCTTCAGAGCTAAATTCCGGAAGCTCAGGAGAAGCTCTGACATGAGCTACGAGGAGCTAGCCACAAAACAATGTCAATGTTTAAAACGTTGGTGGGAGGGAATTGAAGCAAACTCTGTAGGTAAAATTGAAAATGCTATTTTGTTGGAACAGTTTTTTGGGTATGCTCAGCAGAACTGAAAACCTGGCTAGAGGACCGAGATCCCAAAACAGTGCAAGAGGCTGCTGAACTCTCAGACTGCTATGCCAAGAACAGACCTGCTCTGAGAGTGAATGGGGCTGGCATGGCAGCTCAGAAAGGGAAAGCGCACCTTCAGGGCAGCTAAATCCCTCACTGCCTACACCAAAACCAGTTAGCCCAAGGTTTCAGAGAAAAGATTTCTCTAAGAAAAGAAAAGAATGTTGGGTTTGAAAAGAAACTGGGCATATTGCCAGACAGTGTCCCAAATGGGTGAGCAATATGCAGAATGGGGCTAGGAAAGAAGTGGGTTGTTTGTGTGTCCCTGGAAGCATGTCTGTGAACATGAGGGAACAGATGCACCCAGTCACGGTGAATGGTGTACAGACACAAGGGTTAAGGGACACAGGGGCATCCCTGACATTGGTAAAAGGTGATCTGGTAGAGCCTGGTCAGCTTATACCCAATGAATTTGTAACTGTACAAGACTTCTTCAGGGGGGGAGAAAACATTGCCACTTGCTAGTGTTCTCCTAGACTGGGGTGAAACAGGGGGAACTGTGCAACAGGTGGCTGTAGCCATAATGTTAGCAGTTGACGTCATCCTTGGCAACAATCTCAAACAGGGGATGGTGTGTGCAGTGACCCATAGATAAGCAGCAAGGGAAAATTGTAGTTCTCTGGACTCCGCAGAAGCCATTGTGGAAATCACTGGGAGGCTGGTTCCCCAGCCTGTGTCTCCTGATATGGAGACTAATGAAAGGGGGTAGAAATCTCCCCAGTAGCAGTTAACCACACAGTTATGGAGGGTTATTCTGAAGAAAGAGGGACGACCTATTGTCAGAGGGTTAAGGATGACAGTCATCCTGAGTGCCCTGATGCTAGTGCTAGGGACCCTAGTTTAGAGACTGAAGGGGACCTGTCCCATACCTTGGGAATGTGTAAGGAGTTTTCAACTGCTCAGAAAAGTGAGCCTAGTCTAGTAAAGCTGAGGGCTTGGGCAGATTCTAATGGAGCACAGGGAGGTGACAGTAAACATAAAGTGTATTGGGAAAATGGACTGATATATACTTAGGCTGTGAAGACAGAGGAAGGGGTGATAGGCAGGCAGCTTGTCATTCCCCAAGGGTATGGTAAGCAGTTGTTCAAGATTGCACATATTCCCTTGTCTGGTTATCTGGGAATTGCATGCAATATGCAGCGTTTGGCCCAGAATTTCTATTGGCCAGACTTCACCCAGCAGGTGAAGGAGTATTGCAGGTCTTGTCACCAGTGCCAAGAAATACGGAAGGCAGGAAAGAAAACCCAAGCTGCCCTAATTCCATTGCTCATAGAGGAGGAGCCATTCCAAAGGATGGGAATGGATATTATGGGGCCATTAAATACCCCCAGCTCCTCCGGGAAGAGGTTCATCCTGACTGTGGTGGATTATGCCACCCAATATCCAGAGGCAGTTGTCCTATCCTCATTGAGGACAGACAAAGTGGAAGATGCCTTACTTGGGATTTTCTCCCGTGTTGGGTTTCTGCAGTAGGTTATCACCAATTGAGGGGGTTCCTTCATGCCAGACCTGATGAAATGCTTGTGGGAGAAGTGTGGGGTGGTACAGAGGCACATGAAACCTTATCACCTGTAAGCCAATGGACTTGTTTAAAGATTTAATGGTACCCTGAAGTCAATACTCCAAGCATTTGCTGAACAGCATGGGAGGGACTGGGAGAAATACCTTCCCCACCTGTTTGCACACAGGGAGGTGCCCCAAGAGTTGACAAGATTTTCCCCCCTTCAGACTCTTACATGGATGCTGGGTACATGGGGCCCCTAGACTTGATCCGGGAGGACTAAGAAGGCAAGCATGCCACCCAGGGAACTCCCATAGTGGATTATGTCCTTAGGTTTAGAGAAAGGCTGAAGGAGCTTATGGGGATAGTCCAGAGCAACCTGGCAGCTGCCCAACAGAAACAGAAAGTGTGGTATGACTGCAGAGCCAGAGCATGTGCATACACGGTGGGTCAGAAAGTCATGGTCCTTCTTCTGGTCTGGAAAGACAAGCTGCAGGCTGAGTGGGCAGGACTGTACAAAGTAGTTAGGAAGGTAAATTATGTGACCTATATCATAGAGTTACCTGACAGAAGACAGACAGAAAGAATGTACCATATCAACATGATGAAGTCATATGCTAATAGGGCTGACATGGTGTTAGCAGTATGTAGTCCTGGGGAGGGGATGGAAGAAAGGAGACTCCCCTCTGGACTTGCTGGAAGAAAGCAAGTGGTAGTCCTCTGTGTAGGCAGTTAAATTGTTTCCCCAGCTGGCCCTGGATAAGATCCAGGAAGTAAGGGTGGTTTTAGCAGACTTTGCCCCATTGTTTAGCACCAAGCCTGGACTAACCCCCTTAGCGAAGCATGATGTGGAGACAGGGACACAGACGCCCATACATCAGACAGCATATTGGGTGTCAGAGGCTATCCAAATGGACATTAGGAGGGAGGTGGAGGAAATGCTGGATTTAGGGGTAATCCAGAGATCCCACAGCCCCTGGGCCTCACCCGTAGTCCTTGTGCCCAAGCCAGATGGCTTTACTCATTTCTGTGTAAACTATCATGGACTGAATGCAGTCACAAAGTCAACCAGCCTCCTAATGCCCTGGATGGATGAACTCCTGGACAAGTTGGGAGGGGGGACATACCTTATGACTATTGACCTGACAAAGGGGTATTGGTAGGTAGAGTTAACTGACAGAGTTAGGGAGAGGTCAGCCTTCATCACTCCGATAGGCTTATTTGAATTTAAAGTAATGCATTTTGGAATGAAGAATGCCCTGGCCATTTTCCAAAGGTTGGTGAACCAAGTGTTAAATGGTGCTAAGGAGTATGCCGTGGCATGCCTGGATGACTTTTCCATCTTTAGTGCCAGCTGGGAGGAACACCTGTCCCACCTTAGGGAAGTGCTTGGCAGGATACAGAGGGCTGGGCTCACTGTCAAAGCTGAGAAGTGCCAGGTGGCCATGGCTGAAGTAGCATACCTTGGGCATGTTGTAGGCTGGGGACAGCTCCATCCTAACCAAGTAAAAATAGCTGTGATCAAGGCATGGTCCAGACCAGAAATGCAGAAGCAGGTCAGGAGTTTTCTAGGGACAGTAGGGTACTATAAGAAAATTGTACCCAATTACAGTGCCCCAGCTGCTCCCCATCTGATCTGGTAAAGAAAAGGATGCCTAAGAAAATAACCTGGGAACCAGCATATGAAAAAGCCTTTACCAGACTGAAGGAGGCACTGTGCAGTGCTAATGCGTTGACAAGTACTGACTATAACAGACTCTTTATAGTTCAGACTCATGCCTCAGATGTGGGTATTGGGACAGTACTGAGCCAGACATCCAATCAAGGGAAAGATCACCCTGCAGTGTACCTGAGTAAAAAGTGACTTCCAAGGGAGCAGGCTTACTCTACTGTGGAAAAAGAGTGTCTTGCCGTAGTGTGGGCCCTAAAGAAGTTGGAGCCATACTTATAGGGGCAGCATTTTGAGGTAAAAACTGACCACAACTCCCTGGTTTGGCTGATCCAAATTGGAAAAACTAATGTTAGACTATTAAGATGGGGTCTTGCCTTGCAAGGGTATGACATGACAATCTTAAATATGACTGGAACGACCAAACAGAATGCCGATGGCTTGTCGTGTGTTTATGAGGAGTGAACTGACTTGGGAAGCTCACCCCATGCAGGGGATAGAGGCCCCAAATTCAGTTTAGGTGGGGAAGACTGTGATACTTGGCCAGCTGCTTATGATTGTTCTATGATATTTGTAATATAAAAATGTAGTGTGTGATTGTCTCACTTGAGGTAGCTGTGCCATGGGTGACTCCCCCCCAGGTTTCAGTGAAGCAGGAACCATTTATTTAACTGACTTACTTCGGTGACTTTTTTTTACCTTTTTATGATATGCCTAGGATCTTTGAAGTGGAAATGAAATGGGACTTTATGAGTCTGCCAGAGGATGGAGACCATAAACTTTTATGATGTCTTAAGAGGAAGAACATTTAAAAGCAACTGGTGTTAAAAATCTATAAAACTCATTGATATGCCTTGGAAATAGGAACTGCTCGAGATCAAAAGGGAAAATGTTAATTAAGGAGTCATATTTGGGAAATAAGTGTTGCTGATGTCACCTTATTTAATATACCTCCTGATAGGACATCCTGTTTGTATATTTTTTGTATTTAACAAGGAGGTGCTAGATGACATCAGAAGGGGTGTGTGAGAAAGACACAGTTTAACCTAGGACTTGTGTCTGATCTTAGTGACATGCTATTTTGAGCTCTTAAGAAACAAGATCTAAATCTAAGCACTTAGAGGTAATACATTAGATAGAAAAGTATCTAACTGTATGTTGGTAGGAGTTTGCCTGTAGTTTTCTTTGTTTTCTTTCAAGTGATTGTATGGTTTTTGATACAGTGTTCTGTGTTTACATTTTACATATTTTTATCATCATTTAGTAAAATCATTAGTTTGAAAGGCTGCCTGGCTGTGTCTTCGAAGTTCTTTTTCCATGTGATGTATACATGATTAAGTTGACAGCTGTTCTGAAGGGCTTGATGGTGTTACCAAACTGGGGAAAGGTAAGAATATACCTAAGGTCTTTTGCAGAGTTTTAAGGGTTCCTTTTGGATACCTAGTTAGGAGCCCTTAGGCGAAAGATATCTTGCATCACCCCGAAGAGAAAATTACCTGAGCCTGTACATTTGGGTACACTAGAACAAGGTTCACAGTTTGAATTCCCCCAGAACTTGAGACTAAAGGTGATTCAGACCCACAAGCAGACAGGAGGGTTACGCTATCTGTTACTTGTTCTCATTACTTCACTTGGAGGTTGGAAGTGTGGGATCAGAGGGCAGGACCTGCTAAGTGCATTTGTGACAGGTCTCATTTAAGGAAAAAAAAGGAAGAAAGTCACTGTGTGTTTCTCTGTTTGGGGAAGGAGGCTGTATCAACTTAGTTGCTAAATCAGGAGTAGACAAGTTAATTGGGGGGTGTGGCTTGAGCAGTAGAAAAGCAGCTGTCTCCAATTACAGCTTCCTGCTGCTAGTTTTTGACAGAAGAGAATCTTGCTTTCAGAGCAAGTAACAGCTGACTAAAAGAACAGCGTTTCTTACTAATTGCCCTCCTTCCCATCCCTCCACCTTCCCACCATAAGCCAGTTCTACTTTCATAGCCACTGGCTTTGATTAACAACAGGAGCTTCCTGTTTGGCAGTAGGAAGGGAAGGATCACTGAGACAGATTAGTTTCATCAAACTTGAAGGAAACCAAAAACAGCTCTCCCCCCACAGCTGGCAGAGGTCTGAATCTGAGCAAGGAAGGAGGAGAGTATTGAAAACTACAGGAAGTTCCTGTCCCGGAACAGAAAGGGTGAGAGTTGTAAGGGCACTTAGGCAGTAGGAAAGTAGGTGTAAAAATACATAGAGGGAGAAGAGAGTAAGCATACAAACCAACAGTAGAGGGGACACAAAATAGGTCATGATGGGAGTGGTGCAGTGCAATGGCTGTGGGGCGGCAGTGTTCCAGGAGACATTCTGGAGGCTGAAATGTAGCCCAATTTGCAGGCACCTCTATGGTCTGAGGGAGGAGGTTGCCTGTCTCCAGGCTGACCTGGCTAGGATTCGTGAAAGCCTCTTCCCCCACCCAGGGACCACCAGGGCCACTGCTGCTACTTCAGAGGTTGCCAAGAAAGAGGATTGGTTGGACCAAAGTGGGCTCAGGGAGGGAGAGAGTGGTGGAAAAGCGGTGCATCCCTCCAGTTGTACCTCTCCACAATTCATATGCTGTTCTGGTGAAGAGTGGATCCTCTATGAAAGCACCTGCAGTGGGGACCAAGGATGCAGGGAACCTGCACAAAGGAGACTCACAGAAGGGTGCCACAAGACCCCACAGGGAAAGGAAATAACTCCTGATGGGGGACTCAATCATTGGGGGGTAGAAGTGGGGGAGGAAAGGGAAAGGGAGGTAAGGTGCCTGCCTGGTGCCACAGCTCAGAGGGACAGGAAGCAAATCCTCAGAATCACCAGAGCTGCTGCATGAGGAAGGGGAGCTGGATGTCATTGTCCACCTATGGACAAATGACCTGGCTGCAAATGGGATCAGAGCAGTGCAAGAGAAGTTTGTAGAGTTAGGGAGAGGCCTTAGACAAGTAGCATGTACGGTAACCTTCTCAGAGGTGCTGCCTGTCTATGGCAAGGACGATGCTAGGGTACTTTGCACCATGGAATTCAATGAATGGTTAAACTGATGTGAAGCTCAGGGTTTTGGCTTCATTGGGGACTGGGGAACTACCTGGAGGGATGCAGGCCTATACTGGTGTAATGGTCTGCATCTGTCCAGGATCCTAGGTGATAGTTTTAAATGCTTCATTGGCAAGCATTTAATCTAGCCAAGGGGAAGGCACTGAAAAGGAGCAGGGAAGTCCCAGCCTCCTCCCACAAAACACAGTGATTAGTGAGGTAAACACCAAAGTAGAGAAGTAATTCGGGAGCAGGACAGGGGTAAATGCAAAAAAAAGGCAAAGGCAGTAAGAACAGGGATGGGACTAAAAGGGGTAATATCAGAAAATGGAGGGTGATGAGCACAAATGCCCATAGTTTGTGTAACAAGCTCCCTGAACTAGTGGCCTTGATGGAAGAGGGATGCCTGGATATTGTGGCAGTCACTGAAACATGGCACACAGAGAACCATGAGTGGGATGTCAGCATACCAGGATACACAAACTACAGGAGGGACAGGGTGGGTAAAAGAGGAGGAGGTATAGCTCTCTATGTAAGAGAAGGGGATTAAAGTAACAGAACTAAAGAGTAAACAGGAAGTTGATGAGTCACTATGGGTCACCCTGGAGACAGGAAATGGCACCACAATCTGCATGGGGGTTGTGTACAGACCCCCATCTCAGGGGGAAGGAATGGACAAGAAAATGATAGAAGGCATCCTTAAAATGGCAGAAAAAGGTGAGATATTGTTGATAGGGGACCTGAATATACCAGATATTAACTGGAGCATCTTTGCTGCAGGCACATCTAAAAGCAGGGTCATTCAAGATGCCCTACAAGGGGTATACCTCAGACAGCTAGTGTTGGAACCCACTCGAGAGGGAGCAATCTTAGACCTGGTACTCTCAAATGGTGACGGAGAAAAGATCTCAGATTTAGAAGTGGGGAACCATCTGGGAACAAGTGACTACCAAACAGTGTGGTTCACAATAAACACTGCCATAGAGTCAAGCCATACAAAAACAAGAGTATTGGACTTTAGGAGGACTGACTTTGGGAAAATGAAAGAGTGGCTCAGAAAAGCATTAGCAAAAGGGCATGAAGGAGGGGTGGAGGAACAATGGGGAATAATCAAAACAGCCATCACAGAGGCAACAAGCCTTTGTATTTATTTATTTTATTTAGTTTTTGTTTACCGGGTAGGAACACTAGACAAGTTATATGCCTATTTTCAGGAACGACCCGGGAGAGTACAGTGAAGGTATAACAGGTTCAACAGTTAACAGTGATAGGGTATAGTAAGTACATCAAATACAGCAAGCAGTAGAGAAAGACAGTTTACAATTTACATTGGATTGGAAAGGTACACACAGTTTGTGAAATAAGAGTGCAATGACCAGCAGGGCTGGTGGTATAAGCACGGGCAAGGTGAAACCAGCTATCCAGTGGACACCAGAGCTGTGTTCTAGGGAGGCTTTGGGCAATCACAGCGAGAGGCCAGCTTTAGATGTTCCCACAGGGAGATCTGGAAAAGTTTGTGAGAAGGGGTAGTGCGGACATTTTCAGGAAGGGAGTTCCAAAGCTTGGGAGCTTGAATGGCAAAACTCCGGTCCCCCATGATGGTGCGGGTGGTAGGTATATTCAGTAGGCCAGGGTCCTGGGATCTAAGAGGGTAGGGGGAGATATCAGCTGGGGCGATAAACCAGGCAAGTTCTGGAGGGGTGCTGGAGCTGATTACTTTGCTCGTGAGGCACCCAGTGCTAAAGAAGAGGTGATTGACCGGGGATAGCCAACCATGCTTATCATAGAGTTCACAGTGATGGGTGAGACGGGGAGCGGCCAGGGCAAACCGACAGATGTTGTTGTATGCCATTCTCCACTTGCTTAGGAGGACCTTGGAAGTATGTGCAAATAGAAGGGAACCATAGCTAAGAGAAGGGAGTAGTACTCCTCTGGCAATAGCTAGACATGCCGCGGGGTGAGGTTGTACCAAGCCCTGTAGGCCAGCCCCAGCTAACGGTTTACCCCACTGCAGGCATTATGGAGATAGATTTCCCAGGTCCAGTTGGGGATCGAGCCACACCAAGATAGGTATGGAGGTCACTGTAGGAAGGGAATACCATCGCTAGTAGTTGATTTGCAGGGGAGTTGGGGGTCTTGAATCTTGGCTGAGGAGCCAAGTAGCATGGCCTGGGATTTTTGTTAAGGACCAGCTTATGGTTGGAGAGCCAGGCTTGGATGTTCCAGAGGTCCTCTGATAGGTGACGATTTAGAGTGGCTGTATCGCAGGAGTGAGCCAGGAGAACCAGATCATCTGCGTACATGGTAACTCGGCATCTGGTGATCACAGCAGGGAGATTGTTAATAAACAGGGAGAAGAGTAGGGGACCCAGCACTGAGCCCTGTGGGACACCGGAGGTTACGGGCAGGGGGGCAGAGAGGACTTTGTTGAATTTAGTTAGCTGTTCTCTGCCATGCAGATAGTCAGAGACCCAGTTTAGAGCAGAAGAGGACAAACCAAGGGACCTCATCTGCGAGGTAAGCATGTTGTGGTCAATGAGGTCGAAGGCCTTGGATAAGTCAATTGACACAGCGCCTGAGAGTTGCCCCAGATCCATTGCAGCTCTGATGCTGGAGGAGACAGAGATGAGTGCCGTGGTAGTGCTGTGCCCTTTTCGAAAGCCGTATTGGGCAGGGGACAGCAGGCCATGGGTGTGGATGTACTCCGAGAGTTGATTGGCTACCACCTTTTCCAGGAGCTTACTGACAGCCGAGGGGATGGCTATAGGATGGTAGTTGTCCAGAATTTTGGGGTCGCCCTGCTTAGGGACAGGGACGACCTTGGCAACCTTCCAGATGTCAGGGATCCGTCCCTGGGTGAGGGATAGGTTGAAGATGTGGGCCACTGGGGAGGCTATGGGGGGCGCCAAGTTTGAGGAGCTTTGGCTCCAGGTTATCAAGGTCAGGCTTGCATTCTGAGAGAGGCCTAGAAGAAGAGACCCTTTTCATTTTCCGATACTACCCTTAGGTAGAAAGGAGGGTAGGCTGGCCAGACTCCGCTGGGTCGTGAAACATAATGGTTAGCATTCCAGGCCGAGACCCTGGGGAGGATGGTAGGGAGATCGGAGAAGTGAGAATTTAGTGCATTAGCAATCACATGGGGATTATTGCAGGAGACACCTCCGATGAGCATGTCAGTGACCCGGAGTTGGAGCGACCAATGACCAGTGTTTGGATGGTACTCCAGAACCGTCTGGGGTCGTTTGCAGAGCTGAGAAGGGCGGCCTTGCAGAAATCACTTTTTGGCCCCCTGATGGTTTTCTTACACTCATTTCTGAGTTTTCTATATTGTTGGAACAGGGCAGTGTCGTGTGAGCGTTTGTACCGTGCCCAGCACTTGTCTCTCACTCGCATAAGGGAGAGGAGACCCCCATGATGCAAATCAACAAAACAAAATGAAGGAAAAAACACTATGGTTCTCAAAAGAGGTGGAAGAGAAAGTTAAGGAGAAAAGGATAACATTCAGGAACTATAAGGAAACACAGAAGGAGCAGGACAGAGAGCTTTATCAGTTAAAGCAGAATGAATCAGGGAAGGCAGTCAGAATAGCAAAAGCCCAAACTGTGGAAAATATAGCCAACTTTGTTAAGAAGAGGGATAAAACCTTTTATAGGTACATAGATACGTAGACAGTGTCAGCAGATAAGGGCCTATGGCCCACCCAGTCTGCCCATTTGAGCTTGTAAGTTCAGTTTATGTTTTCCTAGAAGTCTGTTGCCCCTTACCCCTGACCTCCAGAATTCCTTTATGTCTATCCCATGCATTCTTAAATTCTTAAGAGTGAAGAAAGACCAAGGGAGGGATACAGAGACTTAATAAAGGGAAGGGAATGAGGGCGGAGGGTGACAGTGAAAAAGCAGGGATTTTGAATGAATATTTCTGCTCAGTATTCACAATGGAAGAGGAGGGGGAGGTACCTAAAACAGTCAATTGAAACTCTCTGGATGGGGGGTTGATATTAGTCCTTTCCCAGAAGAAACGGTTCTGAAAGAACTCTTAAAACTGAAGGTGGATAAAGCAATGGGGCCTGATGGGATTCACCCCAGAATTCTAAAAGGGAAGAACTAGTAACACCACTGACTACCCTTTTTAATCAATCATGGGAGGATGGTGTGGTACCTGAGGACTGGAGAAGGGCGGATGTGATTCCCCTTCACAAAAGTGGGAGCAAGACAGAGGCAAGAAACTACAGACATGTCAGTTTGACCTCAGTGGTAGGAACAATGATGGAATCACTTCTGAAGGAAAGAATTGTTAAGTACCTAGAGGCCAATTGGGCACAGGACCCAAGGCAGCATGGTTTCACAGCAGGAAGGTCATGTCAGATGAACCTAATAGATTTCTTTGACTGGGTGACCAAAGTAGTAGACCAGGGCTGGGCTGTGGAAATGGCCTACTTACAGTTGTAGCCACAGATATTGCAAGCTATTTCCAGATATTTCATGAAATTTCTGAAGAGTTTCTCTCTGCTGTCCCTACTGTTTAAATGCAAAAAGCATCAGATATTTCTGGCAATATCACAGAAATTTTGGGAAATAGCTTGCAGTGTGTGTGGCTACTACTGTAGATTTTAGCAAGGCATTTGACACACTCTCACACAAAATATTAAAATAAAAATTAGCCAGCAATGGAGTGGGTCCCAAGGTGGTAGCCTGAATAAAAAATTGGATGGACAACATGACGCAAAGGGTAACAGTAAACAGTCCACAGTGAAGAAAGGAGGGTAACTAGTGGGGTACCGCAGGGCTCGGTACTGGGACTGGTCCTCTTTAATGTCTTTATAAGTGACACTGGAGAGCATCCGGAAGGAAAAGTATGTCTCTTTGCAGATGACACAAAGATCTGCAACAGGGTTGATTCACAAGGTGGGTTGGAAAGGATAAAAAGGGACTTGGCAAGGTTGGAGGAATGGTCAAACATATGGCAGCTCAGATTCAATGAAAAGAAGTGAAAGGTAATGCACCTGGGAAACAAAAATTCAGGGAAAGAGTACACAGTGGGGGTGAAATAATAACAACAACAAAAATAGAAAGATACCTAGGAGTAATTGTATCAGATGACCTAAAGTTGGGCAAGCAATGTGAGATGGCAGTAAGGAGGGCTGGGGGGATACTAGGATGCACAGGGTGATGAATCAACAGTAGAAAATAGGAAGTTGTTATCCCTCTGTACAAACAGTTGGTGAGACCCCATCTGGAGTACTGCATGCAATTTTGGAGACCTCGTCTCCACAAAGACATAGACAGAGTAGAGGCTGTTCAGAGGAGGGCAACCAAAATAGTACAGGGTCTGCACCAGAAGACATACGAGGAGAGACGAAAGCAGCTTAACATGTGTGCCCTTGAGGAAAGGGGGGGACATGATAGAAACTTTAAAGTACCTCAAGGGAATTAACAAAGTACAAGAGGGTAGTATCTTTCAGAAAAAGAGATGTGCAAGAACAAGGGTTCACAATTTGAAGATGGAGGATGGCTCAGAGGTAATGTTTGAAAGTATTGTTTCACAGAGAGGGTTGAGGATGCATGGAACAGCCTTCCTGAGGAGGCTGTGTAGTCAAGAACAGTTGCAGAATTCAAGAATACATGGGACAGACATAAGGCAATTCTAGAGGGGGGCAGGAGGAAGTAAGCTGTTGGTTATCTAGAATCTGCAGCGTATCCATCAGGTAGGGAAATGGGCAGATTAAATGGGCCAAGCAGTCCTTATCTGCTGTCAAATTCTATGTTTCTATGTTTCTAATCTAAACTATGTACACATCCTCTCCTTCCTTAATGTGCTCTTTAACTGCCTCAGATCAGATTTATATTTTCTTATTTTTTCTACGGATGGATTATTGTTTATAGCACAATAGCTATACTTCTTCAATGATATTAGTTTCTTAATCTTAGTATTAAACCACAGTGGCTTCTTACCTCTGCTTTTGTACCCTTTTTTTTTGGGACATGTTTATCCTCCAATGATGTAATGTGTTGACAATGAGGTTACACGAACCCTTAGTGTCCAACTGGGCTATCATACCCCTTCAATCCTTCCTAACCAGTTCCTATCTGATAGCACCATTTGCCCTATTATAACATTTGAAAACAGGTATTCCATTAGGAAGTCTTTTCTTCCTGTTGGTATCAAATGGTAGCATGTTTTATGGGCAAATGAAATTGAGTGACTCACAAATGAGTGAATCAAGTTGCATGCCTGATAGAATAGATACTGTTCAGGAATAGCTGGGGGGAGCATAGCGAGACTGCAACAGTGCAATAGCAAGGGTGACTGATGGGACCAATGATGGGAAGGGTGCAGTCATGTCAGTTAAGTAATGTAATGCGGCCTGCTGCTGCTGAACTTACCACCTGGAGTAGCCATGGTCCCAGGTTCAGGCCTGCCTGCAGGTATATGTTTTTGTTCACTATTATGGCTGTTAGAAAAAATGTTTTAACCACGGGATACCCCCTGCAGAATGTAGCCTCCCTCCCTTGTATTCTTCTTTCTCCAGTGTCCGCTGCCCCACCTGGAGTTGGCATAGTTCCCCCCCAACATTAAAATATAGTGTTTGTTTCCACTGTTTGATATTGTGCAGTGTTATTGCTGACTTGCGGATTGCTGTGGTGGCTGTGTCGCTGATTTCGGTTTTGGTGATATGTGCTTGTTATTATGTGAGTCACCGTTACACTTTTGCCTTTATGACATGGAAACATATCAAACCAGATAGTGTTATGGTCTTTGTTTCCCAAAGGTGCATCAATAATAATATCATGAACATCAGAAAATACACTGGTTACTATCACATTCAAAATATTCCCTCTCTTATTACTGTAGGTTCACTTACTGTGCAATGTATGTACAATATGTCAGCCTGACATCGGTGGTGGGAAAGGTGATGGAGGGCATTGTCAAGGAGAGGCTGGGGGGGACCTGGATAAGTTGGGGTGCCTGGACGATAGACAGCATGGATTCATCCCGGGGAAATCGTGTCAGACAAACCTTGTGGAGTTCTATGACTGGGTGATGAGTGCCTTGGACCTGGGTAGACCAGTGGACATCCTCTTTCTAGACTTCAGCAAGGCATTTGACTCTGTTCCTCATGTGGGCCTGTTGGATAAGCTGGGAGAAATGGGGTGGGAACCAGATGATCAGATGGATAGGCAATTGGCTCCAGGACCGGACCCAGAGGGTTGTAGTTGGCAGGATAGTCTCATCCCCAAGGAGGGTCATTAGTGGGTCCCACAGGATCAGTCCTTGGGCCCCTTCTGTTCAACGCCTATATCTCTGACATAAGGACAGGAATCAGGAGTGAGATGGAGTCTCTTTGTGGATGACTTGAAACTGGGAATGGGGAGGAGGGAGAGGTGGCTCACTAGAGGGACCTGGAGGCTCTGGAAAGATGGTCTAGAAAGTGGAAGCTGAGGGTACAATGCAGGGAAATGCAAGGTACTCCACCTGGGCCAGAAACCCGGCCAAGTGTACACCCTGGGGGAATGCTACAAGTCTCAATGGCTGAGAGGTACCTGGGGTGGTGGTGGATGTCAAGATGAATAACTCTGAGACTTGTAGGAGGGCAGCAGCCAAGGCCAACAGGATGCTGGGATGCATCGCTAGGGATAACCTCCAGAAGGAGGGAAGTGATACTCCCTTTGTATAACTGCTTGGTGAGGCTGCACCTGAGTACTGCATGCAGTTTTGAGTCACACTTAAAGAGGGACATTAACCTCCTGGAGAGGGTCCAGAGGAGGGCAACCAAAATGATTTGGGGCTTGGGGGACAGAACCTATGAGGAGAGGCTCGAAGAGCTAAATATGTACACATTGGAAGAGAGAAGGGACCGGGAGGACATGATAGAGGTCTTAAGGTACATGAAGAGGGTAAATAGGGGAGGAACAGTCAGGGTGCTTCGAAGGAAGGAGGAAGGGGCCACTAGAGGGCATGGGTGGAAGCTGGAGGCGGGGAAGATTCAGGGGCGAAAGGAGGATGTGCTACTTCACTGAGGGGGTGGTGGAGCCATGGAATGCGCTGCCTAGGGGGCTGGTGGAGGCAGAAACAGTGGAGGGGTTCAAGAGGGGGTGGGACAGGTACAGGGGAAGGGTTCTGGAAGCAAAATCCAATGCAGCAAGAATATCTGGAACTGGGAAGGGAGAAGCCAGAGAAGGCGAGGGGGGCAGCAAGGTCAGCACCCAGGGTGGGGGCTGACCAAACGAGCAGACACGAAAGACCGTTAGGCCTATTCTGCTGGCATTTTAGTATGTTAGTATGTTTTAAATCAACTAATGTGTCACTATCCTCTGCTAAGTTAGCAATTTGGTTAAAAAGTGTCTCAGTAGTTAGAACAGTACTTCCAGGGGACCTATGAAAAACTCCAAACTTAAATTTTTGTCCCATGTAGCCAAGTTATATTCAGTCAAATCAACTCGATGCACTCAGCATACACCTCATTAAAATCTAATTGGTAACACTCAATACTATCTCTAATGTAAATAGCTACTCCACCACTTTTATGTCTTGGCCTTTCCCTGCTAAATACTTGGTAACCATCGACAGATCTGTTCCATGCACTGTCCATGTCCCACCAAGTTTCAGTTATAGCTGTTATATCTGGGTTATTTTCCTTTATATTACATTCCAATTCAGATATCTCATCCTTATTCAAACTTCTAGTATTAAGGGATAATACTTTGATAATAACTGGTGACCAGTTTTTTCTTTACATTTGTGAGTTGATATTCGCTGTAATAACTAGCTGGTTATTATGGTTAACATGCACTCTGCCTGTCAAAAACAAAGTGCTTTCCCGTTTGCTCTCCTCGCCTGTGTGGGCAGGCACAGCACATCTTCAAACATGTCGGCCGTTAACGAGGAGCACCTACAACAACATTCCTCCCGAACTGGCCATCTTGAAAATTTGGTGAACAAATTTTTAACAATGGCAGAGTTACGCACATTTGTTGAAATTTTCTATGTAGGTGCATAACTTTGATAATTTTTAATATTTTGACTCCAGATTTTATATGTTAACTATTTTTTCACACCACCTCATGAACAGTAGAGCTGTCATTTTTCATATCCTATCTGAAACGTGTTTTTACAGCTGTGTCAGAGAATGGTATTTTGGCATGGATTTGAGTATTTTCACCTACACGGTACAAGAGGTGGGGTCATAAGAAGACTATGTTGAAAGTTGGGGTCAAAATAATAAAAAATGCCAAAGTTATGACTACTTATTACAGTTTTGCTTCTCCCACTCAAAACTTCAGAAATGTTAAATATTTTTACCCCATATTTTCAACATAGCTTTTTAATTACCCCAGCTTACATATGTCACAGCTGTCATTTTTCAAATCTTGTCCAAAAAGTTTTTCACACCTGTGGCGAGGAATGGCGTTGCAGTTGTGCAGAATATGTTTTGGTGACGATTCAAAAATTTTCTTTACTGGGTATGAGAGGTGGGGTAATATGCCTATGCAGACAGTTTGGTCTCTGTTGTCCTATAAACAGAAGTGCAGGGCCTACATACATATATGGATCTATGGAGGGATTGGAGCACAGTGTCCGAACGACCCTCCGCTCCCACAGTAAAATAAGGATACTATTATACTATCTTAAAAAGTAAGGAAATATGTTGCAAAAAACTTTGTTAATGCTCCAGTTAGGGTCAAAGTGACAAAGATTGGGGAGTGAGGCATTAGGGTTTCCCTAACACCCCACCCTCCCAAACCAGGCAGGGGAACAGGTGTTGGGTGGGCCTTGGTCTTCTCAAGTCTAACAGTCACCACATTCTCATAAAATCTACACATCTGACCTTATTTACAGATGGGCTGTGGTGATTGTTAGGTTTGCAAAGCCCAAGGCACACCCACACCTGCTCTCCTGCCTAGTTTGGGAGGGTGGGGTGTTAGGGAAACACAAACACATCATTTCCCAACTTTTGCTGTTTTGACCATAACTGGAGCATTAATGAACTTTTTGCAAAAAAAATGTTCCTATGCTATATAATATATTTATAAAATGGGTAGGAAAAATTATCTCTGCTGGTTGGTTGAAACACATCACATGACCATGCATATATCAGAGTATGACCACACACCTGTACTTTCAGCCCCCTCCAAAACAATTTTGCCATTTTATAAGATAGAAAACTCACTCTAGTGTATATTGTCGAGCTCTGATATCGCACATCTTGGGTGGTTGATGCACACCAAGGGCATATATATCATAGCGTGACGCACCTATAAATGAGTTATCTATTACATATATATATACTGTATATATATATATATATTCTTTACAAACAACATTGTTAATGCATTAGTTAGAATTGGATACCACAACAAAGCAGGGAAATGAGGTGTTGGGGTTTAGCCTACCCTGTCCCAACCCTCCACACCCCAACAGGCATCGAGGTGTGCCATGGGATAATAAGGCCTTAATCTCACCCCATTCCATTTGTAAACATGCCTACATGCTACAGTATAGGATAATGGGTGAGAGTTAGGCTTTATGACCCCATGGCACACCCCAAAGCCTGTTGGTGTGTGGATGGTGGGGATACCGGAGTAGCGTGGTAGAGGCGGGAAACTTGTGGGTGTGGTGTTAGGGTTGGAAATCTTAACACCTCATTGCCCTGCTTTTGTAACTGTGGTATCCACCCTAACTGATGCATTAATGAAGTTTTTTGCAAAGAATTTCCCTTCTTTTTCAGACAGTATAATTGTATCCTCATTTTATTGTGGGAGCGCAGGGTCTGAATTCCACGATCCAGAGAGTACAACAGTGTCCATATGTCATGGTAGGAGTACAAGGTCCTTTGGACTCTGCACTTCCAACTGTCCATCCAGATAGTACAACAGTGTGAAAAATGGGAAACACCGGCAAAGTTACAAGCGTGTTTAGAAACTGCACAATTGAAGCTTATAACGCGCTAATTTTTTTTCATTTATTTATTTTTTCTAGTCTTTTGGTAACTGGGTAAGGCCCACGTGCCTGTTTTCAGGATGACCTGGGAGCACTGGGTGGGTAAGTGACTTGCTTAGAGTCACACAGTATGCAAGTGAAGGTTGTGAGAATCAAACCCAGATCTGGTCTGCTGAATGTACCACGCTCATTACTCTAACCTCTAGGCTACACTGACAGACCTTTTTTCACCAAATTTTCAACATCAGCATTATGGGACCTCCCCTCATGAACAGTGCAACTGTCATTTTATTAATCTTTACCAAAAGTTGATTTCACACAGCGACCATGCCATTCTGCGTCACAGGTGCAAAAACACATTTTGGGCAGGATATGTAAAATGACAGCTGTACTGTTCATAAGGAGGTGTTAAAAATGGCAATGTTGAAAATGTGGAGTGAAAATATAAAAAACTGGTGAAGTTATGAGTGTGCGTAGAAACTGCACTATGCACGCTTGTAATACAGTCATTTTTGGGATTTTTTTCACCAGAATTGCAACATGGACATTTTGGGATCACACATCATGAACAGTGGCACTGTGATTTCGTGAATCTGTCCAGAAAGGTGATTCCATGCAGCGACCGAGGAATCACCTTTTGGGACTGAGAAACGAAATGACATGACGGTGTTCATGAGAAGGGATCCCAAGAAACCCATGTTGAAAATGTGGGGCTAAACTTCCTAAAATTGGCTGAGATATACCAGCCTAAATTGAAACCCCCATTCAGTCCCACTATACAGTGCCTACCCCATTCCTCATTTCACAGTTCAGCTTTGAAGAGTGCAGACGTCTCCTGGTCCAGAGAAGATTGTGGCTCCTGACCTCTGATGGATAAGTATGGCTGGCGGGGGTGTGGGGAGATGAGTGCACAGAGGGAGGGTGGGGATTAGGAGGGGGACAAGGGAGACGATGATGGGCTGTTTTCTTCATTACAGGTAAAAAAAATTAAAAAGAATTTGAGGGATGGTTTTCTTCATTTACAGGGACATAAATAACAAAAAACAATTTAGGCACACTGGGGTGGGTTCCAAGTGTGCCACATAAATAATTTTTTTGGGGGGTAATCATCATGCCAACAGGGGGATTGTGCACCCCTGTCAGCAATAAGAGTGTACTTGGGGGGACCATCGGACACCGGAAGTGGGCATCCGGTGTCGGAAAGGTTTAAATAATTTAATAAATATATTGGCACACTGGGGTGCACTCCCAGTGTGCCACAAAACTGGCAGGGAGTTACAGATTGACACAGGGATTGGG
Organism: Neoceratodus forsteri; assembly: GCA_016271365.2. Lineage (NCBI taxonomy): Eukaryota > Metazoa > Chordata > Ceratodontiformes > Ceratodontidae > Neoceratodus > Neoceratodus forsteri. Next base: position 50,999,114 of record CM028129.1, on the reverse strand, counting down.
AACCCCAATGTTGAAAAGGGGCAGACTAGATTGATGCAGGATCCTGCACTGAAATTTGTGCACATTTCATGGCTTCATGTTCGAAAACGGTGCTTGCAAAATGCAGATTTTCACACTCTACCCAGATAGCTGCACAAATACACATTCCTTCGAAAATTAAAAATGCTTGCAAAAGTAAATTTTCGCACTTTTATGAAAATGTTACTTTTGTGCAAAACACTTAACACAGATTTTGGCGCCTGACCCAGATATCTGCACAAATATGCATTATTTTTAAAAATTAAAATGGCTGTGAAAGAAAATGTTTTGCACATTTATCCACATTTGCGAATTATTTTTACTTTTATGCAAAACACTTAACTTTTCCCACAGGAAATAATGGGAAATGATTAACTTTTATAACTTTTGAAAAGATTGATATTTTTTCACCATGCCTTAAAAAGGCACATCTGTGACCCAAGAGCTTGCTACCCTGAAAATTTCAACCCACAACATAAAGCCGTTTCTGAGATCTAGGATGACAAAGAAAATTAAAAAAATCCCAATTTTTATGTTTTTTCAATACTTTATATCTCAGAAAATGCTCAACAAATTCCCACCAATTTTGCACATCAAGTGACCTACTCATAGAGACTATGCTTGCCAGATTTCATGCAAATCTGTTGAACAGCTCCAAAGCTATAAATGCTCAAAGTGTGAACTTTAACATAGAAGTGCAGTTTCACCCTAACTATACTGGCGTTACAGCACCAGTAAAATATATATTATATTTCAAAGGAACAATCTCAGTGAGTACTACAAGATAAAGCCCATAAGGAATGCCGACTGAAAACATATACAAATCATAAAAATTAAACAATAAAAAGTCCCCATAACATAACACTGCAGCTTTAACAAGCTTAATTCCATCCCCACAACAACAGCAACAAAAGAAATACATTGAAGCAGATAAATTGCTTTCCTGGAGGCATTGGAGCCCTTCGCTTCTGTTATCACATAGATATGCTCACACAGGTACCGAAAGGCCCTATGTAAATGAGGATATGAATTTACTGAATGAGGCTATGATTCTACTGTCTCAAAAAGTACATTCATTGCAAAATACTGCACTAATACACCAGATAGTGTTCAGATTAAAGTGACAAAAGTAGGGGAATGTGGTGCTGTAATTTCCAACCCTAACTCCACACTCACACCTCTCCAAGCAACAAAAGGAAGAAACATTACGCTTTTCACAGTTCTCAATCTTGGCGAATCAAAGTGGGGCACTTACTAAACAAGGATTTGTCAATGCCGAATGTTGATTGCGTTGGTCCATTGAGGTCGCTTACTGGCTGTCTGTAACTTGCTTATTTTTTTTTTCCCAGTGCTGCAGGCTGCTGTTTTGTACTGTGCTCCTGGCTCTGTTGGCACGTTTTTCTGCCCACCAAGAAATCTGCAGCAGTCCCGATATAGGTCCGTTGAGCTTGCTCACTCCCCCTCTCTCACTCGCTCATTCCATTTCTCGTGTCGCTGCAGGCTGGCCTGTTTTACTGGGCTCCTGCCTGTGTTGGTGTCTTTTTGTGCCCACAAAGAAATCTGCAGCATTCATGATAGAGGTCCATTGAGCTCACTCACTCACTCACTCACTCATTCCATTTCTTTAGGTGCTGCAGGCTGCCCTTTTGTACTGGGCTTCTGCCTGCATTGGCACCTTTTTCTGCCCACAAAGAAATCCGCAGCTGTCCCGACAGAGCTCCATTGAGGTCACTCACTCCCCCTGTCTCATGCACTCATTCTGCTTCTCCTGGCGCTGCAGGATGCCCTTTTGTAGTGGGCTTCTGCCTCTGTTGGTGCCTTTTTCTGCCCACAAAGAAATCTGCAGCAGTCCCAACAGAGCTCCATTGAGCTTGCTCACTGCTCCTCTCTCACTCGTTCGTTCTGTTTCTCCCACCGCTGCAGCAGGCTGCTCTTTTGTACTGGGCCCCTGCATGCATTGCTGCCTTTTTTTGTCCACAGACATCCTCAGCAGTCCCAACAGAGCTCCGTTAAGGTCACTCACTCCCCTCCTTCACTCAGTCATTCTGTCTCTCCTACTGCTGCAGACTGCCCTTTTGTACTGGGCTCCTGCCTGCATTGGCGGCTTTTTCTGCCCACAAAGAAATCTGCAGCAGTCCCGACACAGCTCCGGTGAGGTCACTCACTCCACATCTCTCAGTTGCTCATTCCGTTTCTGCCAGTACTGCATGCTGGTCTTTTGTGCTGGGCTCCTGCCTGCATTGCCTCCTTTTCCTGCCCACAAAGAAATCCACAGCAGTCGCAATAAACCTCCGTTGAGCTTGCTCACTCCCCCGTCTCACTCGCTCATTCTGTTTCTCCTGGAGCTGCAGGCTGTCCTTTAGTACTCGGCTCCTTCCTCTGTTGGCACCTTTTTCTGCCCACAAAGAAATCTGCAGCAGTCCCCACAGAGCTCCGTTGACCTCACTCACTTCCCCTCTCTCGCTCATTCTGTTTCTGCCAGTGCTGCAGGCTGTCCTTTTGTACTGGGCTTCTGCCTGTGTTGGCACCTTTTCTGCCCAAAAATAAATGCACAGCTGTCCCACCAGAGCTCCGTGGAGGTTGCTCAAACCCCCGTCTCACTCGCTCATTCTATTTCTCCCGGTGCTACAGGTTGCCCTTTTGTAGTGGGCTCCTGCCTCTGTTGCTGTCTTTTTTGCCCACAAAGAAATCTACAGCATTCCTGACAGAGCTTCGTTGAGCTCGCTCACTCCTCCCTCTCACTCGCTCATTCCGTTTCTGCCAGCACTGCAGGCTGCCCTTTTGTACTGGGCTCCTGCTGGTGTTGCCGCCGCCTTCTGCCCACAAAGAAATCGCAGCAGTCCCAAAAGAGCTCCATTGAGCTCCCTCACTCCTCCTCCCTCACTCGCTCGTTCTCTGTCTCCCGCTGCTGTAGGCTGCCCTTTTGTACTGGGCTCCTGCCTGCATTGGCAGCTTTTTCTGCCCACAAAGGAATTTGCAGCAGTCCTGACTCAGCTCTCCTTGAGGTCGCTCACTCCCTCTCTCCCACTCACTCACTCCTTTTGTGCCAGCTCTGCAGGCTGGCCTTTTGTACTGGGCTCCAGCCTGTGTTGCTGCCTTTTCCTGCCCACAAAGAAATCCACAGCAGTCACTATAGACTTCCATTGAGCTTGCTCACTCCCCCTCTCTCAGTTGCTTGTTCTGTTTCTCATGGCGCTGCAGGCTGCTCTTTTGTACTGGGCTCCTGCCTGCATTGGCACCTTTTAGTGCCCACAAAGAAATCTGCAGCAGTCCTGACAGAGCACCGTTGACATCACTCACACCCCCTCTCACTCGCTCCTTCTGTTTCTCCCGGCGCTGCAGGCTGCCCTTTTGTACTGGGCTTGTGCCTGTGCTGGCACCTTTTTCTGCCCACAAAGAAATCCGCAGCTGTCCCAACAGATCCATTGAGGTTGCTCATTCCCCCTCTCTCACATGCTCATTCTGCTTCTCCTGGTGCTGCAGGCTCCCCTTTTGTAGTGGGCTCCTGCCTCTGTTGGTGCTCCTTTCTGCCCACAAATTAATCTGCAGCAGTCCCAACAGAGCTCTGTTCAGCTTGCTCACTCCCCCTCTCTCACTCACTCATTCCGTTTCTGCCAGCGCTGCAGGCTGCACTTTTGTACTGGGCTCCTGCCTGCATTCCCGCCTTCTTCTGTCCACAAAGAAATCTGCAGCAGTCATGATAGAGTCCATTGAGGTCTTTCACTCACTCCCCTTCTCTCACTCATTCATTCTGTTTCTCCCATCGCTGCAGGCTGCCCTTTTGTAGTGGGCTCCTGCCTCTGTTGGTGTCTTCTTCTGCCTACAAAGAAATCTGTAGCAGTCCCAACAGAGCTCTGTTGAGCTTGCTCACTCCCCATCTCTCACTTGCTCATTCCATTTCTGCTGGCGCTGCGGGCTGCCATTTTGTACTGGGCTCCTGCTTGTGTTGCCGTCTTCTTCTGCCTCAAAAGAAAACTTCTCCCACTGCGAAGACTGCCGTTTGTTACTGGGCCCTAAATCCATTGCTGCCTTTTCTACCCACAAAGAACACGTGAGTAGTCCCAACAGAGCTCCATTGAGCTCACTCACTCTCCCTCCCTCACTTGCTCTTTCTGTGTCTTCCGCTGCTGCAGGCTGCCCTTTTGTACTGGGCTCCTGCTGCGTTGATGGCTTTTTCTGTCCACAGAAAGATCTGCAGCAGTTTCGACACAGCTCTCCATGAGGTTGCTCACTCCCTCTCTCTCACTTGCTCATTCCGTTTGTGCCGGCATTGCAGGCTGGCCTTTTGTACTGGGCTCCTGCCTGCGTTGCCGCCTTTTTCTGCCCACAAAATAATCCGCAGCAGTCACGATATGCCTCTGTTGAGCTCGCTTATTCCCCCTCTCTTACTCACTTGTTCTGTTTCTCACAGCACTGCAGGCTGACCTTTTGTACTGGGCCTGTGTTGGCACCTTTTTCTGCCCACAAAGAAATCTGCAGCTGTCCCGACAGAGCTCTGTTGAGGTCGCTCACTCCCCCTTTCTCACTCGCTCATTCTGTTTCTTCTGGCGCTGCAGACTGTCCTTTTGTACTGGGCTCCTGCCTCTGTTGGCACCTTTTTCTGCCCACCAAGACATCTGCAGTAGTTCTGACAGAGGTCCATTGACCTCACTTCCCCTCTCTCACTCGCTCATTCTATTTCTACCAGAGCTGCAGGCTGCCCTTTTGTACTGGGCTCCTGCCTGTGTTGCCACCCTTTTCTGCCCACAAAGAAATCCGCAGCAGTTTCAGCAGAGCTCCGTTGAGCTCACTCACTCCCCCTTCCTCACTCACTCATTCTGTGTCTCCTGGTGCTGCAGGCTGCCCTTTTGTACTGGGATCCTGCCTGCATTGGCACCTTTTCCTGCCCACAAAAGAATCCACAGCAGTCCCAACAAAGCTTAGTTGAGCTCTGTCACTCCCCACCTCCCACTCGCTCGATTCTAATCTGCCCCAAACACAGATTTCCGACAGCGACTGTGGTATTCTTGTGCCGGAAGTGCGAAAACACATTTTGGCTAAGATGTGAAAAATGACAGCTGTACTGTTCATAAGGAGGTGCGAAAAAAAGCTAGTGTTGAAAATGTGGCATGAAAATATTACTAATTTGTGAACTTACAAGGGTGCGTGGAACCTGCACAACTCACGCATGTAACACAATCATTTTATGGAGTTTCATCACAAAACTTTCAGCACAGGCATTTTAGGACCTCTGCTCAGGAACAGTGTCAGGGTGATTTTCTTTATGTGTCCTGAACACTGATTTCCCACAGTGACCGCGCTATTGTGCGCCAGAAGAGCGAAAACACATTTCGGCCAGGATGTGAAAAATGACAGCTGCACTGATCATAAGGAGGTGTGGAAAATGGCAATGTTGGAAATCTGAAGTAAAAATATTGCAAAGTTGCAAAGGTACGAGCGTGCATGGAAACTGCACAACACACGTTCGTAACACACTCATTTTATGGACTTTCGTCACCAAATTTTCAACATAGGCATTTTAAGACCTCTGCTCATGAACAGTGTCACTGTCATTTTCTTAATCTGTCCCAAACACTGATTTCCCACAATGATAGCGCTATTCTGCACCAGAAGTGCGAAAACACATTTTGGCCACTATGTGAAAAATGACAGCTGTACTGTTCACAAGGAGGTCTGGAAAAATGCCAATGTTGAAAATCTGGTGTGAAAATATTGCAAATTCCCAAAGTTACGAGCGTGCATAGCAACTGCACAACACACACTCATAAAACAGTCATTTTTTTGATTTTTCCCACCAAATTTGCAACATAGGCTTTTTGAAAGCCCACCTCAAGCAACTCTGACACTGGTGTTTCGTTAATCAGTCCCGAAAGGGGATTCCGTGCAGTGACTGCAAAATCACCTTTCCGGGCTGAATAACACCATGACAGTGATATAATTCATGAGGAGGGGTCCCAAAAACCCCATATTGAAAATTTGGTGTCAAAATTCAAAAAAATCTCTGAGCTATGCATCAAAGTTGAAAAGCCCTCGTCATTCCATTATACCGCTTACCGGCATTTCCTCAGTTTGCAGTCGGCTTTGAAGAGTGCAGCGTGTTCCCGGTCCACCAAGATTGTCTCGCTGGACTGGAGGTAAGTGGGGTGGGAGGGGTGGGAGGCTGGAAGTGCAGTGGGTGGGTTCAGGGTTGGGGAGCAGGGAGATCTGAGGGACCTTTTTCGCTTTACAGGATTACAGTAAAAAACATTGAGGGATGTTTTTTCCTTTACAGGGGTATTGGGCATGCTGTGGTGGGCTCCCAGCATGTCACCTCAATTATTTTTTGGGGGGGCTGTAGCTGGCAGGGGATTGGGCACCCCCATCGGCACATATGCAGTGCTGGAGGGGACACGAGCTGAGGGAGATTGGGCACCCCCTCGGCATAACCCAACCATTTTGGTGGGGGCCATTTTGCTGATGGGGAGTGGTCTCCCCTGTTGGCACTCTGACCTGGCTTGGGGACTGCAGCCGACAGGGTTTGGGGCCCCCATCGGCAAAAAAACACTGTTGCTGGAGGGTGCACATGCTGCCGAAGGGGATTGGGCATCCCCTCGGCACTGGAGACTCATAATATTGTTTGTGAACAAGGCAGCAAACTGCTGCCATGTTCACAAACAATATCAGTATTTCTATATCCCGCCCTGCAGTGACGGGTCGCTCCCTAATTGCAGTGAATGGCTGACGCTGCAATGACGAGGAGGCTCCTGATTGCAGCGACTAATTTTTTACAACTTGGTGACATGCTGGCTGAACTAGTGTCAGCAGCAGTGTGCCACAGCATTGGGGAAAGCAGGCCAAGCCCTTACAGGCTGTGAGGGCATTGGCCACAACAGCGCCACACCTCCACAACCTGCTTCTGGAAAGCTGCCGCAATATGTTTCTTGTGCATGCACGCAATGAACATAAAAATGGACAATCACTCAAGGTTGTTTCCTAGTGCATCAATGAAATATGCAGGGGGGAGACATTGCATATGATATATGTACACTTATACTGTCTGACCTTAGACACCTTACTCATGGCTTATGCAACTCGTGAGGTTACCCAAGGTCACACAGCACTTGTGTATATAAATCATGTATCACACAGGCCCCCTACAAAGGGCTGGCAGTATAACCTAGAGATTAGAGTAACAAGCTGTGAATGAGATTGGTACATCCAGTAGACAGATCTGGGTTTGATTCCCACAACCTCCACTTGCATAATGTGTGACTCTGAACAAGTCATGTATCCTCCCTAGTGCTCCTTGGTCGACCCTGAAAACAGGCATCTGTGCCTGCTGGGCCTTATTCACTTAACAAAAGAATAAAAAAAAAAAAAACATATATATATATATATATATATATATTTATATATATATATCTGATGCTTGTGAGGATATTTTGTGGCACTTACTGGTGATATTTTTTCTTTCTTCTCATCTAGAATGAGAATATTAAAATATGCTCACTCTAGGTCCCCATGGGAAACAATATCCTCACTGTAGGTCCTGCCTGGTGGAAGCCAGTAGCAGGAGCAGCACAGTTCTAATTTTAGAACCGATAAGTTCACTTGTGTGCTGGAGCCCACCATCTGGTTTCACTTCACCTGCAACTCCTTCACAGTACTTTCATTTGTTTCTGTCTACTGCTACTCACTCTTGTTTCCTGTTAAAAATTAAAAAAACAGGAGGAACTGGATGACTGTCTATTGGTAGTGGGTTAAGAAGCTTTTCAACTCTAGGTCATGAATTCAAATCCGGCACAGGTCAGTAGTGGTTAAAAGTCATTATCTCCTGGGGGCTGTTCAGTGGCCTATATGAAATCAGTTTTAGTGGTCTGAGTCCAGTTCTCAGTAGGTAGGTGTCCTCATCACTAAACAACCAACACAACTGGCATTAATTTGTACCCTTGATGGGAGCCTCACTTGAGAGGCCAAAGACTGAATGGGCATGGCGTCTGAACTATCTACGCACCTATGTAGTGGTTCCACCATGGCAGGACTGAGGCACTTTGGCAGGCGGCGTGGGAGAGCTTGCACTGTGATCGCCCATACTGTACTTGCCATGTGGATAAATGGAGGACTTCAGGTTCCAGTGTTGTCAATCTGGCACCTTCCATGAGCACAGAGAAAAACAAACCAAAAAAAAATGGTGGCCCAAACAATAAAGTTATTCAGATTCAAACGTGTCCGAAATATTCACATTCACTTATTGTTCTAGCACCTCATAGCAGCCACAGCCAATGGTGTGCTGTACCTCCAGCCAATGCTGTCTGTTGCTCTCAACCATTCTCATCCTAACTGGGACATCCCTCCTTGTAAAGCTAACCTTCAGGCTGGTCTTCATAGCTATTGAAGAAGCTGCAGCCCCCTCACACTACATGATGGCTAGTAAAAGCATCACTGGCATTATGTGTCCCATGCATCCCATGTCACTAGGTCATCTGTAACAACAAATGAAAACAACCAAAAAGGACTTAAACTGTAAGAAATGCAAACAAGATTACAACATTAAAGAAATGGAAGGCTTGGCTTGGATAAATGGAATATGCCAAGGCTCCAGGAGAAATATCAGCAATATTTCTCACTTGTGGTGTTTGACCTTTTGCATCACTCATGACTCCACCACTCAAGATGTAACAAGGTCAAACAGCATTCATGAAAAATAAATAGGTAGCAAGATTTCACCTATTAGATGCATTACAATTGACAAATAGCAACAGGGCATACCACATTACCTCATTACAATGCTACCTTGACAACCATTACTTCACAAATTCTTTAGAGGTGTTCTGCTCATAGAAGCAAACAGGAAACAGGCTTACAGGGAGGAACAGGGTGCAGGAAAACACTATTTTTAAGTGAAAAAGATGTTCCAGGACTAGAGGGCATGGGATGAAGTTGGAGGGAGGACGATTCAGAGGAAACATGAGAAAGAATTTCTTCACAGAACGGGTGGTGGACAAGTGGAACACCCTGCCAGAGGAAGTGGTGGGGGCTGAAACAATCACGGGATTTAAGAATGCATGGAATAGACATAAAGGAATTCTGGAGGTCAGGGGTATGGGGCAACAGACTTCTAGGAAAACAAACTGAACTTACAAGCTCAAATGGGCAGACTGGGTGGGCCATAGGCTCTTATCTGCCGACACTGTCTATGTATCTATGAAAACAGTGAATGAAAGACTCTGGTTAACAAGGTCCTGATGTATACATCAATTATGAGCTGAGAATGCACAGCATAAGGAATAACACACAACAGGACATGTGGTTATTGGGTAATTACTGCATGGCCCCCCACCACACACTCCATGGTTTGAAAGCATGAGGTATGTGCTGCCTTGTCCAACTTCAGTGCATTTAATTCCTTTAATGTAATTGCCTTTGACCAAAAGTTGATCCTTATTGATACCCTCCGCCCTTGCCTTCATGACACAGACAGTCATTGGCTCCTTATCCTCCACTCTGAATACTAAACAGAAACACTGGCTCTGTACGATTGCTTTTACTGTGTCCCCCTTCTCCCACCCATCACCCTTCTTTAGACTGACTATCCCTTCTTTTGTTTTGTGTTACTTCTATATGTAACAGAAGAATGTTTTGTTCCCCCTCCTTGATTCAATCAGCTATCCTTAACTCCATGTCAGACTTTGCTCTCCTCATCATCTTGTTGACTTCCCTGGTTCTTTCTAGAAGCACTTCTCTAGTTCCCCCTGCCAGTCTGGTTTTGTATTTTCTGAAGTCCTTCTTTTTCTCCTTCAGTCTTCTGCACCTCCTTTGTGAACCAAAGTGGTTTCCTACCCCTTCGGTCTTTCCCTGTTAGCCATAAACAGAAACGCATAGCCTCCAATGTCCTATTTTTAATCAATTCCCATGTGCTTTCCATGGTCCTCCTCCTCTACCACTCCTAACTTCTTCAAGTTTCTCATGCAACAACTCCTGCATCTTGCCAAAGTCTGCCCTCCTACAGTTCTGGACTTTTTCATATAACTGTTTCCTCTCTGCATCTAGTTTGATATTAAACAATACTGTCTGGTGAGTCCTGGTTCTCAGTGGGTCCTGTGCTGGGATCTCTCCTATGCTGTACCTGATAGTGAGAACTAAGTCTATGATGGCTCCCCCCTTGTATGCTTCTCAGCCCTCTTGTTTTTGAATAGTTTCTAGAATGCCTCTAGATACAGATGATTTCTTGACCTCACTGCTACTGGGATCCTCCAGCCAACATCTGGTAAGTTGCATTCACTCTTTAGTAGCACAAATCCTTATTCTGCTGCCTTCTGATCTCATCCCCAGTACGCTATCAGCCGCCTCTATCTGAGATGGTGGTCTATATACCATGGCAATCCTGATGTTCCTCCTCTCATCTATGACTGTCGGTACCCACATTGTCTCCAGGCACTTATCCTCTCCATTTACTTTGTCCTCTGTGACTTTTATATCCTCCCTTATGCAGAATGCCCCCCCCACCCTCTTCCATGCTTCTTTTCCCACTTAGACATTGCATACCCTGAAACAGCATAATTCCAGTCATGATAATGTGTTGCCTGCATCTTTGGAATCACTGCCATGTCCAACCATGCTTCTGCCACCACTGCCTCAAGGTCACTGGTTTTGCTTGGCAAGCTCCTGGCATTAGTACACACAGACCTCCACATCACTTGCTTTCTCCCTCCCTGTGACCTTTAATACCAATCCTGCCTCTACCATCACCTTCAGCCCTACTCTTGTACCACCCAGCCTCCCGTTAAAGGACTCCCTGCAACCCCCCTCCCTCTATCGTTTTCAGTTCCCCCTTCCCTTGTTCCTACTCATTTTGTGCTCTGTTGTTCCCTGTGTATCTATTAGTGCTGGGGGATAATGTCCAGGCATCCCTCATTTCACTAGGCACACCTATCAACAACTGATCTACCTCCACCTCTGTTGGTTTAAAAGCACATCAATGCATCATGTAAACTTTTGCCCTAGTAACCTGGTGCCTTCCTCAGAACAGATAGGTCATCTGACTGGTACAGTATAGCCTTTTGTCCCTCCAGGAGGGCTCCCATATATTGAACACCCTTTTTCCTGAAACACTTCTTCAGCCATGAGTTGAAGTGAGTGATCAGAAGAAACCTCCCTTCCCCCTAAATCAAACTGTCTGGACCTCAAAAAATACACTGAGATCAATTCCTATTTGAGTCTGCCTTACAGTGTCCTATAGCTGTCTTTCACCTCCCCTAAAGGTCTGCTAACCCGGTCATTAGTCCCCAGATGGATAATGACACCTAGCTCACCTTCCTTGCATCTTCCACCAGTTGTCAACAAAACTTTTGTTGAATGACTGGACAATGAAGCTGTCATGTGGACTGCATTTGTGGTTGGCAGATGGTTTCCAAGTTGCAGACATGTTTTCTTTGGGGGGCTTTGCCCTTGAACCCCATACATGAAGGATGGTGCCCCCTGCACCCCCTCATTTTTTATAATCAACTCCGAGTCAGAACTGATTAGGGGTTGGGGTGCAAATCCCCCGAATACGGTGCCTGGGTCCAGCGCTGCCTGTTCAATGACCTGGCACTGTAGTCACTGTACTGAAGGCCACTGTGAAAGTGTTGCTGTCGATGGTGGCTACCACCCTTCTCATAGGTTTCATAGGTTGTCCTGAGCTCTTTAAAGACAAAAAGTACATTTAGCTCGCCATACTATTACTTTACTAAATTTTTCAACACAAATTAGTACCATTTTATATTTTTACTCTTCAGATAATAATCAATTGACTGCTTAAAGGCATTCCAAATTTTAACAACTCTTAATGAAAACCAGTACCTTCTTGCCTCTGCATTAAACTTTCCCATATTAAGTTGTAAATGATGGGCACGTGTATTATGAGACTGGTGTCTCAAAGTTAATCCTAGTTGTTTCCAAAGCTCCTTATCAGGTAGTGCTTGGTAAATAAGACACATATCCCCTCTCAATCTTCAATACTCTAAAGAATAAAGGTCCAGATTCCTCAATCTTTCCCAGTAATTAACACTCTGTACTTCCCTAATTCTTTTTGTAGCCCTGCGCTGAACCCTCTCCAGCACATCTATATCTTGCTTATATCCTGGGGCCCAAAATTGTGAACAATACTCTGCATGAGGGCACACCAGGGAGGTATAAACAGGAAGCAAAACCCCCTTTTTCCTACTTTTAATATGCCTATGTATACAGTTTAGGATGTTATTTTATCTCTTAACCACATGATTACAATGCAAATGGGGTTTGAGGTCATTACTAACCATGATGCCCAGGTCTCTTTCTTCCTTTACTACCCTAAGTAGCTGGCCATCTAGAATATAATCCACCTCTGGATTTTTTTCCTCAAGTGCATTACCATACATTTGCCAATATTAAAAGATGCCATATTCTCTGTAGCCCATGTCTTCAATTCTGCAAGAGCCTTCTGCAGTTTTAGTGCATCCATCTGACTATTTACTGGGAAACCTATGCGTGTGTCATCTGCAAATTTGGACAACCAAACATTAGTTGTAACCTGCATAGTAGAAATATAAAGATTAAACAAGCATAATCCCAGAACTGATCCCTGAGGGACCCCGCTCGTAACTAGGGCCCATTCAGACGATTCCCCAAGGACACATACCCTCTGTTTCTGCTCCCTCAGCCAATCCTTTATCTAATATACCAGTTTATGACTTATCCCCAATTTAAAAATAGTTTGTATTAGTTGTTCATGTGGGACTTTATCGAATGCCTTTGCAAAGTCCAGGAATATTACATCCACAGAACCTCCCTCATCAAGTGTTTTACTTATTTTCCCATAAAACTTGATTAGATTAGTTTGGCATGAGCGTCCCTTGGTAAATCCATGCTGTGTCACATCCCTAAGCCCAGCTAATTCTACATAATCCATAATAAAATCCTTAATAATTCCTTCCAAAATTTTCCTAAGGGTAGATGTCAAACTTATTGGCCTATAATTTCCCACACTTTGTTAGGAACCCTTTTTGTGAATTGGGATCACTATTGCCTGTCTCCAAGCCTCGATAATTTGGGCAGTTTCCAGGGATTTTTGAAAAATCAATGTTACAGGCCCTGCCAGGTTATCTGCCAATTCCCTCAATAGTCTTGGATGTAAACCATCAGGTCCATAAGCCTTATTTGGATTTAGATTTATTAGTCTAGTTCTGACTTCTTCAGTCTCTGTTATTAGATCTGATTCCCCCCTAGGTGGTTGATTCTGTGCCATAGATGTTTTTCCTACATTAAATACTGACAAAAAATATGCATTAAACATATCAGCCATGTCCTTGTTGTCTGTTATTAGTTTACCAGTATCATCTTTTAATGGACCAACTGTACGTCCTTGTCCTTTTTTATTATTGATATAAGCATACAAGCTTTTATAATTATCCTGCATTTTTATAGCTAAGTTAAGCTCCTATTTCCTTTTTGCCATAGCAATAGCTGCTTTTACCCTTTTTAATTGGTATTTATGGACCTCCCAAGATTTAGGTTTACCACAATTTTTGGGCCTAGCATATGCCTTATTTTTTTCCTGATTAGCTTTTTGATTGATGCTGTCATCCAAGGTGGAACGGAACCCCTGGCTTTGTGATATTTCTAACTAGTTGGGATGTACTTATAAATCAACCCATTTAATTTTGTAATAAATATATCCCACATTTCGGGTAGTGTATGATTACTTAATTCCAGACTCCAGTTCCAATTTTCTAGTTCAGTATTTAAAGTACAGTAATCCACCTTATTGAAATCATACAATACTGTACTTCCACTAATGCTATGGTAACCCTTATTATATTCAAAACTGACCATCGAATGGTCACTATTTCCCAGAGGTGCATCAACCCTACAATTTTGAATATTATCAGTCAAGTTAGTTAAAACCAAATCCAAAATATGGCTGCCCTTAGTATTTCCATTTACCAACTGCTCTAGTCCAACTACCATAAATGTCTCGAGGAATTTAGCCTCGGCCTGGGAATTAGTCTGTAATGTATCCCAGTTTATACCTGGAAGATTGAAATCTCCCAGTAAGATAACACTATCTTCCTGGTTCACTCACTTAACAAAATCCAATATTAGATTGTCATTTTTTGGACTACTAGCTGGTGGTCTATAGACCACAGCTATATTAATCTTAGATGATCTTGGGGTAATAATTTTAACCCACAGGATGTCAACCTGTTCCCACATGTAGCAATCTATACTCTCCGAAGTTAAATTATTACATACATATAATGCCACTCCACCACCTTTTTTTATGAAACCTATCCTTATTATATAGAGTATAGCCTGAGATTTGTTTATCCCAGGTATCATCTATCCTCATGATTCCAACTATCCTCTCCACCCTGTGTGCATCCCTCCCAGTTGAAGCTCCCAGGAGGCACCAAACAATTCTGCTTACCTGGTCTCCCTGCCTTCTATCCTGTCCGTTTGTCTGTCCCCTATCAATAATACCTTTCTAGATTCCACCTTCATTTCAAACTCATCATAGTTGTTACATTAGGGACAAACTTTATATCCTGAGAGGTCACAGATTACAGTCCTCTCCATGGGGAGACCGAACCTACTGAGTTGTACAGGGGAGCAAACCAGTTCACTTTCACCATCCCAAGGCATACCCGGAGAACACAAAACAATACAGAGGCTGTACAGGGAAATGGGTGTCACCAGCAAAAAGCATGCTCAGAAGAAACCAAAGAAGTCTGGCACTCACCACACACGAAACTCAGAGAAGACTCTGCTCCAAGTCATTTACTGATAAATGTGCTTGATATTTATTGTAGGTGCCACGCACAGTTTAAAAAAATCTGCCTCCTGTGTTTCAGATATAAAATTCTGGCTAACACTTACAATCTTGCAAGAGATATAAATAGTCTGACACATATTACATCATCACTGACCAGCTGAGGCAAGTTCAAAGGTCACATCAGTGTTTAAAACACAAAGTGATATAGTACAACCCTCAAGTGAATAAATACATTACATGAATACCTATTAAAAAACTTATTTACATACCCAAACGTATACTGCTGTATCAAAAGGAATAGTGCCCATAGATAATTGTACAAATGATAAAAATGCACTTCTACTCTGATTGATAATATTACATGTGGTTATAAATAAGAGATAGTAAACAGAGTACATGAATAGCTGGAGCAAATCACTGTTCAAGTTATGCTTGCCAGAGAGACAGAATCATATTGACCAGTACTGTGAGATCTCCTGCTGTAACACAAGGCATGCCAAATCTGTAAGCAGAAGGGAAAAAAATAGAAAAATGAAACCACAGAAACAGCTAATATGAAAGAAAACATAAACGTAGAAAATGAAAATAACATACCAACTAGTCTCAAATAACATGAACTCACTTATCATAACTACCCAACCAATGGGGAACTAGCCCATAGTTACCTTGGCTGGTGACTGGTTAAAATTTTGAACATTTATCAAGAGAGTGTAAATGTAACATGCAGTGTATGGAGAACAATACCCAGAATGGATATAATAAATATCCTGTACCATCCAAGGTGCAAACTGGAGAAACAATAGCTCAGGTGGGAGGGCAAGATATTTTTCAGGCATGTTAGTGAAAAAAGGAAGACAATGGGTGGCAAAGGGTGGAAGGTTGAAGGGGATTGTATGGAAAGGAAATCAAGAAAAGGCATGCATCTTGAACAACTACTTCTGCTTAGTGTTCACAGTAGAAGGTGAAGGAGAGGGAGCACAAAAAGGCACCAGGAACTTTTTTAGAAGGAAAATAGACACTTGTTCTGTGGAAACACTCAGGAAAGCATGCAGTAACCTGAAGGTGGACAAAACTATGGGGCTAGACAGGGCGAATCCAAGGTTGCTGAGATAGCCACATGTATTAATGTAACGTATTTATTAACTTCAGTGTTGCACTACAGTATACCACTTTGTGTTTCAGTCGTGGATGTGAGCATTGAACTTTCCTCAGCTGGTCAGTGATAATGTCATACTGTATGTAGGAGACTATGCCTCTTGTAAGATTTTACTGTAACTGCTAATCTTTGAGAAAGGATTTTATATCTCTATGCCTCTTGCAAGATTTTACTGTAACTGTTAATCTTTGAGAAAGGATTTTATATCTGAAACATGTCAGTCAAATTTTTAAACTGTGCATAGCACCAACAATAAAATTAAGCACATTTATCACTAAATGACTTGCAACAGCATCTTTTCGGAGTTTTATGGGTGGTGAGTGCCCAAATTTTTTTTTTTTGTAACCAAATGGACACTTTGTCCTCTTCATCCCTGCTGGCTATCATCCACCTCCAAGGCAAGATCTTGGTGTTCTTTAGGGAAGCTAGAAACTTAGAAGTTGATGGCAGAAGGAGCCAAAGGTCCATCATATCCACACATAAGTAGTAGTCAGCAGAAGGAGACCTCCACACCTATCGTGTCTACCCAATTTGTGTCAGGATCATGTATTTCATCCAGTCACTGATGTTTGTGTCCCCTTCTCTCCCTCCCACCTTCCTTTTCCTTCTCCCCACATCTTCCCTCTGTGTTTGTCCCAGGCTCTTTTGAAAGATCCCACTGTCTTGGATGCCAAGACCACCTCTGACAGTTCATTCCATGGCTTCACCACACTTTCAGCCAAGAAGTGTTTCCTCACATCCCTCCTGTATTTTCATTCCACTAGCTTTAGGCTGTGTCCTCTGGTGAGGCATTTTCTCTAATGTTGAAGAGACCCTCCCATGCTACCATGTTTATACCCCTTAGGTACTTGAAGGTCTCTATGATATCTCCCCTCTGCCTTCTCTCCTCTGGTCAGTACATCTGCAAGAACTCCATCCTCTCTTCGCATGACCTGTCCAACTGCCCCCTGATCATCTTACTCGCCCCCATCTGTAGCCTTTCCAGCAGTTTAATGTCTTTTTTTTAGGTTCAGGTGCCAATACCTCACTCCATACTCCAAGTGAAGCCTCACCAGTGACATATACAGTGTCAGAATAACCTCACTGTGTCTGCTACTGAATCCCCTCATGATGCATCCCAGCATCCTGTTGGCCTTTGCTACCACCTTTTTGCATTGTGTGGATGGCTTCTTGTCACTAGTGGTTGCTACTCCTAGGTCATTTTCTTCCTCTGACTCAGCTACCTGTACTTTTCCTATATAGTACTCTGCTCTTGGATTTTTTGGCCCTATGTGCATCACCTTGCACTTCTTGGCATTGAAGCCCATCTGCCAACTCTCTGATCATTTCTCCAGTCTGGCTAAGTCTTCCCTTAGTTTCCATTGTGACGTAGGCAGCCAGTTCTGAGTGCTGTATAATATTTTTTTTAATATAAAATGTATTAATGACTATCTCTGTTGAAAAATCTAATGCTCTAGGAGTGACCTCAACCCCCCCCCAGTTTTCAGCTGACAGATGCAAGCTAAGAGAAATGCTGACAGCCTGTGAGTTCACACACACACTCATTTTTTAGAGACAATGTGTTACATGGAAGACTTTAATCAAGGATCCAGTTTCTCTGAGTTAATTACAGACTTGTTTAAGTTAATTTTGTTAAGAGAGAAATCATAAACAAGGTTTATGATGTTAGAAGGGGAAGCTAGGATGTCACACGGGGTGCAAGGTTGTAAATGTTCCTAAGAAGCCTGTGTGAGGAGGATGCAGCATGGATCAAAACAGATGTCATTTCAAACATGAGTCATGCTGAAGGATTGTAAAACTGATACTTTGAAAAGACTACTTTTTTTATTAGTTATATTTTTAAATATAATCTGACAGAGGAGGAGCTAGCTGACCTCACCAAAAAGGGGTTGGCCAATACAGTTGTTTAAGGAATAATTCTGTTTTACAGAGACACACTTTTGCATAGAATCTGACCAAGCAAGATCGGTGAGCACTTAATCAAGTATTTAGAGACTAAGTACTGTGGTAGAAATTTGTACTATTTAAATCTTGTTTCTTTTAAAAGTCTTTTGATATAAGAGTTCTGTATGTTGTGTTTTACACATTTTTTACTATTTTAGTAAAATTCTTTTTAGAACTAACTTGATCTGTCTTTGACTTCTTTTTAGTTGTAAGAAAAGTATATGGTTGTTGCAGATACCAAACAAAAGCTTGAATGGTGATACCAAACTGGAAAAAGAAGCATTTTAAATCTGAGGTTTTTATTAAAGTTTTAAAGGGTTCATCTCTGTACACCTGGTTAGGTGCCGTAGGCAAAGATATCTGGCCCCCCGAAGACAGATATATCTGAGCATGTGCATTGGGTATGCTAACAAGAGGTTAACAGTTTGAATCCCTTCAGAACTTGAGACCAAAGGTGGATCCGAACTCACAAAAACAGACAAAAGGGTTACCTTGTCTGTTAAACTGTTCACAAGACTGCACTCAAAGGCTGGCACTTTGGGAGTAGAGGGCCTGACCTGCTGAGTGGTTTTGTGACAGATTGGTTAGGAGCGGTGGCATTATTTTGGTATCACAAGCTTTATTGTTCTGTGTCAGCTGGGACCGTAAGCTCTCTTGCAAATAAAGGAAAAAGACAGTGTTTATTTTAAAAAGGAAATAGAACTATGTATCACTTGGCTTACAGTGAAAGTTTCTACCCACTTTATTTTTTTCTCTAAAGTTCAGTCAGTGTAGCCATAGTCAGGGAAGAAGAAGATGGCTTCCGACTACAGCAGGCACACTGTAGATTACTTGGAGCAGTTCTGCAGGGACAAGGGAGTCCCATTCGAGGTGACAGCCAAAAAGCAGAACCTCATAGAGGCCCTGACAGTAGCAGATACCCAGAGCAGCGAGTTACCGACCATGACTGAAAAGGACAGCAGGGCCACTGTCAGTAAGGGCCACAGCAGCAGGGAAAGGTCACCAGTATCCTGGATACAGAAGTACTCAGGCTACAAATTGGATTGTGAAGGATGGAACTGGAGGCAGAGAGAGAGAGGAGTGAGATGTGGCCCAAAAGGCAGAGCGAGAACAGAGATAGGAGGATCCAGAGGCAGAGCGACTACAGAGGGAGGCAGACCGTGAGGAGCGTGATCACCAGTGAACTGCAGAGGAGAAGAGAGAGTGAGAATGTAGAAAGGCAGAGGAGAGAAGAGGAGAGGAGAGAGGAGCGCCAGTGGCAACATGAACTGGAAAAGCTACGACTCCAACCAGCGGCACCAGGGCAGGTAAGTGGCTTGGGTTTAACTGGCACTGCATGAATGGGTTACAAATTGAACTCCAAATTAATAGCTGAGTTTATGGAAGGAGAGGACATGGACGCCTTTTTAAATTCTTTTGAAAAAGTTTGTACTCAGGCTAAAATTCACAGAGAGTCCTGAAGCTTCCAGCTATCCCTACTTCTTACTGGGAAATCTCTGGATTCATGGGGTCAAATGAACACTGAGGACAGTGATGATTACAGCAAGTTAAAAGCTGAACTGTTAAAAAAGTTTGAATTAACTGCTGAATCATACAGAGCTAAATTCTGTAAGCTCAGGAGAGGCCCTGACATGAGCAATGAGGAGCTAGCCAAGAAACAAAGTCAGTTTTTAAAACATTGGTGGGAAGGAATTGAAGCAAATTCTGTTGATAAAATTGAAAATGTGATTTTATTAGAACAGTTTTATTGGGATTCCCCAGTAGAGCTAAAAACCTGGCTAGAGGACCGAGATCCAAAATCAGTGCAATAGGCTGCTGAACTCTTGGACTGCTATGCAGGGAGCAGACCTGCTCTGAAAATGAATGGGGTGGGCGTGGCAGTGCAAAAAGGGAAAAGCGCATCTTCAGAGCTGCTAAAACCCTCACTGCCTTCAACAAAACCAGTTAGCCCCAGATTTCAACGAAGAGATTTATCTGAAGTAAGAAATGCAGGTTGGCTGTGTAAGGAAACTGGGTATATTGCCAGACAGTGCCCCAAAAAGGTGAGCCAAAATACACAACAGGGTGTTAGAAAAGAAGTGGGTTGTTTGTGTGTCCCTGAGAGCATGCAGGTGAACGTGAGGGAACACATGCACCCAGTCATAGTAAATGGTGTACAGAAGCAGGGGTTAAGGGGCACAGGGGCATCCCTGACATTGGTAAAGGGGGATCTGGTACAGTCTGGTCAGCTTATACCCAATAAATACATAACTGTACAAGGGTTTACTGGTGAAAAAACATTGCCACTTTCTAGTGTTCTCCTGGACTGGAGTGAAACCGGGGGAACTGTGCAGCAGGTGGCTGTGGCCAACACATTAGCAGTGGATGTGATCCTGGGTAACAATCTCCAGCAGGGGGTGGTATGTGCAGTTACCCATAGCCAAGCAGCAAGGGAAAATAGTAGTTCCCTAAACCCCACAGAAACTAGTGTGGAAACCACTGAGAGACTGGTTCCCCAGGCTGTGTCTCCAGATGGGGAGACTGATAAAAAGGGGGTAGAAATTTCCCTGGTAGCAAGTAACCACATGACTACAGAGGGCTACTCTGAAGAGGGAGAGGTGACCCCTTGTCAGAGGGTTAGGATTGACAGTGATCCTGAGGGCCCTGACCCTAGTGCTAGGGACCCAATTTTGCGATGGAAGGGGACCTGTCCCATGCCTTGGGACTGTCTGAGGGGTTTGTAGCTGCTAAGAGGAGTGACCCTAGTTTAGAGAAGCTGAGGGCTTGGGCAGACTCAGAGAGCACACAGGGAGGTGAAGGCAGACATAAGGTTTATTAGGAAAATGGGCTTATGTTTACTCAGGCAGTACAGACAGTGGGATGGATGCTAGGCAGGCATCTTGTGGTTCCCCAGGGGTATCGTGAGCAGTTGCTTAAGATTGCACATGATATTCCCTTTTCTGGTAATCTGGGAACAGTGTGCATGATGCAGCAGTTGGCCCAGAATTTCTACTGGCCTAACTTCACCCAGCAGGTGAAGGAGTATTGCAGGTGTTGTCACCGGTGCCAAGAAATAGGGAAGGTGGGCAAGAAAACCCAAGCTGCCCTGATCCCCTTGCCCATAGTGGAGGAGCCATTCCAGAGGGTGGGAATGGATATTGTGGGGCCTTTAAATACCCCCAGCTCCTCAGGGAAGAGATTCATCCTGACAGTGGTGAATTATGCCACCTGGTACCCAGAGGCAGTCGCCCTATCCTCTCTGAGGACAGGCAAAGTGGCAGATGCCTTACTTGGGATTTTCTCCTGTGTTAGGTTTCTGCAGGGGGTAATCACTGATCGAGGGGGTTCCTTCAAGTTGGACCTGATGAAATGTTTATGGGAGAAGTGTGGGGTGGTGCAGAGATGCACAACACTGTATCACCCACAAGCCAATGGACTTGTGGAACGATTCAATGGTACCCTAAAGTCAATGCTCTTGGCTTTTGCTGAACAGCATGGGAGGGACTGGGAGAAATACCGTCCCCACCTGTTTGCATACAGGGAGGTGCCCCAATAGTCGACAGGATTTTCCCCCTAAGAACTCTTATATGGCACCAGTACATGGGCTCCTAGACTTGATCTGGGAGGACTGGGAAGGCAAGCACACCACCCAAGGAACTCCCATTGTGGATTATGTCCTAAGGTTAGGAAAAGGCTGAAGGAGCTTATGGGGACAGCCCAGAGCAACCTAGCAGCTGCCCAACAGAAACAAAAAGTGTGGTATGGCTGCAGAGCTAGCGCTCGCTCGTACATGGTGGGTCAGGAAGTCATGGTCCTTCTTCTGGTCCAGAAAGACAAGCTGCAAGTTGAGTGGGCAGGACTGTACAAAGTGGTTAGGAGGGTAAATGACATAATCTACATTTTGGAGTTACTTGACCCTAGACAGACAGAAAAGAAGTACCATGTAAACATGATGAAGCCATATGTAAATAGGTCTGACATGGTGTTTGCGGTGTGTAGTCATGGGGAAGGGATGGACAAAGGAGATCCCCTTCTGGATCTGCTGGAAGAAAGTAAACAAAAGTCCTCTGTG
This sequence comes from Neoceratodus forsteri, assembly GCA_016271365.2. NCBI lineage: Eukaryota > Metazoa > Chordata > Ceratodontiformes > Ceratodontidae > Neoceratodus > Neoceratodus forsteri. The sequence continues at coordinate 50,977,175 of CM028129.1, read as the reverse complement.
GAGGCAGTAAAATTGTCTCCCCAGCTGGCCCCATGCCAGATACAGAAAGTAAGGGTGGTTTTAGCAGACTTTGCCCCCTTGTTTAGCACCAAGCCTGGACCAATCCCCTTAGCGACACACGTTGTGGAGACAGTGACACAGACGCTCGTATGGCGGACAGCATATCGGGTGTCAGAAGCTGTCCAAAAGGACATTAGGAGGGAAGTGGAGGAGCTGCAGGATTTAGCAGTAGTCCAGAGATCCCACAGCCCCTGGGCCTCACTTGTAGTCCATGTGCCTAAGCCAGATGGCTCAACTCGTTTCTGTGTGGACTATCATGGACTGAATGCAGTCATGAAGTCTGACACCCACCCAGTGCCCTGGACAGATGAACTCCTGGTCAAGTTGAAGGGGCGACCTACTTTTCAACTATTGACCTGACCAAGGGGTTTTGGCAGGTAGATATGACAGACAGAGCTAGGGAGAGGTTGATCTTCATCATTCTGATAGGCTTATTTGAGTTTAAAATAATGCCTTTTGGAATGAAGAACACCCCAGCCACTTTCCAAAGGTTGGTGAACCAGGTGTTAAATGGTGTTGAGGAGTATGCTATGGCATACCTGGATAACATTGTCATCTTTAGTACCAGCTGGGAGGAACACCTATCCCACCTTAGAGAAGTGCTGGACAGGATACAAAGGGCCTGATTTACTGTCAAAGCCGAGAAGTGCCAGGTGGCCATTGGGGAAGTGGCATACATCAGGCATGTGGTAGGCTGGGAACAGCTCCATCCTAACCAAATAAAGATAGAGGTGATCCAGACATGGCCCAGACCAGAAACCCAGAAGCAGGTCAGGAGCTTTCTAGGGACAGCAGGGTACGACAGGAAATTTGTACTCAATTACAGTGCCCTGGCTGCTCCCCTATCTGACCTGACAAAGACAAGGATGTCAAAGAAAATTACCTGGGGCCCAGCATGTGAGGAAACCTTTACCAGACTGAAGGAGGCACTGTGTAGTGCTCCTGTTTTGACAAGTTCTGACTATAGCAAAACCTTTATAGTTCAGACGGATGCGTCAGACGTGGGTATTAGGGCAGTACTGAGCCAGACATGCAGCCAAGGGACAGATCACCCAGTAGTGTACCTGGGCAGGAAGCTTCTTCCCAAGGAGAAAGCGTACTCCATGGTGGAAAAGGAGAGTCTTGCCATAGTGTGGACCCTAAATAAATTAGAGCCATTTTTGTATGGGCAGCATTTTGTGGTGCAGTCTGACCACAACCCCCTGGTTTGGCTGATGCAGAGGGGGAAGAACAATGGCAGACTACTAAGATGGAGTCTTGCTTTACAAGGGTATGATCTAAAAATCGTACATAGGGCTGGAGTGAAGAATCAGAACTGAGATGGACTGTCTAGGGTCTATGAGGTGTGAACTGATTTGGGAAGCTCATCCCATGTAGGGGATAGATCCTCCAAATTCAGTCTAGGTGGGGAGGAGTGTGACACAGACAGCCGGTTCTGAGAGCTGTATAATATTTTTTCAATATAAAATTTATTAATGACTATCTCTGCTGAAAAATCTAATGCTCTAGGAGTGACCTCACCCCAGTTTTCAGCTGACAGATGCAAGCTAAGAGAAATGCTGACAACATGTGAGTTCACACACACTCCGTTTTTAGAGACAATGTGTTACATGGAAGATTTTAATCAAGGATCCTGTTTCTCTAAGTTAATTACAGACTTGTTTAAATTAGTTTTGTTAAAAGAGAAATCATAAACAAGGGTTATTACGTTAGAATAGAAGGGGATGCTAGGATGTTACACAAGGGTGCGAGGTTGTAAATGCTCCTATGAAGCCTGTGTGAGGAGGATGCAGCATTGATCAATAGAAATGTCATTTGAAACATGAGTCATGCTGAAGGATTGCAAAATTGATACTTTGAAAAGACTACTTTTTTTTATTAGATATACAGTATTTTTAAATATAATCTGACAAAGGAGGAGCTAACTGACCTCACTAAAAAGGGGTTGGCCAATAAGTTGTTTAAGGAATAATTCTGTTTTACAGAGACATATTTTCACCTAGACTCTGACCAAGCAAGATCGGTGAGCACTTAAGCAAGTATTTAGAGACTAAGTACTGTAGTAGGAATTTGCACTGTTTAAACCTTGTTTCTTTTAATAGATGTACATGTCTTTTGATAGAACAGTTCTGTATTTTGTATTTTACATATTTTTAACTATTTTAGTAAAGTTCTTTTTAGAACTTGCTTGGTCTGTCTTTGAATTCTTTTTAGTTGTAAGAAAAGTATATGGTTTTCGCAGATACTAAGCATAAGCTTGAATGGTGGTACCAAACTGGAAAGAGAAGCATTTTAAATCTGAGGTCTTTATTAAAGTTTTAAAGGGTTTATCTCTGTACACCTGGTTAGGTGCCCATAGGTAAAGATATCTGGCCCCCCGAAGACAGATATATCTGAGTCTATGCATTGGGTATGCTAACAAGAGGTTAACAGTTTGAATCACTCCAGAACTTGAGACCAAAGGTTTATCCAAACTCACAGAAACAGACAAGAGGGTTACCTTGTCTGCTGCACTGTTCACAAGACTGCACTCAGAGGTTGGCACTTTGGTAGTAGAGGGCCTTACCAGCTGAGTGGGTTTGTGACACCCGTACCTCCTCCTGAGTGTCCACCCTTCCACAGATTTTGGTGTTGTCAGTGAAGAGACACATATTGCCTTGAAGAGCCTCCCCAGTGTCATTTATAAACACATTAAACTATGCTGGGCCTATGACCTATCCCTGTGGTACCCCACTAGTGACCTCCTTTGTACTGGAGGCTACCCCCTGACTACCACCCTCTGCGTCCTTCCCCTCTAACCAGTTCTCCATCCATCTGACCAATCTTTCCCCCAACCCCAGTGCCTTCAGATTTGTTATCAACCTGCTGTGTGGCACTGAGTCAATGGTTTTGCTAAAGTCCAGGTATATGGTATCTATTGCCTGACCCTTGTCTACCACCTTCATGACATAGTCAAAGAACTTAATTAAGTTTGTTTGACAAGATCTTCCAGCCACAAACCTGTACTGCTTACTGTCATACAGATCATTCTCCTCCAACTTTTTTACCAGTCCCACCTTTAGTATGGACTCCATAAATTTGCACATTATAGAGGTCAGGGTTACTGGCCTGTAGTTGCCTGGGTCCTCTCTGGGACTGCTTTTGTGGAGTGGCACTACATTAGCTTTTCTCCATTCCATCAGCACCTCTCAACTGCCATCTGACCTGCCAGTTCATTGGCCAATTTCCTGAGTACCCTGGGGTGTATCCCATCCACTCCTGGGGATTTATCCACTTTTGGCACCATCAGTCCTTCTCCCACTCTATCTATTCCAATAACCCCTATTGGGTCTACCTCTGTTCTCTCCTTCCTGATCCCCACCTGTGTCATCGGCCCATCTTTTTCTTTCGTAAAGATTGAGCAGAGGTATTCATTTAAAACCTTTGCTTTTGCCCTGTCTTCCGTTACCAGTTCTGGTCCCTGTTTGAGTCTGATTATGCTGTCTTTTTTGTCCCTTTTCTCTATTACATAGTTTATTTTATTTTATTTTAGTCTTTGGTAAATGGCTAAGGCCCACTACAGGGCAACCTGGGAGGACTGGGTGGTTAACTGACTTGCTCAGAGTCACACAGTATGTAAGTGGAGGTTGTGAGAATCAAACCCAGGTCTGGTCTGCTGGATGTACGATGCTCTTTCACAGCTTGTTACTCTAACCTCTAGGCTCTACTTCCAGCCCTAGTTAAAGAAGGCATTTTCCCCCCTTTTTATCCCCTGCACTATGTGTAGTTCTTTCTTCACCTTGGCCTTCTGGAACTCTTGTTTTGCTATTCTGGTCAGTCTGTGAAATTCCTCCTCATCCTCATCTCTAGTAGTTTGTTTGCTCTGCCTATAAGCTGCTCTCTTTTTCCCTTATTGATCTAGTTACTTCCTTGCTGAACCAGCTAAGCTGTCTTGCTTTCACCTTCTTCCCTTTCACCTTTATGCAACTGCCATGGTCATTTGAATGGCGCTCTTGCTAGATCCCCATACTTACTATACTACCTACATACACTTACTATATTACCTACTGTGCACTTACTATACTACCTACATACATACACTTACTATACTACCTACTATGCACTTACTATGCTACCTACTATACACTTAGTATGCTACCTAGCCCTACCAACCTGCTGCCTTCATGGGCAGTATCCTTTCTCCCACACTACCTCACCCCTCAAACCATTACTGCCCCCTTGGGAACTATGAATCCCCTTACCTGTCCCAACTGTGTTTAAACCTGTTTAATGGTAGCTGTCCCCACCACTTCTACAAGAAGTCTGATCCATGGTTCCACCTCCCTCTTGATGAAGTAGAACATACTCATGTTTCTCTTGAATTTGCTCCTTACCAGCCACCAGTCATATCTTCTAGTGACTACATCCCTGTTTTGTAAAAATAGGTCCTCACTGTTCACCTTGTTTTTATCCCGAGAAACTTATATGTTTCAGTCATGACCCCTACCACTGCCTAGCCTCCAGCAAATACTTTAGGTCCTCCAGCTGTTCCTCACAGGATCTATTCTGCTGGACCTAGATCACCTTGGTGACTGATCGCTCTACTGATATTAGTCTGTCAGTGTCCTTCCCCAGGTGAGCGCTCCAGAACTGGGCACAGTACTCCAGATGTAGCTTCATTAGGGATATAATCTGAGTAGTGGATGCCTACATCAGCCCCTACTTGGATCTGCTCTGGAGACTGCTAAATTCAGCCTTTACCTTTGCTAGTTCTGCAAGTGTTGCAAACCTTCTGCATAGTGGGTAGCACTGAAATCTCCAGAGGGCCAAACTGAAACTGGCTGATTCCCCTGATGTTATAATTCTAATTAATTATTCATGAGACTAACAACGCTCCTGACTGGCTACTGGATTTGTCATTAATGTCTTCAAAATGACTGATCCAGCAGCCAACTGACACTGTGTGGCACTCATAGCTTAACTGAGGTAAAAATAAATGGAAAAAAAGAAAGCTGTTATTGTGATTAGAATTATAATTGCAGCCAGCCCACTGGCACAGTGGTAGCACTACTGCTTGCTACGCTGGTGACCCAATTTCAGTAGTGTGCCCAGGTCATCGGAGGGACAGCCGGGGGGGAGAAGGACTGAGCCCACGATGAGCCACTCTCCTTCTCCGGGAGGGGTGGGTTTCACTCCTTGCTGCAATACCGCCACCACCTGGGTGACCAGGGGTGGTGCTGGTGCAGTTGAGGAAGGCAGGCTAGAGGGGAGGGGTAGACATCAACTGAGGACCACAGTGGAAGTGCATCTCTACACATCTCCATCCCCTTGGTTCTCCTTGAGTGCTGACGTTGGCTGGGGAGAGACCAGAACAAAGAAAAACCCCATGGCTGGTCTAGTCAAAGGGCTCCCACACCATCAATTACCACAGAGGGACCAGGTAAAGGCTCTGGCTGCACGATCCCCCAAAGTCTCGGCAGTAAGGGCCACCTCCGCCCCACCCGGGGGGTTATCCAGGGTTCAAGTAGATTAGGGGCAGGGCACTATAGGAGAGATCCTTAGCCTCCTCAGCAGCATAGCCTGTGAGGTGCATTGTGGGACAAGAGAGAGGGACCAGCCATGGAGACAAGGGGATGTAAAAAAAAAATTATAATCACAATAGCAACCTCAAAGTCAGTCATATCCTTGTATTAATGACTGTCTGGAGGGAGGTGACACTCGATAGCACCTCAGGCCACCCATCCCCTCAACCAGTTGTTAATTCTTCAGAAATGACCTGCTCTTTGATCATTATTGCTTAACTATACCCCTTCCTCTAGATATGTAGTGAATTAGAACTTTACTGGTGAAGGTGGTGCAAAGTCAGAAATTTTGCACTATGCAGAGTTGCATGACATTTTCAGCCTCACCACCATCTTTGCGCAGTGAAGCTCTTTATTCAAGAACCATCCATCAGGCGGCAATGGGACTACTGCCCACAACACTAGTGTCCTGAGTTCAGGAATGAGCTCAGTCCCCGGTCTGCTGGTTCTGAGGCAGGTCATCCATCTGCGACATTGGAGGGCAGGCCAGGGGAAGAAGAACTGAGCATCCCAGGGACTGCTCTCCTTTTCCAGTGGGGGGGTGTAGAATGTCCGGCACACTACAGCCCTTTGGTGGAGGCTGGGAATTCCATCATGCCAGTGCCATGACCTGAGGAGGGCAGGGTAGACATGGGACATCATTGCATGTCCCCACCCCCAGGGATCTATGATGAAAAAATTAAAATTGCAGCTGCCTTATATGATGCCTTACCTCACTGGCTCTGATCACCCACTGCAACACTCCCATAGCTGACCTATTCCATCTCCACTGATCCAGCTCATGCTTACGTCCCACTCTGGGGGGCAGTCCATGGAGGCAAGGCTGTTAGATGCTCCTGCCAGAATCCTTCTCCTGTTTCCCACAAGTTTGCATTGGGAAGGTGGCCCCACCCTAGAGAGCAAGCCAGGGGTATCGACCCATGAGGAGGTAAGTCCCAGACAGGCAAGGAGGGAACTCGGGTGAGCAGGGGCTGTACAGCACAGGCAGGCATGCAGTGCAAAAAGTATACTAAAAAAAAAAGGAACGAGATCAGGCCATGAAGGGCCCTCTGGTGGGGGAGAATGATTGAACATCCCAACAGAACAATCAATCAATCAATCAATATTTATTTCACCAGGTGAAACACCATTGAGTAAAACTCATTTACAAGATGGACCTGGCATGCTCTCCTCCTCTGGAAAGGGAGGACTACATGCCCTCTATGAGATCCACTGGTGTGGCTAGAGACACCCATGGGGAAGGATGACTGCATGTCCCTCTGTGATATGGCAGTGCTGTTGGAGAGACCCATGGAAAAGGAGATGTGCAGGTCCCTCTGTGATACAGCAGTGTTGTTGAAGAGACCCATGGAGAGGGAGGAGTGCAGGTCCCTCTGCAATACGGCAGTGCTGTTGGAGAGACCCATGGACAGGGAGGAGTGCAGGTCCCTCTGCAATACGGCAGTGCTGTTGGAGAGACCCATGGACAGGGAGGAGTGCAGGTCCCTCAGCAATACGGCAGTGCAGTTGGACAGACCCATGGGTTTGAGGAGTGTGCATTTCTCTGTGTGTTAGGGCAGTGCAGTTTGAGAGACCCATAGGGGAAGGAAGATGCCTCTTGACATTGGTGAAGCATCATGTTTTGTATACACTTAGCCACCTTGATTTCCAAGCTGAGAAGCCTTGTGGATAAGGGAGAAACATTGAGATAAATCTCCAGGCTTCTGTGGCACTCCTGGACCCCGTACCTCTCTTGTGGCTACATCCTCTGGAAATGGATAATTGGAGAGGGACCCCTAACTCTCTGTGCTGGTTGGGGACACAGAAAGATGAAAGACCAGTGGAAAGGTACAGTAGGAGGGTGATGGGGGTCAGCAGTAGTGGCTATGCAGAGAGACCCTGCTGTAGGACAAGAACACAGTTCAAGTCACTCTGACTCTTCATTAGCCCCTGATGAAGAGTCAGAGTGATTCAAAGGACTGGGAAACTGTGTAAGTAATAATACCCTACAGTGCGGGTGGTATTGGGCTATACCAGACCACCCAGGGGCAGAATGAGGCATGATGCCTCTGCCTTTACTCAACTTCAGAAACCAGTTATTGTTTCATATACTCCACAAACCTGAATGTTATCACTTAAACATATGTAAATATCTTGGAGTATTAAATATTATTTTTATTTATAAAATTACAATAATAAATCTAGACATTTCATTGGCTGAGAGATGTCACCTGACTGTGCATTAAATCTCTATAAATGCATTGTCAGGTGTAAAATCTGATTTTCCTCCCCAAAACAAACCTACTTAGAGCCATCACACTAATACAAAAAGGAGAAGTGACAGCCAGTGTGATTTAAAGTGCCCAAGAGGGAACGGGTTTGGGTATGCACTGCATTAGATGTGCATGTATGCTACAAACTATTTCTGTCCGAGAACACAATCTGTGATAGTTGTTACCAGTTTTCACAACCCCTCAGGGATGTCTTACTATACCCCTGGGGCATCCATTACAATCCTATAATGCACACCCTGTCGTGGCTTATTACTTGCATACTTCATGCTTTCTGTGACTATGTCATTTTAGGTATAGATAACTGGGGTAAACTGACAAATGTGTGATTCATCTTCAAGAAGGCAGGCTGCATTTACCATATCTAATCTAAAGTGATTGCAACTGTAATAGAAGAGGTGGGTCATTTGCCTGTTCAGAAGGAGAACTCTACTGTGTTTAAGCAGTGGCTGTGGTGGGATTCAGACCTAAAGATACTCCAAGTGAGGTTGCAGAGAGTGGAGGCAGCACATGAAGGTAATCCTTTCAGGTGTTTGAGAGGTTTTGAAAACTGGTAAAAGCTGTCATAGGCTGAGTTCTGGGAGAGGACCAGTCTGTGACATACATGCACATCAAAAGTAGTGCAGACTTTGACTCACTCCCTCTCAGGCACTTTAAATGATACTGGTTATCATTTCTTCTTTTTGTATTAGTGTGATGTGTTTCTGGAGCCCCCCTGTTGTTGCCTAGCTTACACGCTTAGATTAAGTCAGTGCTACCTTGACTAATCACCTCAAGTTTTTCAATTTATGCTTCATTTCTTCCAGTCTAACTTTGCACCACTAATCACTAACAGAGGTTACTGCATTTAGCAAAAGGTCGAAATTTTTCTTATCTTTTCGACATACAGGAGGTCATAACTGATCACAGTACAATCAAAAAACACATCAAGCACCGTGGGAGGGACTAATATCCCTCTTTCTTATCTTTGCTGACAAAGGACTAATAATGGTATCAGTCATTGTGCCTTTGTGAGAAATAGGATTGCCACCCACACAATGGAATAGCTGCGGTTTTTGCCTGCCTGCTGCAGATTCCGTCATATAGGCAACATTTGGGAACTGTTGGAAATGCCTTGCAGAAAGTGTACCCTTTGCAATCATGATGAATCTAGCAAAAAACAAACAAGTCAACACGCATGAATTACACCCTTATGGTGAAAATGGTATTCAAAAGAATTTATGTCCTATTCCCACATAATTTGAATTTCAGAAATATATACTGTACTGGTTTATGCAGAATAATTACAGTAGTGCCTAACTGTGGAGTAGTTCACTGCCTTACTGACTACACAGGGTACCTCTCGATCGTTCCACATTATGAGGGATGTCCCTCATTTGACTGCTCAAAATTTGCTCTATCCCACATAGAAAATGTGTCACTCACACAAAGTGCTGTAGATTCAGATTTTAAAACAGAAATTCACAATACTCCACAATGCAAATGCAAACATTGAATAAATAAAGACACTGGTTTCCTCAATGTTCTGAGCATGTATCATTTTGTTTAAATAAGCGTCCTGGATTTTGAAGACCACTACCCTGCATTGTCCCACATTTTGAGTGTCAGGGTCTCACATTTTAGTGACACAATGTTAAGAAGGATAACTGAGTACACAGTCGTTACACAGTTTGCAAAGCATTTCTGTGAAGGGTCAACTATTCTACAGTGTATCAGCTCAAAGCAGAAGTGCATGTTTTGTTAAAAGGTTGACTCATGCTATTTTTTTTTATTTAATTTTAGATAATTACCTCCTGTCTTGTACAATACCCTTCTTTCCCAATTTTTTGTCTGCTTCACCCCTTTATTTTAGTTTTGTTAACATTTAATATACATGAAAGAGCATTCCTTTTTATATGCCTCAGTCCATAGTATGGTCTGGTGGCTCAAAGAGATGAGCTGCTGTATGCCTTACCTCTCACCATGCTGCCAACCTGTGTTGGGAATGAGCTCAGGACACTGAAGCATCTGCAGTGTGGGGAAGAGCTGGGAGTGGACCAAGCAGCTGAGAGGCAGCTCTCCTGTAGTACCCCCAAAGTATGGGGCACCACCAGGAAACTGGGAACCTTTCCCTCATGTGCAAATCTTTCTTTTCTTTTTTTCTCTCACTCGTTCTTTCCTACATTCCACCCCCTCCTTCCTCGCAGTCCCACCGACCCCTCCCTATCCCTTTGTTTAGTTTTGCACTGTTCTGTGCTGGGAAGGGGAGTAGGGGGCAGGAGACCATCTCTAAAGGACTTGTAAGGGCCAAGCTCCAGGCTGAATGCCAGGGCCACCCCTGCCCTAGAAAAAGGCTGGGAGTGGCTTGTATGGGTAGTCAGTGGCATACTGAGGAGGGTGGAGGATGCAGGGAGCACAGACAAAAGAAAGAGGTACCTACATGGTGTCCATGGTTCCCTTGGTGTTGCTCCCCTCCAGATCCAGTCTGGGGTGGCAGCAGCGGCAGCAGCAGCAGCAGAATCCACTGGGTGGGAGCCCAGCTCCCCAACATGCTTTATTTCCCTTCCCCCAAGTCCCAAGTGGCATGGGGGGAAGCTTCAGGCAGCTGGACCAAATGGTGCTGCACAAAATATGTCCGGGCAGGAAAATGCACCCTGGACCTTTAGTTCCCCCACCCAGCAGCCATGCAGGCTGGAAAGGAGCTGTGTGGAAGCACAACTCCCAGGCCAGGCACCTGACCTCCCGGCCAGCAGTACTAAAATCCTAGGCCGTGGTGGTAAGTGGGCCAAGTGCCCAGCCTTTTCTTTTGATTTTGTTTTACTCACACCATAGGCAGTGGGGGGGAGCCAGAGGCACCTTAAAGGAGAAAGGGGACACCAGGGAGCAGAGTACCCCTGAAGCAATAGGGGCACTGTGTGGCATGAGCCCCAGGGGAGGCTAGTTAGGGGGCTAGGTCAATAACCTAGGGGAAGCAGAGCCTATGTAGACCTCTCCCATGGAGCCAGACAGGGAGTGGGAAGGAAAAAGCCAGGAAATGTGATTTAAAAGTCTGAAGGCCCAGAGGGCAGGGGAAAAGAGAATGCTCTGGGTATGGCCAGAGCCCAGCAGAGTTAGTGTATTTTATTCTGTTTGTTGGGAGCAGAGCACTGCTGGCATTAGAGGGGCACTACATGGTTAAAGCCCCAGGGAGAGACAGATGGGTTGGCCAACTCTTTTGTCTTGCTGTGGTGCCATTGGTGCCAGGGGCAGGGCCAGAGGCAATGGCAAATAGCCATCCCTGGCCAAAAGAGGCTAAGCACAAGGGAAAAGGGTTCAGGACAGGGAGCCCCATAGGTCCTGCCACCGGGAGGGTTATGACCTTTAGGGAAGGGGGTGAGCTCCACAGAAATAGCCCATGTGGAACACCTTCATAGGTGCAGCACCCTTTGGGGGAGGAACATTGTTTGGTGGCCTCAGGTTGCCCATGGTGAGGGTTGTTGGAGCATCACCTAGGACGAACTGTGCTGTTGCCTGCCTAGCACCACCTAGAGACTGCATTTTCAACAAAAACTGAACTGTCTGTTTAGAAATCCAAACTGTGTCCTTGCTGCTGAGCCATTATCTTACTGCACCCTGGTGTACCTGACTTCTAGCTTCACCATTGTTGCCCAGAGCAGCTTTGCCAGAGCCTGATGCTGACCCAGAGAGCTCCCTGGCCCATCCACCATCTGCAACAGAACCACCTCCAGCCTTTGTTGAAGTCCTGCCACAAGTGTTTCAGCATCAGCCCTGTGATTTTAAGTGGTAGAGAGACACTAATGAGGTATCCAGTAGTAAGTCAGCTTAGGAACCGCCCAGCTGAAGCTCAAGGGACCTCAGTTGACATCATCATGCCCTATTATGCGTAACACATCAGTCATCCATAAGACGCATGCCTTCGTCACTTCGAAGAGGCAGCCCGAAGATCATCCCATCTGCAGTCACCTTGTTGAGAGGTCATCTGGGGCTGGGGACCTGCCAGTAGCCATTGCTTCTAATAGTCCAGAGAATCATTGGCTGACCAACAGTCTTCAGCTTCTCGCCTGGAGCTGTACAGGACTGGCAAGTTTTTCCTTGATAAGCTGGCAGTGTTTCTCTTTGTGTTCTGTTCATCTGGGGGACACCCCATTATGGCCTGTTTACAAACATGTTTTGTGGGGTCAATGCTCACCTGCTAATCAGCCGACTCAGAGAAAAGCCCAAGCTTGGTTCATCAGTTGTTCTATCATCTCGGCCATGTGCATGCAGGAATTGGACTAAAAGGGGTTAACCCCCTGTCCTTGGTTTGACCAATTGTTGGTCTCAATCACATTGTTTTGGTGTTTATGTTTATTATCCAGTACTGTTGTAAAAAACAGTTAGCTCATTTTTATTGTCCCTTACAAATAAGCAGTTTGTATCTTGGTCACTGAATAAGCTTCCTGCCTCTCCTTCCAGATTCATCTGGCCTGTCCTAAAATGTCTTAGGGATCCTTTTGTCCTGCCACAATCCTCTTCCAGATAGGGCTGGCTGACTGACTCTACCCTTGGCTGCCACCAGATGGAGGCCTGGTGATAGCGCTGCTGTATGAGCGGCAGATGAAAGTAGGGGATGGGGAGCCACAGTTTTGTGATGCATATGCAGCCTGTGCCACCATGGCAGGGAGGGAGAAAAAATCCAGAGGCAAACTATGGCAAGGCAGGCATTAATTAGGCACTACACGCTGAGCCCTCATTCACCCCACCACCAGGATATACCTGCTGGTCAAACTGGTTTATGCCTTTGTGGGGGAGGATAGCATTCCCTCTCCTAGCCCTGCCTGTGGTAGGAAATCTGGTGGGATACCAGGACCATCCGGTGAGTGTAGGGAGGTGGTGGATGGTGGGATTGGTGGAGCAGGGCATATTGGAGCCCAAGCCTGCCTCAGCCACGGTGGAAAGGAAAAGCAGATGATTGAAATAAAATATTCCTCACTCCAGGTTCTCATATTATACCAAGTTGTTTTTGCATACATATTGTCCCATAAGGAGAGGGAGCACTGTCCTCTGCTCTCCAGTTTATTACAGTCACGTAAAACATGAGGTTAAACAATAGGTGTTCAAAAACAACAGAGAACACTGACAGAAACCTGCACAGATCCATATTTGATTGAATGAAATGCCATTGGCCATCACCCTGGAACAGCGACTAAGCCTGTTTAAAACCCTACTCCATGCAGAAATCCTCTCCCACTCCAACTGTAACTGTGCCTAGTCCTTCTCCCCCTTGCCTGTGACTATAACCTTTTGATTTCTGTATATTGTTATTGTACATGCTGGACTTATAATAATTTGACACGGGTTGGTCCATTCCACCCTTGAACTGTAACTTGTCTTCACTATATGCCTCTTATTGAATATACTGTTTCTAAACTTGCAATGTATGTATTCTGGCGTGTTCGCTGTATATTTGTTATTGTATATCTTGTCATTTCTTGTAATGTATTTATATCTGACATGGAGCCTTTGCAAAGGAGTCCTTGACTCAAAGGTTGTAATTCTGATTCCTTCAATAAATAAAAATAAATAAATAAAATATTCAATGGAGCACTTATTTCATTATTTGAAATGCAAAAAAAGTGACAAAACAAACCCAAATTGGGTAAAAAAGGGTACTGTAGAAGACATGAGATAAGGGGCAATAAAAAAAAGAATACAAAAGTATAGATATATATAATTAGGTATAACTTTTCTCTGCCAGCATGCACTGCTTCAGAATAGGTAATAGAATATTAAAGGCAGGCAGGCAGCCAACATAAAGTGTTGGATTTTCTTCCAGCCATAATAAAACATATTTTTCCATTTAGAAAAGTACTACTTATTTGTTTATCATTGAACACGCACACACAAAATTTGCTTTATTATCTGGTTTATTGCGTTGTAAAATCCCACTCAGTCACTTACAAGGAAAATAATGAAAGCTCTCATAGGAAAACATTAATGTTCATGGTGAAGATAATGTCAAAATGCCATTAGTGTTTCTAAGGCAAACATCAAAAAAAGAAAGAAAACATCATCGTGGCCATGTAAGACAAACATCATGCTGTGACTGGGACATAAGGTTTCCTGAAACTCTTTAATTGACCTTGGTGAAGATTAAATCTGTCACAGCACATTTACTTTACCCTCTGTCTAGACTCTTTGCTATCTTTCCCCTTAAAAAGTCAGCCAGCTATCTTTACATTGAGTTACCATATATTGAGTGACCTTGGTGGTGGCCTAATCCGTCTTGGCAGATCCCAGATAAAGTAAACATGCAGGAGAGACAGACCAGCTGCTTTCTGCTATTGATCACTGCTTTGACTGAAGGCCCATGATGAGCAGAAGGTAAATTCAAGTTGTAACTTCAGCAATGAAAAGAACAAAACAGAAAAATACATCCAAAAGCAGTTCATAGATGGATGAAGGATTGTTCTATTTTTTAAAAACTATCAGCTAAATGGATTGTACACTTTTTTGGAGTTGGCAAGACAAAGTAATTCAATAAAAGTATTAATCAGTAAAAAATAGTTGCTTAATATTAAAAGTTGTCACAGGTTGTTGGGGTTTTATTAACCATTTTTACAAATATCTTTCTGTTCATTTAATTTTTTTATAGTGGTAAATAGATAAGCAAGTTGCCTGTTTTCCCATGTGACCAGTTACATGTAACAATAATTACAAGGGGTAAAATATAAACTGATAATTACTCACGCTAATAAATTGCTCATAACAAGTACAAGTTTGAGATACACAGATGTTAAAGAGGGAAATTTGATAGCCTTATCTTCACAATTCATTTAACTAAGCTCATTGTTATGGGATCAGCTCAGTCAGTGAAGAGACAGTACAGCCCATCTGTAGCTATGTACAGTAAGTACTGAACTACAGTACAGAACATTAAGGAAATACTGTTAGTCTGCAAACCATGGTAATCCCTGGTTATTTTGTCCTTTAAAGGGGTAAAATGGTAACCAGAGCCTACTGTGTCGGATGTCCTCCACGGTTCAATGCTGGGTCCAATTCAGTTCTCATGCTTCATCAGTGAGTTAAGCTGTGGGTCTGAGAATGTCTGCTTCCACCTACAGATGGATGACACTATCTTGTATACCACATGAGGAATATGCCCACAGTCTCAGCCTTGGTAAAGCAAGGATGGAGTTTGATCTTTCCTTGTAAAAAATAATCTGACACTGAATAGAGACGAAACCCAAATGAAATTAAACTTTATTTATACGGCGCCTTTGAAGTTTGAAGTTTATTGTTCTAGGAATTAATACCTTTGAGCCAAGGCTCTTACAAAGGTTCCATGTCATTAAGTATAAAAACATAGTAGACAGCGTTACAAACAATCAGTAAGCCATTTAACAAGGCCACAACTTAAACAGTAACATGTATGTACAGAAAAGAAAAAGGAACTCAGAGGCAGTGTCAAGGGCAAGGAATAATGATTGGAGATCTTGAGAGGGAAAAGAGGGAGAAATAAGAAGTTTAGGAGCAGACAGAACCGGTCAGTGGTACTCAGGTTGTCTTTGTCAAAGAGGAGACCATGGTGGTTGAGTGAAACAAATGTAAGTGCACTTTGTGGGATGAGACTTTTGTCAAAGCAGTCACAGGAGCTGGAGGCTGTGAGGTGAGTGTAAAGTATGGATTTGAAAGCTCCCAATGTCGTGGAGGATAGGGAGGGCAGGTTAAGGGCATTATACCAGGAAGGGGCACGGTATGTAAAATATCCTTCTCAAACCAAAGTGCTTTACAAAAATGTTAAAAAATAAACAATAAATAAATACAAATCCATAAATAATTTGTACGACACTAAATCTAAGCTCCAATTTACAATCAATTATTAAAATTAATCTTTGACCATAAATAGTATTTTTTGAGTCCCAGTGGAAACTCAGATTCACTAACAACTGCCAGACTTGTCCGCAGTGCCAGTGGGTAGGAAAGATTAGGAACAAGGCTAAGGAAACTTTGATTCCTCTGCCTATAATTGAAGAGTCATTTTGGTGATCAGCTGAGGACATTATGGGACCACTCAGCATGCCATGTTGTGTAGGCAAGGGGTACATTTTGGTGGTCATGGGTTATGCCACAAGGTACACGTAGGCCATGGCAATGTCTTCCATTGAGGTGTCAAAAGTGGCCAACAAACTGCTAAGGATATTTAGCTGGGGGAGGTTTTCCCCAGGAGAGTCTGTGAGACCAGGGTACCCATTTTATTTCTGCCCTAATGGTTCAACTTTGGGAGAAGTGTGGGGTGCAGCAGCTCTGACAGAGCATTTTAATGCTTTTCATCAGTCTATACTAATGGCATTCATCAATTAGCATGTAGGAGAATTGGACAAGTTCTTACCTCATCTCTTATTCACATGTAGTAAAGTCCCCCTGGAGTCTACTGGGTTCTCACCTTTTGGGATCTTGTTTGGCCATAGGGTAAAGGGTCCCTAGATTTGGCAAGGGATGAACAGGAGGGTGAGCTTGCAGTACATCCTGAATTTCAGATCAGAACTCAGTGAGCTCAAGAGGTTCATCCAGGAGCACCTAATCACTGCAAAACAGAGATAGAAGATGTGATAAGACCATGGGGCCAGAGTCCAGAAGTATGAAATCAGACAATGGGAGATGGTACTCATTCCTATCTAACAGAATAAACTACAGGCAGCTTGGGAGAGTCTGTATTCTGTGGTCAGGAGGATGAATGATGTTAATTACATGGTGGAGTAATCCAACAGAAGGTGCAAGCAGCAAGTATACCATGTAACCATGATGAAGGCCCTACAGTGACCAGGAAGAGATAGTCCTGGTTGTGTGCAGCTATCTGGACAAAGAGACAGAAGCCAATCCACCAGTGATCTCCTTGGAGTGATTAAGGTAGACTCTTCAGTGGATGCTGTCACCCTCTCAGAGTGGCTGACACTGTTCCAAGCTTCTGAAATAATTGTGGTGCTGCATATACTGTATTTGGGGAAATGTTTACTGGGAAATCAGAGTGTACCACACTGGCAGAGCAACATGTGCACACGGTGTCCCATGCTTCACTGAGGTAGTCACCTTACAGAGTCCCTGAGGGAGTGAAGCATACCATTGAGGGGGAGATCAAATAAATGTTGGTTATTAAGGTAAACCAGGAGTCCATTAGTCATAGCCGCCCCAGTGGGATTGATCGCCAAGAATGATGGGACTATGAGGTTCTGCATTGACTACTGCAAACTCAGCAGTGATACAGAGTCAGATGCATATCCATGCCCCAGATGGATGAGGTCCTAGAGAGGTTAGGGGGAACTAGGTATCTAACCATCATAGACCTGACAAAGGGCTATTGGTAGGTACCCATGACCCCTGAAGATAGAGAGAGAGGTTGGCCTGCATCACTCCTATTCAAGTTCCAAAAAAGGGTATTCAAGATGAAGAATGTGCCAGCCACCTTTCAATGGCTGGTGGACTGCATTCTGTATAGGGCAGGATTCTTTACTCTGCCACAGATAGGAGATATTGTCATCTGCAACCACACATGGGAAGATAATGTCAGGCATGTGATCGAGGAGTTTTAACAACTGAAAGCTACAGGGCTTGGAGTCATGGTGGAGAAGTGCTAAACTGGGGTGGTAGATGTGCCATACCTTGGGCACAGAATGGGGAATGAGTGCATGTGGCCTGAGGCAGTAAAAACTGAGGTCCTGCAGTGATTGGTTATTCCCAACACAAAAAGGAATGTACAGGCCTTCCTAGGGATGGGAGTGTACTATCAGACGTTTGTGCCAGTCTTCAGTAGTATGGCTACATTCCTGTCTGATCCCACTAGGAAGAAGATGCCAGAAAATGTTCAGTGGATGGATCACTGTGAGACAGCATTTTGCCAGCTGAAAGAGGCATTGTATTGGGCACCTGTGCTTGTAAACCCTGGCTATTCTCTTAAGTTCATTGTGCATGTGAATTCATCTGATCACAGACTTAGAGTGGTTCTGAGTCAGGTCACACACATGGGGGAGGAACACCTAGTCATGTACCTGAATTGGAAGCTGCTGCTCAGAGAGGAGGCCTTTGCTACAATTGAGAAAGAGTGTCTGGGTATTGCCCAGGCTCTGCAGAAGCTGCAGACTTATTTGTATGGGGAGCATTCACACTGGTCACTGACCACAACCCCCTCACATGGCTGCATAGGATTAATAGGGAAAAAAAACTGTGAAGCTGGAGTCTGGTGGTGCAGTCCTGTAAGATGGACATTAGGAACCACAGTGAGTCACAGCATGGCAATGCAGATGACTTGCCTAGTAAATAACCAGTGTCCCAGTAAAGGAGGAGCTTTAATTAATTAATGAATTGTTAAACCAGAGAGGCAACTGTGGGCGTAGCATGTACAGCAAACCTGCTAACATAAAAAACATAATTTAGAGTTTCTAAATGATTGTTTACATTTTTCTAGGAGATGGGGTATACCAACTATGCATTTTTTTATTATTATCATCTATGCCTCCATATTTCTCTAATACCTAATTGTGCTCCCCACCCTCCTGTCCTGTGTCCTCTCCGAGGCTTCCTCTGTCCCTCATCTATCCCTTAGCACCCTGCCTGTACCCTATCTCACCTCACCTACCACACTCCCCTTCTACCCTGTTACACTGTTTTTTTTCTTTTTTTTTAACTCACTGTTTATCTTGTTACTTATGGCATTTTATGTAATATACCATTACCTAACAATTGTCCTCATTAGTACTTCCAGCTACTATTACTAGACTCATTATACACCACAAAGGAATTGAACCACTGTTTCCAAACTGTTCTCCACTTATGACTACATTTAACTATTTTATCTCTATATTGTATAATATTATTGATATGTTAAGTTGTGACTGTTCATATATTGTATATCCTGTGTTCCTGTGCTAACCAGGTCCATCTTGTAAATGAGCTTTGCTCAATGGTGTTTGCCTGGATAAATAAAGATGTGATTGATCGATTGATTGATTGACTGATAAAGTATTTCAACTGAGGTTGCAGGTCTGGCAGACACTTAAAATTACATTTTTCTATAGTCCAAGCCTCTGGGCACTCAACTGAGAGTGGCTGTTGTTTAAGCAGTCCTTTCCCAGTCCTGTAAAGGCTTTTTGTTTTACTTAAACATCAATGGCTGCATCCCTTTCCATCTAAAGAGGCAATGTTTTGACCATAAACAAATGGCTTGTACACCTAAACATCACCCTGCCAAGTAGTTAGCCTGGATAACACAATAACCAAGCTCCAATCCACAAAACCAGTTTGAACCATTTTGGGGATGAGAATGATCCTGAAAGATCAAAGGAAGGTTCAAGGTGTGATGTTAGACAGATATGTCTGATAATGTGGGTATAGTGGGCCAGTTAGCCAAAGATATTCTTGTTGTATGCTTGACCTGAGAAATCAGTTGTGTTTGGAACATTGAAATGGTAATGTCAGAGGTTTGAGTCTGCCATAACTCTAAATTTTAATCATCTTTTACTCTTCTAAGAAATTTAGTTAGCATTGATTAGGTTTTTCCATCTTGTGGAGTACAGCTTAAGTATAGGGATACTCTAGCTGCCACCCCTTTAAGAACACAAGGCCACTGTAGGAGGTTAGGGTCATTATTATAAGTTGTATGCTAATTTCTGCTTAGCAGGGGCTAGAAACACCTTTTAGTCAGTCAGTCTGTTTCTGAACCTCATGATGAGATGAAGTTAACTGCAGATCTCTACAGTTTATGAATAAACCTGCTTGTTTATTATGTTATGCACCTGTCTCAGTATTTCGTACAGTTCAGCAAGATGTCTCCTGCAGCAGCAACAGATGGGCCTGGCAGAACAGAAAGAAGGTTAGGTTCCTTAGTGGCAGACCAACACCAAAATGCCACACATGGTAGAGAATGTAGCCCTTTTTCTGTCCAGACCCTATCTCACTTGTCTGCGTCACTGGGAACTGCACCAATCTTCACCCCAGTATGCCTGAATAGTCTGAATTATACTAATACCACAGTCATGGCTGCATGTAAAACAATGAATTGTCTCCTGTTTGTACAGCAACCTGCAGCCATCCTCTAACACTGTGCACTGTGAGACATTTGTATACACTTGCTAACTAAAAGAACTGCAGTGCCAGAAGTTAAATCCTAAACCCCTATGCTCCATGGAGCTCCAAACTGTAGCCATCCCAGCTCCTACCTCATGGCAGGGCTTCCTTCAGAATTGTCCCTGTTGCCAAATAAGCAAATGCCACAGATTTAAACTGCAGCCACTGCCACACTGCCTCTTGCAGTAGGGATTACAGCTACAGAAAAGAAAACACATTTACAAATTAGCCCTCCCTGCTGCTGCCACTTGACTGCGGCCCAGCAACAACCTGCCGCTCTCTACTCCCCCCTCCTCGACTTCAGTGCTAGATGTCTCTCCCTCAACCCCATGGAATAGAAGCCATTCTAGAAGGAACTGCTCCAATTCACACACACAAAAAAAAAAAGAAAACTGCTTAGCCTGCCATCTGATCCCTCCTTTCTTCTGAGGATTGCCTTGCCACTGCTACTGAGCAATCCTCTGGAGGGGCTGCACCATTACTTTCTCTCCAACAGCCTCATAGGTCCACTCCCACCAGACCACAAGCCTCCTGCCCTCACAACTGTAGTTCCCAAACACAACAGCTGCTCCTTACTGCCTCCTGTCATTCCCCACAGGTGGGGATACACTACTGCAGTTGAAGCACAAGCCTCCCTTCCCAAACAGGTCGGGACCATACTGAAACCTTTCAACCTGGCTGATCCACACAAACAGAGCTACCAAAAATACCTTGGCCCTCCAGCTTGCTTCCCTATGAAGCTTCTTACCCTCCACTGCAGCACCAACACAAAATCCTTTCCCCACTCCTACAGGACTACAATGCTGGACACACAGAGCAATCCTTCTTCCTGCTTGGTTCACTTTAGAAAAGGGAACCATACAAATAATAAAATAAACAGAGCAAAGAAAGAAAAGACCATAAAACACAAGCAGTGAAGAGCAACAAATAAATACAGAGGGTATAAGAGCTCTGTGGTCAGATGGCAGCACAAATCAAAACAGGGCACAGTATAAATATCGGGGGCAAGGAAAAAAGCAAAGAAGGGCACACAAATACCCAAATGAATCACTTGGGGTAGAACAATAACTATTCCAGTACAAAGCATGGGAGACTGGAAAAATAATAAATAAATAAAATAAATGATCAACAGCTCCATAAATCAATTGGAGAGCAGCACACCAATACAGACAATCCCCCAGCATTTTGTCATTCACCACAAAAAGAAATTCCCACCATTTCAGTTGGGGAAGAAGCACAGCAATGCAGCAATTGCCATTTTGTCCCTTGCAAAGCAGTCTCATGGCAAGAAGCCTCCATCTTGTGTGCAAAAAACAACAACACAGGAAGTGACCCTTTTCCCCTGCAGCTGGCAGCCATCTTGCTACAGTCAAGGAATACAGGAACTGTATGTTAAAGTTGAGTGGCCATCTTGTAAACGGCACTAAAATGACCTCACTCCATAGAAATTAATGGTAAACCTATTGAAATGAATGGACACTGCAACAAATAGCTGATTTTTACAACAAAACCTTTATTTAAATAACAGAAAACACATATTTGAGTTGGAATTGCTTATTAAGATATCATTTGATGGACTTTGGTTACAAATAATTGTACTTTTGTCTACAAAGATATTTACTTCTCAGCATTTCATCTACTCCACAACGTCCCTTCTCCTGCATGACGACAAATCCTTCTCACCCCTACAATCTTCGCTCAGTGAGACAAAGCTTTCCTTCAAACACAATGTCAGCTGAAGATGCTGATACGGGCACCATAGTGTCTGGAGTTCCACCTTCACCCACCTCAAGGGCATGGGGCTACAAAATAGAAACCAACCTGCATGACATCCAGTCTTCCATCTCAGCCCAAGGAGCACAAACCATGCAAGCCATTCAAGATGACCTTGCCTACATTAAGACTATTTCATCTCAGTCCATGGTCCATACCAGTCTACAGCTAGTACCCTTGTCAGTCTTACCACACAAAGGCACTGTCAACTGGCTCAAGCAATTACAAGCCTGGATTTCCTTTCATGGTTGGACTGCTCCTTTCCATATTTCCAATGCCATGCACTTGCTTCTGAGTGGGGATGCCATTTCATGGTTCAGCACACTTCCAGAACAAATCAAAGGATATACTGCCACCCTGTATGCAGCTTTTAAACACCATTTTCTCCAGGCACATCCACCTTGGTTATTCAAATAACAGCTGTGGGAGCGTACCATGCAACCCTCTGAATCTCTAGAAGCCTTCATAGTGTACACTGAGTTTCACTGCAGACACCTGCAGAAACCTGAGAAGGAGCAAATCACAACCTTTGTCTGTGGAGTCCTTCCTCAACTCCATCTTTATGTAATCCAACAGAAACCAACAACCTGGATGGACACAATCCAAGCTGTTTGACTCACACAAGAGTCCATATCAATGTCCCAGGCCACCGCTGTACAAGCTCCTCAGTAGTCACAGCTATCCACACTTGCAATATGTGTCCAGCAGCAGCAATCAATGATAGACACGCTCACCAGAACTGTCAATAGTCTGCACCTCGGCTTAGCTGCTTCATCTATTACCTCTGGCAAAGCTCTACAACCATTTTGCCAGCCAAGTGACCCACCTCCACCTTCACATGAGCCTGTGACCTGCCAGTAGTGTGGTTTCAGAGGACACACTGCTGCTGTCTGCTGAAAGCTAAAGTATCACAACAGAAATAAGGGAACCAAAGATGCCCACCACAGCACAACCCACAAGCTGGTCACAACTACTGACCACCCCTCTGATTCTTGCACTTCAAACCAGCTGCATCCCAAACTGCTAACTCTGACACACTCTCACTTCTAGGGGCAAAGGTATCTGTCATCAGATCACCAGTCCTAGCAAACTATGTCCCTGTAACCATTTGAGACTGGTCCACACATGCCTTGGTTGACACTGGAGCAGAAATCTCAGTTATCAATAGCAATGTTCTGGATAACCCAGCTATTTTTTGTTTACTCGGTGTCACTGTAGCTGACCTAAAGTACATTATCACAGCAACTACCTATCATAGCCATGGTCCATCTCAGGCTACACTTTGGCTCACAGCACACCACTGTCAAGTTCTACCTAGTGCCTGATCTACAACCTGCAGTGATTCTTGGCCTGGACTTCCTCAAAGTTCACAAAGCCATCCTAGACTTTGCATCAAACAAACTGTTGCTAGATCCTCGAAGACAACTCACAACTCTAGACTCAGTCACAGTGCCTCCTGAGATAGAGATGATATGATTGCTAAAATTTGAGGTGAACCACTTCCGCAAGGTGTTGTTGGCATTATCATGGGATCCTCCACTCTGCATTCCTCAGGTCTTCTTCCAGAAAACACTTTGTCTGCAGTACATAGCAGCACAGTATTCCAAAAATGCTGCAATTTCACAGATGAGCCAATGGTCATCTCAAAGGGTGCCAATATTGGAAAGTTTGTCTGCTTGTTTACAGGGGACCAGCTCCATCTTATGCAAGAACATCAGCCTGGTTCCATCAGCTCTACTCCTGTCAGTACTATCACGACCACTCCAGCAGCCCCAGAGTTACTACTCAGTCAGTGACTATCCTCTTTAAAACTTTCAGCATCTCCAACAGAGAAACAGTAGGTTTTGAAATTCCTGGAGAATTACCCAGATGTCTTTGCTAGTTCAGATAACATGCTTGGATACTGTGATACCCTGCAACACACCATCGAGGTGCAGCCCAACCAGAAACCAATCCATCACTGAGCCTAAAAGGTGGGGCAGAAACAAGTCCTACAGGACATAATCAAAGACATGCTTGACCAACACATTATTAAAGAATCTAGAAGTCCCTGGGGTGCACCTTGCCTGCTGATGGTAAAGAAGGACAAATGATATCACTTTGTGGTAGACTACAGAAAGCTCAATTCCTACATGGTGCCGGATGCTTATCTCTTACCTACAACTAAAGATGACCTAGAGAGTCTTGGCATGGACAACCCAGCTTACTTCACCACTTTAGACTTTCACAGTGGGTTCTACCAAGTCTCCATTGATCCAGCTTCTCATCCATGCACAGCCTGATGTTGCCGCTTAGACCTGTTTCAATTCAAATATCTGCCTATGGGACTTCAAAACAGTCCAGCCACATTTCAATAAATTTTGGAAGCCGTACTGCATCAATTGTCTTCTAAATCTTGTCTAGTCTACCTGGACAATGTTAGTGTCTTCAGCAGAAATTTGCCAGAGCACCTACAACATCTCAAAGAAGTGTCTGAATGTCTCAGGCAAGCCAGTCTCACGCTTCACTCTGAGAAGTGTTGTTTTGCACAGCAACAAATTCATTACCTGGGACATGTTAGTTCTCAAGGCATCTCTCCAGACCTTCACAAGCTCTCAGCAGTCAAAGACTTTTGAGAACCTAACAACCTCAAAGACATTAGAGCTTTCCTAGGCTTGTTGGGGTACTACAGAAAGTCCATATGTAACTATGTCAAGATTGCAGCTCCACTGTATGCCCTCACCAAAAACGGATGTGAATATACATGGACTTATGAATGCAAAGAGGCCTTTGAAACCTTAAATAAGAATTAATCTCTTCTCCAGTATTGGCCTACCCAAGGTTCCACCAATAGTTCAAACTCTACTCAGATGCTAATTCCTTTACAGTAGGTGCTGTGCTATGCCAAATACAAGATGGAACAGAATGAGTTGTTTCCCATGCTGGGCACTCTGTTTTCTCAGCTGAGCAGAACTATGGCATCACAGAAAAAGAATGTCTAGCCATGGTATTTGCCATAAAGAAATGTGACTGTTACCTTCGCTACTCCTCCTTTACAGCTATCATTGATCACGCTACCCTCAGATGGTTATTTGAAATGAAGGAGCCAGTAGGCAAATTCTCCCAATGGATCACCATGCTGCAATGCTACAACTTTGAAATTCAGTACAGACCAGGTCGAGTTCACTCCAATGCCGATGCTGTAAGTCAGAGATGATATCCCTCCAAATCATCCACAACAGAAGAACAATTATGTTTACAAGCTCTTCCTTTCAATGCCACAGATGTGCTTCCTGTGGACACTTCTACAGCACCTCAAGGAAAAAAGCACCAATCCTCACCTACTACAAGTGGCTGAAGAGCTTCTCACCTCCTCTACTTCAGATGTCTCTCTGGCGATGGTCAAAATGCAACAAGGAGCTGATATTCAATTCACAGACATAATCACATAGAGTCTGGAACCTTACCACAACAGAACCAACATCACCAGGATGTATTTTGCTTGCTTTTCAATACTTCCTCAATGATGGTGGGCTTTTCCACATTTGGACCAAGGAAGGAAAGGGTCATCGCGTGGATAGAGCTCACGTACACTTAGTTGTGCCAGCCTCTCTAGTCAACAAGGTTCTTCAACCCACTCGTGCCTCTCCACTTTCTGGAGGTCATATGGGAATCCACAGAACTCTTAGAAACATAAGAATTCACTTCTTCTGGCCTCACATGAACAAGGACCATGTCAGGTTTGTCAAATCCTGCCAGCCCTGCTCCCAAAGAAAGTCTCCTGCTAAACTGACAAAGGCACGCCTCATTTCAATGCTTGTAGCCACTGAATCATTTCAAAGAGGCAGCACAGACATTCTTGGGCCTTTACCCACATGCTCTGACTCTAGCAACAAATACATCCTTGTTTTTGTGGACTGTCTTACAAAGTATTTGTAACTAATTCCCCTAAAAGACATTACAGCTTCCACAGTAGCAAATGCTTTCCTCAACACTGTCATTTGTTGTCACAGTACCCCCTTGTACCTGCATTCAGACAGAGGCATTAACTACCTTTCAACCATCGTGCGTGAAACATGCAAACTTCTCGACATCAAAAAGACCCACACACCAAGTTATCCACAATACAATCGACAAAGTGGAAGAATGATGTCTATCATTCTCAGCACACTATCCAAGTACCAGGCTGAAACTCATGATACTTAGAATCATTTTGTTCCCTTTGTGCAATTTCTCTACAATGCCAGCCCTTGTGTTGACAGTACGGAGTACACACCGTTTTTCTTAGTCCATGGATGCCACCCAAGAACTTCACTAGACAGGGTTCTCTTGCTGCTTGAGGTTCCAAAGTCAACTTCTCCCTTCATTATTCCTTTGCTGGAACAGCTTGAACTTGCCAGACATGTTGCAGTCAACATGTTGGGCCAGAGAAAATCTGCAATGCAGAAAATGCCAGCAGCCAAGTTGCACGAGCCTTTATTTTTCACTGGGGACATTGTCTGCTTGTATCAACCTATCCTACTGCTGGGCACCACCAAGAAACTTCTTTGCCCTTGGAGTGGTCCCTTCTACATTGTAGAAAATCTTTCTCCTGTTCACATCCTCTTGTGAAGCAAGTTCGATGGAAAGCTGGTACCCAACAAAGTCCACATCAACTGGCTGAAACATGGGTATCTGAGTGACATCCTCCCAGATGATCCCAGTTCTCCAAACAATGAAGCTGAACTTGAACTTGCCATACTCTCTTAAGCTGAAATTTCTTCAGACAACATGCGACCGGTTTCTCCAGATCCCCACATTCCTGAAACTCTTCAGCAGGATCCTGTTTGCCTGATCAGCCAGATGAACATCCTGGGATTTCTCAGTCGTCTTCTTCTTCTTCTTCTTCTTCTTCTTCTTCTCAGGACTCTCTCATTCTCACATGGCTGCACCAGATTGAGAAGATTCTTAGAAAGAAGTACACCAATGGATCCTGGACTTATCATGTCAAGTAGTGCAGCTTTGACAGTGTGCAGAACTCCTGGTTCACTTTTAATTACCTGATCCCATCTTGTAAGGAACTAGTCCAAGCCATACAAGCCTCCATTCTCACTGACCAGAAAAATCACAGGAAATTCTGACCGTTTTGTAACTTGACTCAGTGGTGGTACTTCTTGTGTTCATTGTACATATAACCATCTGCAATTAAGTTTTTTTGCTGGTATTTCTGTGTCATTATAAATGTTAGTGTTCTGCATTCTGCAACTGTTAATTCACTGTTTAACCTGCATTGGGTATCCTCCAGCTGCTACCCTTCCCTTCCTTCCCTTTTCCATTCCCTGTGGTACTTGTTGCCATGACCAAGCTTCAAGCTGCTATGGTGTTTCCCCTTCCCCTGGCACTACTCTGACTGATCACCATTGTAGTCCAGATTCTCCCCCCCCACCTCCTTGCAGTGGAGTATTTTTTTGGGAAAAAAATGTTTTCTTAAATATGGTGACTGTTCCTTCCGTGCTTAAGGTTTTACACTAATTCTTATTGTCATGATGCCATGCTATTTTTGTTTGAGTGGTGCTCACACTCACTGTCCTGGCAGTGATGTGGAGTATAGCTTAAGTATAGGGCTAATCTAGCTGCCACCCCTTTAAGAACACAAGACAATTGTAGCAAGTTAGGGTCATTATTATAATTTGTTTGCTAATTTGCGTTTTGCAGGGGCTATAAACCCTTTTTAATTGATCAGTCTGTTCCTGAACCTCATGGTGAGATGACAATAACTGCTGATGTCTCTACAGTTTATGAATAAACCTGCTCATTTATTATTTCATGCATCCATCTCAGAATTTCATATGGTCCAGCAAGATGTTTACTATAGCAGCAATAGATGGGCCTGGCAGAACAGAAAGAAGATAATGGTCCTTAGTGTCAGACCAACACCAAAATGCCACAGTCTTATCTCTGTCTATTCAAATGTTTTATTTTAGTTTTTTTCATCTCTGTAGAATATTGTATTCCTCAGAGTCTTTAGTGTATATAATCCTGTAATATATGTAAATATTGTGGAGAATTAAATACTATTTTTACATATGTCATGCTTCCCATGATGTAGTCTTTTATGGTATAGATGACCTGGAGAAAACTGGCAAGTCTATGATCCATTTCTGAAGAAACAGGCTACAAAGATACTATATCTAAAGCAATTTTGTTCTCAGCTGTGATGAGAGGGGTGGGCAATTTGTCTTTTGAGAAAGGGCCAGTTCTGTGTGTATAGTCACTCTGGTGGGATTTTGACCTAATGATACCCTGAGTGAGAATCAGGCTAAGCAGTGCAGCATACCAAGGTGACCATTAAGGCATCTGAAAGGTTATGAAAACTTGTAGCTGTACAAACTGAATTCTGGGAGAGAATCAGGCTGTGGCACTTACAGTATATAAAACAAAATGTTGAAGTATTTTAATTTCTGAATGGAACTAACTTAGTCTGTGCCCTTGAGTAGGCAGGGGACACCTTTACTTTGCAGCACATGCGTATGTTATTGTAGTAGCTTCTGTTATACAGTAAAAAATTAAAAACACCTACATAAAAAAAATGTTAAAGACTTTTCATCTCTGCACTTCTCCAACTTTATCTGCGCCCTTTGGTAGACAGAGAGTATCTTTGCTTTGTGGCATACACTTATGTTATTGTATTAGCTGTTATACAGTACAAAGTTATAAACACCTATACAAAAAAAAATGCTTTTTGTCTATGGATGCCAACAACTTTATCTATGCCCTTGGGTAGGCAGGGGGCATCTTTGCTTTGCAGCATTCATTTGTGTTACAGTAACATTTTTATTATAAGTACAATATTACAAAATCTATATAAAAAAACTGCTGATGTCTTTTCATCTGCAGATGACACCAATTATCTGTGCCCTTGAGTAGCCAGGGGGCATCTTTGCTTTGCAACATTTGAGTATAGTACTGTATTAGCTTCTGTTATACAGCAAAAAGTTAAAAACACCTATATAAAACATTTGTTGAAGTTTTTTCATCTCTGAATGTCCCCTACTTTATCTATGTCCTTCAGTAGGCAAGAGCATCTTTGCTTTGCTGCATAAGTTTATGGTACTGTAGTAGCTGTTACTGTACTGGCTGTTATAAATTAAAACATTTTAAAAATCCATATAAAAGTATCTATTCTCTGTGGCTGTGGGATAAAAGGAGTCTGTGTGAACTACTGGGCAGGGAGGGGGAAGGGTAGTTATGAATGTTATTTCTGTTTCTAGTTATTTGTTTCTGGTTATTTGTCTGTTTTGATTTTAACATTGATGCTTGTTCATTTGCTTTGTTTGTATGGATAAAACTTACATTAAAACAAAGTTAATTGTAAAAAAAAAATAAATCCACTTAAAAAATTGTTGAAGTCTTTTTTCTCCAGATCCCACAGGAATTGTCTGTGCCTACAGGGTAGGCAGGAGAGCACATTTCCTTTGTGGCATATAGGGGTTGGAAAAAGTGGGATTTTCCACCTGACAAAACTTCAGCAGAAATTAGGTAACTTTCATGGAAGTTTCTGAACTTCCGCCCGTGGCAAAGCAGAAAACATCCACGAATGTTACTGCAAAATTTTGCCCAGTTAGTAGGTTACCCAATTTCATCCACCAATTATGTTGCCCAACTTGCCCAGCAGCCCCACAGCAAAATATTACCCATACCCTGGTGATTAGTGGTCCCAATCCCACCCGACCATCTGCCAGTGTCTCTCATAGTATATTACTGTTCCCTTCCCCTCATGCCATCCTCATCCTCTGACCATCGTACAATAATTTTCACTGGTGGTCTAGTAGTAAAATTATCCTACCTCCCAGTCCCCAAATCCTGATCCCCAGTATTTTTTCAAATGTCCTTATATGATTATCCTCCTGGCTTGTGGTCTAGTGGCCCCTCTGCACCACCCCCTCCACAGCTTAATAGGTAGATTAGAATGTAAAAAATGATGGTGACCTGGGTAAAGGTTGAAACTTCCTATAAGCTCTGTTACTTCCTCCACCTGTTTTTACCATGTTATTGTCAGAGATACAGTGATTCATTAAAGATGGTTGTTAATTCAATCTCTGCAAACCAGGTTATAATTTTTATCACAAAGATGGTAACAACTTTTTTATTTATTTATTTTTCACCAGAAAATAAGATGGATCATTACAAATATTTTACTTTGATAAAACTATGTGAGGGTCATGATTTAAACTAGGGACGTGAGGATTCAGCTCTAAAAAGATAGAAAGTTCAGTCTTCCTCCCATGCAGTCTTTGTGGCTCTCACCACTGAAATCTGATATTTCCCCCACTTTCCTGTTTGCAAACATTCTGGAAATAATAGCTACCAATCCTGTAGTTGAGATGTCACCAAAATTCAAATAAAAGGACTCATTAACCCCTCAGATGGTATCAAGGGAATGGGATGTCCATTCCTTCACCAGGTCAGCTTCCATCACCTCTGAGCAGGCCAGCCTTCTGAGCAATGAGGAAGGGGAGGACAATTTTACAATCACTCAAAAAAAGGTTTTCTACAAGCTTAGAAAAATCAGAGAATTTGATGTAGAAAATGGAGCAGGCGATCAGTGACATAGCCAAAAGGCTTACTGAAATTATCAAATGGATTGCAGATCTTAAGGAGGGTCAGACTGATGCCTCAGTGACCCTTGAGCAGCACAACACAGCACTGCACTTCCTATGTTGCTGGGAGAGGAAGTTCACAGAGAAACTGGGTGATTTTGAGCTCTGCTTCCAGCAAGATAATGTCTGCATATGGCATGGATTGCCAGATGGGAGTAAGACAGAACACATGGAAACCAGCCTCACATGTCCTGCAGAACATTCTCTAAACATTGCTAGAGCCCACTGAGCCCTTAGTCCCCACTTTGTGAACCCAAAGGCCTGGCTACACTCATTGGCTTTGTATTTACTAGACTATCACACTAAAGTGAAAGTGTAATATTTGGCATGAGGCAAATTGGACCTGATATTTGGGGACTCTAAGCTTTGTTGTGAACATGACTTTATGCCCTTCATGTTGATGAACTGTCATCCACTGCTTTTTATCCACAAGCACCTACCAACAACAAAACATCGAAATGCAGATCTTCATCTCAGTGTGGTTTGAAATCTACACATGGTTTGGTGATAACATTTACATTGGTTCTATAGTTATAAAATTCCAAAGTTTTACAATTAATTTTCTTACTTTTTGAGAAAGTATAATTGTACTCTGGGCCCTGTGCTCCCATCAGTCTATAGTGTGTTGTAGTTGTACAAGTCCCTCCATCATGTGGGAAGGCCCTATTCTTCTATGTAAGCATAAGTGTATACACATTGTGATCAACCCTCATCTCCCTGTGGGAGCACAGGGCCCAGATCACACTCCCATCACTACATAATGGCATCCATTTGTGGTAGTGCAGGGCCCTAGAGATCCTGCATTCCCATCTATCCATAACTGTTTAGACATTGTCATGAACTGTCATCTCCCAGCTCCTATGTAACCATAACTGCAGAAACATTGTAATTAACCCTCATCTCCCTGTGGTAGCATAGGACCCTCTGGGCTCTGCGCTCCCATCATGTTCTCATCACTCCACAATAGAAGGGGCCCATCTACCCATAAATATAGTCGCACAGGCAGGCCTAGAGACATTCCAAGTAACCCTTGTGCTGCAAATGGTGCAATATCTCAGCAATCATAAGAACACTGGAATAAAATTCCATCACAGTTGTAATCATGGGCTGGCAACCTGCACACATGCTTGGTACACCTAAAGATGTATTAAGCTGCATTTAGTGAAACATCTGTTTCTCAAATTGTTTTTGAGATATAGGCACCAAAAGGTACTGCATCCACAATGTTATCCTATGGAAAATTTGCAAACTTTGAAATGTTATAACTAGGGAAACAATGTAAATTTTATCACCAAATTAGCAAAATTCACATCTGTGGGGCAAGCCCTTTCTACCCTGAAAATTTCAGCTCAAAATTCCAAACTGTTTCTTTGCAGTGAAGTGCCAAAGAAACAGTAACCTTTAAAAATCCCTTTATGCGAGCTGCCAAAAAGTCTTAGAGTCATGGATGCACTTTTCAGTCATTATGCCTGTAAAATGTCAACAGGTGCAGAATTGTACAACTCCGACGAATGAAAATTTCAAATTTCAACATGTTATATCACAGAAACGGTTTGGTATTTTTACTTGAAATTTGGGACGATGTTCTTGGCATGTCCTGTATATGTGAATTACGGTATTTACATGTAATAGTTTTTTTTTTGCAGAGATATTGCATGATGCAATTTACGTGTTGCGGACAGTGTTTTGCATTGAGTTGGTGGCTTAAAATTGATAGGGTATCTAGTCTTAGTGTCATGGATGTAGTTTTCAGTCATTGTGCCTGTTAAATGTTAACAGGTGTGGAATTCTGCATCTCTGACGAATGAAAATCTCAAACTTTTATATGTTATATCTCGGACACGGTTTGGTGTTTTACATTGAAATTTGGAGGGTGTTGATGGTACACACACATTTACAAGTTGGTTGGAGTGCAGGGTCTGAAGGGCCCACAATCCCATCAACTTCCACTGGTTGGTGGGAGGGCAGGGCTCAAAGGGCCTGCGCTCCCACCAACTTTGCGCAAGTACTTACTTTTGTATTCTTTCTCAAAAAGTAAGGAAATTCTATGCAAAAAACTGCATTAATGCATCAATTAGGGTTAAAATAAAAAAAGTTGTGAAATGAAAAATCTTTAGGGTTGCCTCTCCCCCCAACCACCAATCATCCCCAGATTGATGGATGACGGGCTGTGTCATTAGGAATGTGAGGCCTAAATGTCACCGCATTCTTTTTCGCTGTCCTTTCTCAATATGATTACACATGGAATGGGGTGATGTTTAGGTCTTATAACCCCAATGATACACCCCGTCATCTGTCAAGCTGGGGATGATTGGTGGGTGGGGGGAAGGGCAAACCTAAAGATTTTTCATTTCCCAACTTCTTTTGTTTTAACCCTAAATAATGCATTAATGCAGTTTTTGCATAGAATAGATCTAAATCTATATATATATATATATATATATATAAGTATATATAATGGTAGCACGGTAGTGCTACCATAGTTAGGGTTGAGTAGCACTTTTAAGGTTAAAGGGTCACATTTTGCACCTTAATTACTTTGCCACTGTTCAATGGATTTGTCTGCAATTTGGTACACACAATTGGGCATGATAGGTCTTGGGATCTGCTAAGTTTCATACCGGTCGGATGTACAGATGTGGAGATATTAAGCGACAACCAATTGCACAGTTATGGTTTTTTTGCAATTTCTTTGCTCTCACCTACAGGTCGCATAGTTTGTGAGACTGGTCCAAAATCTTCAGGGAACATGTGACCGGGGTTCCCTATGTGCTTTTTGAAGATTTCATGAAAAAATATTGAACGATTCAAAAGTTATTCAAAAAACAAGTTTCCATTATAAGTCAATGGGAAAAGTTAGCAAAATGTTCAACACTTTCGCAAATGCACTTTTTAGTGTCACAAATGGCCCTAGTAGAGTTGTAAATCCACCATTTTGTTTTCAGTTGGTGCTCAGAGAAATGCTTGGAATTTAAATTTGGGACCCACTAGGGACACAATTCTTTTTGTGTTCACCTAGTTGGACCCTGAGGATGCTAGCCATGTCTTTATTTTGGGGTTAAACACCCCAGAAATATGTTTTTCAAATGTCTGGAAACAGTAGTGTCGCAAGCATGACACTTTCACAAATTTTTGTGAAAAGTGTCACAAATTGCGACACTACTTTACAGGCTATGGCCAAAATGATAGGAATTCTTTGCCACCCTGCTGCAAACAAACGGTTTTGTCTTTTGGGCTGAAATTTGGAGGAAAGACAGCCAACATCTCACAGATGTGCCTTTTGGTGGTTTGGTGAAACAAATATTGCATGGCTGCAAAGTTATGGTTCTCGGATGTTGTCATTTTTTCAAATAGACTAACATCGTGGCGTACACTGCGCCTTTTGGGGCATGTATCTTGAAAACGATGCGAGATACAGATTTTTTGTTGCAAGCTACATAGCCCTGTGGGCTATGCAACAACAAAAACCCAGCCCAGAAAATCAAGATTTTTGTGAAATTTTAATTTTTTTTCTATGTCTTGTGGTTGCTGAGATATTAGCAATTAAGTACTTCCAATGCTCGTTTTAAGCTTCGATCCCCATTGCAAGGCATACATTCTTTGTACACACTGTGTTTCTTTGTGCACCTGTTTGGAAAAAACAGGGTATGCGCTTCCATTACTGTTACAGTTACTGTTTCCACTTGCGTTTATATCCCTGTTTGCATTACCGTTCCCATGTATGCCACCGTGTGCATTACCCTTTGCATTGTGATTTGCTCTTGCGTTTTCATTA
The DNA here is from genome assembly GCA_016271365.2 of Neoceratodus forsteri. Lineage (NCBI taxonomy): Eukaryota > Metazoa > Chordata > Ceratodontiformes > Ceratodontidae > Neoceratodus > Neoceratodus forsteri. The sequence continues at coordinate 50,943,040 of CM028129.1, read as the reverse complement.
CTGTTACCATTTGCATTTCCACTACTGTTTCTGTTTGTGATTTTGTTTGCGTCACCGTGAGCATTGTCATTTGTGTTTCAGGCAGCACTTTCATTTGCGTTTCCATTTCTCTTTTGTTTTGCGTCTTCCTTGATGTTACTGTTACCATTTGTGTTTGCAATTGCATTACTGTGCCCATGCACATTACAGTTTACATTTCCATATGTGCATTTCCTTTTGCACTTCTGTTTCCTTTGCTGTTATTGTTGCTGTTACCATTATCATTTGTGTTTACAATTGTGGTACTGTGCCCGTGCGCATTTCAGTTTGCGTTTCCGTACGCGCTTCTGTTCCTGTTTCCATTTCCCTTTCCTTTGGCATTATTCTTCATGCTAACTTTACCATTTACATTTAGAATTGCAGTACTGTGCCTGTGCGTGTTATGGTTTGAGTTTACGTGAGCGCTTGCGTTCGCGTTTCTGTTTCTTTTCCCTTTCATGTTCTTTTTGCTGTGACACTCAACAGTTCCATTTAAAATACCACTGCCATCACTGTTCGTGTTATCAGTTGTGTTTTCATATGTGCTTCAATGTCTGTTTGCATCACTGTTCACTTTGGCGTCACTTTGCGCTTGACTTTCTATTAAAGTTTCCTTTACCATTTACATTTGTGTTACCATGTGCTCCACTGTTTGTGCTTCTGTTTGCATTGCTGTTCCTGTTACTATATCACAAGACATCATGTGGTGGGATCTTGGGGCCCAATGGGCCCTGCACTCCCGCCGCTGCATTACATTCACTATTTCTCATCATCATTCTCAAAAAGAAGGGAAATTAGAAGCAAAAAACTCCATTTAATGCATTAGTTAGGGTTGTTCCACGGTGAGAAAAGCAAGCAAATTTGGTGTTAGGGTTGAAAGTCCCCCTTGGACCCCCCAGCCCACCCCCATCCAGCATCAGGGTGTGCATTGGGGTTGTCAGTCCTAACTCTTACCCCATTCTCCTATAACTCTGCTTCTTCACACATGTGATGGTGTGAGAGTAAGGGCTGATGACCTCAATGCGCACCCCGATGCCAGTTGAGGGTGTGGGCTGGGGTGTCCAAAGGGGACTTTCAACCCTAACACTGAATTTTCTCTCTTTTGTTGCTGTGGAACACCCCTAACTAATGCATTAAATGAATTTTTTTGCCTCTAATATACATATATATATATAAATATGGATATATTCTTTGGAAAACTTCATTAATGCATCAGTTAGAGTTCTTTCTGCACCGACAAAAGTGTGGAAATTCAGCATTAGGGTTACCACCCCATTCCCAACAACAGGTATCAAGATGTGTGTTGGGGTCATCAGCCTAACTCTCACCTCATTCCATGTGTAAAGAAGCTGAGGTGGTGCAGTATAGGAGAATGGGGTGATAGTTAGGCACAATGACCCCAACACACACCCCGATGCCTGTTAGAGGGGGTGGGGTGGTAGGGGTGGTAACCCTAATGTTGAATTTCCACACTTTTGTCAGTGTGGAAAGAACCCTAACTGATGCATTAACAAAGATTTTGCAAAGAATTTCTTTTCACCAAGCCACCTATTTGTGCATAATCTATGTGTGGGAGGGAGATTGGGCCCTGTGGGGACTGCGCTTCCACTTACATACATGCATAAAGCCATATAGCAGCCCTATAAGGCAAGGAGGCTTAGCAACAGTAATTTGCCCATGTCTCAGGAACCATAGGAGGTAAAAATTCAAGCATCATTGTAATCATGACAGTGTGCAGTTCTCGCAACCACAAACAACTGAACCCATATCTCACATTGTTTTCAAGATATGTGCCCTGAAATGCAATGTGAGTGCTAAATATGAGGGCATAATGTTGGCCCTTGCGCATGAAAATCACCAATTGGAACAGTAATTCACAAATACCTCAGGAACCATACATGCTAGAAAACAAATTCAAATTTCAGGGGTTTCAAGGATTTGTAACTTATTTCTGTACTTAGCCCACTAGTGGAGGGGCTAAGAACTTTACCTATGAAAAAAGTTCATATCTCGAACTGTTTTCAAGATACGGGGCCTGAAAGGCATCATGGGCACCACAATGTTATCCTATGGGGAAAATTTGGAACTTTGGAATGCTGTAGCTCTGTCCCTGCTCAATGTTTTCACAGCAAACTACAAAATGGCACACCTGTGAGATTTGGTCTTTTCACCCTGAAATGTTCAGGATAATACTGTAATGCACATGGCAGCAACGAGGCGACAAACAGAAACCAGTGCCACAATGTTATCCTATGGGGAAATTTCCAAACTTCACAATGCTGGAAGTGTGGTCATGTTCAATGGTTCGGTACCAAACCACCAAAATACACAGCTATAGGGGCAGGGCTTTGCAGCCTGAAAATTAGAGGTCAATACCACAATGCATGTAGCCACAATGAAGTGACAAAGAAATTGACTCCCACAATGTTATCCTATGGGAAAATCCGTAAATTTGGAATGCTATAACTAGAGACATGGTGAATGCTTTGGAACCAAACCACTGAAAGGCACATCTGCAACACTAGGGCTTGCCACCCTGAAAATTTCAGGCCAATATCACAATCCAGCTTGCCAGAAAGAAGTGACAAAGAAAACAGCATTTCAGAAATGTGGTTGTGCAGAATTACCACAGTCATTTAAAATATGATCATGACACTCCTATCTTTATAATGGAAATACAACAGTGAATGTAAAAAATAGTGTCGCCGATGTATTTTTTATGGCTGTGCATACTGTTGCTGCACTTTGAGATAGTGTCGAGATCAAAAATGGCAAAATGGTGAAAACAATCTGAAAACCACATTTCCAGACCAGGTGGTGAAAAACTAATGCCAAATTCCTATTTCTCGGGTCCCAAAATGGTAAACCCAATGGCTGGTGCATTGAAAAGTGCAGTATTTTTTGAGTTATATTGTTTTTTCTCTCTCGCTAACCGAAAACAATTTTCAAGCTGCACATATAAATGTTCCCATAGGACATAATGGAGCACTAAAAACACTATAACTTTTGAATGGAACAATATTTTTGCACAAAATCTTCAAAAGGCACATCTGCGACCCTGGACCCATGTAGTCCACCCAATTTGAACCCACTCAGATGCAGTCTTCAGTACAAAGTGGACATCTAAAGAAAATGGAAATTTGGGATTTCCACGTTTTTCAGTGCACCACAGTTATTGAACTGTACATCCCATCAACATGGAAATTTTCAGATCCAGACACCTACCAAAAATCTTCCTCCGTTCCAAATTTCAGGTAAATCAGACACACAGTTGCAAAGTTATTAAAGTGCAAAATGTGAGGCATAACATAGAAAGGGCTATGCAACTACTATAGTGGCACTAATGTGCCACTATAATATTAATAAACATGTGTGTATATATATATATATATATATATGTATATATTTATGCAATGGGGTGGACATATATTCAGTGTGATAAATGCATTTATCTGAGTCACTGTATGTATAAATAGATTTATACATACAGTGACCATTTATACGCACAGTTACTATGTCACAAATCTCTTTAGAATTCATTTAGAATGTTCGGCCTCAGAAGCAGTACTAACCATATTCAAATGGGAATAACTTTTAAAAGAAAAAAAGATAGCATGGTACTGTGAGCACGAAAATTGTTCAGCACAAAATTGTCTACAAAATGAGTTGTGTTCCATGTATAGATACCTCATAGATTTTTTACAATTAGCAAAAAAGCAGAAGAAAATTAAATTTTATGTTCACTTTTTTTGACAAACAAATGTGAATAACTTTAAAACACAAAATGATAGCATTGTACTGTGAGCAGAAAAAATGTTCAGCACAAAAATATCTACAAAATGAGTGGTGTTTCATTTATAGATATCTTTTAGTTTTTTTTATAATTAGCAAAAAACAGCATAAAATTCAATTTTCTTTTCCCTTTTTTTGACAAACAAATATGAATAACTTTAAAATGAAAAAGGTAGCATAGTACTGTGAGCATGACATTTGTTCAGCAAGAAGTTTTCTACAAAATGAGTGGTGTTTCATTTATTAGCAACCACTATGCTAGGCAGACATACTCTAGGAAAGTAAACCAAAACTCCCAGAAATTATAATTTAAAATAAATATAAGCAGTCAAAACCAAATGTTCCTACACTGATAGAAAGCATCCCTATTGCATAAATGAAATATACATTGTTGAGCTGTCAGATAAATGATTTATCTACACTTGTGCTGTTTGACCTCGGACACCTCACTCGTGGCTTATGCCACTCATGAGGTTACCCAAGGTCAAACAACACTATGTAGATAAAACATTTATCTGACAGCTACCATTGTATATACTATATATATATATATATATATATATATATATATATATATATATTATGGTAGCACGGTACCATTTGGTTGAAATTTGGTAAGCACAATTGAACATGGTAGATTTTGGGATCTGCCAAGATTCGTACTGGTCGGATGTACGGCTGCAGAGTTATTAAGCAACAACCAATTGCACAATTACATTTTTTTTTATTTCTTTGCTCTCGCTTACAGGTCACACAATTTGCATGACCAGTCTGAAAACTTCAGGGGACATGCATCCGGGGTCCCTGATTTGACTTTTGAAGATTTCATGAAACAATATTGAACGGTTCAAAAGTTATTCAAAAAACAAGTTCCCATTATAAGTCAATGGGAAAAGTTAACAAGAAGTTCACTTTCGCAAATGCAGTTTTTACTTTAGCAAATGGCCGTTTTACTTTTGCAAATTCACCATTTTGTTTTCAGTTGGTGATCAGAAAAATGCTTGGCATTTAAATTTGGGACACTCTCTAGCAACACCATTCTTTTTGTGTTTACCTAGTCGGACCCTGATGATGCTAGGCATGTCTTTATTTTGAGGTTAAACACCCCTAGAAATATGTTTTTCAAGTTTCTGGAAAAAGTACTTTTGCAAAGTAGTGTCGCACTCATGAAAGTGTTACAAAGTTATGCAAAAGCTTTTGCAAATTGTGACACTACTTTTCCAGGCTATGGCAAAATGACAACACTTCTTTGCCACCCTGCTACAGAAGAACGATTTGGTCTTTTGGGCTGAAATTTGGAGGGAAGAAAGCCAACATCCCACTAATGTGCCTTTTGGTGGTTTAATGAAAAAATGTTACAGGGCAGCACAGTGACAGCACTCCGAAGTTAATGCTTTTTCCCATTGGATAACATTTTGGTGCCCGTCGCGCCTTTCGGGGCCCGTATCTCGGAAACGGTGTGAGATATGGACTTTTTGTCGAAAAAATGCTTAGCTCCCCCAAAACGAGGGTTAAGTGAAAAACTAGCCAGGAAAGTCATAATTCATATCAAATCAACATTTTTTTTTCTACGTTGTACTGTTCTTGAGATATAAGCAATTTAATATTCCAAGTCCTCATTTTCTGCTCCGAGGCCCATTGTTATGTATACATTATTTGTTTTCCAATGCATTTTTTGGGGAAAAGAAGGGTGTGCCCTTTCGTTACTGTGCTAGTTAACATTTCCAGTTGCATTTCTGTTACGGTTTGTGGCACCTTTACCATCTACGCCACCGTGTGCATTAACGGTTTGTGTTTTTGCTTGCATTTGTGTTTCTGTGTCATTTAGCGTTATTGTTGCTGTTACCGTTACCAGTTTCATTTGCAATTGCGGTACCATCCACATGCATTATGGTTTGCGTTTACATATGCGCTTGCATTTCTGTTTCCTTTAGTTTTATTTTTGCTGTTACTGTTACCATTTGCGTTTACAATTGTGGTACCATGACTGTGCATATAACAGTTTGCATTTCTGTACTCACTTGGATTTGCATTTCTCTTTGCTTTGGCATTATTGTTGCTGTTACAGTTACCATTTGCATTAACAATTGCGGTTCCATGACCATGCACGTTACAGTTTGCATTTCCATATGTACCTCTGTTCCCATTTCCATTTCTCTTTCCTTTGGGATTATTCTTCATGTTAACTTTACCATTTGCATTTACTATTGCGGTACCGTGGCTGTGCGTTTACGTGTGCGCTCATGTTCACGTTTTCATTTCTGTTCCCTTTCGCATTCTCTTTGCTGTGACACTTAACATTTCCATTTAAAATACCTCTGCCATCACTAGTCATGTTACCAGTTGTGTTTTCGTAAGCGGTTCAACGTCCATTTGTGTCACTGTTCACTTTGACGTCACTTTGCGCTTGCGTTTCTATTAACATTTCCTTTACCATTTATGTTTCTGTTACCATGTGTGCCAATGTTGGCACTTCTGTTTGTGTTGCTGTTCCTGTTACTATGTCACAAGACATCATGTGGTGGGAGCGCGGGGCCCATTACTGTGCTTTACATTCACTATTTCTCATCATCATTCTCAAAAAGAAGGGAAATTAGAAGCAAAAAACTCTGTTTAATGCATTGGTTAGGGTTGTTCCACAGCGACAAAAGTGAGGAAATTTGGTGTTATTGTTGTTAAAGTCCCCTTGGACCCCAGCCCACCCCCAACTGGCATCAGGGTGTGCGTTGGGTCAGTCAGGTCTAACTCTTACCCCATTCTTCTATACCTCTGCTTCTTCCCACATGCAATGGGGTGAGAGGGCCAATGACCCCAACGCGCATGCTGATGCTGGTTGGGGTGTGTGGGTTGGAGGTCCTGGGGTTTTCAACCCTAACACTGGAATGTTTGCCTCTAATATCTATCTATATATATATATATATATATATATATATATATATATGTATTCTTTGCAAAAAAAACAATGTTAATGCATCAGTTAGGGTTAATAGCAAACCATAAGAAGGAGAGAAATATGACATTAGGGTTTCCAACCCTAACACCAACCCCCACCTTGCACACACCAACAGGCATCGGGGTGTGCCTTGGGGTCATCAGCCCTACCACTCACCCCATAACTAAATAAGTTGAGATGGGTACAGTATAGGAGAACGGGGTAAGCATTAGGGCAGAAGACCAAAAAACACACCCCTGATGCCTGTTGGTGTGTGCAGGGTGGGGGTGTGGTGTTAGGGTTGTAAACCCTAATGTCATATCTCCCTCCTTTTTATGGTTTTATATCAACCCTAACTGATGAATTAACATAGCCGTAGGCAAGTTCAAAGAAAAATCACAGCAAAGTCAGTGAGCGAAAAAAAGCTTTTATCACCGCTCTGGAACTCAGAAACTGCACAACCAGCCAGACTGTAACTTACCACATTCAGAGATCTAACCTGGGTGATGGTGCATGCGAATGTGTATGTAAATCTGTTGAATGGTTGCAAGGTTATTACAGTGCAAAATTTTGAATTTAACATTGAAGTACCTACTCAACTCTAACTATTCTTTCACCTCTAGCCACCTATGGGCACTAGCTCCCTGAAAGCCTGGCCCAGTCCAGATTCCATGTTCTATTCCATTGCCTATACCCTCTCCCCTACTACCTCCCTTATTGTCTCTCCTGTCTCCCTATCCCCCTTTAACCCTCACCAACTATATACCTCCCTTAACCCTTTAACACCATGTCCACAACTAGCTAACCTGCTGGGTCTTGTCACTCTCTCCCATCTTTCTTCTGCAGCACACCCTAGTTAGACCTAGGCTCATTCTAAGTGTCACTGCCACTACCTACTCACTATTATTCAGTTTCTGTACCTTTCTGACTTTGCACTTTCCTCCTCATCATGAGTAAGATCCCTTATAATCTGGTGTCCCAAATGTTTGTGAACTCTGTATTATTGTTGACATTACTGTGATACTGTATACTCTATGTATTTAAAATGGTTTATTTTGACAATGCCTCACAGCTGCCATGTCATAAGGAGGAAGTAAGCAATAAGAACTTCTGAATCTACCCTAAGCGGTGGTCCAGTACTCCCAGTGATACACTCACTACAAAAAAATCATCCAAATCTGTAGATCCATTTCAGAAACCCAATACAAAATCACACATGCCCCCACAATGCAAAGCATCATGGACTGCATATGCAAATCACCACAGAATATTATGCTGGTTCAACTTTAAGCAGAAATGCATGGTGCCAAAAGGCATCTGACACAGTTTGCAAAGGGTGCCAACAGAAGACATAGACACATGTTTCATCCTACCAGGACTCATCAGTATGCCTCGTCTGTTTGACACCCCAGTGGAATGAACCCAATACCCTAAGATGGCCAATCTGGGTTATGTTGTGGTGAACCCAATTAAAACAAAAAAACAGTTTAAAAGACAAAGAACCTCTTTGTGCAAGCACTGAGGCAATGGTTACCCCAAAGGGCATTTGACTAGGAAGCCAAGTTTCAAAGAAATACAAAATCACACATGCTATGAAGAGAGAGAGAGAAAGACAGATAGATATGTACATACATGCAATTTAGAGGGCTAGCTGCAAACTTGAGCAGACATTGATAGACCAGGTGGTCTGTTTCTGCTGGCAGATTCGTATGTTAATATGCTCGTATGTAGATAATATTGACCGAGCCCCTATAGTTAGGGTCATGAAGGCACTTTAATGTTAAACTTGAAATTTTGCACGTTAATAACTTTGGACCTGTTCAACAGATTTACATGAAATTTGGCATATGCGGTGGGGCATGGTAGATCTCTTGATTAGCCAAATTTCATTTTGGTCAGACATATGGATTTTGCTAATGAATCACTGAAAAATGCACTTTTCACCAGTTTTGTGGGCAGTTTTTCAGATTTTGTCTGTGGCACTGCACAGCCACTGTGTGGTGTGCCAGTCTGAAACTTGGCACGTAGAAAGAGCTTGCCACTTTCTGTTTGGTGAATAGAAGTCTATGAAAAAATGTATATGGTTGTTTTGCAAAAGAAGAATAGGGTTTTGGCCATCTGGTCACTCCTCACGATCAAAGAATTTGCTGGCTCATGATCAAAGATTCTCCCAGCAATATGCCCTCCCACCAATACATAAGATATTCAGTACTTGTATTGTGATGTTTGGCAGAAATGGATGAATTGGTGGGAGCATGAGGTCCAGAGGTCCCCCTACTCCCAGCAGCTGTTGAATAATGCATTTGAGTGACTTCAGATTGGGTTGTATACATGAGTTCTGGGCTTTGGTGGTGTCATTTGAAGATTTTGTAAAAAAGTATTGCTTCGTTCCAAGGTAATGCTTTTTTGGGGGAGTCTGTCACTATAGTTAATAATGGGAAATATATACATGTGTGTGTACTGTGAAAACAGTGATTGTGTTATCTTTTGGTGTGCAGCAAGGATGTATTTGACTGATTTCAGATTGTTTTGTATACATGGGTGCTGGGATGTGGTGCTGTTGTTTGAAGATTTTGCAAGAAAATGTTACTCTGTTGACAAGTAATTTTTTGCCACTTGTGTGCACTTTTCTGCTTGTGTCGCTCTGGAACTGTTGAAGATATTTGGATAATATTTGGTATATATGCACTGGCATGGTACATCTCTTTATTTACCAATTTCTAGTTCACTAGTGAATACAGTTTTTGTGCAGAGAAGTGCCAAAAATGCAGTTTCTGCTATTTTTGCACACTGTCTTCAGTGACACATAGCACAGCCACTGTGTAGTTAATTTGTCTGAAACTTGGGAAAATGTAAAGCCCTTTATTTAGGAAATATGCCAGTATTTGTTTGGTGAAAAAATGTTGTTCCGTTCCAGAGTTATAAGGGGTTAAATCCCCCCCCCTTGCGATCAAAGCTTTTTAGTTCACGAGGTCTGCCATTTTAGTGCATTTTTGGCCACACGGTCCACCATTTTGTGGGTTGCAACCGATTCTCACAATCAAAGAATTCTTAAAGGTGCACAAACTTTGAAATCAAATATCTCTAAAACGGTTTGGTGTGGTTAACTTGAAATTTGGAGGGTGCTGAGGGGATGTCCTGTAGATGTGAATTATGGTGTTTAGGTGTCAGAAAATAAATTTGTTGCAGAGTTATTGTGTGGTGCAGTTTATGTTTTATGGAGAGCATTCTGCATTGTGGTAGTGGCTTGAAATTTATAGGGTAGCTAGCCTTATTGCCATGGACAGTCTTTTCACTGGTTAGGTGTGTAAAATGTAAACAGGTGCGGAATTACACCACTCCAATGAATGAAAATCTCAAACTTTAAAATTAAATATCTTGGAAACGTTTTTTTGTTTTAACTTGAAATTTAGAGGGTGTTGCGGGGATGTCCTGTAGATGTGAATTATGGTGTTTAGGTGTTGGAAAATTAATTTGCTGCAGAGCTATTGTGTGATGCAGTTTACGTTTTGTGGATAGCGTTCTGTATTGTGGTAGTGGCTTGACATTTATATGGTAGCTAGCCTTACTGCCACGGAGGTAATTTTCAGTGGTTAGGGGTGTAAAATGTAAACAGGTGTGGAATTATGCCACTCCAACAAATTAAAATTTGGTTTGTTTCAAGTTGGTGGCCCACCAATATGTGCTCCCACCAATACATGTGATATTCAGTACTTGTACTGTTATGTTAAGCAGAAATTTGCAAGTTGGTGGGGGTCCCATGCTCCCACCAACTTGAGCGACATTGTACTTTAACATAGAAACATAGACTTTGACAGCAGAAAAGGACCACTTGGCCCACCCAGTCTGCCCATTTCCCTACATACCGGATAAACTGCAAATTCTAGTTAACCAACAGCCTACTTCCTGCCATCCCCCACTACAATTGCCTTGTGTCTGTCCCATGCATGTATGAATTCCCCCACTGTTTTAGCCCCAACAACCTCCCTAGGAAGGCAGTTCCATGCATCTACCACTTCCTCTGTGAAAAAAGATTTCCTCACATTACCCCTGAGCCACCCCCCATCTTTAAATTGTGTCCCCTTGTTCTTACACATCTCTTTTTCTGAAAGATGCTACCCTCCTGGACTTTGTTGATTCCCTTAAGGTACTTGAACATTTCTATCATGTCCCCCCTGTCCCTCCTTTCATCAAGGGTATACATATTAAACTCTGTCAGTCTCTCTTCATATGATTTCTGATGCAGACCCTGCACCATTTTAGTTGCCCTCCTCTGGACTACTTGCATCCTGTCTATGTCCTTGCATAGATGAGGTCTCCAAAACTGCACACAGTACTCCAGATGGGGTCTCACCAACTGTCTGTACAGAGGGATAACGACTTCTCTTTTTCTACTTGTGATGACCCTTCCTATGCATCCCAGTATCCCCTGGCTCTCCTCACTGACTTCTCACATTGCTTACCCACCTTTAGATCATCTGATACAGCTACCCCCAAGTCCCGTTCCATTTTGTTGTTATTAGTACCTCCTCTGCTATTGTGTACTCTTCTCCTGGGTTTTGTTTCCCAGGTGCATTAGTTTGCACTTCTTTCATTGAATCTAAGTTGCCATATGTCTGACCATTCCTCCAACTTTGCCAAGTCCTTCTCATCCTTTCTACCCTCCCTTGTGTATCAACTCTGTTACAGATCTTGTATCATCTGCAAAGAAGCATACCTTTCCCTCCAGACCCTCTGCAATGTCACCTATAAAGATGTTACTCGCTTTTAAAAAGTAATGAAATTATTTGCAAAAAACTGCATTAATGCAACAATTAGGGTTTTTTACAGCGACAAAAGTGAGGAAATTAGGCATTAGGGTTTTCAACCCTAACTCTGACTCCCCTTCCACTGCCACACACACACACACACACACACACAAAACACACAACTATTGGGGGGTGGTACAAGGCAAGACAACCAATCACAGGCACACACCATAACACAACTGAAATAACATACAGCTTCTTAAACATACCACAACAGGCATCCATAATCATGTTTCACCAACTGTATCACTTCTGCTGCCATCCCAGTCTCTTGGATGTGTACACTGACATCCTGTGTAAGCATCTGAGATGCTGCTACCAATTCATGTGTGTTATTACTTATATTATGCTGTTATACAGAAATGGGCAAGTTGGTGGGAACATGAGACTATGCTGTTATGCAGAAATGGGCACATTGGTGGGAATACCTGTGTTTTGCAACTTATATTATGGTGTTATGCAGAAATGGGCAAGTTGATGGGAACATGGGCTATGCTGTTTTGCAGAAATGGGCAAGTTGGTGGGGCACAGGAACCAAAGAGCCCTGCACTCTCACCAATGCATGTGTTTTACTTCTTATATTATGCAGTTATGCAAAAAATGGGTAATTTTGGGAAAGTAGTGCAGGGGCCCAAAAGGTCCCAGGCTCTTACCAACACATGTGTTTTGCTACTTATATTATGGTGTTATGCAGAAATAAAGAACTTGGTGGGAACATGGGGCTATGCTGTTATGCAGAAATAGGCAAGTTGGTGGGGGCTAGGCCCCGCGCTCCCACCAATTCATGTGTTTTGCTAGTTATATTATGGTGTTAGGCAGTAATGGGCAAGTTGGTGGGGGCATGGGGCTATGCTGTTATGCAGAAATGGGCAAGTTGGCGAGACCATGGGGCTCAAAGGGCCCCTCATTCCCACCAATACATGTTTTACTACTTACAGCATGCTGTTATGTAGAAGGGTGTATGTATCCAAATGACTGGGATGGCAGCAGAAGTGATACAGTTGGTGAAACTTGATGATGGATGCCTGTTGTTGTATGTTTAAGAAGTTGTATGTTATTTCTGTTACATTATGGTGTATGTCTGTGATTGGTTGTCTTGCCTTGTAGCGACCCATAGTTGTGTGTTCTATGTGTGTGTCTATGTGTGTGTCTCTGTGTGTGTGTATGTATGTATGGCAGAGGGGGGGAGTCAGAGTTGGGGTTGAAAACCCTAACGCTGAATTTCCTTGCTTTTGTTGCTGTAAAAAACCCTTACTGTTGCATTAATGCAGTTTTTTTGCAGAGAATATAAATATATATATTTTAGAGGCAAAAACTCCATTTAATGCATCTGTTAGGGTTGTAACACAGTGACAAAAGTGAGGAAATTCAATGTTAGGGTTAAAACCCTAACTCTGCATTCCCCCTCAGCACCACACACACACACACACACACACACACACATGCACACACAAGTAGAGGGGGGGACCAAGGCAACACAACCAGTCACAGACAACCAGCAACAGGTAACAGAAATCACATACAACTGTCTAAACGTACTACAAGACACATCCATCATCAAGGTCCATCAACTGTAGGACTTCTGCTGGCATGTGGGTACACACCCATGCTGGCAATTTACACAGATAACATACCAGAACAGGAGTACTCTCCAAACAATACCTAAGATATAGTTGTTTTCAATATCTCAAACCATCTCTATAATAATGTCAATCATGGGCCATGATGATACTAAACACTTAGTGTCGTATAGTACCACGTAGTTGCCCAAGCGTGCAGGATAAGATCACAGTGCAGCAGCACTCTGTTTATAATGGTGTTCTGATACATAATTTATCAATGTCAGGTATAGCATGAGCAACCATTAACACACATGAAAGACCTGTGAAAATGCAGTCTCATGTTATGCAGTCATAGCTACAAAAGTAGTAGCATGAGCTCTTTTCCACCCACCCTGTTAACACCAATGTAGGAATTTGTATAGAAACAGAGACATGTGTTTGAACCAAGAAACTGTTACCAAGGCAAAGTGAGTAAAATGGTACCATGGAACACTTTGGGTCACACAGTCTCATACAGCTGTGCTGCTGTACAAGTTCAGAGAACAGTGCAGAAGATCTCTTCACATAATTCTGTACTGATCCATTATTTCCTCATGCCAGGCTAAGATCAGGAGGTATTTACACACATGAAAGGGTGTTGAAAATCCTCTGTGATACTAGACGGTCAGAAACAGAAATGTGTGAGCATGAGGCACTGTAACCTGCTTACTGTCAGCAACATATTAATTAGTAGAGAAAACACTTACCTGTTTGAAACGTGAAACTGTCCACAATTCAGATATAGTGTAGTGTGACCATGTGACATTTTGTATCTGAGAATCCTACAGAGATCTGCACCTGTATAATGTAAGGTAATGGTGCATCAGGACTATGCAGATGACAGTGTATTGATACATCACTGGCTTATAGTGGGGTAACATCAGAAGAGATTAACAGTGAACAAAGGTCTACAAAACCTGTCAGCCTGACATCAGTGGTGGGCAATGTGATGGAGGGCATTGCCAAGGAGAAACTGGGGGGGACCTGGAAAAGTTGGGGTGCCTGGACAATAGACAGCATGGATTTGTCTCAGGAAAATCATGTCAAACAAAGCTTGTGGAGTCCTATGACTGGGTGATGAGTGTCTTGGACCTGGGTAGACCAGTGGACATCCTCTTTCTTGACTTCAGCAAGGCGTTTGACTCTGTTCCTCATAGGGGTCTTTTGGATAAGCTGGGAGAAATGGGGATAGGAAACCAGATGATCAGATGGATAGGCAATTGGCTCCAGGACCAGACCAAGATGGTCATGGTTGGCTGGATAGTCTCATCTCCAAGGAGGGTCATTAGTGGGGTCCCTCAGAGGTCAGTCCTTTGGCCCCTCCTATTTAACGCCTATGTCTCTGACATAAGGAAGGATATCAGGAGTGAGATGAGTATCTTTGTGAATGACTCAAAACTGGGTGTGGCGGTGGATGGGGAGGAGGGGGAGGGAAGCCCTACAGGGAGACCTCAAGGCTCTGGAAAGGTGGTCTAGAAACTGGAAGCTGAGGTTCAACACAGGGAAATGAAAGGTACTGTACTTGGGAGCCAGAAACCTGGACCAAGTGTACACGTGGGGGAGGAAATGCTACAAGTCTCAATGGCTGAGAGGGACCTGGGGGTGGTGGTGGATGTCAAGATGAACAACTTGGAGACTTGTAGGAGGGCAGCAGCAAAGACCAACAGGATGCTTGGATGCATTGTTAGGGGGATCACCTCTAGAAGGAGGGAAGTGATACTCCTACTATATAACTGCTTGATAAGACTGCACCTTGAGTACTGCATGCAATTTTGGAGGACACATTTAAAGAGGGACATTGAACTTCTGGAGAGGGTCCAGAGGAGAGAAACCAAAATGATTTGGGGCTTGGGGGATAGTACCTATGGGGAGATGCTCGAAGAGCTAAATATGTACACATTGGAAGAGAGAAGTGACCAGGGGGACATGATAGAGGTCTTCAGGTACATGAAGGGGTAAATGGGGAGGAGCAGTCAGGGTGCTCCAAAGGAAGGAGGGGAGCAACTAGAGGGCATGGGTGGAAGCTGGAGGTGGTGAGATTCAGGGGAGAAAGGAGGAGGTGCTACTTCACTGAGAGGGTGGTGGAGCCATGGAATGCACTGTCCAGGGGGCTGGTGGAGGCAGAGATGGTGGAGGGGTTCTAGAGGGAGTGATACCGGTACAGAAGAAGGGTTCTGTAAGCAAAATCCATTGCAGCAATAATATTCAGGACTGGGAAGGGAGAAGCCAGAGAGGGAGGGAGGGGGGCAGCAAGGTCAGTTCCCAGGGTACGGGCTGACCAAATGAGCAGACATGAAAGACCGTTAGGCCTATTCTACTTGCATTTTAGTTTGTTAGTTTGTAAAACAATTGCTTGAGTTGTGTGTTAGACTGATGCATTAACAATACACTCTCATTCAGAATCGATACAAAATGTATTGGTAATACAAAACTGTTTAATGTGGTTCACCGATAACTCATGATCAGTATTCCTGTATACTCCAAGTCACTTGGATGGCAGTAGAAGTCCTACAGTTGGTGGGCCATGATGATGGATGTGTCTTGTAGTACATTTAGACAGTTGTGTTATTTCTGTTACCTTCTGCTGGTTGTCTGTGATTGGTTGTGTTACTTTAGTCCTCCCCCACTACTTGCATGTGCGCATATATGTGTGTGTGTGTGTGTGTGTGTGTGTGTGTGTGTGGTGCTGGGGAGAAATGAGAAGTTAGGGTTTTAACCCTAACATCCAATTTCCTCACTTTTGTTGCTGTGGAACAACCCTAACTGATGTATTAAATAACGTTTTTTGCCATGAATTTTCCTTTTTTTGAAAATGTGCACTATTACTAGTGAATGGAATATGGTGGTGGGAGCTCGGGGCACCATTCCCACCATGTTAATTTTTGTCACTTCACTGCACTAAGTGTATGACCGATTGAAATGAACATTGATAAATAATGACCTGTACCATACTACAACATGTATAACAAATGTTATCTGAATCCATTCAACAGTAGCCCAGCATCACACCATGAAAAATGAGCAGGAGTGCCAAAAATAACATTTTTGCCACTTCACTACACAAGAACCATATAGCCGATAGAACTAAAAACTGTAAAAAGAAGACAAGTTTCATAGCACACCATGTGTCCATAACTGTGTGTACATCCATTCAATGATCACACAGCACCACAAGCAAACAATGTGACTTGCACATTTCAGCAACCGTAAGTGTCAACAACCCAAACATTGGCACAGTGAAAGATGAATTATAAGTCTTTGCACTTTCCAAATGCCAGGCAAATCAGACAAACGGTTCAGAAGTTATTGAAGTGTAATGAACCAAAATATCATTCGTTGGAGTGGCATAATTCTGCACCTGTTAATGTTTTACACTCCAAACCACTGCAAGGCACCTTCGTACCACTAGGGCTACCTACACTATAAATTTCAAGCCAGTAGCACCATGCAGAATGCTATGTGCAAAACATTAAATGTGTCACACAGTATCTCTGCAGAAAATAATTTCTTCAACATGTAAACAGCATTATTCGCATTCCCAGGACATCCACTCAACACCCTCCAAATTTCATGTGAAAAGACCAAATTGTTCTAGTGATATTCTATTTTTACATATCTGCACCTTTAATAAGTCTTCCACCACCAAATGGCAGAAATTGTGGCTGAACACGAGCTAAAATGGTGGACCTGGCATGAAAAATCAGAAACTGAGAAGTGAGGCAATTTCAAATGGCAATAGTTAACACTGGAACAGAAGAACATTTTTTCACCAAACAAAAACTGGCATGTTCCTTGAATGAAGGTCTTTCTATGTGCTAAGTTTCAGACCAATCAACCACACACTGGCTGCACTATGCACCATGGAAGACAGTGCAGAAAAATAGAAAAAACATCATGTTTTACACTGCACTACGCAAATGCAAAAACACAAACAGTAACGTTAATACAGATGGTGATGGAAACAGTGAGGTAAAAGAAAATTGTAATGCTAACAGTAACGCAAATGCAAGCAAAAATGGCAACGCAAGCAGTGACGCAAATGGAAACAATAACGCAAACAGTAAGAGAAACGCAAGTGCAAACATAAATGAAAGCAGAAATGGTAATGCAAATGGTAACACAAATGCTAAAGGCAACAGAAATGCAAACGGTTACAAAAATGGTAATGATAATACAAACAGAAGCCCAAATACAAATGGTAATGAAAGCAGTATCTAAAATCCAAATGCTAACACAAACGCAAACAGAAACACTAATGGTGATGGCAACGGTGATGCAGAAGGAAACAGTAATACACTCAATAATGGAAAAGTTACTGAAAATACAAATGCTAAGACAAACAGAAATGCAAACACGAATGGTAAGGAACACGCAAATGGTAATGGTAACTCTATTGGAAACACAAACAATTATGGTAACACCTACCGAAAATGCAAACACTAAGGGCAACAGAAATGCAAACAGTAACAAATATTCAAATAATAACGACAAGGCAATTGGAAATGCAAACGGTTATGGTAACACCAACGATGACGCCAAAGGAAACACTAATGCAAATGTAAATGCAAACACAAGTGCGTACACAAACACAAATGGAAATGCACACGGTCACGGTAACATAATTGGAAATGGAAATGCTTATGGAAACATGATGATGGCAATGATGATGCCAAAGGAAACACCATCGCAAATGCAAATTGTAATGCATATGGTGATGCAAAAGTAAACGCAAACAAAAAACAGTAATGGAAATGCAAAGGGTAACAGTAACACAAACACAAGCGCAAATGCAAACGCTAAGGTTAACGCACATGGTGATGAAAATGTTAACACAAACAAAAACAGAAATGGAAATGCAAATGGTAATAGTAATGCAAATGTAAGAGCAAACGCAAAGGGTAATGCACACAGTGGCATAAATGGAAACGATAACACAAATGGTAAGAAAAACAAGAGCGCAAACATAAATGAAAACAGAAATGGTAATGCAAATACTAACGGCAACAAAAATGAAAAAAAGGTTAATAAAAACAGTAACACAAACTAACGGAAATGCAAACGGTAATGAAACTGGTAACAAAAATGCAAACGGTAACAGAAACAAACAAAAATGCAAATGGTAATGGCAATGATGATGCAGAAGGAAACAGTAATGCACTTAACAATGGAAACATTACCAAAAATGCAAACATTAAGGCTGACAGAAATGCAAATGCAAATGTGACGAACATGCAAATGGTAACGGTAACGCAATTGGAAACGCAAATGGTTATGGTAATACCAATAATGGCACTAAAAGAAACTGTAACGCAAATGCAAATGCAGGTGCATACACAAATGCAAATGGTAACACACACGGTGGTGCCAAAAGAAAATGGGAACAGTAACGCAAGTGCAAACGCAAATGCAAAGGATAATGCACACAGTGATGTCAATGAAAACGCAAACAGTAATGGAAATGGAGAAACGCTAATGGTAACCATATATCTGAAGTAACCAAAAATTGGTAAAAGAGACCTGTACCATAGCACACCATGTGT
Organism: Neoceratodus forsteri; assembly: GCA_016271365.2. Classification (NCBI taxonomy): domain Eukaryota; kingdom Metazoa; phylum Chordata; order Ceratodontiformes; family Ceratodontidae; genus Neoceratodus; species Neoceratodus forsteri. Next base: position 50,924,349 of record CM028129.1, on the reverse strand, counting down.
GTCCAGAATTCTGTGAACATCCATTCAACGGTCGCACAGCGCCACAAACAAACAACTTCACATATGCAGTTCAGCAACCTTAAGAGCCAGCAACTTCCAAATTGTCACAGTCAAAGATCTATTATAAATCTTTCTACATTCCAAATGCCTGGTAAATAAAACACGTGGTTCAAAAGTTATTGAAGTGGAATTAATCAAATTTTCATTTGGCAGACTGTCATAATTCCACATCCGTTAATGTTTTACACAGCAAACTACTGTAAGACACCTCCGTGCCACTAGGGCTACCTATGCTATAAATTTCATTATAGTAGCACTGTGCAGAACGCTATGTGCAAAATGTTAAATGCGTCATGCGGTATCTCCACAGTGAATTATTTTTCAAACATGTAACCAGCATAATTCACATCTCCAGGACATCCACTCAACACCCTACAAATTTCATGTGAAAAGACCAAACCATTCCAGAGATATTCAATATTTTTGTTTCTGCACCTTTAAGAAGTTTTCTACCACAAAATGACAGAAATTGCGGCTGAAAATGTGCTAAAATAGTGGACCTGGTGGCCAAAAAATCAATAATTGTGAAGCAGGCCAACTTCAAATGTGGGACAGAACTACATTTTTTTCTCCAAACAAACACTGGTATGTTCCATGAACAAAGGGTCTTTCTACCTGCCAAGTCTCAGACCAATCAACCACACACTGGCTGTGCTTTGCGTTGCGGAAGACAGTGCAGAAAAATAGAAAAAACATAATGTTTTGCACTGCATTATGCAAAAGCAAAAATACAAACGGTAATGTCAACGCAAATGGTGATGGAAACAGTGAGGTAAAATGAAATAGAAACACTAACGGTAATGCAAACACAAGCGCAAATGGTAATACACATGGTGACGCAAACGTAAATGATAATGCAAATGGTAAGAGAAATGAAAGTTCAAACATAAATGAAAGCAGAAATGGTAATGCAAATAGTAATGCAAAACAGTAATGGCAACAGTAACACAAACGTTAACAAAAACAGTAACGCGAACACTAACGGCAATGGAAATGCAAACAGTAATGAAAACTGTAATGAAAATGAAAATGGTAACACAAACACAAACACAAACAGAAACACAAATAGTAATGGCAATGGTGACACAGAAGGAAACAGTAATGCAATCGACAATGGAAAAGCTACTGCAAATGCAAATGCTAGGGCCAGCAGAAACACAAACAGTAACGAGCACACAAACAGTAATGGTGATGCACTTGGAAAAGCAAACAGACACGGTAACACTAACAATGATGCCAAAGGAAACACTAACACAAACAGAAATGCAAATGCAAGGGCATACGCAAATGCAAATGGTAACGTGCATGGTAACGCAATTTGAAATGCAAATGCTTACAGTAACATCAATGATAATGTCAAAGGAAATATAAATGCAAATGGAAATGCAAACACAAGGGCGTATGCAAATGGTAATGCACACAGTGACACAAAAGTAAACACAAATAAAAACAGTAATGGAAATGCAAATGATAACAGTAACGCAAATACAAATGCAAAGGGTAACTCACATGGTGATGTAAACAGAAACGCTAACGCAAATGGTAATGGAAAAGCAAGTGGAAACACTAACAGTAACAGTAATGCAAATGCACACACTTTTTCCCCCAAAAAGATGCATTCAGAAGCACAGTGAATACAAAGAATATACAGTATGCATAATAATGGCACTGGGAGCAGAAAATAAAAACTTGGAATACTAAATTGCTTATATCTGAGGAGACATACGATGTAGAAATTTTTTTTTAAATCTCATATTATTTGTGACTTTCCAGTCTAGTTTAGCACTTAGCCCCCAAGTGGTGGACTAAGCATTTTTCTAATGAAGAGTCTGTATCACAAACTGTTTTCGAGATACGGGCCCCGAAAGGCGCAGCAGATGCCATAATGTTGTTCTATCAGAAAAATTGTCAACTTCAGAGTACCATAACTTTGCAGCCCTCTAATATTTTGTCATCAAACCACCAAAAGGCATATCTGTTGGATCTTGGCTTTCTTCCCTTCAAATTTCAGCCCCAAAGACCAAATCATTCTTTTGTAGCAGGGTTGCCTAGATTCCCTATTGTTTTGAGCATAGTGTCACAAAGTATTTTCGCAAATCATGACACTTCCACAAATAAAATCACAAAAAATGTCACATATGCAAAAGTACTTTGCAACACTACTTTTTACAAAAATTTAAAAAACATATTTCTGGGGTGTTCCCCCTCCCCCAAAAAAAAAAGACATGGCTAGCATCCGCAGGCCTCGACTAGATGAACACAACAAGAATTGTGTCCCTAGAGGGTCCCAAATTTAAATAGCAAGCATTTCTTTGACCACCAACTGAAAACAAGATGACTCATTTGCGACACTACAAGGGTCATTTGTGACACTAAAAACTGCATTTGTGACACCTTCACGTATTTTAACTTTTCCCATAGACCATCATGGGATTTAATGGCATAGACGGGAATGGTAACGCAAGCAGGTACGTAAACACAAGAAGAAACAGTAACTGCAACATTAGCAGAAGCTCATACCCTGTTTTTCTCCAGCAGCTGCATAGAGAAACACAGTATGTACAAAGAATATATGCATAATAATGGGCCTTTGAGCCAAAAATGAGATATTGATATACTAAATTGCTTATATCTCAGTAACCGTACGATGTAGAAAAAAAATCATGATTCATGATTTTCCTGGCTATGTTTTTCAGAATGCATAGCCACCATGAAAATTCCATATCTCACACCGTTTCCGAGATACAAGCCATGAAAGGTGTGGGGTACACCACAATGGTAGTCTGTGGGAAAAAATGCCAACTTTGGAGTACCGTACCTTGGCAGCCATGCCATATTATTTCACCAAACCACAAAAAGGCACATCTGTAAGATGTTGGCTGCCTTTCCTTCAAATGTCAGCTCAAAAGACCAAACCGTTCTTTTGCAGCAGGGTGGCAAAGAACTCCTGTCATTTTGGCCATAGTCTGGAAAAGTAGTGTCGTAATTTGCAACACCTTTTGTAAAATTTGCGAAAGTGACATGAGTGCGACACTACTTTTTCCAGAAATTTGAAAAACATATTTCTTGGGTGTTTAACCCCAAACTAAAGACATGGCTAGCATCCTCAGGACTCGAATAGGTAAACACAAAAATAATTATGTCCCTAGATGGTCCCAGTTTTAAATGTCAAGCATTTCTGTGATCATTAACTGAAAAAAGAATGGCTGACTCACGACACTACTGGGGTCATTTGCAACACTAAAAACTGCATTTGCGACACTGTTGAACTTTTTGTTAACTTTTCCTATTGACTTATAATGGGAACTTGTTTTTTGAATAACTTTTGAACCATTTAATATTTTTTTCATGAAATCTTCAAAAGGCACATCGGGGACCCTGGCCACACGTTCTCTGAAGTTTTCAGTCCAGGCGCACAAAACGTGCGACCTGTAGGCATGAGCAAAGAATGCACAAAAAAACGTAAATGTGCTCACGGATGTCGCTTAATAATTCTGCAGCCATATATCCGACCAGTACGAACATTGGCAGGTCCCAAGATCTATGATTATGTCCTGTGCTTGCCAAATTTCAGGCAAATCTGTTGAACAGTGGCAAAGTTATTAAGGTGCAAAGTTTCACCCTTTAACATTAAAAGGGCTATTCAACCCTAAATACGGTAGCAAATATATATATATATATATATATATGGCAAAAACTCTGTTTAATACATCAGTTAGGGTTGTTCCACATTGACAAAAGTGAGGAAATTCAGCGTTAGGGTTGTAATCCTTGGACCCCCCCCAAGATCACCCTCCAACTGGCATCGGGGTGCACATTGGGGTCGTCAGCCCTAACTCTGGAGCTGAAATTTGGAAGGAAGACAGCCAACATCTCACAGATGTGCCTTTTGGTGGTTTGGTGAAAAAATATTGCATGGATGCCAAGTTACGGTACTCCAAAGTTGGCGTTTTTTCCCATAGACTAACATGGTGGTGTCCACCGCAGCTTTCGGGGCTCATATTTTGGAAAAGGTGACAGATACTGAATTTTTGTCATGACAATGAGTAGCCTATGGCTACGCATTCAGAAACATGTAGCCAGGAAAATCATGAATCATGGGAATTTTTTTTTTCCTCCTACATTGTATGGTTCCTGAGACATAAGCAATTTAGTCTTCCAACATCTTATTTTCTGCTGTGAGGCCCATTATTATGCATACTTTCTTTGTACACACTGTGTTTCTCTATGCATCTATTGGGCAAAAAAAGGGTGTGTGCTTACGTTACTGTTACGCTTAGTGTTACCACTTGAGTTTCCGTACCCATTTGTCTTACTGTTCCTATGTATGCCACTGTGTGTGTTATGCTTTTTGCCTTCTCGTTTCCACTTGCATTTGTATTACTGTTACCATTTGCATTTCCACTACTGTTTGTCTTTGCGTTTTGCTTTGCATCACTGTGCGTATTGCCATTTGTGTTTCTGGCAGCCCTTTCATTTGCATTTACTTTTGACTTTCGTTTTGCGTCTTCGTTGCTATTACCATTACCATTTGCATTTGCAATTGCGTTACTGTGCCCATGTGTATTATGGTTTGCATTTCCATATGCACTTGTATTTCCTTTTGCATTTCTGTTTCCTTTGCTGTTATTGTTGCTGTTAGCATTACTATTTGCATTTACAATTGCGGTACTGTGCCCAAGCGCGTTACGGTTTGCATTTCCGTATGTGCTTCTGTTCCCATTTCTGTTTCTGTTTCCTTTGGTGTTATTCTTCATGTTAACTTCATCATTTGTGTTTACAATTGTGGTACCATGCCCATGCATGTTACGGTTTGCATTCACGTGTGCTCTTGAAATCGCATTTCCATTTCTGTTCCCTTTGGCATTCTTTTTGCTGTAACACGTAGGTTAACATTTGCATTTAAATATCACTGCCATCACTGTGTGCATTACCAGTTGTGTTTCCATACTCACTTGCATGTCCATTAGCATCTCTATTTGCTTCGGCGTCACTTTGCGCTTACAGTTCTATTACTATTTGCTTTACCATTTACATTTGCGTTACCATGTGTGTCACTGTTGGTGCTTGTGTTTGCATTGCTGTTCCTGTTACTATGCGACAAGACATCACATGGAGGGAGTGTGGGGCCCAAAGGACCCTGCACTCCTGCCACCGCATTACATTCAAAATTTATTGTCCTCGTTCTCAAAAAGAAGGGAAATTAGAGGCAAAAAACTCAGTTTAATGCATCAGTTAGGGTTGTTCCACAGTAACAAAAGTGAGGAAATTTGGTGTTAGGGTTGAAAGCCCCCTTGGTCCCCCCACCCCACTCCCCAAATGGCATTGGGGTGCACGTTAGGGTCATCAGTCCTAACTCTCACCCCATTCTTCTATACCTCATCTTCTTTAAACACATGATGGGGTGAGAGTTAAGGCTGATGACACAATGTGCACCCGATGCCATTTGGGAGGGGTGGGCTGAGGGATCAAGGGGGCTTTCAACCCTAACTCCAAATTTCTCGCTTTTGTAGCTGTGAACAACCCTAACTGATGCATTAAATGGATTTTTTGCCTCATATATATATATATATATATATTTAAAGACAAAGAACCTCATGCGCAAACACTGAGGCAAGGGTTACCCCTAAGGGCATTTGGCTGGGAAGCCAAGTTTCAAGAAAATACAACATCACACATGCCCCACACTGCAAAGCATCATGGGCTGCATATGCAAATCACCACAGAATGTTATGCTGGTCAACTTTAAGCAGAAATGCATGGTGCCGGAAGGCCTCTCACACAGTTTGCAAAGGGTGCTAACAGAAGACATAGACACGTGTTTCGTCCTACCAGGACTCATCAGTATGCCTCGTCTGTTTGACACCCCAGTGGAATAGACCAGCTACCCTTAAGGCAGTGTGCCTTGGATATATTGTGGTGAACCCATTAAAATAAAAAAACATTTAAAAGACAAAGAACCTCTGCGCGCAAACACTGAGGCAAGGGTTACCCCAAGGGGCATTTGGCTGGGAAGCCAAGTTTCAAGAAAATACAACATCACACATGCCCCCACACTGCAAAGCATCATGGGCTGCATATGCAAATCACCACAGAATGTTATGCTGGTCCAACTTTAAGCAGAAATGCATGGTGCCGAAAGGCCTCTCACACAGTTTGCAAAGGGTGCTAACAGAAGACATAGACACGTGTGAGAGGCCTTTTGGCACCATGCTGTTCCTGTTACTATGCCGCACTCCCACTGCTGCATTACATTCACTATTTCTCGTTATCATTCTCAAAAAGAAGGGAAATTAGAGGCAAAAAACTCCGTTTAATGCATTAGTTAGGATTGTTTCACAGCGACAAAAGTGAGGAAATTCAGTGTTAGGGTTGAAACCCCTTTGGACCCCCACCGGCATTGGGATGCGCATTGGGATTGTGGGTCCTAACTCTCACCCATTCTCCTAATGTTCTGCTGCTTTACACATGTCATGGGGTGAGAGTTAGTGCTGATGATCTGTCGCTTATGCCAGTGGGGAGGTGAGCGGGGGTCAAGGGGGTTTCAAGCCCTAACACTGAATTTCCTCTTTGTTACTGTAAACAACCTAACTAGTGCATTAAACAGAGTTGTTTGCCTCTAAAATATATATATATATATATATATATATATATATATATATATAGGTTGAGTACACCATTTAAGGTTAAATCTGAAATTTGGCAGCTTAATATCTTTGCCACCATACCACGGATTTGCCTGACATTTGGAATGCACAGTCTGGTACCATAGATCTCTGGACCGGTCAAGTTTCATTAAGGTTGGATGTATGGTTGTGGATCTACAGATCACTGAAAAACACACAAATTATGCATTTTGCACATTCTTTGCTCGTGCCTACTGGTTGCACAGTTTGCACGACCGGTCCAAAACCTTCAGGGAACATGCAGCAGGGGTCCTGGATGTGCCTTTTGAAGATTTTGTGAAACAATATTTAACGGTTCAAAAGTTATTCAAAAAACAAGTTTTCCATTATAGTCAATGGGAAAATGGACCATTATTTTGCATACATTCTTTGTATTTACTGTGCTTTTGAATGCACCTTTTTGGGAAAAAAAGGGTGTGCATTTGCATTACTGTTACCATTAGTGATTCCGCTTGCATTTCTGTTACCGTTTGCATTAGCGTTTCTGTTTACATCACTGTGTGCATTACCCTTTATGTCTGAGTTTGTGCCTCATTTGCGTTACTGTTACCATTTCCGTTTCCGTTACTGTTTTTGTTTGTGTTTACTTTTGCATCACCATGTACGTTACCCATTGCATTTGCATTTGCACTTGCATTTGTGTTGCTGTTAAAATTTGCGTTTACGTAATCATTTGCGTAAGCTTTTCCATTTACATCACCATGTGCGTTACCCGTTGTGTTTGTGATTGTGCTTGTGTTTGCGTTACTGTTACCATTTGCATTTAAATTACTGTTTTTGTTTGCGTTTACTTTTACTTCACCATGTGCATTACCATTTGCATCTGCGTACTCGCTTGCGTTTGTCTTTACATTTGCGTTTGTGTTTCCTTTGGCATCATCGTTGGTGTTATTGTAAGCATTTGCATTTCTAATTGCATTACCATGACTGTGTGTGTGTTACCATTTCTGTTTGCATACATGCTTGCATTTGTGTTTACGTTTGCATTGGTGTTTCCTTTGGCGTCATCGTTGGTTTTACCGTATCCATTTGTGTTTTCAATTGCATTACCGTTACCGTTTGCGTGATCATTACTATTTGCATTTGCTTTTCTGTTGTCCTTAGCATGTGTGTTTTCAGCAACATTTCCATTATCGAGTGTATTACTGTTTCCTTCTGCATCACTGTTGCCATTTGCATTTGTATTACCATTTGCATTTTTGTTACTATTTTCGTTACCATTTGTGTTTCCATTGCTGTTAGCATTTGAGTTATTGTTTTCGCTATCATTTGCATTTCTTTTTCCATTAGCATTATCACTTCCATTTGCTTCACTTTATGTATTACCATTTGCACTTGCATTTGCATTACCGTTAGCGTTACTATGTTCTTTTACCACACTGTTTCCACGTTTGCATTAACGTTTGTGTTTTTGCGTTTGGGTAGTGCAGTACAAAACATTATGTTTTAGCTATTTTTCTGCACTGCCTTCCTTGAGACATAGTGCAACCAGTGTGAGGTTGCTTGGTCTGAACCTTGGCACATAGAAAGACCTTTGTTCAAAGAACATGCCAGTTTCTGTTTGGTGACAAAATGTTGTTCCGTTCCAGAGTTATTGTCATTTGAAGTTGACCCACTTTGCAGTTACTGATTTTTTGGCCACCAGGTCTGCCATTTTAGTGCATTTTCAGTTGTAATTTCTGCCATTTTGTGGTGGAAGATTTCTTAAAGGTGCAGACATGTAAAAATATAATATCTCTGGAAAGGTTTATTCTTTTTATATGAAATTTGGAGGGTAATCAGTGGATGTCCTGGAGATGTGACCTATGTTTTTTACATTTTTGAAAAATAATTTGCTGTGGAGATACTGTGTGACACAGTTAACATTTTGTGCATAGCATTCTGAATGGTGCTACTGGCTTGAAATTTATAGCATAGGTAGCTCTAGCAGTATGGAGGTGCCTTGCAGTGGTTTGGTGTGTAAAACATTAACAGGTGTGGAATTATGCCACCCCAACAAATGAAAATGCAGTTCATTATGCTTCAATAACTTCAAAACAGTGTATCCGATTTGCCTGGCATTTGGAATGTGCAAAGATTAGTAATACATCTTTGACTGTGACAATTTCTGGATCACTGAGAATTACGGTTGCTGAACTGTGCATGTTACATTGTTTGTTCATGGCGCAGTGCGACCATTGAATGGCTGTACACACAATTCTGGACATACATTCCATTCACTATTTATAGTGCACATTTTCAAAAAGAAGGAAAATTCATGGCAAAAAACTCTGATGCATCAGTTAGGGTTGTTCCACAGTGACAAAATCAAGGAAATTTGGTGTTAGGGTTGCCACCCCTTGCACACCACAACCACCCTGCTCCCACCAACAGGCATCAGGGTGTGTGTTGGGGTCATCGGTCCTCACTCTCACCCCATTCTCCTATACTGCACCACCTCAACTTATTTACACATGGAATGGGGTGAAAGTTAGGGCTGATGACCCCAACGCACACCCCAATGCCTGTTGGTGGGGGCAGGGTGGACCTGGGGTGCAAGGGGTGGCAACCCTAACACCATATTTCCTTGCTTTTGTTGCTGTGGAACAACCCTAACTGATGCATTAAGTGGAGTTTTTTGCCATGAATATATAATATAGTGACACAGTAGTGCCACTATAGATAGGGTTGAGTACACCATTTAAGGTTAAATTGGAAATTTGGCAGCATGATAACTTTGCCACTATATGACAGATTTACCTGAAATTTGGAATATGTGGCCTGGTATCATAGATCTCTGGATCTACTAAGTTTCATAATGGGCAGATATAGGGTTGCAGAGCTACAGAGCACTGAAAAATGTACAAATTATGCATTTTTGTGCATTCTTTGCTGGTGCCTACAGGTTGCACAATTTGTGTGACTAGTCTGAAACACTCAGGGAACATGAAGCCATGGCCCCTGATATGTCTTTTGAAGATTTCATGAAAAAATATTAAACAGTTAAAAAGTTATTCCAAAAAACAGTTTCCCATTATAGTCAACAGGAAAAGATAAAAAATATGAGAAAGTGACACAAATGCTGTTTTTAGTGTCACAAACGAGCCATCTTGTTTTCAGTTGGTGGTCACAGAAATGCTTGGCATTTAAGTTTGGGACCCTCTAGGGACACAATTCTTGCTGTGTTCACCTAATCGAGTCCTGAGGATGCAAGCCATGCCTTTTTTGGGGGGTTAAACACCCCAGAAATATGTTAACATTTTTTATAAAAAGTAGTGTTGCAAAGTAGTTTCGCACATTCAACATTTTAGTGATATTTTTAGTGGAAGTGTTGTAATTTGTGACACTACTTTGTGACACTATGACCAAAACAATAAGGAATCTTTGCCACTCTGCTGCAAAAGAACAGTTTGATCTTTTAGGCTACAGTTTGGAGGGAAAAAAGCCAAGATCCCTCAGATGTGCCTTTTGGTGGTTTGGTGACAAAATATTAGAGGGTTGCAAAGTTAGGGCACTCCAAAGTTGATAATTTTTCCCTTAGGCTAACATTATGCCATCTGCCATGCCTTTCGGGGTCCGTATCTCGAAAATGCTTCAAGATACAGACTTTTCATCTGAAGAATTCTTAGTCCCCCACTAGGAGCTAAGCACAACACTAGCCAAGAAATTCATAAATAATATAAGATTAACATTTTTTTCTGCATCGTACAGTTACTGATATATAAGTAATTTAGTATTCCAAGTGTTCATTTTCTGCTCCGAGTGACATTATTATGCATACAGTCTTTGTATTCACCATGCTTCTAAATTCACCTTTTTTGGAAAAAAAATGTGTGCATTTGCGTTAGTGTTACAGTTAGTGTTTCCTCTTGCATTTCTGTAACCTTTTGCATTAGCGTTTCCGTTTACATCACCAAGTGAGTTACCCTTTGCATTTGTTTTTACATTTGCACTTGTGTTTATGTTACTGTTACCGTTTGCATTTCTATTACTGTTTTTGTTTGCATTTCCTTTTGCATCACCGTGTGCATTACCATTTGTGTTTGTGTACGCGCTTCCATTTGCATGTGTGTTTCTTTTGGCATCATCATTGGTGTTACCATAAGAGTTTGCATTTCCAATTGCATTACTGTGACCAGGCACATTACCATTTGCATTTGCATATGCGCTTGTGTTTGAGTTTCCATTTGTGTTAGTATTCTCATTGGCGTCATCGTTGGTGTTACCATAATCATTTGCATTTCCAATTGCGTTACTGTTACTGATTTCGTGTTCATCACCATTTGTATCTGCGTTTTGTTGGCCATATCATTTTCATTTCAGGAGTGTTTACATTGTTGATTGCATTACTGTTTTCTTCTGCGACGCCGTTGCCGTTACCGGTTGCATTTCTGTTTGCGTTTGTGTTACCGTTTGCATTTTTGTTACCGTTTGCGTTTCCATTGGCATTTGCATTACTGTTTTCATTAACATTTGCATTTCTGTTGCCATTAGCATTTGCGCTATTTGCTTTACCATTTCTGTTTTCATTTACGTTTGCACTTGCATTTCTCTTACTGTTTGTGTTATCGTTTGCGTTATCATTTACGTTTGTGTCACCATGTGCGTTACCATTTGCACTTACATTTGTGTTATAGTTAGTGTTACTATTTTATTTTACCTCACTTTTTCCATCACCATTTAACATTGCCATTTTTTTTTGCATTTGCGTAGTGCAGTGCAAAACATTATGATTTTGCTATTTTTCTGCACTGTCTTACATGAACCATAACACAGCTAGTGTATGGTTGTTTGGTCTGAAACGTGGCAGGTAGAAAGACCTTTGTTCAAGAAACATACCAGTTTTTGGTTAGTGAAAAAATGTTGTTTCATTCCAGAGTTATGGCCATTTGACATTGGCCCACTTCGCAGTTACTGATTTATCAGCCACCAGGTCTGCCACTTTAGTGCATTTTCAGTCATGATTTCTGCCATTTTATGGTGAAAGACTTCTTAAAGGTACAGAAACATAATAATGTAATATCTCTGGAACGGTTGGGTCTTTTCACATGAAATTTGGAGAGTGTTGAGTGGATGTCCTGGAGATGTGAATTATGTTGTTTACATGTTTGAGAAATAATTTGCTGTGGAGATAATGCATGACACAGTTAACATTTTGTGCATAGCATTCTGCATGGTGCTACTGCCTTTAAATTTATAGCCTAGGTAGCCCAAGTGGCATGGAGGTGCCTTGCAGTGGTTTCATGTATAAAACATTAACAGGTGCAGAATTATGCCACTCCGATGAATGACATTTTGGTTTGTTATGTTTCAATAACTTCTGAACCATGTATCCAATTTGCCTGGCATTTGGAAAGCAAAAAGAGTTATAATTCATCTTTCACCGAGCCAATTTATGGGTTGCTGGCACTTCTGGTTGCTGAATTGTGCATGTTACATTGTTTGCTCATGGTGCTGTGAGACCATTGAATGGAGGTACACACAATTCTGGACACACAGTGTGCCATGTGCATGTCTTCATTTAACAATTTTTATTTCAGTTGGTTATACAGTTTTTGCGCAGTGAAGTGACAAAAAAAATCACATGGTGGAGGCTTGCACTCCCACTACCACATTCCATTCACTATTTATAGTGCACATTCTCAAAAAGAAGGGAAATTCATGGCAAAATTCTCTGTTTAATGCATCAGTTAAGGTTGTTCCACAGTGACAAATGTGAGGAAAGTTGGTGTTAAGGTTGCCACCCCTTGCAGCCCACACCCACCCTGTCCCCACCAACAGGCATTGAGGTGTTCGTTGGGGCCATCAGTCCTAACTCCCACCTAATTATCCTATACTGAACTGCCTCAGCTTATTTACACATGGAATGGGGTGAGAGTTAGTGCCAATAATCCCAACACACACCCCCCGATGCCTGTTGGTGGGAATGGGGTGGGCGTGGGGTGCAAGGAGTGGCAACCCTAACACTGAATTTTCTCACTTTTGTCACTGTGGAACAACCCTAACTGATGCATTAAATAGAGTTTTTTTTGCCATGAAAATATATATATATATATATATATATATATATTTTTATAAAATGGGTAGAAAAAAGTAGCTCATCTAGTGGACAATCATCATCACATGACCATGCAAATATCAGAGCCCAACTGCACACCTGCACTTTTATCCCCCTAAAATTTTTTTGCAATTTTCTAAGATAGATAACCCACTCTAGGATGTGCGGTCATGAGCTGATATACTCACGCCTTGGGTGGTTGACATGTACAATGCACAACAAGGCATGCGTATATCAGAGCACACCTAAGAGTGGGTTATCTATTACATAAATATATATATATATATAATATATATATATATATATATATATATATATATATATATTTATACAATGTATGTTGTCAGATAAATAACAGTATAAAACATGATATCTCAGGTGGCCAGTGAAGATAACATTGTTATCTTCATCTTCCTATATGTCATATGTTATCTCCACGTTCCTATACATCATAGGTGCCTGGCAACAGATGCTCGCATTTCATTTTACTGTTCAAAAGCCGCCGGCTCGGTCACTGCTGCACTCTATGTGCAGTCAGAAGCTTCTTTTCAACAAAATACATAGAAATAAGCATAAAGCACAGCGTTTTTTCAGTTACTGAACCCGGGACACCTCCTACAAAACATTTGGCAATGTACCAGTCGTCAGTGTGGATAGCGCTCGGTCACGCTACAATTGCAGGGAAAGTGAAAGTGCTCAGAGTGGCAGGATCAACCAGATAAGCATTTAAAAAAATCACTTTTCACCAAAATAATAGCAGGATCAACCAGATATTTTAGTAATTTAAATTGACAGGATCAACCAGATATTTGAAAACCCTATGTAATCTGTTATGTGGGGGAGGCATGTAGAGCTCTGTTGAGGGGATGGCAGGATAAACCAGATAAGACTTTTAAAACTAATCATAAATAGCAGGATCCACCAGATATTTTTAAACAATAAATGACATCTGCTGTTTTGCCCAGCTTTTCTGTAAGTGGGGTTGTATTACTAGGGCCATCACCTTAATATCACCCACTGCATGGAAGGGCATGTGGTGAGTTGTATTGGGGGTCAAAGTATACATTGTATAAACAGAATATGACATGGCCTGACTGAAGATATCATATTTATCTTCCTCGAGGCCAGTCATGTCATGATATCTCACTGTTGGCTTTGCCACTCGTGAGATATCATGATATCACTGGCCTCTCTGAAGATAAATATGATATCTTCAGTCAGGCCATGTCATATCTCCTTATATATATATATATATATATAGATATAGTACATCTATATAGATACATATATATATATATATACATATATATATATATATATATATATATATATATATATATATATATATATATATATATATATATATATATATATATATATATATATATATATATATATATATTTAATACTAGCACGGTTGTGCCACTATAGTTAGGGTTCAGTGGTCAGTTACATACTAAAGTCAGAAGTTGGGGCATTAATAACTTGGACCCGTTCAATGGATTAGCCTGAAATTTGGTACATGCAGGTCTTTGTGTATGAAAGCACTGAAAAATGCTAAATTATCTGTTTTTGGAGGCACCATTCAGGTTCTGGATGTGGTCCTGCACAGCCATTGTGTGGTGTTCTGCTCTGCAGGATAGATTGTTTGAAAGGGCTTTGGTGGCCGAACATGCCACTTTTCAATTGGTGAAAAAATATTAAGGCATTCAAAAGTTATGCCACTTTTAAGTTCCCTTTATAAGTCAATGGGAACATTTATGTGTATGTTTTGTGAACAAAGAATGGGGTTCTGGCCATCTGGCCCTGCCTGGCGGTCAAAGAATTTGTAGCCTAGTGGTTCAAGAATCTTTGTTCCCGAGGATTTTTAAGAATTCTTTGATCACAAGGTCCACCATTTTGTTTTCAGTTTTTCGATCATAAAAATACAAATATCTCAGCTCAGGAGCCACTTCTGAAGTAAAACTTGGATGGGTTTTACTCAGGGGGCCCCGATCTATTGAGCCATGCCTTTGAATCCATCAAAATTGGTCAAAAACCCAGAGTTATTACCTTTTAAAATCTTTGTTCACAGCTCTCTAATGATCTTTGATTGCAAGCCTGAAAATTCTTTGATCGCGAGATTCTTTGATCGCGATCATGCATCACGAGCGAGGGATGAGATGGCCAGATTTTAAAATGAGTTTTCTCAGCCCAGGGGTGCCCTACTAAGTTAAATGAGGGTGCATTTTGCTCAGTGGGCTTTGTTGTGACCCATCTGCATACCAAAAATAATGTATTAACTATCTCTGGTAGTCTAGTGGCCCCCATCTTAATAAAATATATAATCATATCTATTGCCCTGGTAGTCTAGTGCCCCCACCCCCTGTATTTTTTTTACATCCCTGCTAGTCTAGTGGCCCCCACATTTTGTATACCTCAGCTTAATGACATAAATAATTTTTTCTATTACCTGGTAATCTAGTGGCCCCCCTCCTGTCCATGCCAGCCCTCCCAATACCCCCCACCCTTCCTCAGCCGGCAACTGGCACAGTCTACCTCTCACCTCCACAGCCAGCAGCCGACTGTGTGCATTATGATCTGCAATGCAAAGAGGTGGTCAGAAATATTTTCAGAGTTCCTCTTTACATTACCGCTTATAATGCAGACAGTCGATGGCTGGCCATAAAAGTGAGAGGTAGGCTAGTGCCAATCACTAGACTGGGGAAGGGTGAGAAGTGCTAAATGAGCTAGCATGAATGAGGTATGGGTGGTAACACTAAGACTACCAGGTAATACAAAAATTATTTATTCATTATGCTGGGGGTTCACTAGACTACCAGGGATATCTATTATGAATATAATTTCATACAGAGTTAGGGCCACTAGACTACCAGGGATATAAACATTAATAATTATATTATACAGCTTGGGGGGCTATTAAACTACCAGGGATGTTAAAAATTACAGGGGGTTGGGGGCACTAGACTACCAGGGCAGTAGATATGATTATATATTTTATTATGATTGAGTGGCCACTAGACTACCAGGGATAGTTAATACATTATTTTTGGTATGCATATGGGGCACAACAAACCCCCCTGAGCAAAACCCACCCTAATATAACAGTCTAGGACACCCCTGGGCTACAGAAATGTATTTAGAAATCTGGACATCTTGTCCCTCGCTCTTTATTCACGAGTGAGCAATTTCTTTGATCATGAGCATGCAAATACTTTGATTGAGAGATTCTTTGATCGTGATCGTGCATAGCAAGCGAGGGACGAGATGGCCAGATGAAAAAATCAATTTACTCAGTCTAGGGGTGTGCTATGAAGAGAAATGAGGGTGGATTTACTCAGGGGACTTCGTTCTGATGAACCATTTACTGCAATTCTGTAATTTTTTTTAATATGAACTTTTAATTCTTTGATCATGACCCTGCAAATTATTTTCATCGAGAGATTCTTTGATCGCGATCGTGCATTGTGAGCAAGGGACAAGATGACCACATTAAAAAATCAATTATCTCAGCCCAGGGGTGTCCTAGAAAGACAAATGAGGATGGGTTTCACTCAAAGGGCTTCGTTTTGTCGAACCATGGTGGTGGTATACCACAATTCTATCAATTTCTGGATTGATAACATTTTTTATTCTTTGTTCATGAGTCTGCAAATTCTTTGATCATGAGCCTGCAAATTCTTTGATTGTGAGATACTTTGATTGACATCTTAGATCATGAAATATGGACAAGATGTATAGATTTTTTTTATAATGCAATAGATAGGGAACTCTTACCTATTTTTAACATTGAATATCTCAGAAACGTTTTTTTTTTTTTTACTCAAAATATGGAGGGTGTTTATGGCATGTCCTGTAGATGTGAATTATGGTGTTTACATGTCAGAGAAAACTTTCTTTTGAGGAGATATTGCGTGACACACTTACATGTTGTGGACAGTGTTTTGCTTGTGGTGGAGGCTTGAAATTAATAGGATAGCTAGCCTTAGTGTCATGGATGTAGTTTTCAGTCGTGTGTGTTAAATGTCAACAGCTGTGGAACTGTGCCAGTCTGGCGAATAAAAATCTCATACGTTCAAATGTTATATCTCAGGCACGGTTTGGTCTTTTCACTTGAAATTTGTAGGGTGTTGATGGCATGTCCTGTGTTTGTTAATTACAGTGTTTCTGTGTCAAAAAATATTTTTGGGGTGGAGATATGGTGTGGTGCATTTTACGTACTGCAGACAGCATTTTGCTTCTGGTGGTGGCTAGAAATTGATAGGTTACCTAGGCTTAGTATCATGGATGTACTTTTTAGTCATTGTGTGTGTTAAATGTCAACAGGTGTGGAACTGTGCCACTCTGATGAATGAACATTTCAAACTTTAACATGTTATATCTCGGACACGGTTTGGTCTTTTCATTTGAAATTTGGAGGGTGTGGACAGCATGTCCTCTAGATGTGAACTGTGGTGTTTATTTGTTGAACAATATATTTTTTGTGGACATACTGTGTGCTGAAGTTTACATTTTGTGGACAGCGTTTTCTGTTGTTCAACTACATTAATATTTGTTTGTTGGCTGGCCTTGCTGTTGTCAATGTATGTTTTTGTCATTAGGCATGTAATATGGCCCGAAGGGCCCCACACTCCCACCAACTTGTGCAACTTTCTACTTTTCTGCTCTTTCTTAAAAAGTAAGAAAATTTAATTATACAAACTTCATTAATGCATCAGTTAGGGTTATTCTACAGTGACAAAAGTGAGGAAATTCGACATTAGGGTTCCCCCTCTTGCACCCCTCCCCCACCGTTCCCCCACCAACAGGCATTGGGGTGTGCATTGGGGTCATCGACCCTAACTCTCACCTCATTCTCCAGTACTGCACCACCTCAGCTTGTTTGCACATGGAATGGGGTGAAAGTTAGGTCCGATGACCCCAAGGCATACCCCGATGCCTATTGGTGGGGGCACAGTTGGGTGGAGTGCAAGGGGTGGGAACCCTAATGTCAAATTTCCTCACTTTTGCCACTGCAGAATAACCCTAACTGATGCATTAAGGAAGTTTTTTGCATTTTAATATATATATATATATATATATGTAATAGATATACCACTCTGAGGTGTGCAGTCACGCTTTGATATACGCATACCTTGGTGTGTGTTGTATGCACGAGGCTGCAAGGCCAAGGCCAATCACCCAAGGCGCAAGGATATCAGAGCACGACCGCTACACCTCAGAGTGGTATATCTATCTTATACAATGTCAAAATTGTTTTGAGGGGGTAAGTGCAGGTGTGCGGTCGTGCTCTGATATCATGCGGTCATGTTATGGTGTTTGTCCAGTGCTGTTAGTGCTGATGAGCATGATTGTCCCTGCCCATTTTATAAATATATATATATCTATCTATCTATATATATATATATATATATGTGTGTGTGTGTGTATATATATATATATATATATATATATATATATATATATTACAAAATGTCATTAATGCATCAGTTAGGGTTGATAGTACATCAACGAAAGTTTGGAAATTCAGTGTTAGGGCTACCAACACCTACCATCCCATCCCCGTCCCCCCTTCCCTCCAACACCAACAGGCATCGGGGTGTGCGTTGGGGTCATCAGGCCTAACTCTCGCCCCATTTTGCTATACTGCACCACTTCAGCTTGTTTTTACATGGAATGGGGTGAAAGTTTGGCCCGACAACCCCAACACAGACAGCTTCGCCTGTTGGTGTGAGAAGGGTTGGGGATAAGGTGGTAGGGGTTGGTAACCCTACACCAAATTTCCAATCTTTTGTCAGTGTGTACTATCAACCCTAACTGTTGCATTAACAAAGTTTTTTACAATTAATTTCCCTTCTTTTTGAGGAAGTATAATGTAAGTGGTAACTGGTATGTGTTTGTGGGAGTGCGGACCCTCTTGCCTGTGCTCCTGTCATGGTACCATTATTTTACAAAATTATATGCATATGTGGGAACACAGGCCCTCTGGGCCCCGTGCTGCCACTTACAGTCATATCTGCGGTTCCAGGCCTTGCCACACTGCACATTTCAGCAAATAAAGTGCTAGCCATTTGTTTGATATGAAATGCAAAAGAAACTACCTCATTTGGTACTTTAATTTTGCAAAATTCCACTACTTTCACAAAAGTCCTGTAGGTTAACATGCATTACTTTGAAATGAAAGAGTACTGCCACAGCAGTGCTGTCATTTTTGCGAAACAAAAGGCAGTGTCACAACACTAATTTTTTGTGAAACAAGAGATAGTGTTGCAACAGTTCTGTTACTTTTGAGACATTAGTGGTACTGTTACAACACTACTGGTACATTTTGTGAAGTAAAGGTAGTATTGCGACACCACTAGCACTTTCCTAAACCACTTCCTAGATAACGGTACTGAAAGGTTGTGCAGACACCAATATGTCATCATTGTGTTCCATAGTTGCCTTTCACAAATTTACTGAAAAAAACTACAATGCTACCATTGTAAATGTAGTGCAATGTAGCTGGTATGTGGTTGTGGGAGTGCGGGGACCTCTGGACCCTGTGCTCCCCTAATGCTTAAAATATTTATGTAGTGGTATGCGAATGTGAGAGTACAGGCCCTCTGGGTTCTCCGTTCCCACTTACATGGGAACATAACGCAAGCCTAAAAACATGACAATGAACCCATGAAACACTGATCTGGCAAAATCTCAGTAACCGTAGAAGCTATGATAAAGATTCCACTGCAGTTGTAATAAACTCTTTGAAACCTACACTCACGCTGAAGCATAAAATCCGTATCTCAAATCATTTTCAAGGTACGGACGGCAAAATGCGATGTGGATGGAGCCATGTTAGCCTATGGGAAAATTCTCAACTTCAGAACGCTGCAGCTAAGAGAACGTTGACTGGTTTGGGACCAAACCAACAAAAGGCACATCAGTAATACCCTACAGATTCTAGCCCAGAAGCCTCAACCATTTAGATACAGTGGAGTGACAAAGAATTCCCCTGTTTTTGAATATCATAGTGTTATGAAATTGTGATACTTTTGCAAAAAATGCGAAAGAACGGGCATGACACTGTCATGATTTGCAAAAGTGTCAAATCTATTCTATCACAGTTTTGTGACATTGAGGGGAGCTAATCTCAGAAAAGACAGTTCTGGGGGAGTTTTCCCCAAAATAAAGGCTATGCTGTGTAGTTCAGGGCCTGACTAGGTAAAAACAACTGTCAGGGTTTTCCTAGGCCCAGCCAAATTTGAACTACAGCTATTGTTGTCCGTCACTTACTGCAAACAAGATGGTGGCAGCCCGAAAGCTTTTTGGCATAGCAGGACATTTTTTTTTGCTTTCGTGAAAGCTTTTAAAAGCTTTCAAGCTAAACATTATTTTTTTCCCATAGGCTACAATAGGAAATATTAAACTATTATAACTTTTGAATGGATTAATATGTTTTCACCAAATCTTCAAAAAACACTTTCTTGACCCAGTCCCCATATAGCCTGAAAATATCAGACCAGTCAGATAAGCCATTTGGTCTGTAACGGTGAGCAAAGAATTAAAAAAATTTAAGGATTTTTCACACTTTTCAAAGCTCCCCTGCTCTGCATCCAAAACTATGACCGCAACAAACATTTCCAGATACAGAGATCTATGATACCATGCATAATTTCAGACAGATTGGACAAATGGTTGCAAAGTTATTAAAGTGCAAAATTTGGGGGGGGGGGCCCACATGACCACTTGATGGTGTAAGGACGTGTCTTTGCTAGGCTCCTCTCCTCAATCCCTAAAAATAGCCTTTATCTGCTGTAATTCTATATTACAGTTGGATTTGACCCCTTCAATTTTGTTGGCTAAAGTTATGGATGACTTCTTGGTCACAATGGGTGGAAAATCACAGCATGCAGGCTCTAAAACTACCAAGCGGCAACCAGTAATGCTACAACCCGGGCCGTCGGGGCCTATTTCTATCTCGGCCGTAGAAATGTCTGCGATTGGCTGGGAACTATGGGAGCAGCTGACAGATGTGTTGTCTCCACAACTGAATAGTTTGGAAGATAAAATTGACCACAAGCTAGAATCCATGGATCCTCAGCTGATGAAGCAACAGGAGCGCTTGGATAAGTGGAGGGCCGCATCTCGTCCATAAAGGATGCACTAGCTCCACTCCCCAAGTGAGTTTCAGACCTGGAAAAAGAAGTGATCAAGCTCCAGGAGGACCTGGACTACCAGGAAAACTACAACTGGTGCTCTAACCTGCACCTCCAGGGCCTCCCAGAGGGAAAGGAGGGTCAGAATATCCTGGAGTTTTGTGCCTCCACACTGCCGGCCCTGCTGGGCCTTAAACCAAAGGGAGGTGGATACAAGCTCAAACGGGCCCACAGGGAAGTCCAGCCCAAACCACTGGAGGGTCAGTCACCTAGACAGGTGATCTTTCACTTCCATAACTTTCAGGACTGACAAGAAATGTGGAAAGCTTACCGGAGCACTGTAAATCTCCAATACGAAGAAACCCAACTCTTTATCTCACATGACCACTCCCCAAGGATAGGAAAGAAATGGAGAGCATGTAATGCTGTGATAACTGAGTGCCAGAGCCTGAAACTTGAATGGTTCATGATCTTTCTTGCAACGTTCCGCATTAAACATGATGGTGCCTCATATAGTTTTCGGGAAGCAGACAAACCCGTGACTTTTGTAGCAGAGCTCAAAAAGAAGATGAGGTGAACAACATGGGGAGATCACAGCTCAGTCCAACTGGGGGTGTGAAATTCCTCCTTTGTCACTTAAGTTTATTGGCCCAGGAGGAACTGATTAATATAGGAACTGAGAAGAGCAGAAGTTGGGGAGCCCTGATTTGAGATGGGACTAGCCTCAGCTTCATCATTTGTGTTTGTTTTGCTACCTGGGAGAGACTGCTTGCTAAGCTATGCTGCCAAGAATGCACTGCTGCTCATCGGAGGACTCGGTATCTCTTGATTCTCTTGTTGGCTGAGATGACCAGCCTTCCCACACATAGTGACCACCCTGCATGATGCCTAGGAACAGACGGTGAAGGGCTTTGTACCCTACCGACTGTGTGTAGATATACGTGCTGGGCCTACGCTTTGGATTTGAATCACGGGTCCCACTGTGCAGCTATTTTATTACACCACCGAGGAAGAGGTACTACTCACTGGGGCTGCAAGGAGGAGGGAGGGTCTCACTGCTAGCTTGGAAAAGTGGGGAAGGGGTGCTGTCCTTTAGCTGAAAATAAGTAGAGCAGCTAAGCCTGATGAATGCTCTTCCAATACTGAGTTCCTCCAGAGTACAGCAGTCAAACATGTGTATTCGAACTGCCTGCTTTTTAGGACATATTGTTAGTGTGCCATTTGAATATCAGGGTTTGCTCAATCTAATCAGTTCCTCAAGTGGGTCACAGTACCACAGTACTTTTGAATTTAACTGGGATTAGGATGAATAGTGCTTGGGATTGGGGGGGGTGCAGAGATTGGTGGAGTTTAACCAAACCTTCCACTTACAATCTTTTTTATACAGTAGTACATACCTATTCTGTTTAGGAATGCTGTATGTCACGGAAAGAGTATGAAGACTGAGAGGGAGATCTGTAAATAGTTAAAGGTTACTGTTTGCAATTTGGTTTGGTTTATTGGCTTGTTTTTTAAAGTTCATTATGACATAAGGTTCATTACAAGGCTCGGGTTGAAAGGGAATGCTGAGCCAGGCTGCACGGAAGCGGGGTTGGGAGTGGAGGGGGGTCTGATTATTATTGGGGAAGCTCAGAAACAGAAATGGCTGATAGGGGGTGTGGGTAGTAAGAAGTAGGCTGCTGGTTAACTAGGATCTGCAGCTTATCCACTAGGTAAGGAAATGGGCAGACTGGGTTGGCCAAGTGGTCCTTACCTGCCATCAAATTCTATGTTTCTAATAGGGAGAATCTAACTGTTATCTCCTGGAATGTGAGGGGCTTTTCCTTCCCAGTTAAGAGATCCTGCATATTGACAGGTCTTAGGAGGGTGCATGCACAAGTAGCTCTATTACAAGACACACATTTGACCCCCACAGAGCACCAGAAACTGATACGTCATTGGATGGGGACCTGCTATGCGGCTTCCTTCTCCTCGCACAAGACAGGAGTAGCGATACTCCCACACAAGAATCTCCCTGTCAGACTGACGACAGTGGTACAGGACACTAAAAGAACGTAGATATGTGTTTGTAGAAGGAGTGCTGCATGGAGAGCATATCACATTTGGGAGCGTATATGCACCAGTGGTCCTTGAGCCAGCTTTCTATAGGGATATTCTCGACTTGCTGGTCAGGGATCAGTTTAAGGGACTAGTGATGAGGGAGTGACTTTAATTGCACACCTGATGCAAGACTGGACCACTCAGAAGGGAAAGGGAGAGGGAGTGGTATGAAGACCTGGAAGGAAGGTCTAATAGAAATGGATTTACTGGATGCATGGAGGTGGGCCAACTCCAGAAGCAGGGAGTATGCATTCTACTCCAACCCACATAAGACATGGTCCAGATTCGACCACATATATATTGTGGGGGGGGGTGGTATCCCAAACTAGCTAATATCAAACATAGCCCCATTCACATATCAGACCACACTATGGTGGCAGCCACTTTAGATCTAGGTGTTAGGGGGGCACCTCTTGGCAAATTCCGTCTTATCTCCTAGGTTCTCAGGAATTCCAAGCCCTCCTCTGGGATCAAATGGCATTATATACTAGCCTGAACCAAGACACAGCACCATCGGTACAGACATTTTGGGATGCAGGAAAAGCATATTTGAGGGGGGCCATAATCGGATACGTAGCAAGATATAAAAAGATTACAACAGCAAGAAGAACTACATGGTAAAATTAAAAATCTGGTGCACAGGGCAGCCAGCAATAGGGAGGATGGGGTGCTGGAATTAGTGGCAACTAGTAGAGAGGCCCTCAATAACATGTTAAAGGTAGAGGCTCGAGCACAGCTCTTTTTCTGGAAACACAAATTTTACAAGTTGGGTAGCAAACTGGGGCAATTGTTAGTTAACTTGATTAAGGGAAGGCACAGGACTATGAGAATACTTGAAATCAGAAACAGAGAGGGTACTGTGCACAAGGACCCCCAGATAATTAGAAACTGCTTCGCTCAATTTTATCAGGCACTCTATTCATCAGAGTGTGAGGGTACTCTGGGTGAGGAGCAAGGGTTCCTGGATGGAGTTGAGATTGCCTGCATCCCACCACAATTTACAAAGATGCTTGGTAAAGAAATTTCTAAGGAAGAAATCCATAAAGCCATTTTAAAATTTAAACCTGATAAGGCTAGTGGGCCAGATAGTCTTCCAATAGAATTTTATAAGCTGATGAGACATGGGGTGGTGGACCACTTATGGGCGGTCTTTAAAGAGGTGAGGGAAGGAAACCCTCTGCTGGCCACTATGGGAGAGGCAGCTATATGCGTTATACCAAAGCCTCAGAGAGACCCACAGAACTGTGCCTCATATAGACCAATCACATTGCTCAATGTGGATGCTAAAATATACGCTAAAGTTTTAGCAACCGACTTAGATGTACTCTTGCCTACGATTATACACCCTGATCAGACTGGTTTCATCCAGTAAAGGCACTGTTATCATAATGTTAGGAAGGCCCTTAATGTGGTGCAATGCTCTTCTCGGCTACAAGATCTTACAGCTATTATCTCTCTAGACGCCAAGGAGGCATTTGATCGCATTGAATGGGAGTATCTTTTTGAGGCTCTGCATAGGTTTCGTCTGAGGAGGAATTTATAGATATGGTAAGGGCCCTATACGGCTCTCCCCAGGCTTCAGTACTGATTGATGGGGCACTCTCTGAGAGGTTTTCTCTGTTCTGAGGTACAAGGCAGTGGTGCCCTGTCCCTCTCCTCTTCGCCTGGCGATTGCGCCACTAGCTATAGCCATACGACAGCATCCGGATATTGAGGGTGGGAGGGGAAATGTCAAGACAACACAAATTGTCAATCTGTGCAGATGACAAGATCTTATACCTGCGAAATCTGGACCATTCCATCCTGCCCCTTCTTTCACTTATCAAGGAATTTGTGAGCTTCTTAGGTTATGGAATTAACCTAGCTAAATCAGAGGTTTCATACCTGGGTAAATTGGGGACACGGTACCAAGGAAATCAGTGGGGGCTGAAAAGTGTCACTACCTCTTTTAAGTGCTTGGGACTACAGATAGGAAAAGTATTTCAGCATTGTACCAGCTGAACTATGTACCCATGATTAAAACTTTGATGGAAGAGATGAGGAAGTGGAGGGCTTTACCCCTGTCCTGGATGGGATGCATCAATCTGATTAAAATGAATATCTTACCGATAGTCCTTAATATGCTTCAGATGCTGCCTATGGATCTGAATAAAAGAGACACTAGGAAATTGGAGAGGTGATTCATAGAGTTCCTATGGCAGGGGAAGAGAGCCAGGGCTAATTTATGCAAGCTGAAGGTGAACGTACAGCAAGGAGGTTTAAACTTCCCAGACCTGAAGCAGTACTTCTTGGCAGCGCAGATGCATATTATAAAAGAATGGATCACTAGAAGAGGGAGGATCTGGGGCAGGCTCACCGCCTGCCTATCCAAGGAGGAGCCAAGAGTATATGGGACAAGGGGCCAGCCTAACCCATTGGTGGTAAGGACACTTCATAGCTGGGTACATATCAAACAAATTTGGGGGGCTAAGGAGGAGGAGGCTCTCTTATTACCTTTGGCTTGGAATTCTTTCTTCGGACCAGGAATAGAGGATCCAACCTTCTATGAGTGGGAAAGGAAGGGAGTGCAGTGTATAGGAGATATGAATAGGGGCAAGACTATGAGCTCCTTTCAGGAACTAAGGGAGACAATAGGGATACTGAGTAACCATTTATTCAGATTCTTCCAGGCTTGAAACTACCGTAAAAAGGTAAGGAAACAAGAGGAGGGAAATTGGCCCTTGGAGCAGGTGGAAGGTCTCATTTGTATGGCCAGAAATAGGCCAGAGGGAATGCTCAGAAAGACAGCCCACATTTTCAGGGGACACATACGGAACCTAACACACTGCACACGTAGCCTATGGGAAAGATATATGAACATCCTAATATCAGAGGCCAATTGGGGACTTATTTTGGAATCACACATAGGCTTATTATCTTGCAACATGTATAAAGAATCTGCATACAAGTTCATCCATAGGCGATATTATCCTCCAGTGGTGACCCAACGATTCAACCCAGCGGTCTCAGAGACTTGTGGCAAATGCCGGGAGCACAGAGGGACGTACTTCCACTGCTTCTGGGCCTGCCCACATCTTGGGAGATAAAGGAAGATGGTTGCGCAGCAGTTGAGGGGCATGCTCAGATTGCCAATCCAGATAACACCACTCCACCTTTTGTTTGGTATAGCAGAGGAGATGGAGGAATGGTCCCTGCACCAGAGATGGATGAGAATATTGCTCCTGCAGGCCAGACAAGTCATCTTTAACACCTCCATCTCAGGGGGAAAATCCCACAATCCAGCAGTGGCATGCCTTATCTATAAAAGCCCTGGCCTTGGAGCAGAGGTCTTATGTAAAGGGTCACATAGATAGCCTTGCAACCCTGTGGGGCCCTTTTCTGAATACACTAACTGTAGACAAAAGGTTGATTATGAACCTGGGGACATAGCACTATTGAATTAATAGCTATATGCTCACCTAGGAACCTGGATCTCTGTCTGACAGTCAATATTAATTTATCAATAGACAACTTGATTTAATATACCATGTAATGTTTCTGGACCTATGTACTGTATAATGTTTTAGCTGTAATATACATATATTTTTTCACTTTCTCAGGAATGCAATGGACTGTTAAGAAGAACATGACTCCGTAAGGACTGCAGTTGTATTACTGGATGTATTTTGTGTTTTTTGGAAAATATCAAAAAAAATATTAAACCCCCCCAAAAAAGTGCAACATTCTCGGTTTAACATAGAAGTGGCTGTGCCACCCTAACCATATCTGCCCTACTGTGCAAGTATAATATATTTTCATTGCAAAAATTCCATTAATGCATCAGTTAGAGTTGATAGCACAGCAACAAAAGTATGGAAATGTGATGTTAGGGTTACATCCCTACCCATCCCCCACCCTCCACTCACCAACAGACGTCGGAGAGTGTCATGGGGTCATCAGACCCAACTCTGATGCATTAACCCTAACTGATGCATTAACAGAGTTTTCTGCAATGAATTTCCATTCTTTTTGAGAAAGTTTAAGGTAACTGGTAACTGATATGTGTTAGTGGGAGCACAGCCCCTCTGGGCCCTGTGCTCCCTTCACATTGCCCAATTTTAGCATAATAGAATGTGTATGTCAGAGCATAGGCCCCTCCAGGCCCTGCGCTCCCACTTATAGGTAAGTATGGAACCATACAGTAGCGGCATAGTACTCCAAAGAAACCCTTGTAGCACATTTTTGGCAATATCTCCGTAACCATAGCAAGCAGGAAAAAATTCCACTGCAGGTGTAATCTATGACTTCAAAACGTCCTTGTTAGCTTAGTCCACCAAAAAGTGGACTAAGCTGTGGGAAACAAAAAAAATCTGTATCTTGCACCGTTTCCAAGATACGGGTGCCGAAAGTCCCTGCAAGCGCCACAATGTTAGCCTATGAGACATTTCTCAACTTCGGAGCGCTGTAACTATGGGCCCATTTAATGTTTTGGGACTAAATCACCAAAAGGCACATCTGTGGGACCAAGGCTTGCCACCTGGAAAATTCAGACCAAAACCCCAACTGTTTTGCTGCAGTGGGATGGCAAAGAATTGCTGTTTTTGGGCAAAGCTTTGTCGCGAATAGTGACAGTTTTGCAAAAATAGGCACGCCACTTTCATGATTTGTGAAAGTGTCGTAGCTGTTTCTGTCGCAACATGCAGCAGTACTGGGGCTTCAATTTTTAAAAAGGCCTTTATGGGTCTTTTTCCCCCAAAAGAGATAGGGATGTGATCCTCAGGACCCGACTAGGTAGACACAACAGTCATGTTTACCTAGGGGGTCACAAATTTAAATGCCAGGCATTTTTTACTCTTGCTAACTGAAAACAAGATGGCTGCCACACAAAAGTAAAAGGGCTATTTGTGACAGTAAAATGTAGAGGTGGAAACTTTCGAGAGACACATGTATTTTTTACAATTTATGATTGTTTAGGCTGCCCCGGCTTTATTAGAGCTTAACAATGTCTATCTGTCTTGGGACATCCAAAGTGTGACTTCTACTAATCTGTTGATACATGAAAAGAAAGGACACACTCCACAAAGTAGAAAATCCAATATTCAAAAGTTTTTATTCATGTCTCAAACACCATTGAGGGCTACATTTCATGGATGAACCACTTCCTCAGGCCTGCAGTGTTCTAATGAATAACATATAAAACAATAGTATTTAATTCTTCATAACTTTATATATTTACACTTTTAAGAGGGACCACAGTATATATTATTCTACCCCAAGGGCAGTATGACTATGTTCTTTCTTGAAATTATAATAGCTACCCCTCACCCTTTTAATTTTTTAAGGAATGTTACAAGGTAAACCACAGTTTTTAAACTATATAAATGCTTACCATTAAATTCTACATTTCAAAACTAAACCTCCCTAAATTCTATGTAATAGTATAAAGTGCACCAAAATGTCCAAACCACCACCACCACCAGTTTCCCACCCAGACAAGATTATTTCACATCATACCTGTGTCTGTTTTACTTTATGATCATCTTATTCTGATTCCTTGCTAGTTTCCATCAAAGTTCATGCTATACAAGGAAGAGAATTTCAACTATAAGTACTTCATTGCCTTCCCCCTCAAATATCTCCTAATAAAACTTCATATTACGTCAGTGTGAATACCTTAAGGCAATCTAAACTTTCATTCATGCTAAACGCCGTTGAGTTCCACACCGCTAACACATAGCGGATAGTGTATGAGCAAGCATACACAACAAGGCAGTTGTGATCGAGAGGTTTCCATGGTAATCAGAGACCTCGAGAACATAGCTCGAGAAGTCCATTACCATGGAAACCTCAAGATCTTACAACTGTCTTGTTTGTGTATGCTTGCTCATACCCAATCTTTTATAGTGCATGGGCAAGCATTAGCAGCACTTTGTGATCCCCCAACACAAGTCTATTGGAAAAAATAAGGCTTACTTGGGACTCTGTTGCAGCGCGCTTACTTTCCGGTTGCCATGGGCTGCTCAATTGTGCATGCGTGAATGCGTTCGATCTTGTGCTGTACAAGTGATGTACTCGGTGCAGCACAACAAGATCGTGACACACTGAGGCAAGCACAACAACGCTGTTGGGAGCATGGATTTCCATGCTCAACAGCATTCTACCATACACTATATCACAGTCTAGCCACCGTACAGTGTTGCAAACCACAAGGTCCTTATAAGAATCTGCCCATACTATGACAAGAAAAACAACTAATTAAGTTTATAATGCCCTACAGTTCATTAAATTAATATTTCCTTTCAGTAATAATTCTTTTAGGAAAAAGAGTACTACTCTCAGGTTATAACATTGCAGCTATTCCTTCTTTCATAATGAATGTAAAGTACCCACTATTTATGTAAATACTACATATGTTTTAAACTAATTCAGTTCTCTTACACAGAGCACATACTTTGACATAATATTTTACTACAGACACTTCTACTACAATTACCCAGATCTTTAAAACAAGTCTCCTACCTCAAAATGCTGTATGCTCGAAAGCAGACGTGTGGGGTTCCTCCCAAGACTTTGAAATGCCTTTGTCTGCTTCCACCTGGTTTTAAAACCTTCAGATTGTCAGGGGTGTTGACATCTCCAAACGGTGATGCTCCAACATAGCTACAACACACTGTTGCCAACAAAGGAGAAACTCCTCAACCAAAAGAGAAGCTGTAGCACCGTGAAAAGATATTAAATTTAGGTGCAGCATGTTCTTTCTCTAACAATTTATTCATGTATTTATCTACCAATTTGATATAGGTTTTTGTGGTGTTACATCCCTTAGGTGGATTAAAAGATGATTTAAGACCCAAGGCATCTTTAATTTGTTGTTTTCTTGTAGATGGTTCAAGCGGTCTATTGCCAAACCAATCTACCAGTCGTATCTTCTGGTAAAATCTCTGTAAATCTATTTGTAAATTAAAATTATTAAAATGTCTTGTTGGTAAAAAGGATAAACCCTTTTTCAATGTTGCCTCCTCTTCTGGAGAAACAGTTCTGTTACTCAAGTTTAATGTTATAGTCTCTGATCCCTCCCCTCCCTCCTCCCCTCCCTTCACTCTCAAGGTTACCTATGTCCCCAGAACCTCTTGATGGAATTGCAGCCTTGTAATTCACTGGAACCTATTATTCTATACACACACACACACACACACATATATATATATATATATATATATATATATATATATATATATATATATATATACAGTAGTGCCACTATAGTTAGGGTTGCATAGCCACTTCCATGGTAAACCCAAATTTTGCACTTTAAAAACGTTGCAATCATTTGTCTGGTTTGCCTGAAATTGTGCATGTGCCATCCGGTAACATAGATCTCTGGATCTGTCAAGCTTTATTCCTGTTGGATGTGTGGTTGCAGAGCTGTGGCATGCCAAAAAATCACATTTTGGCAAATTCGTTGCTCGAGGCTATGGCCAAAATGGTTTGGGGGTTTGGTCTGACATTTTCCAGGTGTATGGGGACTAGGTCACTGATGTGTCTTTTAAAGGTTTGGTGAAAAAATATGACTCTGTTCAAAAGTTATTAAAAATGTAAGTTTCCCATTATAGACTAAAGGAAAAAAACATGACAAGCTCAAAATAAGTGTTTACTTTTGTGAAAGCACTTTGTACTGCTGCAGATGGGTTTTGCACTTTTGTGCTGCTGCCATCTTGTTTTCAGTTAGTGATGGCTAAAAAAATGCAGTGATTCAAAAAATACTGCCCCAATACTGCGGGTAGTGCCAACATGGGGAATGGGCACCCAGATGTTGGAAGAAAAATAGGGGAATGTACAATACATTTTTTGGTACACTAGGAGTGGGCTCCCCAGTGTACAACACTGGCCAGGTGGTGGGAGGATTGATTTCTACTGCTGATACGGGGATTGGGCACCCTGATGTTGGCAGAAGCACTTTAAAGGAAAAACATTATTTTCTTGATCCTGGGAGTGTGCTACCCAGTGTCCCACTCTGGCAGGGAGGCTGACATGGGGATTGGGCACCACAATGTTGGAAGAAACTTGTTTTCTAAATAAAACATGCCTCAGCCCCCTTAGAAGTAGTAAAAGGAGAAACACTTCTTTTATTAGGTAAACACCAAGATGTCTTTAACTAAATGGGGGCCAAGGAACACACATACAACATTATTTGGGTCAAAAAGTGCCCAGAAAAGGTTTTGGTGGATTGTACTGATGCCAATGAGTTTTTCCCATTGAGTTAGTGCTGTAAATTGGGGCAATTTTCATGAAACAGTACCGCAATTTGCGGCAGCTTTCATGAGACTGTGCCGTTAGTTGTGTGAAAATTACCACAATTTGAGGCACTTTTTCAAAAGAAGTGCCACAAATTGCGGCACTGCCAATGGTCAAAACACAGAAAATATATTTTTGGCCAGTATTATTTAAAATTTTAAAATGGAGATGGAAAATATTGGAAACTGATTGGTCAGACTGGGGAACAAAAAGGGGGGGAGGGGTGGCCCTGTATGTTAATGAAAATATCAAAGCTACAGAAATTCAGAATACACATAAGGAGCCAGAAGAACTGTGGGTCACCCTGGAAACAGGAAATGGGACAGCCATAAGAACTGGGGTTGTCTACAGGCCCCCAGACCAGAGGAGGACATAGACACATTACTGTTAGAAGATATACAAAACATGACAGCTAAAGGAGGTTCTGATAATGGGAGACTTCAACATGCCAGATACAGATTGGTCAATACCAGCAGGAACATCTGCCAGAACTAGACTCATAGTGGATTCCTGCAGGGAGGGCCTCAAACAACTGGTACAGCAACCCACAAGAGACAGGGCTATCCTAGATCTAGTACTGACTAACAAAGAAGGGATCACAGATCTCCAGGTAGAAGGTCACCTGGGGCCAGTGACCATCACATGGTATGGTTCAATTTGGCTACTACATCTAAATCATCCCATTCCAAAGCAAAAATATGGGACTTCAGAGGAGCTGACTTTGATAAGATGGCCAACAGAGTTAAGCTAGCCCTGGCAAAAGAAACACAGGTGAGGAGGTACAGGCAAAGTGGGCAAGCATTAAGGATACAATACTTGAAGCAACATCCCATTGTGTTAGACAGAAAAGGAAGTGCAAAGAAGAAGGAAACCACTTTGGTTCTCAAATACAGTAGCAGAAAGGTCAGAGCCAAAGGCTGGCCTTCAGAAAATATAAGGAACACAGCGGGATGAAGATAGGAGGCATACCAAACTGCCCTAAGGGAAGCAGGTAAGGCAGTAAGGCAGGCAAAGTCCCAAACTGAGGAAACACTAGCACGAACAGTAAAAGAAGGTGACAAGACTTTCTATAGATACATTAGTGAAAGGAGAAGTCCAGAGGGTATAGCTAAGCTTAATGGAGAAAAGGGAGCATGTGAGGAGGAGGACCCTGTAAAGGCATCTATCCCTAGATACTTTTGCTCAGTATTTACTGAAGGAAAGGTAGGGCAGGCCCACAGCTCAGCATCATGGACACAGGGGAGGGAGGTGAGCACTACTCCCTTCACAAAAGAAAGGGTCCTACAAGAGCTTGCTAAGCTCAGGGTGGATAAGGCAATGGGACCTGATGGCATACATCCCAGGTACGTAAGGGCTAAAGGAGGAACTAGCAGAGCCATTAGCAGAATTGTTTAGTGAGTCTCTGAGCACAGGAGAGGTCCCAGAAGACTGGAGAAGGGCTCATGTGATCCCTCCACAAGAGTGGTAGCAGGAGGAGGCTGAGGGAACTACAGACCGGTCAGTCTTACCTCAGTAGTGGGCAAGATTATGGAGGCACTCCTTAAGGAAAGGATAGTGCAACACCTGGAATCCATAGGGGCACAGGATCCAAGACAGCATGGGTTTACAAAGGAAGGTCCTGTCAAACTAATCTCATAGATTTCTTTGACTGGGTAACCAGAGTGGTGGACCAGGGGAGCAGTTGATGTCACCTACCTTGACTTCAGCAAAGCTTTTGACACTGTTCCACATAGAAGATTGATAAATAAGCTAGGTAGGCTCAGGGGTGGGTCAGAAGTTGGTCAACTCGGTGCGCAAACTGGTTGACTGGCAGAAAACAAGTGGTGGTAAATGGTATACAGTCAGAAGAGATGCAAGTCACAAGTGGGGTACCTCAGGGATCAGTCCTGGGGCCAGTCCTATTCAACATCTTCATTAGTGACCTCGCAGATGGACTAGAGGGGTAAGGCTTGTCTGTTTGCAGATGACACCAAGATCTGCAACAAGTAGATGATCCAGATGGGGTGGGCAGAATGAGAAGAGATCTGGATAAACTAGCAGAATGGTCAGAAGAGTGGCAACTGGGATTTAATGCAAGAAGTGCAAAAATCATGCAGGAAGAGAAACCCTAAAGCCACTTATAGGCTGGGAGGGAGTTGCTAGCAGTCACAAGGAAGAAAAGAGACTTGGGCATCATCATCACTGATGACCTAAAATCATCCAAGCAGACCTCTAAAGCAGTAGGTAAGGCTGGGGGGGGGGGTGTTAGGGTGTATTAGTAGGGGTATCACAAGTCGTAAGAGGGAGGTAATAATCCCTCTGTACAAGACATTGGTTAGGCCCCATCTGGAGTACTGCGTGCAGTATTGGAGCCACACCTTCACAGGACATTAACAAATTGAGGCAGTCAGAGAGGAGCAACAAAAATGGTGCAGGGACTGCATCAGAGACATATGAGAATCCATTAATCTGTCTCTCTTCTGATGCAGTCCCCGCACCATTTTTGCTGCCTCTCTCTGACCGCCTCAATTTGGTTAATGTCCTTGGAAGGTGTGGCTCCAATACTGCACCTAGTACTCAGATGGGGCCCTAACCAATGTCTTGTACAGAGGGATTATTACCTCCTCTTACGACTTGTGATACCCTACTAATACACCCTAACACCCCTAGCCTTACCTACTGCTTTAGAGGTCTGCTTGGATGATTTTGGTCATCAGTGATGATGATGCCCAAGTCTCTTTCTTCCTTTGTGACTGCTAGCAACTCCCTCCCAGCCTATAAGTGGCTTTAGGTTTTTCTTCCCTATGTGCATGATTTTGCACTTTTTGCATTAAACTTGCTGCCACTCTTCTGACCATTCTGCTAGTTTATCCAGATCTCTTCTCATTCTGCCCAATTCTATCTGATCATCTACTTGTTGCAGATCTTGGTGTCATCTGCAAACAGACAAGCCTTACCCTCTAGTCCATCTCAAGGAGGTCAATATGTATACCCTTGAGCAAAGGAGGAGAGAGGATATGATCGAGACATTTAAACACCTTAAGGGCATAAACAAGGTGAAAGAGTCTAACATGTTTAAATATAAGAAAATAGGCAGGACAAGAGGACACAGTATGAGATTAGAGGGAGGCGCATTAAGGGGAATGTGAGGAAATTCTTTTTCACAGAAAGGGTGGTAGATGCATGGAATGGCTTACCACAAGAAGTGGTGGCTATGAATACAGTGCAGGGCTTCAAACAGGCATGGGATAGGCATAAGGGAGCAATACAAATGACTATGAATAGATAGGTCACTAACAGAGCAAAGGCCGATGGCACATTTATAAGGTAGAAAAAGAAATGGGCAGACTGGATGGGCCTTGCGGTCCTTATCTGCCGTCAACTTCTATGTTTCTATGTTTCTATGTAACTAGTCATGTATAAATCTCACAACAAACACATGGCTAAAGTCCCATCTCACCAGTTCTGACCTGATCACATTTCCCAACATTTAGATCAAGTGACAGAACATTAAAGTTGTGTGGGCCGCCATATTCACAAACTCCACTAAGCAAGCCGTAATCGCGGGTAAACTGAGTAAAGGAGCAGAAGTGCATAATTAGTTTAGAAAACACCAGTTTAAACATATCCCACACCTACTTTGAAATTTCTGCTGGCTGTTTATTTATTTGAATTTTGATGACTGGGTAAGCCCACTGGGATAGTGGGATACCTTTTTCAGGGATGACCCAGGGAAATACAAGAAATCAATCAAATCAAATAGCACCCACCACAAACAATCAGAATCCATTGTTTCTTTCTTGTTTTAAACCATTTATTTAAAAAAGATAGCAGTACAAAATATATAAAAGAACTAACGTTTCACAAGGACAACACCCTGCTTCATCAGAGTTAATTTTCTTTCACAAAAAACACCCCTTTTATACAGACCTTAATGCATACAATTAAAAAATACCACATGTATTTAAATCCATCTTAGTTACCTAGCTAAAATCTATTACAACAAGAACTGACTCCAATCACATAGTGGTGACACACAAACTGGCACTTATTTCATAGCTTTATACATATATATTCATATAGATCCCAAATACATCAATTAAATTCAGCAAGGTACATGAAATAACCTTTATTTTATATGTCAAAATTAAGTAAAATATTTATTGTATCCACACCATTCATTAATACAACTTTAAATACAATTTCAGGTAAATTGGCCATCAGCATAACCCCTTAACCATCCATTAAAACATTTGTACGTATTTATTATTAAATTAACAGTGCCCCACATCAACTCTTTATTAGATCAAATAACTTGGCAATGCTGGGTGACATAAATAATCACCTTCAATATCCTTTTAAATGTGCAACAACTCCAATGAATCAAACTCGACTGTAACATATTTACATATGGGTTTATTCATTTTTCACAATGGAATATCCATATTTACATATTCAAGAGCCACATTTATAATATCCATCTTATAGTTTACTCAAAAATGGTGAGAGACCTATATTTTCATTTAGTCCCTCATCCCCTCTAGCTGCAAGATAATATAGCCAAAAGCTCTCGCGCTGTCCTACCTTCGTATCAAAATTTCCTCCATGAGGGCTAGCTGCCACTTTTTCAGTATCCATAAAGCTAACTTCATGTTTCCAACCCTTCTGATTTACTAAATGTTTAACAATCACATATGACATATTTAAATGGGAGATAGCTTGTATATGTTCTCCCATTCTTGTCCTAAATTGCCATATAGTCCTACCCACATAAAAATGCCCACAACTACAATAGAGGATATAAATGATCCCCACATTACCGCAAGTGATTAAACTGCATATTTGTATTTCTTTACCTGTTACAGGATTTGCACATTTCCCCCCTTGTTTCACATATTTACAAAATGAACATTTCCCACACTTAAACCATCCTTTGGGGGGGTTACCAACTAGGACGTGCACTTATTTTAACAGGCCGCATACTAGGTGCTACCCATTCCTTGATAGTTTCAGCTCTCCTAAACACTACTTTAAGTGGCTGATCCATAATATTTTGCAACTTCGGTTCCAATTTCAACAGATCCCAGTTCCTAAGAATAATGTTACCTACTTGGTCTGATCTAACTGAGAAGGTGGTGACAAAAGGGCACAGGACCTCCTCACTTTTCCTTTTTACCACAGGTACTAAAGTGTCCATTCTATCCATTTCTTGTACATCATGAATAGCCTGTGCTATAACCTGATTGCTATATCCCCATTGTATAAATCTTTGAACTTGTTGCCCACATTTTTCAACATAGTCATTTACTTATGTACAACTACGCTTTGTCCGAATAAGTTGCCCTTTAGGAATATTACACTTTAGGTGTGCTGGATGACAGCTATTATAAAGTAATAAACTATTTTGATCTATATATTTCTGATACAAAGTAGAACACACTTCATTTTTACCATTCTTATGGATCAACAGGTCCAAAAATGTAATTTGAAAACAATCTATATAATGTTTACATTTCAAATTGCTATTAGTGTCCCCTAACCAGGAGACAAAACACATGAACTGTTCTATATTCCCCTTCCAAACAATCAGTATATCATCCAGATAACATTTCCACAAATCTAAATATTCATAAAATGGACTATGATCAGGATGATGGAGAACCTGTTCCCACCATGCTACATACAAACTTGCATAGCTTGGTGCTACTGTTGCCCCCATAGCAGTTCCCCGAATTTGCCTATAATATATTCCCTGATACAAAAACATATTTTTTGTCAGTATCAGATCTGCAAGCTGCAATAGATAATGCATGGGTATATTCACATTTTGTTCTTCTCCCCTCTGATCCAAAAAACATGTAAAGCCTGCAGCCCATCCTCATGTGGGATTACAGTGTATAATGAATCAATATCCAGGGTGGCAAAAAGCCATTCTG
Source organism: Neoceratodus forsteri (assembly GCA_016271365.2). Taxonomy (NCBI): domain Eukaryota; kingdom Metazoa; phylum Chordata; order Ceratodontiformes; family Ceratodontidae; genus Neoceratodus; species Neoceratodus forsteri. Next base: position 50,887,139 of record CM028129.1, on the reverse strand, counting down.
GCTGCATGTCTAAATTCTCCACCAAGTAAATGACCTGCATCAAATCTCTCAGGTATGATCTAACCTCAGTTACAAAGGGCTGTAAAAAAACATCCACAAATATAGAGATGGGCTCAGTGAGCCACCCATTCCTTGATATTCTTGGACATCCTAGTGGATGCTCTTTATTTTTATGTACTTTTGGCAAAATATATATTACAGGCACCACCGGATGTGCTACCATTAAAGAATTAAACATTTTATCTGTTAAACAGCCCTTTACAAATCCCCTAACACAGAACTGCATCTACCTCCTTCTTGAAGATACCTACTTGATTATTAGGAAGTTTTTCATAATAAGTAATGTCCCTTAGATGCTGATATATTTCTTGTTCATAATAATCAAGATCCATAATAACCACTGCCCCCCCATCTGAAGATTTAATTACAATGTCAGTATTTTTCCTAAGGGCATCCAGTGCTAATCGTTCCTGCATTGTACAATTTAAAGGAGCCAACCCTTTCAACATTTTTTAAATTCTCCAAATCCATTTCACATTTTTTAACAAACATATTAAGTACAGGATTATATGTAGGATAATAGGTGGACTCACTTTAAAGATTTTCCCATTAATTTCATCGTGCTCACCTATTTTACCATTATCATCATACATAGTTTTAAATGTTAGATTCCTGGCAAATTTATGTATATCTACCACAGTCTGGAAATAATTAATATAAACAGATGAAACAAACAATAATCCCTTACCCAAAATCAATTTTTCCAATTCTGGCAATTCATATTTTGAAATATTAATAATAGGGGGTAGATGTTTTATTTTCATGGCTGGTGCATTACACATTTTTTGTATCAATACCTTTGCCTTCTGTTTCTTCCACGACAGCAACCCCCTCCTCCTCTTACACCTTTGTATTGTCGCCATTCCTGTTGCTAGTGTGAGTCCTGAAATCTGGTTTTCTTGAGGCTTCTGTGTATAGGGATTTCTTGCTCCACACTTTCCTCTTTTAAAAAAAATCTGAATCACTGTCCGAGGGGCCCATTGTATAATCCAACACTGTCCCATCTTCCATTCGTGAGGTCACAACCGATGATGTTGATATCTGTTTTAAAATAGATTTAAGAGCTGTATCATTTTTCTTATCAGCCCAATCATATACTTGATTAAGTTTATAATCATTCTCATCCCTCAAAAATGTTTTTTTTTTTTTTTGCCTTTTGTAACTGTGAGTCATATTTAGTTATTTTATCCAACAGTTTCTTATTAAAAATTTCCAATTCTGCTGGTGTACTCTGTTCCTTTAATTTTTGCTCAATATCAGCTATTTCTTGCGATAGAGCATCCCTTACTGGTTTGGCCCTAGATAAAATCAAATTAATATTCTGAAAGGAGGCTTCATCCATACTTTTCCTCCACATTCCAAAAACTCCAAATCATCCATTCCATAAGCAGGCTTGTCAACTATTCACAAACCTCATTGGGATTCTTTTAACTTCTAAGTAAGCTTCCAAAGTTATTTTATGCCAGTACATTCTACTGCCCTTCATAACAAGCTTTTCCAGTTTTCTACAAATATCTTTTACCTGCATTTCAGTTTGTATCTGTTCATGCGATTCTGCTGTTGCCAATATTGGGTTTACACCATTCCTGTGCTCAAATAAAAGTTCTGCAAAACTTCACATGTTCTCCGGATCATTACTCGGACCCTCCTTTGCTTGTGTAGCACCACAAAAACAAGCATGTATAAAAATATTCCGATTGCTTTTTACGCTTTAAACAAAGCAACCTGTGCTAAGATGGATTTAAATACACATGGTATTTTTTTAATTGTATGCATTAAGGTCTGTATAAAAGGGCTGTTTTTTTGTGAAAGAAAATTAACTCAGATGAAGCAGGGTGTCATCCTTGCCAAACTTAAGTTCTTCTTTTATATATTTTGTACTGCTATCTTTTTAAAATAAGTGGTTTAAAACAAAAAAGAAACCATGGATTCTGATTGGTTGTGGCAGGTGCTATTTGATTTAATTGATTTCTTGTTTTGAGATTTATCAGTACCGCCACTTCTATCCTGGTGCTCACTGTTGTAGTTTTGAAACAGTTGAACACACACATGTTACAAAAGCATGTAGGCATTGATTAAGAATAATATACGGAATAATGTGAGCATACTTTCGACAAGGAAGACTATACATAGTAGTATGTACATACAATTTAGGATAGACACAGGAGAGTAGATTATAGAGAGTCCCATACAGAATGCTGTATGTTACCAGTTGTTTCATTAAGTGTCATGAATTAACTACAGACATTTCAATGTTTGGTGACAATCAGTTCAATAAGTGCTGGGGTCAAAGTATATGCAGACATTGCAAGTAAGGTACAGTAAAGAAGTTTGAGGGGCACATAGAGAGGGTGAGAATAGGGAGGGGGATAGAAGGAAGCAAAGTAGGGTGTTAAAAGGTTAGGAGGAGGTATGCTAAGCAGAGGGTGAATAAGAATGCAGAGTAGAGTGTAAGAGAGAGAGATAGGTGTGGGGACAAGGTTGTTAGGAACAGGTGCAGATTGGTGGAGTGAAAGAAGAGTTCTTTAAAGTAGTATTTGAACTGGGGTAGTGATGTGCAGAAAAGTAGTCTGTGCTGGAGGTTGTTCCATTTTTGTGAAGCGATAAAAGTAAAGGATCTTCTACCTGCGGTTAGATGAGTCTTGGGGATATTTGGCAAAGGGAGGTGGGAGGAACAAAGGGTTCTAGGGATGGGTTTAAGTGTGAGCATATTTGAAAGGATGGGTGGGGAGAAATGGTGAATGAGTTTGAATGTAATACAAAGAAGTGGGAGATCAAGTTTAGCCTTGAAGGATGGCCACCCTATGGTTTTAAGGACGTCACAGTGGTGCACTTGAGCAGGCTTTATGCCAGTGAAGCATGCAATTGTATGATAGGTTTGCTTCAATTTGGAGAGAGTGGTTGCATTGGCTGAGTGGTGTAGAGGGGCTTCATAGAACAGACACAGGAGTAAGGTTGCACGTGCCATGGTCCTCCGAGATTGGGGGGGTCATGTAGGGGGCAATTTGGTAAATCATGCCCAACTTTTGATACATGGACTTGATAGTTCTAAGTACATGTGCTTCAAGGGATAGATTTTTATCTAGGTTAACTCCTAAATATTTAAAGGATTCCACTCTTTCTAGCACCATGCCTGTAGATGTATTGCTTATAAAGGGTTGTTGAGCAGATAGGTCATAGGATGTGTGTTGAACAGCATGATTTTTGCTTTTGTTGGTATTGAAAACCAGTAGGTTTTTGCATGAACCAGGCTTCAAGGAGACAGAAATCATTTTCTACATCTGATTTGATGGTGGAGGTACATTTATCCGACCTATATAAGATTGTGTCACCTGTGTACAATTGTACCACCGTGCCACCACAGTTGTTAGGTAGCTTATTAATGAAAATGGAGAATAACAGAGGACCCAGGATTGACCCCTGGGGGACCCCATCCATGATGTGAACTAGGGAAGCGGTGATGCCAGTGTATTTGACACATTGTAGCTGGTTAGACAGGTAATTAGAGAACAAGGATAGGGTATGAGAGTCAAGGCCAAGCTTATGGAGTTTTGATAGGAGTAGTCAGTGGTTTACGAGGTCAAATGCTTTTGTGAGATCGACAAAGACGGTCCCAGTCACACACATCTGATCCATAGCCTGGCAGATATTTGTAGTAACCTTTATGAGGGCAGAATCTGGCCCCTGCCATTTCTGGAAGTCATGTTGTGAAATGGTCAAGGCGTTGGTTGATTCTAGAAAGGAGTACTACTGAATATATAGTATTCTTTCTTGAATTTTAGCCAGGGGGTATACAGCACAGATGTTAGTCTGTAGTTTTCAGTAAGGTTGGCTGGGCCACTCTTGAGGATAGGGACCACTATAGCTGTTTTCCATTTATCAGGTATAGTGTATGAGAAGAAGGACCTATTGATTAACAGCGTAACTGGGTAGGCAATAGCTGGGGCTCCAATCTTAAGGAATCTGAGAGGGAGTGACTCAAATCCCAGTGAACTATCAGGGTTTAATTTATTTAAGTGCTTGAGGACTTCTGTATGTGAGGTGAGACTCATATGGAAGGAAGTGGGGGGTGTCAGGGCAGGTAATGTTGAGGGGGTAGTTGGTAGGCCTTGTTCATATCTGTCAAGGTCAGTGAAGAATTGAATTATGCCAGATGCAATATCCGGGGAGGGTGGATAGTACCAAGCCATTGTTGATCATGGACTGGGTGAGAGTTCATTTCCTTGCCTTTGAACATGGTATTGACTTACACCTAGAAGCATTTGGGATTACTGAGAAGGTTAGTTTGCAGGGATTGTAGGTGTTCACATTTGAACGTGGTGATTTGAGATTTACAAACATTTCTCAATTGGCAGTAGGTTAGTCAGTCAGAGTTGTGGCCAGTCTTTTTGTTGGTATTCCAAACTGTGTCATGGGAGTGCATCAGGTGCTGTAAATCATGAAAGAGCCAAGGGGAGTGGATGCCATTGGCTCTTCTCAGTTTAAATGGGGCATGACAGTCAAGGATAGAGGAGAAGGTGTTGATGGAGTAGTCTATGGCTGCATTAATGTCAGGAATGATGTTAATAGGGCTCCAGTCCACAGAGTTCAGACTACTTAAGAATGTGGTTGTGTCAAAACTGGTTTGGTCTTGGGACTTTATTAAACTAGGGGGTATGTGAGGGAGGTTGTTCTTCCAGATGCAATTCATGGGGGAGTGGTTACTTATGGCGTCGAGGAAAATTCCTGCCAATTTGATGTGGTGTTTGTTATTGGTAAGTATCCAGTCAAGAAGGTTGTGCTTACCTGAATTCATATTTAGGTGTGTCGGTTGGTAAAGGACTTGCTCCAGCTTGATGCCAGATAGTGCGGCTTGGTGCCGGGTGTTGTTTATGCGAAGCCAATCAAGGTTAAAGTCACTGCAGAGGATAATGTCTCTATGAGGAAGTGTATCAATATTAGCAAATAGTTCAGAGTAAGAGGAGAAGGTGATGTGGGGTGGTAGGTAGAGACACCTTATTAGTAGCTTTTTAACTTGCCTAAGTGTAATTGTAAGGAACAGGTGCTCAATAGGTGAGGAGACGTGGAAGTCAGGAAGTTCACAGGCAGACATCATAGCCCAGGTGTAAATCAGTACTCTCCCTCCCTTCTTGGGTAGCTGGTCTCTTCTGAAGGATGAGAAGCCAGGTAGAGCTTATTCATGGGACTGGATAGAGGGCTTTAACTAGATTTCGGTAATGTAGAGTATATCCGGCTTGTAGTGCTGGACCCATGATTCGAGCTCAGCCATTTTCTTCCTGATGCTCTCGATATTCATGTGTGCAATTTTGATACCTTTTATACTGGACCGGGTGGGGCAGACTTTTGGAAAGGGGGGGCCTTCCCGTGGTAAAGGTCCCGGGTTTAATTCGATGTCGCATAGGAGTAGTAGGCACATATGTGAGTAGGTGGTGGGGCATGTGAGGAAAGGTCTCTTAGAGACTTTCTTTCACTGAGGTAAGTGTGAGATAGTTTTATTTAGTTGAAGTGCTGCTGAACAGTATTGTGTACCATGGCGATCGTAAAGTAACCGCACCAGCACCAATGGTAATTCTGCACTGCTAGGGAGAAAGACCAGGTGAACTTGGAGTACAACAGCAGAGTATCACCAGTCATGAGCATTACCAGTTTTTAAGAAAAACCCTTGTCTATCAGAAGTATTCATGCAGTTTCAGATTCCGTTCTTCAGGAGGCTCCAGCTTCTCCCAATCTGACTGGCTGCAGTAGTGATGCCATGCGGTTGAGGCACAGTCTCCCTTCATCATGCTGTAATGGCCAACTCCTGCCTCAGGCATGGGTTACCTTCTGTACTCTTGGTCTCCCTTCAGCACTTGCAGTCTCCCTTCAGCACTTGTGGTCTCCCTTCAAGCTGTGGCACAACATCGTATTTCACTATGTGGAAATGTCCGGTGCACACTCGACCAACACAAACATGCTCGCGTGACCGAATGACTCCACCCTCATGCATGGACCCCATAGCAGCACAAGGAGAATGAGGTGGAGAATGGAATTTACATGCAGTCATCTCCTGCATTCACATTAGTTCCACCCAAACTTTCCCTGTCACCAATAGTTGAATCGGGTGACACTTGATGACTCCACTCTCAGTTGTGAAGTGCTGCCTTCACATGCACACTCCTCATTAACATTTGTTTACTTTATTTATGACTTTGTTAACTGGGTAGGTGCACTGATCCCAGGGACCATTTTCAGACGTGACCTGGGCCACGTAAGGCAGCACAGAGTAGAATCATCCTTTCTCTCCATTCCACCTCCCCCCACCCACTCTCTCAGATCTAATGATGCCCGCTCCTTGATGGTCCCTCGCCACTCCACCCTCTTCTCTAAAATCTGGAATCCCCCCCCTGAAATATGACACTTCTCCTCCAACTACTCCCTTACCTCTGCCCTACACAATAACCTCTCCTTCAGCTGTTCCTGAATTAACCCTCCTTAATACCAATCCCCAGTTTCTGACTTCCTACCCTGAGCCCCTCCCTGGCAGGGTTCTCAACATCCTGAAGGGGGAATCAGGAAATGACTACCCCTTCTCCTAATATTCAGTTCTTGCCTCTCCCCCTCTCTTCTCCACTTGCCTTTCTGGGTCACCCGTGTGCACAACCTACCCCATCCTTTTTACTCCAACAGCACTTGTGTACTACTTCGAGCCTGCTCCTGGTACACTCATGCACTATAATGGTTCTGTTGCATTATTACTGTTTTGTACATGCATATGTTCCGTTGTATGATTTTGGACATGTATTGTATTTTACCCAATGTTCCACTACTGTTTATTGTACGATACCTTGTGTTCCAACTGTTGCATATTTGTATTATTTGCAATGTTTATATTATATGCAATGTTGTATTATTTGTACTACCTGCATACTATTGTAACTGATCATCCTTCATGACCCTATGTAACCCCTTCCCCCCAGGTTGCACCCTGAGATGAGCAACTTGTTGTTCAGTGTGCTGTCCTGGTGAAACATTTCAATAAATAAATAAACATCAGAATAACAAGAACATAACAAGTGCAGGTAATACACAGTGAAAGGTTACAGTTGTTACATTTGGCAATACATGCTGGCAGTAGTTGAGAGACAACAAATAACAAAGCAAAGTAAGGCTCATGGTTGTACGGTTTCAGTAAATAAGACAAACTATTTGTTTAGACACAATTCTTACACAGCACAAATCCCAATCTGCCAAATTGGGACCATTTTGTAACAGGTAGAACAAAATCCTGTATTTTCTTAAAATTAGTAACAATATGTTATTGTTCTGCAGCAAAAAATATTTTTTTGCTTTATTCCACTTTATAGTCACAATAATACTCACCGGGGGGGGGGGTGTTGTGAGATTTACACACACCTTGGATGATTTATGGCACTTAGCCTGTGGCCTCCTGCCACACCAAACCCGAGATGTGTGTAAATCTCACTACAACACACTCCCATGTCAAACATTATTGCTTAAGTAATGCCAGGATCATGTTCCTTGGTCCCCGATTAGGTAAATACAACTGTTGGTAACCCTAACACCGAATTTCCAGACTTTTGTTGTTGTAACAGAAACCCTAACTGATGCAGTAACTGTTTTATTTAATGAATGTGTGTATATATATATATATATATATATATAAAACATGGGTATGAAAAATCAGTGAAATCACACTAACGTGATTGGACAAAATGGATCACATGACAGTACATTATTTCCCAACGACCGCACGCCTGAACTACTTTCCAGTCTGCAAAGAACCTGATTGCAAACTACCTGCAGTATCACTCCAAAACTGTAAACAGCAGTAGCAATCACATAGAGTGCACTGAAAGACAAACAGCACAGTACTGCCTCACTCTGATCGGAAAACAAAACTTCTGACAGGAAAAATTAAGAAAAATGGCAGAATTACCACATACCTCAAGGGACTTTCAATCCATCCTCAGCACAGATAACTGGTACAATGACAACCTCTTCAAAGAACTGGAACAAGACTTACCTAAGCAGCCACAACAGAACCCACAATGCTTCACAGCCACTGTTCAGCGGTGAAAGCCCAATCAGGGCAGGGGCCTGCAAGAGGGATAAAAGGATGAGGCTAGCTGCTGATAAGGAGAGTGCTGTGGGGCCGGCACTTTGGGTAATCAGACAGGTTAATTGAAGCAAAAGAATTCTAGCTGACTATGCAACTGTATGTTCTAAAATGACTAATTGAATGTGATGTAGTACACAGGTATCCTTTATACTGTCGTCGCCATTAACTGTATTGGAACAGAACCTATGCCATCTGTCGAGCTCAAGAATTAACAATATCATTTGATCCATATTCATGTTATTAGCATGCTCTTCTAGTGTTTTGGTTTTCAAACCAGAAATGTGTCTGAAATTAATGCCGGCTATCAGCACTAACCCCCTCCATCTACCATAATCTATTTATCTTAATAAGCATTTCATTTTTTTATCCATTCTAAAATGGTTTAGCTGATCTTTCTCAAATGTGTTTCCACTGTGCATACAGTTTCTGAATTGGACTAAATAATCAATAGTTACATAAAATTAGCTGACATACTGCGTTCAGCATAGTAATCTCTCGTTTGTGACACTTAATATCTTGCAGGTGCTCAGATGCTGCTCAAGGAAACAATGCCAGACTGAGAAAGGAAGCACTTAGCATCTGAACAAATCCTTCTCAATATGGAGCTGGGTTTGTCCTACACTTTGGCACTACTGTAAGGGAGATTGCTTGCACTTTGTGATTCAAGTTAGATGATGCAACAAGATATTACTACTTCATCAGACTGTAAAATAATTAGTGTGCACTGTATGCAGAAACATAGAAACATAGAATTTGACGGCAGATAGGGACCGCTTGGCCCACCCAGTCTGCCCATTTCCCTGCGTACTGGATAAGCTGCAGATCCTAGTTAACCAGCTACCTACTTCTTTCTACCCCCAACCCCTAGAATTGCCTTATGACTGTCCCATGCATGCTTGAATTCCACCACTGTTTTTGACTCCACAACCTCCTCCGGAAGGCCGTTCCATGCATCCACAACCCTCTCTGTGAAAAAATACTTCCTTAAATTACCTCTGAGTCGCCTCTCCCTCTATCTTCAAATTGTGCCCCCTTGTTCTTGCACACCTCTTTTTTTGAAAGATGCTACACTCTTGGACTTTGTTGAATCCCTTGAGGTACTTGAAAGTTTCTATCATGTCCACCCTCTCCCTCCTTTCCTTGAGGTTATACATATTAAGCTCCTTTCGTCTCTCTTCATATGTCTTCCAGTGCAGACCCTGCACCATTTTAGTTGCCCTCCTCTGGACAGCTTCCATCCTGTCTATGTCTTTGCAAAGACTGGGTCTCCAGAACTGCACACAGTACTCCAGATGGAGTCTGACCAGCTGTCAGTACAGAGGGATAATAACTTCCTGTTTTCTACTGGTGATGTCTCTTCCTATACAACCCAGTATCCCCCCAGCCCTCCTTGCTGACCTCTCACATTGCTTACCCACCTTTAGGTCATCTGATATGACTACCCCCAGGTCCCTTTCCATTTTTGTTGTTGTTAGTATCTCACCCCCCATTGTGTACTCTTCCCCTGGGTTTTTGTTTCCCAGGTGCATTACCTTGCACTTCTTAGCATTGAATCTAGGCTGCCATGACATTTGACCATTCCTCTAACCTTGCCAAGTCCTTTTCATCTTTTCACTCCACCTTGTGCATCAACTCTGTTGCAGATCTTGTGTCATCTGCAAAGAGACATACTTTTCCTTCCAGTCCCTCTGCAATGTCACTTATAAAGACATTGAAGAGGACCAGTCCTAATACTGAATCCTGTGGTACCCCACTAGTAGAAAAAATTACTCACCTTAGTAATGTTGTTTCTTCTAATGGAGTCTTGCTATATTATAGACATTAGCAGTTTGTTCCAGCTCTAGAACTGCCCCAGAGTGAAATGGTTAAAACCATTCCAAAATAGAATTTTGGCATGAGAGCAGCTCTATCTGTGTCATTTCAAACTTGAACTGTCAGATCTTTACAAGCCAAACTCACTAAGGTCTGTGTGGAAGCTGAACTACACTAGCCAAATGGCTACCTAAATAATAACAACCATTGATGGTCCCAACACCCAAGACTCAAGTCAGGGGACCAGAAATACTAACACCATTCTAATAATATGAAAATGGAACATAAGTATAATAAAACACACACACGCTGCACACATACACACTTCCCAAAGTCCCAAAGGGGACAAAATGCTAACAGGACATAAGTAGTGCCCACACTAGTTGCCCGCACCCCACCAAGTAGAGGTTCTGAGAGGGGCAGGTTAGAGTATATATAGCAAGACTCCATTAGAAGAAACAACATTACTAAGGTGATTAATTTTTTCTTCAAACAACATGAAGTCTTGCTATATTATAGACATTAGCAGAATACACAGCAGTACCTCCATGGAGAAGGGGCAGAACCTACTTAGGGAATAGGCTCTGAAGAACAGCTGTGCCAAACCAAGCATCTCTCCTGGCCTGGACATCCAGGGAGTAATGTTTGGTAAAAGTGTGTACCGTTTTCCAAGTAGCAGCCTGGCAAATCTCTAATAAAGGGGTATCTCTGGCAGCAGCTAGAGACCTTGCTGTACCCTGGTAGAATGAGCCCTCAAACCGGGGCTCTGTCTACTTTCTGATAACAAAATTGGATACAAGACAATCCACCTGGCTATTGATCTTCTAGTAGCAGGTTTGCCTTTCCCAACTTCACCATAGGTAAGGAAAAGTTGGAGGGATTCAAACCTGTGACCTTGGTACGCCTATATAATAACTAAGAGCTATCTTAACATCCAGGTTGTGCAACCTCCTCTCACCCAAAGAGGAGTGATCAGTGAAAAATACTGAAGGGAGATAGATTGATTAAGATGGAAATCTGAAACCACCTTAGGCAAAACTTCCTATTAGTCCTAAGGACTACCTTATCCCTGTGGAAAGAAATAAAGTCAGTCTCCACTGACAAGGCTTGCAATTCACTTATGCATCTGGCAGAAGTGATAGCCACTAGAAAAACAGTTTTCCAAGTTAGGTACTTAAGCTCTGCAGAAGACAGAGGTTCAAAAGGGGTTGCATTAACTGGGCAATGCAAACATTAAGGTCCCAAGCAGGGGCGGTTCCCAAAAGGAGGATTAGTATGAGTAATCCCTTAAAAAACTTGGAAAACACAGGATGAGAGGAAAGAGGGATGACTTTCCTGTTGACACAAAAGCAGACACAGCTGCCAAATGAACTCCTCAGGGTAGCTGGTCTGAGACCCAAGGAATTAAGATGTACCATGTAATCTAACAAAATGGGCAATTCAGCAGATTCTGGGAAATATTTTTCCAGCATACCAAATGGAAAACCTTTTCCATTTAGAACTATAAGTAGCCCTAGTGGAAGGCTTTCTGGAAGCCTTTAGGATCTCAAGAACACCCTGAGAGAGGTATAAATCAGCAATCTCTAACTCCTCAAGAGCCAGGCCTTGAGGTTGAGGGATTTGAGGTCCGATACAAACCCTTCCCTGGGCACAAGTCAACAGATTGTGATTCCAGGAGGCACAGGGAAGATGGACTGTCAGAGACAGAAGAGTGGGCACCAGGGCTGCCTGGCCCAATCCGGGGCAATCAGAATCACCCTGCAAGGCTGAGATCTGATTTTGACTAGTACTTTGAATAGGAGAGGAAGGGGGGGGGAACATAGAGGAACTTCCCCTCCCAATCCAGAATAAGGGCATCCAGGGGAACTGAGCCCAGCACTGGAGGCCTGCAACAGAACAAAGGAAGTTTGTGATTGTCTGGGGCTGCAAAAAGATCTATCTGAGGGATGCCACACCTGGCAAAACTATCCCCAGCACTTGAGGATCCAGGGACCATTCGTGATGGCCCTGGGAAATCCTGCTGAGGGCATCCGCTAGACATTGTCCTTCCCTGGAAGATGAACTGCTATGGAGGGAAGTGTTCAGGAATAGGCCAGAGACCACAACTTATTGCCTCGGTGCACAAGGTCAAGACCGAGTGCCCCTGTTTGTTGATGTACCACATTGTTGTGGTGTTGTCTGTTCTGACTTGTATCACCTTGTCGTGGACAGATGCAGAAAAGCTTGAAGAGCTAAAAGACAGCTCTGAGTTCCAGAAAATTGATGTGGAGCAGAGATTCCTGGGGACCAAACTCCTGAGTGGAAAGGTCGCCATGTGGGCTCCCCAACCCAGAAGGGAAGCATCTGTATTGAGAGTCAAGTCGTGAGAAGGGGAAATGAAGGGGACCCCACTCTTAAATTGCTCTGATCCTGCCACCACTGGAGAGCTAGGATCAAGGTTCGAGTCACTGGTACCAACTTGAAAGGGGGTCTTCTCTGAGACCAAAAGGTTCTCAAGTGAAACTGAATGTCTCTCATCTGAAATCTGGCCCTGCACAACAGCTGTGGATGCAGCCATGTGCCCCAGGAGCTGCAGAAAGTGTCTTGCTGGTCGAGAGACCTGCAGAGTGAAGGAAGAGGCCAGAGCCACTAAATTCCTTACCCTTTCTGGGGGAAGAAAGGCTCTGGCTAGCTTTGTGTCCAATTCTGCCCCTATAAAGGTGAGTACCTGGACTGGTTCCAGAACCGACTTTGGTAGGTTTAGCAGAAAACCCAGGGAGGTGAGAAGCTGCTGGGTGACCTGCAGGTGAGATTTTACCTGTTCTGGGGACTGGCCTACAATGAGCCAGTCGTCTAGATAGGGAAAAACAGCAATCCTCTGCCTCCTTAAGTGGGTCACTGCCACTGCTAGACACTTTGTGAATACCCTTGGAGCAGAGGTAAGGCCGAAGGGCATTGCTCTGAACTGGTAATGACCTGAGAGCAGTTCGAATCTGAGGTACTTTCGATGGGATCTTCTGATTAGGACATGGAAATAGGCATCCTTGAGGTCCAGGGAGGCTAGCCAGTCCCCTGGCCTTAGGGAAGGTAAAATCATTACCAGAGTTACCATTTTGAACTTTGGTTTCAAAAGATGCTTGTTCAGATATCTGAGATCTAAAATGGGCCACCATTCTCCTGTCTTTTGGGGTAAGGAAGTATCTGAATACAGACCCTGCCCTGATGCAGGGAGGAACCCTTTCTACTGCTCTGAGAGCTAACAGGGATGAGACCTCTGTTTCCAGAGTGAGGGTCTCTGAAGCACTTGCAGGTAGAAAATCTGCTTCTCAACTTGGGAAACTTTTGAAGCTGAGAACCAGACCCTGGCTTACTACTTCTAGAACCCACTTGTCTGAGGTTAAAGAAGCCCAATTCTGACTGAAATAAGCCAGCCTGCCCCACACTGGTACAGGAGAATCAGCCTGGGCACCCATCAGGTGCCTGTTCGCAGGAGCTTTTAGGCTGGGGGTGGAGCAGGTCTACCCACCCCTCGCCTGCCCCTGCTCTGAAGAAGCCCTCTGAGCATAGGCAGAAGAGGCCTGAGTCTGGTAGAAAGGCCTGTGAAAAGGCCTACCCCTACCCCTGGGGCATGCCTTTGAGGAGTGGCTTGCCGCTTCCTTAGCCTGGGCACTTCTTGTAAGTAGTCCTATATTCATCCATCTTCTTCATGTAATTCTCTATCTGCTCTCCAAACAGATAATTTCCCACCACAGGAAAATCCATAGCCTTTGTCTGGGTATCCTGTGACAAACTAGTACACCTGAGCCAGGCCAACCTACGAAAAGCTACAGATGTGGCCATGACCCTAGAGGAAACATCATTAGCATCCACAGCAGCATGAAACTGAATCTTAGAGGCTTCAATGCCATCAGCAGCCACCTGTTCTAGTTCATTAGCCAGCTGGCCATGGCCTGCTTGACCAATTGTATGTATCAGTATCCCTCTAGATTTCTTGATACCTAGCCACATAAGTCATATAATTTGTTTGCCTGAGTCCCAGAGAGGCTGTTGGTATACTGTTTTTTGCCATGGCATCAATCTTCCTGAATCCTTGTCAGGAGGATGTGAAGCCAAGGGAATATTAGCTTTATCACAGGCAGCAGCCTGAACTACCCCAACATGACTGCATTGCTGAGAAAGGAATTCTGTATCAGGGCCTGACAATGTATACCTTCTGTCCATCTTTTTATCTACAGGAGGCACAGAATTAGGAGCTTTTAAAATTTTAATTGTTTGTTTCCTAAAAGACTTATGTAAAGAAACATAGAAACATAGAAACATAGAAACATAGAAGTTGACGGCAGATAAGGACCGCAAGGCCCATCCAGTCTGCCCATTTCTTTTTCTACCTTATAAATGTAAAGGAATAGACAATCTCCTAGACTCTGGAATATCCATCATTTCTACAAAATCAGGCTCCTCTTGCTCATCCACAGCCTCTTCTAAAGGAAGCTGGAGGGTTTCAGCAACTTTTTTATAAAACATAAAATGAGATGGGGACTCAGACAGCATAGGGGGAGATTCTAAACGTCTGTCTGGGGAGATGTCCAGTTCAATGGGCACACCCAGACCTTCCCAGCCACATTCATACTGTTCATAATCCTCCTCCCCTCCTCTGGTCATAAAATTCCTCAATATCATAATCCTGGACCACTGGGACCGACAAACCGACCTTTACCAGATAGTGGTGGTTCGGACGGACCCTGAGACAGTGACTGGACAATTTGTATGGCTTTTTCTATCTCTGCAGCAGTTGGAGAAGAATTTTGGACTGCAGACCTGCTGATTTTCTTGTTTTCTTTACTGGAATTGGTTCCTCAGAACCAGCTTTTCTTTGCCGGAAGTCTGGCCTGGTCAGAGGGCACTCCCTCTGGTTCGGTTGGCACGAACCGGGCTGACCATCTGGTCAGCGGACTTTTAGCCTCGTTCCTGAGCCTGCCCAATCTTTTTCCAGGGTGGCTGCAGGAAATTCTTATACCTGGCAGTCTGACTGGAGGTGGTCAAACCCCAGACAATAAACACATGTGGTGTGTGGTAAACCTGGCAAAGACTTCCCCACAAACATCACAGTGTTGAAACCCAGTGGAGCCGGTTTTTCTTTTGGGTTTCTCAGACATAATGCCAGCCCAACCAAAACATTGCCCTTTTAACGCAGTGCCAGGCAAGACACCCTTATCGGTTCCTAACCGTGTCACGGGTATTGGTAAAAACCGTAATAAATCCATTTTTTTTAGAACCGATAAGAACCGGGAACAGCACTCTAAATTAGTAACTTTTAGTTTTAAATGAGTTTTAAACCCACTGATCGGTTCAAAACTGAACCGATAACTTACAAGTTCCACACAGACAAAACCTTCATTTACTTACGGTTACCACAGATAGAGCTTGAACAGAACGGTTTTGCGGTTAAAATAAAACTATTCTCGGTTAAATCCAACCGAGAAAACACTTTTTAAACCGAGAAATGAACTGAACAGAAGGAGAAATCTCCGGAGCGACTGTTCACTGAGGCGGAGTAAAGAATCTGACAGTTCAAGTTTGAAATGACACAGATAGAGCTGCTCTTGTGCCAAAATTCTATTTTGGAATGGTTTTAACCATTTCACTCCGGGGCAGTTCTAGAGCTGGAACAAACTGCTAATGTCTATAATATAGCAAGACTTCATGTTGGTTGAAACCACCGTTTCTTCAGAGTGGACTCCATTTACTATTACTCTCTGTGTCCTATTCTCCAGCCAATTTTTTACCCAGGCTGTCATCTTGGGACTCACTCCCAGGCTAGCTAACTTGTATATTAATCTTTTGTGTGGGACTGTGTCAAATGCCTTGCTAAAGTCTAGGTAGGCCATGTCCACAGCCCCTCCCTGATCTACTACTTTGGTCACCCAGTCAAAGCAATCTATCAGATTTGACTGGCATGACCTTCCCGCTGTGAATCCATGCTGCCTTGGGTCCTGTGCCCCCTCTGGCCTCTAGATATTCGACAATTCTTTCCTTCAGAAGTGATTCCATCATTTTCCCTACCACTGAGGTTAAACTGACAGGTCTGTAGTTTCCTGCTTCTGCCTTGCTCCCACTTTTGTGAAGGGGAATTACATCTGCCCTCCTCCAGTCCTCGGGTACCACCCCATCCTCCCATGATTTGTTAAACAGGGTAGTCAGTGGTGTCACTAATTCCACCCTTAGTTCTTTTAGAATTCTGGGATGAATCCGTCAGGCCCCATTGCTTTGTCCACCTTCAGTTTTAAGAGTTCTTTCAGAACCCTTTCTTCTGTAAATGGGCTGGTATCGACTTCTGTATCCAGAGTGTTTCTACTGTTTGTTTTAGGTCCCTCTTTCTTTGTAAATACTGAGCAAAAATATTTGTTTAGTATCTCTGCCTTTTCACAGTCACCCTCTGCCCACCCTCCCCTTTATTAAGCCTCACTATCCCTCCTTTGGTCTTCTTTTGCTCCCTGATGTACCTATTAAGGTTTTATCCCCTTCTTAACTGAGTTAGCTATCTTTTCCTCAGTTTGGGCCTTTGCTGTTCTGACTGCCTTCCAGCTTCCTTTGCTTTAACTGATACAGTTCTCTGTCCTGCTCCTTCTGTGATTCCTTGTACTTCCTGAAAGCTTTCTTTTCTCTTGAACCTTCACTGCCACTTCCTTTGAGAACCATAGTGGCTTCTTCGTCGCTTAGTTTTGTTTATTTGCTTCACACAATGGCTTGTTACCTCTGTGATGGCAGTTTTATTATTCCCCATTGTTCTTCCACCTCCTTCCTGCCCATTTGCTAGTGCATTCCTTAGGCACTCACCCATTTTGGCAAAGTCAGCCCTCCTAAAGTCCAGTACCTTTGCCTTTGTATGGCTTGACTCTATTGCTGTGTTTATTGTGAACCATACTGTTTGATGGTCGCTAGTTCCCAGATGGCTACCCACTTCTACATCTGTGATCCTGTCTTCATCTCAATGTGAGAGAACCAGGTCTAAGATTGCTCCCTCTCGAGTGGGCTCCAATACTAGTTGTCTAAGGCATGCCCCCTGTAGGGCATCTAGAATAACCCCATTCTTCGAAATGGCTGCTGCAACTGCACTCCAGTTAACATCTGGCATATTCAGATCGCCCATCAGAAATATCTCCCCTTTTCCTGCCTTACTAAGTGTATTTTCTATCATTTCCTTGTCCATTTCCTCCCCCTGAGAAGGGAGTCTGTATACAACCCCTGTGTGGATTGTGGTGCCATTGCCGGTCTCCAAATTTACTCACAGTGCTTCTTCTCCCTGTTTTCCCTTTTGTTCTGCTGCTTTGATTCCTTCCCTTATGTAAAGAGCTACTCCTCCTCCTCTATTACCCTCTCTGTCCCTCCTGTAGATAGTGTATTCTGGTATGTTTACGTCCCAGTCATGGTTTTGTGTGTACCATGTTTCTGTGACTGCCACGATATCCAGATGTTCCTCCTTCATCAAGGCCACTAATTCAGGAAGCTTGTTACTAAGACTATGGGCATTGGTACTCATTGCTTTCCATTTTTTGATGGCTTTACCTTCAGTTGCAGCATCCCCCACTGACCTTTCTACCTTGGTCTTTTTCTCATTTAGTACCCTGTTTTGTAGGGAGAAGCTTGGATTTTCCTGCTGCTTATCAGTGCCTCCCCCCTTGACTAGTTTAAAAGCTTGCCAATGAAGCATTTAAACCGATTGCTCAAAAGACTTGTTCCCTTCCTGGACAGATGCAGACCATCCTGCCAGTATAGGCTGGTGTCCCTCCAGGTGTAACCCCAGTCACCAAGAAAGCCAAACCCTTGTGCTCCACACCATTTTTTCAACCATTCATTAAGCTGCATGGTGTAAAGTACCCTCACCTCACTCATGCCATTGACAGGCAGCACCTCTGAGAAGGATACTGTGTGTGCTACTTGTCTTAGGCCCCTTCCCAGTTTTACAAAGTCCTTCTGCACTGCTCTAATCTCATGTTGAGCCAAGTCATTTGTCCCTAGGTGGACAATGACATCCAGCTCAGACTCCCGTGCAGCTTTTCTCTTGATCCTGAGGATGTGCTTCCTGTCCCTCCAAGCCATGGCACCAGGCAGGCACCTTACTTCAGTTTTCCCTGCTCCCCCCAGTTCTATCCCCCTAATAACTGAGTCCCCCACCAGGAGCTGCTTCCTTTCCTTGTGGTGTCCTCTGCCTCCTTCCTGTGGGCCTCCCTTGTGACAGGTGTCCTCAGCCTCCTTAATCTCCTCTTTTGGTGCCTCCTTAGGGGAGCTGTGCTCCCCTAGAATGGTGTATGGATTGTGGAGTGGAACAACTGACTGGGTGTGCCTCTGTTACACCATCCTCACCCTCCCTGAGCCCACTGTGGTCCAACTGCTGTGCTTTCTTTGCAACCTCTGAGGCAGTGGTGGTAGCTCTGGTGCTTCCTGGATGGGGAGGTTCCCTTCTTACCATCCAGTCTAGCTTGGCATAAGGTTCCCTTACTGCTGTCCAGTGTGGCCTGAAGATGGGAAAATTCCTTCCTCAGGGCAGAGAGTTGTCTGCAAATAGGGCAGCATCTCAGCCTCCAGAAAGTCTCCCAGAAGACTGCTGCCCCACAGCCATTACATTGCACTACTCCCCACATGACTATGTACTTTTTTTTTGTGTGTGTGTGTGTTTGTGTGTGTGATTGGTTCGTTATATAGAAATATATATATTATACAATGTGTATGCTTATATTTTCAGTGCTGTGAGCTAGAGAGGATATGACATTGATATGCACCTTGCACTCTTGAGGAAATGATGTCAGAACCCCAGGTATAAAAGAACTATTTCCAGGGGTGGGTGGGGAGAGGGGTGGGACAGGGTTGGGCCTATACTGTGCCCTCACAAAACAATCAGTTAAGAGCTCTGACCCACCGCTGAGATGAGTGCCTTCCTGTCAGCAAGATACCATACACAACAATTTGACAGAGCAAATCCCCTGCTAATCAAAAAGAGAAAAATCCAGACATCCAAGTCAGACACAGTTAAACCTCCCCAGCCCTAAAACAGCCTGATGGTTTGTGCTTCTGAAAGCAGTCAGACCCAAAATAAGTCAGCTGTGCTTTAAACTCTTCCTGCACTGAAAATCCTAAGAATTGTAACAAGACTGTCTTTTCCTGATTAAGTTCCTTATTTCACCTTTCAGCTGGAAGTAGCCTCCACCTGCAGGATATCTGCTACAAACCAAAGACAATTGCAAGGTTCACCTCCCTCTGTTGTGAGCACAACTCGCTTTCTGCAAATCCTATGTTCAGTATTGTAGCTCCCAGCAAGAGGTAGCTTGCCTAAAAAATATTAGCTGTTCTGATGAGTTTGCTATAAAACACTTGCTTATAATACTATTGTTCTCAGGTCTGTTACCAAAGCTATTGGCTGATTAAGTAGCTATGGTGTAATCACTTCCTGAGAAAGTCTGGAATTTCCTTTTAAAGCAGCAGTACTACGAAAAAAAAAATTGCGCTTTTTTGACAGTTTATTCCCTGTGCCCTGCTAATCATCTACCAGGTACTTTTTCTCACCGGCATTGTACTATCACCGAGTAATTTGCTCAGTTATCCCCCGCTTTTGTTTACATTTCTGCCACCCAGCATGTTGCACTGGAACCCCCTGTGCTGCCAACTGCACATGTTTATGACTTGCAGGGACATCAGGAATGATCAGCAGAGGGTCCCTCTGCTGTTGTCAAAAGATGTGATGCAACCTGTAGAAAAAGCACAGCTGAAATTAGTCAGCCGCCATATTTGTTGTAGCGCTACAACACTTCAAATAAATTGCAAATATCTAAAAAACTAAAGACGACTAGAAAAATACATTTACAGGTATAGAAACTGGAACTTTGGCCGCATGCTGACAGCAGAAAAACAAAATTTTGATAGGTCACTTCCTGATTTCGTAGTACTGCTGCTTTAAGGCACACAAAAGATAAATCCAAAAAACAGTTTACTGTCTGGGTCAAATACACAACCTGTACCTGCACTTTTTTCAGGATTTGTGACAAATATTTAGCCCAGGGTTTAAACTGTTCCTGCACTGAAAATCTTAAGAATTGTAACAAGAATGTCTTTTCCTGATTAAGTTCCTTATTTCACCTTTCAGTTAGAAGTAGCCTCCACCTGCAGGATATCTGCTACAAACCAAAGACAATTGTAAGGTTCACCTCCCTCTGAAAAGCAGTGTACCTGTAGTTTCATGCTGCATTTTCTATCCTATTCCTCAGAAACCATTAAAAAAATAATTTATATTAGAATTGCCCATCAAGCTTCAGAGGAGCAAGAAGAATGGCACCTGCACATTGGAGCATGAACATTTAAAGAGTGTCTAATCTTCTTACACAACATTTCTGACCAGTTGTGCTCTCAGGAAGCCATGTTCACTTAGGGTACATCAATTATATATCTATATCTATATCTATCAATCTATGTCTATCTATCTATCCATATGACAATCAGTAAATTATATGCATATGTGCCTTGAAGATTATATATGGTAAATCAGGCATAACCTAAGATGCACTCCACTCATTGGGTGGAATACATATGGATCTGACTACCAGCTATAAAGATGAGCATGAAGATAGTAATTGTCAATGATCTTCAGGTTAAGTCTAAGAATAATTCATGATCTTGACAGTTGTCATGTAGTGATAGTGGATAGCAATTAACTTTACATTCACCTTTTTCCATCATATACTAATTCTTTCTTACTGGATCGATTCTGTAAGTAGGGCAGGGCATGAGGGCCAAAATGAATTTTGCACACAGTTTGCATACCATTTTGCTCAGTTTGCAAACATATATACAGTACCTCACATTTCAAAAAGATATTCAAAATCAAGACAGTGCCCTCGCAGACATAAATCACATTGTGCAGTGCCTGAAGTGAATGAGGACCTGCCAACCATATACATTCACATAATATTAAATTTGGTGGGGGATGTGAGTTGGGGGTGCAGAAGTCACACTCAGTGTATGTTAAAATAAATGTATGTAATTTTTGTTTAACTTTGTTATTAATTATTGTTAGTAAGTCATGGCCACCTGCAGTTGTAGCCCACAATAACATACATCAGCAGCGGAAAAACCAGCTTGACATTTGGACCACAACTCTCTCATCCCATCTTTTAACCAGCATTCATTGTTTCCTTCTATCATGTAACATGAGTATGGCCACCAACATCAGTCAGTCTCTCAGTTTAAAACAGGAACTTATACATACTCAGGGATATACCTTTCAGTAGAGCTTCGGTTAACCCCATATTTAGTGCACAATAAATCATGCTGTTTTGCATGAGCAGTCTGAAGTAAATATCATATGTTGACATGTTCTGGTTCATGGTTTAAGTAATTTGTTATCAGGAAACTTTTGGGGGGCTGGGGGATTAGATGTGTAACAATACTAAAATCTCATAACATGCTTACAGTTTACATGTTGCTGGCATACTTGACTACAAGGATTGAATGCCGACAAATGCTTATAAAAGGTTGCTTATGAATCTATTTTTTTCTTTTGTTTTTGGCAGAGACTGTGACAATAGACAAACTATTTTTAAGATAGACTACTTTATATATAGATTAGGCTGATAGGTGCGTCAGTCATTATCAAAGATGCTGTGCATAACAGCAGTATTGTAAATGAAGAAAGAGCAAAACAGCTAAAAAAACTGTGACTCATTAAGAATTTTAAACAAACTCGGCATACTATTTTAACAATGTCAATGACAGTTTCATCAAAGCCGAGTTTGAAAAAAACCAAAACGAACAGTGATCCAAAGCAGCCTTCCTCGCCACTGGCTGCCGATCTCACTCCTGGCCCACAATAGACCACTGTGGTTTGAAACATGGAAACATAGAAACATAGAATTTGATGGCAGATAAGAACCACTTGGTCCACCTAGTCTGCCCATTTTCCTACCAAACAGATAAGCTGCAGATCCTATTTAACCAACAGCTTCCTTCCTCCTACCCCCCATAGGACTGCCTTATGTCTGTCCCATGCATTCTTGAATTCCCCCACTGTTCTTGACTCCACGACCTCCTCAGGGAGGCCGTTCCATGCATCCACAACCCTCTCCGTGAAAAATACTTCCTCACATTACCTTCTGAAACTATCCCCTATCTTCAAATTGTGCCCTTTGTTCTTGCACATCTCTTTTTGAAAGATGCTACCCTTTGACTTTGTTGATCTCTTGAGGTACTTGAAAGTTTCTATCATGTCCCCTCTCTCCCTTCTTTCCTCAGGGGTATACATGTTAAGCTCCTTTAGTCTTTCTTCGTATGTCTTCTGGTACAGACGCTGCACCATTTTGGTTGTCCTCCTCTGGACAGTCTCCACTCAGTCAATGTCTTTGCGGAGATGGGGTCTCCAGAACTGCACACAGTACTCCAGATGGGGTCTCACCAATTGTCTGTACAGAGGGATAACAACTTCTTGTTTTCTACTACTGATGCCTCTCCCTATGCATCCCAGTATCCCCCCAGCCTTCCTTACTGCCTTCTCACATTGCTTGCCCACCTTTAGGTCATCTGATATAATTACCCCCAAGTTCCTCTCCATTTTTACTGTTGTCAGTATCTCACCCCCCATTGTGTTCTCTTCCCCTGGATTTTTATTTCCCAGGTGCATTACCTTGCACTTTTTTGCACTGAATCTGAGCTGCCATACATTTGACCATTTCTCCAACCTTGCCAAGTCCCTTTTCATCCTTTTCACTCTATCTTGTGTATCAACCCTGTTGCAGATCTTTGTGTCATCTGCAAAGAGACATACTTTTCCTTCCAGTTCCTCTGCAATGTCACTTATAAAGACATTAAAAAGGACCTGTCCCAGTACTGAACCCTGCGGTACCCCACTTGTAACCCTCCTTTCTTCACTATGGACTCCGTATACTACTACCCTTTGCATCCTGTTGTCTAGCCAATTGTTTATCCATGCTACCACCTTGGGACCCACTCCAAGGACTGAGCCCGGCTTTTTTAAACTGAATCTCTCACCTTATTTGACTCAGATATCCTTTATTTTGTCCTACCTGCCCTTCCCAGTTCTGACTTCTATTAAATACCCCACAGCTCCTCCTTCCTAAATCTTCCTTCTCTCTTACTGGCTCCTATCCTCCTGACATCCTCCAACATACTCTCTGATACTCGACCAGTTCGCTCTGGTCTCCCCAGGGATCCATACTGGGTCCACTTCTTTTTAGCCTTTTTCTAAATTCCCTTCCACAGTCCTGCTCAGAACAAATCATCCTGTATGCTGACGATGCAGTTGTTCTCTCTTCACACAAAGATCCTACATGACTACAACTCAATCTACAACATGGTTTCACCTCTGTTGAGAATTGGTTTGCTAATCATAAACTTGTACTTAATCACAAAAAAAACAAAGTCTGTGCTTTTTAGCAGCTCTCACAACCAGCACAGGCTACACCCCCTGACTATCACCACCAGCCAGGGGAATAACCTTGAACAGGTCCAATCTTTCAAATACCTAGGGATCCTGCTTGACTTCAACCTATCCTACGGGGCCCACATTGACAGCATAGCAAAAGCTGCTAATAATCGACTTGGCTTATTGTTCAAGCACACATCTCACCTCGGAAGCCTTGAAGGTCGCTGTCCAGGGTTCCGTCATCTCCATCATTGATTATAGCCTAATCATTTATGGTTCAGCCATGGCAACTACCCTCAGATGCATATCAACATCCCTCAACAAGGCCTGTTGTCTTATCACTGGAGTCCACCATCTTACTCATACCTGTGATCTTTATGCTCAATCTGGATGGCTCCAACTCTCCAATCGTATTAAGTATCTGACTTGCACCATGGCGAAAAAAAATTATCATGGGCCTCGCCCCTCCTGGTGTCCAAGCTGTACTGCACCCTAGCACTAATCCATGAAGCTCCAGGAGATCTGAATCACAGCTCTGCAAGTTCCCCACTGTTGCACTACCCATGGTCAACCATCTTTTGCCCATATGGCTCCCTTGTGGCTGAATGGACTCAGCACCACCATCCCTGCTGCTCCCAAACTTGGCATGTTTAAAACCAGGCTCCAACTCCATCTTACTGCCTCCAGCTCCTGTGATTGTCTCACCTAATCAGAAATACTTGCCACCACCAACATCCTTGCCACCCCCGTCATAGCACTTATCTCCTATTTTACCTCTGCTCCCATGACCCCTCCCCCTTCCCACCTCCCCCCCACCTACTCCCTCTCTCCAGCACTTCTCCCGGTGATGTCCGACAATGCCTCTGGCTGCTACTACTCCCATCTTGCCATCCTGTTCCTCCTCCATTGTTCTTTACTTCCCTCCTAGTTGATGCTGCTCTGGGCCATTCTATGTGCTGAGCTCTCTAATGTGTTGCCTCCTCCCTTAATTAATAACTTATAATGTACTGTTTACCTGCAATGTTGTTATTTCTGTTGTATCCCCTGTATTGTACTTCAGCTAACGTGGAACCTTTGTAAAACAGCCTTGGCTCAAAGGTATTTGTAATCCTAGAACCAAATAAATAAATAAATAAATAACATAACATGGTTAGGCCTACCAGGGCTTTCTACTTACTGCTCCTATCTCTCGCTGTTGTTACTATTCCTTCTATTGATGCTATTCGCTGTTCCCTCTTTCCCTCTGTTATTGCTATAGCCCTCTGTTGTTGCTGCTGTTCACTGTTTCTCCTCCTTTCTGTCATTCTGTGTCATCACTTTTCTAATGTTGCTCTCCTCTAACATAAACTGTGGGTTCTAAAACTAGCCGGGTTTCTCCTACTGCACCCATGCCTTCCTAAAGCCTTTGCTATGTACACAGTTCATTTACTGCTTGAGGTTTCTAACCCCAGTCTATTTCTGGTGGTGCTTGTGCCAACTATTTTCTTAAAGTTTATTACAACCAGTATGATCTGCATCTAGCAGTCTTCTGTGTGGTTTTGCACTCGGAGTCGGGTCACAACATGGCGAGAGGTGATTGCTCTAGCTTTGTTATTTGTTCTTTCCTTCACATTGCTAGACAAATTTATTGCCCTTTGCCTAATCCCCCATCCCATGATTCCACACCCCTTTATCTTAGTCCCACCTACTCTAACATGGCACTCGCCCCTCACCTTACTCACCTTATGCGTAAAAAGGATGCTGCTCCCTCAGGATCTACACCCGGCCCTGGCTGCACTCTATATGTAGGTTTAGCCTCAGTACCATTGGCCTATGCTCATTAAAGTTAACCATGGTTTTGCACCTATCCCTACTCCTTCTTCAAGCAGGTGACATTGAACTAAATCCTGGCCCACTGGGCCCACTATCTACATCTGCCACTTCATCCTCACCTAACACGTCGTGGGAAAAGGGCATCAAAATTGCTCATTTAAATATTTAAATTCTCCAGCCAATAATTGCTGAGATCCAGGCCTGGGCTGCTAAACATGACTTTGACATCCTTGGAATGACCAAAACTTGGTTGAAGCTCCATGTACAACAACATGAAATTGATCTGCTTGGTTACTCTTGTTTCGGGCAAGAGTGTATAGGTAAAAAGGGGGGTGGTGTCTTATTCTATGTTAAATCAAAATTTCATGTCACTGTAATCCCCTGTCCAACTGACAAGCCTTCCTCAGCAGAATCTCTATTTATTTCACTGGCCCTTGGTAATGTAAAGAAACTCCTTATTGGTTGTATTTACCTCCTGCCTAGGGATGCAGCCAGTAACTTGCATCCCCTTATATCGTCCCTGTCATTTCTTCCCTAGCCTGACACAGTAATCTGTGTAGATTTTAACAATGACTGGCTGTCCCCCCCCCCCCCACAATAACAAGAATCACACTATCATCTCTGGCATTAATTTTACCCAACATATCACTGAGCCTATGCAATGTAACTCCAAGACCGGTACTGCAATGGTATTGGATTTGATTCTATCTAATTGCCCTCACAGGATCAAAACAGTCAGTGTGCTACCCAACTGTATTAGAGACCACTCTTCTAACAATTGCATATGGTGCAACAATTTTGATGTCCCCCCATAATTCAGGAATCCAGGAACATGTCACAGTTTAACATAGATGACTTTTCAATGTAAATTAATAATGCTGATTGGACCCCCCCATTCACCTTTCAGCTATGGACCAGGCCCTAAACTACTTCATTCTTTCCTTTAAAGACATTTACAGTACAACAGACATGCTCCATTAACTAAACTTAGATCTAAGGGCATCAGGGCCCCTTGGCTTTCAACTGAAATCAGGTCCCTTATGGAAAAATGTGATGCAGCCTGGAAATCCTATAAAAACAGCCACCTATGTTCCGATTGCTTATTTTATCAACAGCTGAGAAACTGGTGCAAAAACAGGATATAGAGTGCTAAATATTCCTATTACTGCTCACTTCAGACTGTTAACCACAGCAAGCTCACAGAATTCTGCAAGCAGATTAATTCTCTGATCAAAGGTAAAATGTCCCAATCTTTCAGCTCCATATTGTCCCATGGCAAATTCCTTCAAGATCCTCATTCTATTGCGGATGGAGTTAATCAGTTCTTCACCATCCTTGATATGTATATGGCTCACCTTCCACCCATCTCTGCATTCTCCATCCCTACTCAGCCTTATCCTGCCCTTGGCCCTCACCCTCCCTTCCACCTAAAACTCACTACAAGAGGGGAAGTCCGCAAGTTATTATTTAATCTTAAGTCAGAGAGCTCCCCCGGCCTTGACACTTTAGAACCTAGGTTTCTCAAACTATGGGGCAGCAGCACTTGCTTCACCTGTTTCCAATCTTCTAAAATAGGTCTTTCCTCTCTGGAGTTGTGCCAAGTCTATGGAAAGTGGCTGTGGTGGTCCCCCTCCACAAGAGAGGCACCCACACTGTGGAAAACTATAGGCCTATTTAAATGTTATGCCCCCTGGCTAAGGCCTAAGAGTGGATCCTGTACAATCAGTTGCAGTCTTACCTAGACATGCATTGGCTTCTCACAGATTGCCAGCATGGCTTTAGAAAGGGCCATAGTACTACCACCACACTAGTCAAAGTATCGACTGATATCCTTAAAGCCAGTGATGAAAGCCTAGTTACTGGTGCAGTGTTAGCTGACTTGACTAAGGTCTCCAATGTAGTCAACTACTTCCTGCTTGGTAAACTACATCAACTTGGCCTAGACTGCCTAGCACTCATGTGGTTTAAGGACTACCTCATTGTTAGACTGCAAAGGGTAAAATGGTCCGATATTATTCTCACTCTTCATTAACAAGCTCCCAAACTTCTGTGGTGGTGCATCTGTGCAACTCTATGTCAATGACGCAATCTTATATTGTTCATCTAACAACATGGACTGGCTTAACCAATGCCTTAATTCTGACTTCAATATGTTTCAGGTTCTCTGTTAATCACTTAATTCTGAATATGAAAAAAAAAAGCAAAAGCTACGATATTCCACAACCCCTCCTCTAAACTTAGCAAACTGCTCCAAATCTGTTCACTGTCAGGCGACTCCATAGAAGTGGTCAAAACTTTTAAATATCTTGGGATCCTGCTTGATGCCTCCTTTTCACTAGAACATTATGTAACTCAGCTTACCAAAATGGTAAACCAGAAGCTTGGGTTCTTATACCACCTCTGTCCCCTATTATCTGCTGCTGTCTGTAAAAAGATTGCTTCCACATCCCTTCTCCCTCTATTGTTCTATGGTGCCTCACTCTTACTCTTCACACAGTTCTCATCCCTTGCCAGGCTGCATCAACTCTGTTATAAGATTGGGCAATTTGCCCTAGGCACCGACTCCAGAAAGCATCACTGTGATACCCTGTATTCTCTTCAATGGTTTAGCTATGACTCAAGGTTACAGTTCCATACTCTATGCTTTGTATTCAAACTAGCTAAGCTCTTTAATCCCCCCTTGTCTAAGGGGTATTGTTTATCGCAAAGCATATGCTAGTCCACTCAGATCTTCTTCCCTTCCCTTATTAGGGATCCAGAAGATGCGTTATCTACCAGGTAAGTGTTCGTTTGCCTTCTCAGCCACCACTGCTTGGAATTCCCTTCCCCCTGCCATTCTCTCCTGCCCTACCCTATCACTCTTCAAAAAAGAGCTTACTTCTTATTTACTTAACCCCCCCTTACTTGCTTTAACTAATCACTATCTTCTCTGTGCCTTCTGATGTTCAACGTACGTTACTCCGACACATATGTCTTGTAAATATTTTACAGCTTAGTCCTGTATTGCACAAATACCACAATTTTAGTTCCATGTTTAATGTTAATTTATGGACGTTTATCAAGTTGTATATCTTGAAGTCTCTGTATTACCTTGAATCATTGTTAATTCATTGTACATTGTATTATCCCTGCATTTATCAGTTGTATTGTGCCACAGCTGTCTCCCAGGTCATCACTGAAAAAGGGACTGCATGGTCTCAGTGGGCCTACCCACTTACCAAAATTCTAATAAATAAATAATGCACAGAATGCAATTAGTGAAATATATGTGTGAGAATGGTAGAGAATAAATCTGATGGACAGGAAAAACACTCAGAACACATGGATGTATAAGGAAGGTGGCTCCTCAGTCGTGTTATGCACTATACAATGTATTTTATATGTGTAAATGCACTGCCTTGATTTTTGGATGGTTGTGAACTAAGCAGCGTGGGTTTACATTTGACCATCATCGCAAACAATGGAACAGCGTGTCATGTGTGGTATATAAGTAGAGTTGTTGTGGCTGAGATGATATGTCTGGGAGTAGACCTGAGAAAAACTAATAGACAAACTGTGCTCAGAACTGTTTTAGCCCCCACAGACTCACATACTGACAAAATCACCAATATATATTTTTGTTTTGAAAACTGAAATGCTATCTGTAGTAATGTATGACAAGGTCACTGGTATACTGATATACTGTACTGTAGAAACCATGCTTAAAACAATAGCAATGCAGTTTTTTTTTCAGGGGCGCTCCTCTGTTTAGACGTGTGTGTGTGTGTGTGTGTGTGTGTGTGTTAGGGATGGGGGGGGCACCAGACATTGAAATTTCAAAGAATCAATGAGTAGATGAGAAAATACTCTCACTCACACCAGCATGACGCAAAATGTGTAGGGGAGGTGAGTCCTCAGTCACGTTAGGCACTGTACAATGTATTTAATGTATGTGAATGCGCTGTCTTGATTTCATACGCCATAGGGTTTGTCATAGAGACACAATTCACCTGATCTTTTGGGTCAACCTCCTTTAATGAGATGTGTAAAGGAATCCCAGAAGTGAGCTGAGATTCAGGAATTAGAAAAGCAAAACCAAGGTGGGCATGTAAGTACATGGGGGAAGGGGGGGACTTTACAAATGTATTGGAGCAATGTATCCTGGGTGAAGGCAATGATAACTCACCAGCAAATTGTAGTGTGAGCGATAGTGTGTGTGTGTGAGTGTGTGTGTGTGTGTGTGTGTGTGCCACTTTATAAGTTCCCAGAATTTGGTTTGACTCCATGTGCTGAATTTCCTCGTGGATGGGTAATAATACTACATTGTTTCTTTACAAAATTAAATCTGTAGGATTTGTCATGACACTCTGCAACACAAACGGAAAAGGAATCATTCTTGTTGGGAAGTATTTTACTGATCTAAAACACAAATGTGCTGTGTAGGCAGCACTGCATTTGTGTGTGTGTGTGTGTGTGTGTGTGTGTGTGTGTGGGGGGGGTTATTCCAAAGAAAGATCCCCAGTAAACAATGGGACTAATCTTGCACAATGATATTACAGCTGTAGCCATGCATATTCAGAATAGATTAACACAAATGTGAATGTTAAAAGCCCCAAAGAGAACATATTTATTTATTTATTTTATTTATTTGTATAATCAGTTTACAACCTTTGAGCCAGAGGCTCATTTACAAAGGTATCTCATCACATTGAGGACAGGCAGAGCATTTAGGTTACAGAATACAAGCCACTGACGTAGAGTTACACAGAAAGATTTCATACATTGCACAATTTAAACAAAATTATTCATACTGTTTTTTTAGGTACATTCCATTTCAGAGGCTTATTTGCTTCAGGGTTTGAGTCCACAGATCTGTAATAGATATTTCTTGCTGAAGTCAGTATAAGTCTTAACATTCTGAATACTATTCAAAGGTTTTAAAAGCTGAAGCTCATTCTTACACAGAGGCTCTGTTACCACAGCTCCTGTTAGGACAGACTTATGGAGGACTGCTCAGAAATGCCCTTAGCTCTGCCAACACAACGGAGTGCAGGAGTTCACTTGAACACATTGCAAAAGATCACAATTTTTTGTACCATCCTAGATTGTGACTGTGTGGTGTCTTACAAAATGATATTAAAAAAAAAAACGATTAAAATTCAGGGGTATGCTTGTATTGATGTTGTTCTCTGCGTAAAAATACATCTAAATGGGAAAAGTAACAGTCGGGCTCCTGTGTGGTCTGAAAAGTCTGCACTCACTAAATACATGAAAAAATTACTTTATTGTGTTCAGATTTCACAGATAAATAAAAGACAGCCTATAACACCAAAAGCGCCTGCTATAGGCATGAAACCTTGGTGTTACTGGTGTGCAGCACTGTCTTTTATTTATCTGTGAAATCTGAACATAATAAAGGTCCTTTTTCATATATTTAGTAAGTATGGACTTTTTTGTTGCCTACACAGGTGCCCAGGCTTTACATATTCCATCAGAGATACTAGAGTAGCAGTAACATCCATCATTATTTACTGTATGTACTGTTTACTCCACTCTTGACAAGTGATGATAATGCACAGAATCACGCCTTGTGCATTGCTATAGGGTAATGGATCAGGTTGGATTTGCTGGAGTGTCCAGAAGCATAGAGACAAAATAAGAGCCTTATTCTTACAGCACAGTTTAAGGCCTTTAGTAAGTAAGGAAGGTGTATTTGTGACTTACAAACATCCCTCCCTTACTTACTTACTAAAGACCTTTTGAGTGCAGTCAGGGATGGTTTATTTATTTATTTATTGAGGTCTAGGCATTAGAACCCTTTGACTCAGAGACTCTTTTTCCAAGGCTGCAAATCAGTACAAAGTGTGACAGGCAAGTGTTACAGGCATCAGGAAACAATGACAGTAAATTATTCAAAGACAGAAAAAAAAGTACAATAGGAGATATTATAAAAGGCTCCACCTCAGTACAAAATGTGGCAGGCAAGTGTTACAGACATCATGACATCAGGAACAATGACATTAATTATGCACAAAGAGAAAATTATACAATAGGGAGCTATCTACTAATGAAGCATTACAAAAAGCATTGACAATTGACATGGCAGTAACGAAAACTTGTAAAGACAAGTCTGAGGAGAAAAAATAGTTTTGGGGACAGGAGCAGTGTAACTGTAACTGTGGGTAGTAGGGAGGTGTCTGTCTGTGGGAGATTATTAATGTGTCCTATTGATTTTAGGCAGTCGGTCGCTTCATTATTCTAATTCATCCTGTAATGCTTAATGATGGTGTGACCCAAAACTACTGTAGCACTAGAAATTTTCACTGTCAAATAATTTTCACTATTTTCACTGAAGCACCAATTTGTGTGAAAATAAATTTGCACTAATTCGCACTTCTAGCATTTTTTTCCATTATAGCTAATGTGGTGATTGTGACCTAGCACTAAAATAAATTTATGCAGTCATGGTTGTATTTATATTTGTGCTAAATTTACTTCACGTGAAAATAAATAGTTCTACAGTATTTGATTATATATCCCCCAGACACATTTATTTTAAATTGGAAGTACTGCGCGGAGTTTGTCTCTTGCTAAAAAAAAAAAAAAACTTAGGTCATAAGCATCAGCTGTTCGGCATTGACAAATGCTTGTTTATTCCTGCCATAAAAAAGGAAATGTTTCACACTGAATATGTACTGTGACTGTGCATTCCTGGAGATCAGAAATTTTTACAAGAAACTTATTTTATGCTGCATTGTGTTGTTGAACAGCATAACAGTGCTCCGATTCCGATGTTGTAACCCATGCAAATGGATTTAAGAACACTAACAGAAACAGAAATGTCACTTCATCTGAAACATGGTTTTGCTGAGGTGTTAAAAAAGGGAATTGGAAGTAATTTATGTGTCAGATTTCATTATTTAAAATTAGTTGACACCAGGAATTTATAGTAGGGGGAGTGTCATGTGGTCATTCGAAATGTTTTCTACATGTCTGACTGATTTTTGGGACTCATAGTTTGACATAATATATGTCCCCTAAATAGTGATGTTTGTAAGTCTGTACAGGCTAGCTTTGTGCAATGTTTTTCACTGCTGCTACTTCATAATTTGTCAGTCTGTCAGTATTGTAGGTAATGGCAGAGAGTGCAGCAAACTGTGAAATTCACATGATAAAACCTTTTATGCACATACACACAAGTGCTACTAATTTTCCTTTTTTCCAATATTTTATAGCAGGTTTGCAACAATCAGTTATAGCTGTTGCTGATTTTCCATCAGTGTTGCTGTAGAATGGCTACACTGATTTTGCGATATCATCAGGAATCATGTCTAAAGATGTGACAGTGGATTGTTTTGTATGTCTGAGTCCAGTAATGACAACTTTGAGGATTTACATATCGGCTGCACCAACTCTACCAACACAGTGATATCCCATTGGTTTGATAAGCTGTGCGCTGTTCTTCAAAACATGATGAACAGAAGCTCTACATTAAAAACAACACAAGCTATTGCTTATGTCTCCTTCGGCAACACCTTCCCTCGGCAACAACTTGCGTAAACATGATGAGAATCGGGTGGCAATGTTTTTTTTTTTTTTCATTTTTGCAATACAAGCACAGACAATTATTTTGCATCGGAGTGAACAGAAACAAATGAATTAAAAAGTCAAAATCTGCCTGCAACCCCCCAGCAATTCCCAACTGCCTCCCGCTCTGCCCTTAACTACAACATCTAACTACCTCAGCTTGATTTTTTAACAGCAAAATCACACTGGCATCATGTCCCAGCTCAGTTCTCTGTCAGCATCTCAGGTTCTCACACCAACCACCCACTAGCTTGAACTTAAGCTCCCCCGATCTGCCTACTACTCAACTCACAACACCAGTTAATACTGTATTTATTATTTAGTTTATGTAGTTTTCGTTTTTATTAGAACATAAGAAAATGGCCAGTAGAAGGAGACCTTTCAGTATAATGGGTCTGCTCGTAATAATATGGGTTGTTTCCGACTTTCTGTTTACATCTGTGATGCCATCCCCCTCACAAGGCATCCTGACATCCCTTTATGTCTGACTCAGGCTTTTTTGAAGGCTCCCACTCACTTTGACTCCACCATCTCCTATGGTAGCTCGTTCCATGCCATCACCACTCTTTCTGTAAATAAGTGCTTCCTTATATCCCTCTTGAATCTACCCCCTGTCAGCTTAAGACTGTGCCCTCTGGTGCTGGTGGTGGCCCTCTTATTGAATAGGCTCCCACCTTCCACTATGTTAATTCCCCTCACGTACCTGAATATCTCAATCATATCCTCCCTCTCTGCCTCCTCTCCTCCAGAGTGTACATCCCCAGGTCCTCCAACCTTTTTGCATATGATCTATCCTGCTGTCCTGTTATCATTTTAGTCACTCTCTTCTGTACCCTTTCCAACATGTTTATGACCTTCTTCAGGTGTGGGTGCCAATATCTTACTCCGTACCCCAAGAGAGGTCTGACTAATGACCTGTACAGCGGCAGAATAACCTCACTCCTCCTACTGCTAATTCCCCTAGCAACGCACCCTAACATCCTATTAGCCTTAGCTACATCCTTTTTGCATTGAGTCGAGTGCTTCAGGTCACTAGAAATTATTAACCACCCAGTCTTTTTCCTCCTCCGATGATGTAACCTGGACTTCTCCAAATTAGTACTCTGTTCTCAGGTTCTTTGCCCCATGTGCATCACTTTGCACTTTTTGGCTTTGAACCCGAGCTGCCATATCCCTGCCAATCTCTTCAGTTTGGCTAGGTCCTCCCTCATCTCCTTTATCCCTTCCTGAGTGTCCCCCCTCCTGCAGTTTTGTGTCATCCGTGAACCTGCACATTTTTCCCCTGAATGCTATCCTCTTTGTCCCTAATAAAGACATTAAACAACACTAGCCCCAACACCGACCCCTGTGGAACCCCACTGGTGACTTCCTTGTAGTGGAAAACTCTTCCTCTACCACCATCCTCTGCATCCTACCTCTTAGCCAGTTATTGACCCATCTAACTAACCTTTCTCCCACCCTTAAGTCCTTCAGCTTCGTGATCAGCCTTTTGTGTGGCATAGAGTCAAAGGCCTTGCTAAAGTCCAGATATATAACATCCACTGCCTGGGTGACCCAGTCAAAGAACTCAGTTAAGTTCATTTGACTCAGTCTGTCTGCCATGAACTCATGCTGGTGGCTGTCCTGCAGGCTGTTTTCCTCCAAGAACTTGACCAAGCCCTCTTTTAATATTGTCTCCATTAGTTTGCATACAATTGAAGACAGGCTGACTGGCCTGTAGTTACCAGGGTCCTCCTAAGGGCCAGTCTTATGGATTGGCACTACATGTGTTATTCTCCATTCTCCTGGTACCACCCTTGTGTCAAGAGATCTATTGAAAAGTGTTATCAGTGGGCCAGCTAGCTCTTCTGCCATCTCTTTTAGTATCCTGGGGTGTATTCCATCAGGCCCCGGAGATTTTTCTACCTTCAAATTCTTGAGCCCCTTCTTCACCCACTCCATGCTTATGGTCCCCAATGGGTTCTCGCTTGCTTCCCCCACCCTTGCACTGTGCAGTATTGGGCCCTTTTTTCTTTGGTAAAGACAGAGCAGAAGTAGTTATTTAATATCTCTGCTTTTGCCCCATCTTCCACCTATATTCATTCCCCCTTCTTCAGCCTAACTATGCCATTCTTCTTGTCCCTTTTTTCTTTGATGTGGCCTGACTAACCCATTCCATTTTGGGCAGGTTAAAGTCACTTACTACTACTACTACCTCCCCTCTTTCTGCTGGTTTTGTTAGCTGAGTGCATAAGTCCTTTTCCTTGTCCTCACTCTGACTGGATAGTTTGTATATGATCTCCATCCTTATCTTCCTTCCCTTATTTGTTTGTAGTTTTAGCCTTAGTGCCTCTGTGTTCCATCTTTCAAACTCCTCCTCCCTGGCACAAGCGATAACTTCTCTTACGTATGCTGCTATCCCACCCCCCTTTCCTGTCTCTATGTCCTTTCTATGCAGCCTGTAGCCTGGGATCAGTAGATCCTAGTCCTGGAGAGCTGATGCCCAGGTTTCAGTAATGGTGGAAATGTGTACCTTGCTTTCTGCTAAGAGCACTTGCAGTTCTGCCATCTTGTTCCCATAACTGAGTGCGTTCAGCACCACCACTCTCCACTTTGTCTTTATCGTGTCCCTGCTCTTCTGATTTAGTTCTACCTGGCTCGCTACTCCTCCAGCTTCAGAGTTGTTGTCCTTCCTTGCTCCCTGATCCTTGACTCTGCTGCTGTGGGGGGAAGACATTCTGTCCTCCCCTTTTCTGCCTCCTCCCTTTGTAGTTCAAACCCCGCTGCCTTGTTACGTAGTCCCCCATTTGAGTTTTAATTTTCATTCTCCCCTTCCAGGTCAGATGTAGCCTGTCACTGCTATAGAGTCTCTTGTCCCCCCACGCCCCCCCCCCATGATCTATAAGGCCAAAACCCTCTTCCCAATACCACTAGCCTATCCATCCATCAAATTCCCTTATCCTTTCCATCCTAGCTGTGCTTGCCCTTGGTACAGGAATTATCCCTGAAAAGGTTAATGATTTCACTATCTGCCTACATGCCACTGCTAGGTTCATTAATCTGTGTTGCACCACCTCAGTTTCTTCCCCCGCTAAGTCATTTGTCCCAATGTGCAGTATCAAGTTTGTTTTTTCCCCCTCCTCTTCCGTCGTTTCTCTTATCTTTTGAGTTGTTTTACCTGCTTCCATCCCTTGTGCACACACCACTGTTGTCCTCATATAGGTGTCCTCACTCCTCCTCCATTGTATGCCTTTTATTATCGAGTCCCCATAAACTATTATTTTATTCCTACCAGGGTGTCCGTTCACCCTAACATTCCTCCCGAGGTTCCTGCCATCTGCATTGCCAATCTTTGTTTTACCTTTTTCCCATTCCCTCTTTTCTGTCTCTCTCTCTCTTTTCTGTCCAGACTGTCCTTACTGTTTCCTTCCATTGAGACATATGGCTTCTGGCCCTCCTGCACTACCTTCTGGCCCTGTTCACTCCCAGCCTCCTTGGTATCCAACTGTAGCACTATATCCATCCTGCCATAGTTCTCAACTTCCTTTTGTATCCAGCTGCATCACCATATCCACCATGCCATGGTTCCCTTGGGTCCCGTCAGTCAGTATTGTGTATCCATTGTATGTTGTCACCCCCAGGATGGAGGTTTCTTCTGTCCTCCAGTTCCTGCCCTGAATACCTTGTTTTTGGCCCCCTGTTTCTGCCATCTTCCCTCTCCTTTGTCTTACTCTATCACATAGGTAATGCTTGTTCTCCTGGCTTATCCTATGCCTTCATCTGTCTCCTTCCTGCCTCTCCCTACTTCTGATATTCTTTAGCTCCTGGTTGTCTACTCTAATTTGCCTCTGTATATTTTCCCTACTCCTGATATCCCTTAGTTCCTGATCATCTACTCCGTGTCCAGTTTGCCCCTGAATATTTTCTCCATTTCTTCTCATATTCCACCTCTCCTCTCTGCCACCCTCTTGTGGGTGTTGCTATTTCTGTTGTTTCTGCTCTTTTGTCATCTTCCATCTGTCTCTCCTCTATCCCCCCCATATGGGTGTTTCTTTTCCTGCTGGCCTATCCCTTGCCCTTGCCTGTCCTCTTTCTGACCTTCCTGATTAGTGATTTTGACTAGTCCAAGTACGTCTGCTCCAAATGTAATTTACTCCTGCTTCCCGTTTCTGCTACCCTCTGTCATTTCTTGAAGTGCCTTAGTGAGGCATTCTATCTCCAGTTTTAGTTTTCCTGTGCTCCTACACACTCCCCCCCCCCTTCTTCTACAGTGTCTCCATGAACACAGCTGCCCCACAGTAGTTACAACCTACAATCCTGCTCTGGTTGCACTGTCCTGTATTTTGTCCCCTGATGCCCCACATTTTACCCACTTCTTTTCTAGCTATACTTTCTCCTCTGGTTCTGGAATTACTTGATCTCTAGACCACACTGTACCCTACAATTTAATGAGTTAACTGTACTTGCATCCTAGGCTGCAGTGCTTTCCTAAACATCCCCCTCTGTCTCGACTGGCTTGAATGCAGCAGTACCCCTGAATGCCCTAATACAAGCAGAACTTTGAATGCCCTAATACAAGTCCAGAGTACTTAGCAAAAACACACCACTATTGAGCAGAACTATACTGAATAACTAACATAATTACTGAGTTATATACAGTTACAGCTCAACTGGCAATTTAATTCCATTAAAATATCCCTCAGTAACCAGATAAAGCAGCCATTATCAGAAATAGATCAACTGACTGTAATAATTCGAGTTTTACCCCCGTTGACTCTCCAGTCCTAATACAAGTCTGAAGTACAATGCAAAAACACACCAATATTGAGCAGAACTGTACTGAGTTACTAACATAATTACTAGGTTACATATAGTTACTGTTCAATTGGCAGTGTGATTCAATTAAAATATCCCTCAGTGAGCAGATAAAGCAGCCCTCATCAGAAATAGATCAAATGACGGTAATAATTAGAGTTTTACCGCATGATCCACAAGTCACTAAAAAGCTATACTAAATCACTAACTGAATTACTAGGTTAACATACAATTACCATCAACTGCCAGTGTAAATCAAATCAGCTATCCCTTGGGAAGCAGATACAGCTTTTTTTTTCCTAACTGACTGAATTGCTACCTAAATTATTAGGTAAACATACCAGTTACAGTTCAATTGTCATTGTAGATTCTCAGGGTTTGCTTAATGTCACCTGGGGCCCGAGCATTTAAATTTGTGGCCCATTCCCTGTTGACTTCTCTACCTCATCGGATAAGACAGTGACTGATGGTGGAGAGTTTTAAATCTACATTAAAAACTCACTTGTTTAATCTTGCTTATCTTGATGCTATATAAGCATGTTATGAATGTTTTATGGAGTTTTTAGCTGAGATTTTACTGTTTATTGTACTACCACTATGATCCTTTGGGGAATAGTGCTATTTTATAAATAAAGATGAATTGAATTGAAAATGAATTCAAATAAAAATATCCCTCAGTAAGCAGATAAGGCAGCTATTAGCCAAAATAGATAATTTGACTGTAAACTCAAGTTAACTGATGACTGTAATAACTCAGGTTAAGCCCTATGACCCACAAACGTTACTGTGCCCCTGGTTGTGTTACAGTGTTTCAATAGTCTCAGTGCCCATAAATATGAAGCATCTTATCCCCATGTTTAAGCATCAAAGGTGCCCTCACAGTACCGTCTATATGCCTTTTAAGCCTCTCCTGCAGTCTTGCCTTCATGTAATCCTTGAGACATCCCCTTTGCTGTGCTTCTCCTCCTTCCAGTTTGTGATTGGTGATCTTCCTTTTAGATTTGCTTCTGTTAGCCTCTTTACCCCCAATCTGTAGGTTGGGGAGGAGCTGCAGCAGAAGACCATTTAATACTGGAGGGGGGATGGGTAGGCAGGCAAAACATTTCACTTGATCCCTCTCCGATTTCACTCACTTGCTCCTTCTCTGTTCTAGCGTGGGGGAAGAGGTGGTCCCAGCATGGACCCCTCAGCCTCTTACCCCCGTCACATAAGCTACACATCGGCAGCTCTGAGGCTGACAGGGCTTCTCTCGTTTCTGACCACGGCACCTCCTCTTTCCTGATTAGGCTTGCTCCACTCCTTTTCACCCACAGTTTATTGCAGACTCCTCTTTCAGCAGTTTGCTGCAGGTTCTTAATTCTGCCTGAGACTGCAGGGTTTCCAGCGACAGCCATCCGAAAGGAAAATTTCACTTGCTCACTTCTTCTCTGTTCTAGTACAGGGGAAGAGGTGGTCCCAGCATGAAACCCACAGCCTCTTTACCCACATCGCATCAGCTACACGTTGGCATAGAAATATAACATAGAAACATAGACTTTGACAGCAGATAAGGACCACTTGGCCCACCCAGTCTGCCCATTTCCCCTTCCTACTGGATAAGCTGCAGATTCTAGTTAACCAACAGCCTACTTCCTGCAACCCCCCACTACAATTGCCTTATGTCTGTCCCATGCATGTTTGAATTCCCCCACTGTTTTAGACCCAACAACCTCCCCAGGAAGGCGGCTCCATGCCTCCACTGCTCTCTCCATGAAAAAAAATTTCCTCACATTACCCCTGAGCCGTGCCCCCTCTATTTTTAAATTGTGCTCCCTTGTTCTTACACATCTCTTTTTCTGAAAGATGCTACCCTCCTGGACGTTGTTGATTCCCTTGAGGTACTGAAAAGTTTCTATCATGTCCCCACTGTTCCTCCTTTCATCAAGCGTATACATATTAAGCTCTCTCAGTCTCTCGTCTTATGGTTTCTGATGCAGACCCTGCACCATTTTAGTTGACCTCCTTTGGACTGCCTCAATCCTGTCTATGTCCTTGCATAGATGGGGTCTTCAAAACTGCACACAGTATTCCAGATGGGGTCTCACCAACTGTCTGTACAGAGGGATAACCACTTCCCTTTTTCTACTTGTGATGCCCCTTCCTATGAATCCCAGTATCCCCCTGGCCCTCCTTACTGACTTCTCACACTGCCTACCCACATTTAGTTCATCTGATATGATTACCCCAAGTACCTTTCCATTTTTGTTGTTGTTAGTACCTCCCCTGCTATTGTGTACTCTTCTCCTGGGTTTTTGTTTCCCAGGTGCATCACTGCACTTCTTTTCATTGAATCTAAGTTGCCATATGTCTGACCATTCCTTCAACCTTGCCAAGTCCCTTCTCATCCTTTCTACCCCTCTGTATCAACTCTGTTACAGATCTTGTGTCATCCAAAGAGGCATACCTTTCCTCCAGACCTCTGCAATGTCACCTATAAAGATGTTAAAGAGGACTGGACCC
Source organism: Neoceratodus forsteri (assembly GCA_016271365.2). NCBI lineage: Eukaryota > Metazoa > Chordata > Ceratodontiformes > Ceratodontidae > Neoceratodus > Neoceratodus forsteri. Next base: position 50,847,072 of record CM028129.1, on the reverse strand, counting down.
AGTACTGAGCCTTGTGGTACTCCACTAGTAACCCCCCTTTCTTCGGAATGTGTTCCATTCACTATTACCTTCTGTGTCCTGTTGTGCAGCCAGTTTGCTACCCAGGCTACCACCCTGGAACCCACTTCCAGGCTGGCTAACTTGATTATTAGTCTTTTGTGCAGGACTGTGTCAAATGCCTTGATAAAGTCTAGGTAGACCATATCCACAGCTCCTCCTTGGTCTATTACTTTGGTCACCCAGTCAAAGAAATCAATTAGATTCATCTGACATGACCCTCCTGCTGTGAATCCATGCTGCTTTGGGTCCTGTGCCCCGCTGGCCTCTAGGTACTCAACAATTCTTTCTTTCAGAAGTGATTCCATCATTTTCTCTGCCACTGAGGTCAAACTTATAGGTCTGTAGTTTCCTGCTTCTGCCTTGCTCCCACTTTTGTGAAGGGGAATCACATCTGCTGTCCTCCAGTCCTCAGGTACTACCCCATCCTCCCATGATTTGTTAAAAAGTGTGGTCAGTGGTGTCACTAGGTCCTCCCTTAGCTCTTTTAGGATTCTAGGGTGAATCCTGTCAGGCCCCATTGCTTTGTCCACCTTGAGTTTTAGGAGTTCTTTCAGGACTTTTTCTTCTGTAAATGAACTGGTGTCAACCCCCACCCAGAGTGCTTCTATTGTCTGGTTTAAGTAACCCTCCTCATCTTCTTTTTGTGAATACTGAGCAAAGTATTCATTCAGTAGCTCTGCCTTTTCACTGTCTCCTCTGCCCACCTCCCTCTTTATTAATCTTCACACTCCTCCCTTAACCTTTCTATGCTCCCTAATGTACCTATAAAAGGTTTTTTCCCCTGTCTTAACTGAGTTGGCTATTTTTTCCTTGGTTTGGGCCTTTGCTATTCTGACTGCCTTCTCCACTTCTTTCTGCTTTAATTGATACAGTTCCCTGTCATGCTCCTTCTGTGTTTCCTTATACTTTTTGAATGCAGCCTTTTTCTCTTAACCTTCCCTGACACCTCTTTTTGGCAGCTCTGAGGCCGACAGGGCTTCTCTCATTTTTGAGCTTGGCGCCTCCTCTTTTGCTCTTTCCTGATTGGCCTGCTGCACTCCTTTTCTCCCACAGTTTATTACAGGCTTCTTTTTCAGCAGTTTGCTGCAGGATCTTAATTCTGCCTGAGACCACAGAGTTTCCAGCGACAGCCAACAGAAAGGAAAATTTCAATTGCTCCCTCTCCAATTTCACTCACTCACTCCTTCTCTGTTCTAGTGCAGGGTAAGAGATGGTCCCAGCATGGATCACACAGCCTCTTACACCCATCCCATCAGCTACACATCGGCAGCCAGTTTTTAGCAAGTATAGCTGGGATTTTGAGATGCATTTCTATCTTGGTTATTAGGAAGCAGGGAGAGGGAACTGTGGGGGCAGTCTTGGAACCCTGGAATTTGTCACTGGGATGAGATATGCGTGCACGAAAGTGTGGATTCAGGATCATCCCCTCCACTCCCGTAAGACAGCATGGGGGCATTAATGTAAAGGAACTCAGCTGGTCACATATTAACAGTCCTCTGTGAACTAGAATTGAGATGACATTGTTAAGTAACTTTGTCCAAATAGCCAAGATGCGCGCTTTGACACAGAGGAGGACATGAGTCAGGCCTGGCAGTAGGTCCTCAGAGCAGAGGGGTCCCTGCCTTCCAGAGTGACCCGCCCCCTTCCCCAAAGAGAAATCTCCACTTGCCAATAGAGAATAGGTAGACATGTGACAGATTGGCTCAGGTCTACTGACCAGGACTACAGACCTGGACCACCCTGCCTGCCCACCTGTCATGACCCCAGGACCCTGGGCTGCTGTGCAGTGAGCTCTGCTGAAGGGTGCCAACATAAAAGGCCATCTGTAGCAGAGGTGTTAATGAGGAGTGGGTAAGCCCAAATCCTGTTATTGTAACCATCCTTCTGGCCCTGTTTATTTTAGGCAGTAGGGCTCTACTGTGCAGGGGTGTGTGTGTGTGTGTCTGGGGGTCCAGATACCTTTTGATGTGGTTCTGTGATTGGGAGCAAACTCATTCCTTATCAATCATTCCCATCTCTGTCTATAACTCTCTCCCACCATGTATTACAGTTTGGTATTCTGTACTCTTAAAGGAGGCAGGGGATTCTTGTGGTTGGAGCACTGCTGGAGTAGTTTGCACTTGCTGTTGTTCCTGCTATTGCAGATGCTTTCTGTGCTTTTTAGTTTGACAAGCACAGTTGTTTTGTCAATTGCCCACATTACAAAAATGAGTGACTGAGGAGAGGAGATTATGGAATACTTGATATACATCCAAATGCTCACTTGTTGATGAAACTCCGGGTCAGAAGTATTTAAAGAACAGGGGGAACCAAGAAATGGGCCAGGTTGGTACTGCCAGGCATCGGGTCAACAGCAGCCCTTTCTCTTCTTGATGAGGACCAGCCACCTTTGGGTTCAAATCCAGCAGCTAGAGGTGTAGGGAAGCCCTGAAGGCAGGAACTAAACTGATGTGGAGGATGCAGCTTTGGCCCCCTCCGCCAACCCCATCTGGTGCTCAGACCCTCACTAAAGTTCATGATCTGCAGCAGGACTGGTTTCAGTGACTTGACCTGCAGAGCCCAACCATCCTGCTCAGACTCATTCCCCCTGCTGTTGCTGGACACTATGATGATTTGAGGGTCCAGTCCAGAAAATTGAACTCAAGGACAGTGCCGTCCCTGATCCTCAGAAGTCCTGCAACCCCAGCGGCTGCTCCCTGCTTCCGAACATTGCTGCCATCATCATTAGCTACTGCAGACAAGGACCAGCCCGCACAGTTTCATGCTGCTACCTCATTCCCCTGATTGCCCCCACAGGCTCACTTACCTAAGGGTACTAGCAAAACTAAGTACATGTACTAGCTGAAACATCTCTGTAGCAGAAAATGTAATAAAACAAAGATAAGAAAAACACACAGCAGACAAAGTTTTGTTCTCCATTCATGAAATAAACTTTTAATACATTCAACAAATCCTACCTAACAATTAATTAGTAATCCTACTGAAAAAAAAAAACAGTACATGCTAAAACACACAGAAACTGACAATGGGAAGGCAATAGGACCACTGAATTAACAATGATGAGCAAAAGCAAAAAACATAAATATAAAATATGGGGACGGGGGACTGGGAATGGTTATTTACCATTCGAACAGTTAAGTTTGAATGGTAAATAAATCGAATGGAATTACTTAGCAAGGGACGGCTGGCATGAATTTCAATTAAAAAAACATGTATTTGCCATGATGCTATACTAATTTTAAGACAAACATGGCACTTAGCATATCACTGAGAACTAAATACAGTTGTTGTGCTGTCCTTAGGGTGCACCAGTTGTGTACAACGCAATTGTGAAAATTGTTAGAAAAAAAGATGGCAGAAATCACGAACAGTATTTTCTCTGAGAATCCAACAGTAAATTAACCATCCGAATGGTTATTTACCATTCGAATGGTTTTTCTTCCACCTGCCTGTCCTACAGCTATCACAAAAGTCATTATAATTTACAAATGCTAATATGTTTTGTTACCAGACCATCCAAAGACACAAACTTGGCAAACACCCCATCTGCCATGAGAACTGCAGTGGAATTTTACATTCCATGTGGTCTGCAGATGTTGGCAAAAAATCCCATGTTATCCTATAGGAAAAAATGACCCTTTTTGCATTTTTGAGCACTTTATATCTCAATAACCATAAATGCTGATGCCACGAAACTTTTCAGATCTTGAGACACTGACAAAATAACTGCACATGAAAAATATTGGACTAATTCATCAAAAAATGGTAAAGTTATTAGGGTGCAAAAATTGAGATTTAACATTGAAGTGTTGTTCTAACCCTAACTATAAGGGCACTAGCACACCCTTATTTTATATATATTAAAGTGGCACAGTAGTGCCACTATAGTTAGGGTTGAGTAGCCACTTTAATGCAAAACCTAAAATTTTGCACCTTAATAACTTTGTCACCGTACTATAGATGTGCCTTAAATTTTGCATGCAGTCTGGTACCATAGATTTCTGGATCTGGCAAGTTTCATTATGGTCAGATGTATGGTTGTGGAGCTACAGAACACGAAACTACACCAAAAACAAAGGACTTTTGCCTGTTTCTTTGCTCGTGCCCACAGTCTGCATGGCTTGTCCCTTCAGTCCAAAATCTTCAGGGAAGATGCAGCCTTAGTTCCTGAAGTGCCTTTCGAAGATTTAGTGAAAAAATATTAAACCATTCAAAAGTTATTCAAAAAACAAATTTCCCATTATAGTCAAAGGGAAAAGTTAACAAAAATCACAAAATGTTCGTGAGAGGCCATTTTTACTGTTGCAAATGGCCATTTTACTTTCGTGAGGTAGCCATTTTTTTTTTCAGTTACTGAACAGAAAAATGCCTGCTGTTTAAAATTGGGACCCTCTAGGTACATAGTGATTGTTGTGTTTACCTAGTCGGGTCCTGAGGATGCCATCCATATCTTTTGCAACCATGCGTTCTAAAATTTTTTGGTAAAATACTTTCACAAAATACTTTTGCAAATGCTTAAGTTTTGTGATTTTTTTTTGAGACACTTTCGTGAGCTGTGAAAGTATTTTGCAAAAGTATTGTCAAATTAATTGCAAATATTCGCCAGCCTCCTGCAACAAAACAGTTTGGTCCATTGGGTGAAATTTGAAGGGTGGCAAGCCCTGGTCCCATAGATGTGCCTGTTGGTGGTTTGGTTCCAAAACATTACAGGGGCCCAAAGTTACAGCATTCCGAAGTTCAGAAATATTTCCATAGGATAACATTGCGGTGTCCGTGACGCCTTTCAGGGCCCGTATCTTGAAAATGGTTCGAGATACAGACATTTAATCTCAAAATTCCTTAGTCCCCCCTATGGGGGACTAAGTTCAGAAATAGGTTGGACATTCATGAAACCCATGAAATTTTAATTTTGTTCTAGCTTGCATGGTTCCTGAGATATTTGCAATTTATTGTTCCAGTTACTCATTTTCATGTCCTAGGCCCATTATTATGCCCAGAGAGTTAGCATCCACAGCACTTTTTGCTGCCCCTATCTCGGACACAATGAGAGATACAGATTCTGTCAACTGTGTATTGCAACAACTACTCACTCTCATGATTACAACTGCCCATGGATATTTCTATTAGGTGCTACAGTTCCCCAAATATAGACAAATTAGTGTTACAAGGCTTCCTTGGCCTATAGGGCTGCTGTATGGCTCCATGATTATGTGTAAGTGGGAGTGCAGTGCCCATAAGGCCTGCGCTCTCACAAACACACATCATTACACAGACATAGGCAGGTTGGTGGGAGCATGGGGCCTGAAGTGCCAGGCACTCCCACCAACACATACCATTTACTATTTATATTACGCTTTCTCAAAAAGAAGGGACATTCATTGCAAAAAACTCTGTTAATGCATCAGTTAGGGTTGTTTCCACAGTGGCAAAAGTGTGGAAATGCGATGCTAGGGTTATCACCCCACCACCACACCACCATCCTCAAACTCCTAACTCCACATCCCCCCCCCACACACACATATGCAAGCAGTACAAGACACATCCCTCATCATGGTGCAACAACTGTATGAGTTCTGCTGCCATCAGAATGCCTTGTGGGTACACACGCATGCTGGGCAACCATGGGAGATGGCCCACAGGTAGCATTTTTCTGTTGCAAACATCAATAACAAGATTTAAGCAGATGCCTAGAGTTCAGTTGTTAAAAAATGATGAAATGCACAGTATGTTATCTATAGATAGCTGTATTGGAAATAAGAGTTTAGATAACCCTAATAACAGTCAGTGGATGTTTGCATATGTTTTTTCTGATTGAGTGAGTCAGTCCTAATAACATATGGTAATAATAATGAGAGTAATGTTTTGTAGTATACTTTACAAGCAACATGTAACAGCAACAGTTGTAACATCCAAAGCTAATGAGTATTTCCAGGAAATGCAGCAGTATTACAAAATGTGATGGTGCTAGTTTCATACCCGAGCAGTATGTGAAAAGTACTATGTATGTGTCAGCTGTGTCCGTCCATCTATCACATGCCTATGTGGTAGCAGCGATACCTGCAGCGAGCCAAACGTTGAATTATGACACTTAAAACTCAATATTTAGAAAGTTTGTGCAGACTGAGTTTCACTGTATGAGAAAGATATCCCAGCTATAATGGGTCATCATACTGTGCTGGCAGTATAGAGTCGATCACACTGTATTTGTATTTCATAACATAGTGTTATGTGATAGTAGTACAGTGTCGTGATTATTGTGCTTACAGATGTGACTGACTGGTATAGTGTCTTACAGTCTTGCATGTGTCTTCCATGTGTGTGTGTCTGTGTGTGTGGGGTGAGATAGGAGTTGGGGGATGTGGAGTTAGGGGTTTGAGGATGGGGGTGTGGTGGTGGGGTGGTAATCCTAACATCACATTTCCACACTTTTTTCACTGTGGAAACAACCCTAACTGATGCATTTATGGAGTGTTGTTATATATATATATATATATATATATATATATATATATATTGCAAAACTCCATTAATGTATTATTACAGTTCTAGTACAGTGAAAAGTATGAAAATTCAGTCTTAGGGTTTCTACCTCATTTTTCCATACACCAACAGGTGTAGCATGCCTTGGAGTTGTTGGCCCTAACTTCACCCCATTCCATGTATGAGGAAGCTGAGATGGCACTGTATAGGAGAATGGGGTGAGAGTTAGGCCCAATGATCCAACGGCACACCCCAACACCTGTTGGTGTGTGGAGGGTGGGGTGTGGGATGGTAGGGGTAGGAACCCTAACACTGAATTTCCATACTTTTGTTGCTGTAATAGGAGCCCTAAATGATGCATTAACTGAGTTTTTTGCAATGGATTTCCATTTTTCTGAGACAGTATAATAGTATCCTTATTTTACTGTGAGAGCGTAGGGTTCTTCAGACCTTGTGCTTCAATCCCTCCGTAGATGCTCATATGTATGTAGGGGGGAAGCACAGGGCCCTCTGGGCCTTGAATTTCTATATGTTGAACAACAGTGACCAAATTGTCAGTATAGCCATTCTTATTACCCCACCTCATGTCAGCAGAAACTGTGAAATGCAAGGCAAAACATAATTATGTGCAACCGGAATGCCATTCTGCTCCACAGGTGCAAAAAACATATTTTGGACAGGATGTGAAAAATGACAGCTATACTGTTGATGAAGAGGTGTGAAAAAATGGCTATGTTGAAAATTTGGGGTCAAAAGATTGAAAAGTAGCAAAGTTATGCACATGCGCAGAATAAATTCAATGGATGTACATAACTCAGACAGTTTTAGAAATTTTGTTACCAAATTGAAAACCTATCCTTTTGGGGACCCCACATCATGAACACTGCCATTGTTATTTCATTACTCTGTCCTAAAAGCTGATTTTGTGCAACGAATGAACCATTCTGCACCACAGTAGCAAAATCACATTTCAAGCAGGATATGAACAATGACAGCTGTACTGTTCATGAAGTGGTGTGACAAAATGGCAATGTTAAAAATTTGGAGTGAAAATATAAAAATTGGCAAAGTTACAAGTGTACGAGAAACATTCAGTGACCGCACATAACTCATGCTTTTGAGCATTCACCATTGTTTTTGGGACCCCACCCCATGAACACTGCCACTGTCAGTTCATTAATCAGTCCTGAAAGGTGACTCCACAGAGTGATGCAAAATCACCTTTTGGGTCCGATTAATCAAACGACAGTGACTGTGTTAATGAGGCGTGGTCCCAAAAAGCCCATGTTGAACATTTGGTGTAGAAATTGCAAACAATAGCAGAGATATCAACATAAGGTCAAAACACCATAGACAGCCATTATACAGAACTTACCTTGATTCTTCAGTTCGTGGTTCGGCTTTCAAAAGTGCAGATGTGTCCCAGGCAACACAAGATGGCAGCCGACGGCCTCTGGTGGTAAGTATAGGACAAGCAGGGGCAGTAGGTTGCTCCAGTGGGAGGCAGGATGGGGATGGGGACTGGGGAGACAATGAGGGACTATTTTCTTCTTTCAGGTTATTTAAAAAAAAGATGTCGGGGAAATGTTTTCTTTTTTTTTACAGTTACAAAAACCAATATTTTGGGACACTGGGGTGGGGGTGGGCTCCCCAGTGTCCCACAATACTGATGAGTGCAAACACATAACTTGGAACACTGGGAGTGCGCTACCCACTGTCCCAAACTGTCGGAGGAGGGTTGTGCCAAGACGGGGATCCAGCACCCGGTTGTTGGGGAAAAAAAGGGGAATTTTAAATAAATATTTCAGTACACTGGGAGTGGGCTCCCCAGTGTACCACACTGGCCGGGTGCTGGGGGGGGTGAATTTCTACTGCTAAGATGGGGATTGGGCACCCCAATGTCAGTAGAAGCATTAAAAAAAATCAGAATACTGGGAGTGGGCTACCCAGTGTCCCACAGTGGCAAGTGTGTGGGGTATTCCTACGCTGACACGGGGAATGGGCAGAAACATTTTTAATAAATAAAATGTGCCTTGGCCCTCTTAGAAGCTTTAAAAGGAGAAAAACTCACTCCTTTTACTAGGTAAACACCAACAGGCGTTTACCTAAATGGGGGCCGAGGAACATGATTCTGGCATTCTTTGGCCCAGTGTCCAGAAAAAAATTGCTTTTTTTTTACTGGGGACAATGTTTTACTTCCTTTTCAAGTATTGCCTCAAATTGTGGCAATTTTTGTGAAACTGCAACAATTAATAGCATTTTTCGTGTAACAGCGCTGGTAGTTGCATGAAAATAGTCATGACTATGGCTAGCGCACCCACCCAGTAAATAAAAATTAAATAAAATAAAATAAATAAATAAATACAACTGCTGCAGTTTGAAGCACTTTTGCAAAAGAAGTGCCACAAATTGTGCACCACAAATGGCTGAAACCCTGAAAACCTATTTCAGAGCACTTTTTTGAAAACATAATGTCAGGATTATGTTCCAGGGGCACACAACCATTGCTTTTTATCAAGCGGTAGCATTTTTTGAATTACATCTTTTTTTGCCTTCGCTAACTAAAAACAAGATGTCGGCAGCATGACAGTACATATCCCATTTGTGGAAGTAAAATGGACCTTCGCAAAAGTAAAAAAGTGCTTTCAAGCTTGACATATATTTTTTTCCCATAGGCTATAATGGGAAACTTCAAACTTTAATGACTTTTGAACTATTATACCAAACCTTCAAAAGGCACATCATTGACCCAGACCTCATATACCCTAACAATTTCAGAACAGACTCCCAAACCATCTGGGCCATAGCCCTGAGCAAATAATTTGCAAAAAAGTGGTATTTTTCAAATTTTTTGGTGCTCCACAGCTCCACAACTGCACATCCGACTGGAACAAAACTTGCCAGATCCAGAGATCTATGGTACCAGACAGCACATGCAAACTTCAGGCACAATGGTCAAAGGGCTGCAAAGTCATTAAAGTGCAAAATTTTTGATTTAACACAGAAGTGGTTGTGCAGCCTATATATATATATATATATATATATATATATATATATATATATATATATATATATATATATATATAGATATATATATATAATAAGCTTTAATAAAAATAATACATAAGCTTTATTTGTTGAGTGCCTTTCAGGAGCATCAAGGCGCTTTACCTAAAAGAATAAATAGAACAAGATAAAAATAAAACACACAATATAAAACAGATAGCCAATAAAATCCAGCATAATTAGGCAGGATATGCTTGGCGCCACAGACATGTTTTTAATGCTTGCTTGAAACCCCCCACGGTTGCGCACTCCCATAGCTGGTGAGGTATAGAATTTCAAAGGGCTGGGGCTGCTTACATAAGTGCACGGGCCCCGGAAGATTTTAAGGACACCCTTGGAATCTCTAGCAACCCCTCATCAGCCAAGCAGAGTGATCGCTTGGGGCCGTAGGTGGACAGAAGCTCTTTCAGGTAGTCCGGGCCAAGTTGGTGTAGGGCTTTATAAGTCAGAAGTCCAATTTTGAAGGTGATCTGTCACTGTATCAACTGCTAGTGCAGTTCACACAGCACCAGCGTGATATGACAGGTCCGTGGATTCTCCATCAGCAACTGGGCTGCTGCATTCTGCACCAGCTGCCAGCAGCAGATATCAACCCCCGGTAGCCCTAGATAAAGGAAGTTGCATTAATCAAGGCATGAGGTCATAAAGGCATGGACCAATGTCAGAAGATCACTGGATGGAACAAGGTGCTTGACTCTGTTGATGTTCCTCAGATGATAAAAGGATGACTTGATGACTGCTGACAATTGAAATCACAGTGTCAGCCCATTGTCAAGCACCACACCCAGGTTTCGCACCCGTTCAGCGGCAAGAAGCTGGGAGCCCCTTAGGAAAAGCCCCATAGCCTGACCAGCCTCTGACCCCTCTGTCAGGCAGCCTGGGTCCTTGACCATCATCTTAGTCTTTCCTGAGTTCAACTTCAGCCAGCTGGAATTCATCCAATCCTGAATTTCACCGAGGCAGTTATTAAATATCAAGAGTGCACTATCCTGGTCGGGTGCAAAAGACAGGTAGAGCTGGGTATCATCAGCATAGCAGTGAAACCTCAGCCCATACCATTTTACAATCTCTCCGAGGGGCAGCATGTACACTGTGAACAACATGGGGGACAGCACTGAGGGATGCCACATGACAAAGAGAGAGGGTCAGAGGAATAAATCCCTGACACCACCCTCTGAGTTCTGCCAGTGAGGAAGGACTTAAACTACCTGAGAACTGTGCCCAACAGGCCACAGATGAACCTCAGGTGCTCAAGCAGCACCACATGGTCCACAGTGTCAAATGCTGAAGACAGATCCAGAAGTACCAAGATGGAATGGCTTTTCTGATCTCTTGTCATCAGGAGATCATTGAGCACCCGAGCCAGCACGGTCTCGATACTGTGCCTCTTTTAAAAACTGGATTGGAGAGGTTCGTAGATGCTGTGGATGATCAAATGGTTCTCCAACTATACGGCCACTACCTTCTCAATCACCTTCCCCACAAAGGGGAGGTTAGTGATTGGTCTGTAGTTGGCAAGGCAGTCTGGGTCCAGAGAAGCTTTCTTCAGGAGGGATGTCACCACCGCCTCCTTCAGGGAGCTAGGAAACTCACCCGACTTAAGGGAGCACCAGACTATCTATGCCAGGACTGGGCCAATGATGTTACAACAACCCATAATCAAGGAATTTGGCCCCGGATCCAAACTGCAGCACGTAGTGTGCATACTGTGGACAATCCACATAACATTCATGAGCTCCAGCCAGTCAAATGAGCTGGCCGGTTCTGAGCAGCAGCAATCTTCCTGGACAGGAACTCTGCCTTCTTATGGGAGATTATTGATTGATAGATTTGATTATGTTCTAGCAATCTAAGGTGGTCAGCCTCCAGGTTGGATTTCTGCCAGCAATGCTCAAACCTTCATCCAAATCACTACATCTCCTTCAAGGCCCCATCAAACTAAGGGGACTGAGGGCAAAGGGAGAGAGGACAAAAAAGGACAGGAGAAATAGAGTCCAGGGCTGTAGTGATGGCCATCTCCACAAGGGCAGGTCTACAAAGGGGGGGGCACAAAAATTGAATCCCATGGTGGAATGATCAGACCATCCAACAGGTTCCACCCCCAAATCAGAGGCTTCGATCCTCAGGAGGAAAACCAGGTCAAGAGAGTGACTGTGTTTGTGAGTAGCAGAGGTAACAATCTGTGTAAGGCCCAGAGATGTCATCAACTTAAGGAAGTGTTGTCCAAATTGCGAAAGTTCATCATTGACCCAGGCGTTGAAGTCGCCCAGGATCATCAGCCTGAGTGACTCAAATACCATGTCGATCACAAAGTCCACTACTTCCTGTAGGAATCGCTTCTCATCCCTGGCTGGACTGTAGATGAGGGTTTTATATATATATATGTGTATATATATATATATATATATATGTGTATATATATATATATATATATATATATATATATAAAATAGGTAGGAAAAATTATCTCTACTGGTTGTTTGAAAAACATTACATGACCATGCTTATATCAGAGTGTGACCACACACTTGCACTTTCACCCCCCTCCAAAACAATTTTGCCATTTTATAAGATAGATAACCCATTCTTGGATGTGCGGTAACGCTCCAATATACGCACGTCTTTGGTGGTTGATGCACTCAGCCTGTGGCCTCATATGTAAAAATGCACACCAAGGCATGCATATATCAGATCATCAGATCATGACTGCACCCTCAAGTGGGTTATCTATTTTATATATATACATATATATATATATATATATATATATATATACCCAGATTCCAATGTCTAACTCCAAAGGTGTTACATGCAGATAAAAAGTTTCATGAAATTTCCCACAAAAATATAAAATGACAGATTTTGAGCACCTATAATTTTGATAAAATGCATCCTAATGTCAAGATGTTAAGGTGGCAGTATAGCGCAGTGGTCTAAGACTCTGAGCTGCAAATTTGGTGACATCCAGCAGACCAGACCTGGGTTTGAATCCCACAGCTTCCATTTGCATACTGTGTGACTCTGAGCAAGTCACTTAACCTCCTTGTGCTCTCAGGTCACTCCTGTAAAAAATCTTTCAGCTTAGTGTGCTATACCTGGTTAAACAACTAAAAAAAAGATATACTGTATATTTTTTTTAACCAGAAGAGACACATTAAAATGAAGCTTGTTTAGAGGTGCAACCTGGGACTACAAGAAAGTTAAGAGACTTGCTCAGGGTCACACAGTATGCAAGTGGGGGCTGTAGGATTCAAACCCAGGTCTTCAGGTTTGCAGCTTAGAGCCTTACACTACTGTGCTATATGCGTTCCTTCACTTCTTTGGACACTGTTAGAGCACCTATCATCAAGTAATCATGCCAGATTGCAGATCTTTAGTGCAACTGACAGCCGAGTGATTACCAAATTAATAAATTTAAAAAATATCACAAAATTCTCATAAAATAGTGAGAAATATTGTAGAATTCTACAAAATTCCATTGAAAATCCACAAATTTAGAATTTTCTCATTCTACACAGCTGTACTGCTGATCCCTTCATCCAAGCAGATCAGTTGCTACTTCTGCCAGTTCTGGAACTGCTAGACCTACTACTACTAATACTACTACTGTTCCAGTGCAAGTCTCAGCCTCTGTAGTGACCAATGTTGTTGCCATATTGGCTGCCACCATCGCCACCACCTCTGCTGTTGCTATTGCCACCATTGTCACTACCTCAGCTGCTGCTTCCACCAACACCACCACCGCTACTGCTGCTGACACCATTACAACTACCTCAACTGCTGCTGCCACCAACACTACCACCGCTACTGCTGCTGACACCGTTACCACTACCTCAACTGCTGCTGCCACCAACACCACCACCGCTACTGCTGCTGACACCGTTACCACTACCTCAACTGCTGCTGCCACCAACACCACCACCGCTACTGCTGCTGACACCATTACCACTACCTCAACTGCTGCTGCCACCAACACCACCACCGCTACTGCTGCTGACACCGTTACCACTATCTCAACTGCTGCTGCCACCAACACCACCACCGCTACTGCTGCTGACAACGTCACTATCTCAACTGCTGCCGCCACCAACACCACCACCGCTTACTGCTGCTGACACCGTTACCACTACCTCAACTGCTGCTGCCACCAACACTACCACGCTACTGCTGCTGACACCATTACCACTACCTCAACTGCTGCTGCCACCACTACCACCCTATGCTGCTGCACACACCGTTACCACTACCCTCAACTGCTGCTGCCACCAACACTACCACCGCTACTGCTGCTGACACCGTTACCACTATCTCAACTGCTGCTGCCACCAACACCACCACCGCTACTGCTGCTGACACCGTTACCACTACCACTAAATCCACCAGTACCACAGTGACCACAGTTCATGATAGAGGTATTTGGCCACAGACTTAGCGGGTAAATCCTGCAATCAGTTTCTCTGAGCATGATGAGGACAGTGAAGCAATCTTCTGGGTCAGAATATGTTTCTACCTGAGAAGAATTAAAACAATTTGAAAATCTGTTCCAAGACACATCCTCTAAGAACAATAACTTGAGTGAGTTTGAGGATCCTGAAACTCCTCAACTCATTCTGCAAGGAAGCACTCAGGTCCAATGTTATCCCAAAAATCAACTTCTAAATGCAGGCGCAAAGCATCTTCCATTATTACTCAACATCCTTCACGTCAACCTCCTGCTAAAAAAATGAGCAGTCCACCCTCATGTTTTGTTTCTCCTAGTGGTTCTCATACTGTGTCTGGTTCCAGTTCACAATAATTTTCTACTCTTCTTCCTCTCAGCTGCAGAAGCTGAAAGGGATAACAGCTAACAACTACTCCACAGCAAGGAGGTGATTTGCTGAGTACATTGAATTGAATTATTAATTCAGGGGCCTGTAATGGTAAGTATAGTCAAACCTCGATTATCTGGACACCAATTATCTGGATTATTCATTTGTATGGACTAGTGACCTGTTCCCAAGCAAGTTTACCTCAAACAGTAAAATCTTGATTATTCAGACAATCGATTGTCCAGACAAAGTCCATATCCCCCACTGGACTGGGTAAGTGAGGTTTGACTGTAGAAGTCAGTGTTTTGGTTCTCTGTTTTTGGGGTTGTATTTCCATAGTGTAACTTTAATTTGCCATGGAAGTAATCAAGCTGGGAGAATATTTGCAGTCATTTGTGACTAGAGCTGTTACTGAAAACTATGTGAAAGAGGTGTCTGATAAAGGGAGGAGCTAAAGAATGCTTGAGGGAGTGTGGAGTACAAACAGGAGTTGCCTGTGGACTCTGTTTGCTGCAGAAGCTGAAAGGGAGAGCAGCTACCAGCTTCAATTAGAGCTGTGTTTTTACCCTATAGTTTACAGAAGAAAATATTTTTTACCTGATTGTTTTTTGTAGACACCCCGAGAACCAAAGAAACAACCCCCCTCCCATCCACCCCCATTCCACAATCACTCCCAAGTGCACTACCTTTATAGTGGAAGGCCAAGCCACACCTACTTTAACACACAGGCACAGTTAGGCAGCACAGCACAAGCAAGAGCCCAGCTGGTATACTGTACAGGCAGAATTACAAAGGGTGTAGCTAGCAACTAAGTCCACAAGGGTACATACAAGAGGAGGTGAAAGAAGCAGTAAGTCACTACAGAAGGAGAGAATGACAGGGAGAAAAAGAGAAGGAAAAAAGGGTAAGGAGGGGAGGAATATCAGCAAGCATAGGATGATGCAGGGAGTGGTGCAGTGCACTGGCTGTGGTGCAGCAGTTTTCTGATAAACATTCTGGTTACTGCGGTGCTGCCCCATTTGCAGGCACCTCTCTGGGCTGAGGGCGGAGGTCACCAGTCTCTGGGCTGAGCTGGCAGGAATACTGGGAAACTTTGACCCCGGCCAGAGGCCACCATGTCCCCAGCCAATACCACAATGGCCAACCAGGCAGATGGCAGGATGGACTACAGTGGGCTCAGGAAGGTTCAGGGGAGGGGGAAGAGACACATCCCCCATCCAGTCCAGCTCATGAACCCTACACAGTGTTGGAGGAATGGGACAGCCCTGCAAAGGGACCCGAGGCTGAGACCAGGGAGGAGCTGAGGGTCCTCCAGCAGGGAGACCCAGTGGTGGGAGGAAGAGAACCCCCATAGGTAGAAGACGTTACTGCTGTTGGGGGACTCAGTTATCTGGGGAATGGATTTGGGCACAGATAATAGAGAGGAAAGGGAGGTAAAGTGCCTTCTAAGAGGCACAGCTCAGAAGGGGGGGCGCATCCAGAGGATCACCGAAGCTGTGGCAAGGAGGGAAGGGTTGGGGGTCATTATCCACTTGGAAACAAATGACCTATGCAAGGATAAGGCAAGCTTGGAGTAGGTGAAGGAGGACTTTACAGTGTTGGGGGGGTGTCTGGGGAAGGTAGCAAGCTCCGTGACATTTTCGGAGGTGCTGCCAGTCCACAGCGGGGGGAGGGGGGAAAAGAAACTCTGCATTAATAACTTTAACACATGGTTGAAAGGATAGCGCAATGAGAAGGGGTGTGGCTTCATGGGGGGATTGGAGACCCACTTGGAGTGATGCAGCCCTGTACAGTGGAGATGGACTGCATCTGTCCGGCAAGTGGAAGGCAGCACTCAATTGATAGTTTAAATGCTTTGCTGATGAGCATTTAAACTAGCCAGGGAGGGAGGGCAACAGGAGCAGGGATACTTAGGCAGCCCACCCCCACGTGGTAGAGAAAGCAGAACAATGGTGCAGGAAGAGGAGTTGATCACAAGATCATCAGAGTCGGGCAGAAATGAAGTAGGAAAGGAATTGGGAACACAAGAGAAAAATATTAACAAAAAGGGGGAAGATGCAAGGGACCAAAAACAGGAAGAGAGAGAGGTCAGGCAGTAAAACTTGGAAGGTCATGGTGACAAATGCACGCAGCCTGAGAAATAAAGTCCCAGACATGGAGGCCTTAACAATTGAAGCAGACCTGAAAATAGTAGCAATAACTGAAACCGGGTACACAACTAATCATGAGTGGGAAACAAATGTACTAGGATATGTTCTATTCTGGAGGGATAGGGAGGGCAAAAAGGGAGGGGGAGTAGCCCTGTATGTCAGAGAGGGTATAATGAAAACACAAGTACAGGATAGGCAGGGGGAGGCTGAGGCACTGTGTGTCATCCTTCAACCTGAAACTGGCACAGCAGTATGCATAAGGGCGATATTCAGGCCTCCAGGACAGGGAGAGGAACTGGACAGGGAGCTAGTGGAGGAAATACAAGCGATGACAATGAAAGGTGAACTTCTACTGATGGAGGATTTCAGTGTGCCAGATGTGGACTGGAACACCAGTGCAGCTTCTTCAGCTAGAAGCAGAGACATCCTTGATTCACTACAGGAGGCTGGACTCAGGCAGCTTATGCTTGATCCCACCAGAGTCAGGGCAATTGTAGATCTAGTAATGACCAACGGGGATTGAATTGCAGATGTCCAGGTAGAAGGGCAATTGGGATGCATCGATCACAACATTGTGTGGTTCAGCATAGGGACAGAGACTCACTCAAGTCATAATAGGACAAAAGTTTTGGATTTCAAAAATGTTGACTTCGCTGAAATGGGGAGGGGTATCAAAACACCCCTGGAGAGAACAGGGGCAGGAGGGGGAGTGGAAGAACAGTGGAAGCATGTAAAGGAAGCCTTACTGGAAGTAACAAACCAATGCATTAGGTGGGTATCCAAAGGCAAGAGAAGGAGAAAGCCACTGCGGTTCTCAAGATTGGTGGTGGTAAAGGTCAGGGCAAACAGGAAAGGGTTTTGGAAATATAAGGAGACCCAAAGGGAGGAAACAGGGAGTAGTACCTACAGTAGAGTGTGTAAGGGAAGTGGGAAAAACAGTAAGGAGAGCAAAGGCATGGACTGAGGAAGGTTTAGCACAGTCAGTTAAGAAAGGGGACAAGACGTTCTTCAGGTACATCAGTGAAAGGAGGAAAAACAAGGGGGGGATTGCAAGGCTCAAGGGAGAGGGAGGAGAATATAAGGAGGGTGACCTGGAAAAGGCAGAAATACTGAATAGTTATTTATTTAGTAGCAAATTCAGAATTACAACCTTTGAGTCAGAGACTCCTTTACAAAGGCTCCACATCAGTTAACAGAGACTAGACAATAACAAACACTGATGATAAATGTACAGTTTGTAAAGATCATACAGAGCATATCTAGATACAAAATTGATACATGCAGTTCATAGTACAGTATTATAGGGCTGTAAATAGACATTGGGATAAAGACATAGTCATGGCGGTATAGCACCCTGAGGGCAGCAGGAGGAGGGGAGAAGGGAAGGGAAAGAGCTAAAAAATCGGGGAGTATAAGGTGGCTCAAAGGTAAGGGGAAGGAAAGAGGGAAACAATAGAGAGAAGGGTAGCAGGAGGTGGAGAGCTGGACAGAGTCCATATTCTGACTTAGTGATTGTGGGAGAAAGCTGGTGGGGGGGGGGAGCAGGAGTTGGGAAGAAGGGAGACAATAAGGTAGGACAGAGTCCATTGTCAGGCTAAAGAGAAATTATGGGCAGTTACAGGAGCGAGTGTTGAGAGGGTGAGCACACAGGAGGGACTTAAATAGGCAGAGCTTTGTTTCCCCGGAAATGTGAGAAGGGAGGGCATTTAGCCACATGGGGGCTTGGTAGGCGAAAGAGCATTGACCGAGCAAAGTTTTCTGTTGTGGGACTACGTGGATGGGCTTGAAGGAGCTCCTAGTGGTCCTTGTAAGCAGAGCAGGTTGTATGAGTGTGGAAAGGCTGGGGGCAGTGGGCCCAAGGAGATCTTTTTGGCCAGAAGACACATGTGGTATTGAAGCATATCATTAAAACCTAGCCAATTAGTTTGGCTATAGAGGATGCATGTGTGGGTGGTCCTTGGGCATCCTAGGGAGAGGCAGCAGGTTTTATTAAGGGTCACTTTAACTCTGGGGAGTGATGAGTTATCCGTGGCCTCATATATGGTAATGCCATAGTCTAGAATTGATAGAACAGAGGAGGAGATGGCAAGTTGGAGGGCATCTGGGGAGAGGCAGTTCCGGTGACGGTATAGGAGGCCTATGCGGGAGTTGAGGATGGAACATAGGTGATGTGTGTGGTCATGGAAAGTGAGGGCTGGGTCAGATATGATTGCCAGGCATTTGGAAGTGTGGACTTGTTCAAGATGGAGTGCGAGGGAGGTGTTGATGCACAGGGGGGTATTTTTAAGTTTGTTTTGGTGGTAAGCGAAGAACATGGCCTGGATTTTTTTCTGATTGAGCACCAGTTTATGGTTTACAAACCAGGACTCAGCGTTAGTGAAGACAGTTTGGAGGGAGAGTTCTAATTGGGCCAGGCTCTAGTGGGAGGCATAGAGGACAGTGCCATCAGCATATAGGAGGATTTTTCCGGAGCAAGCTTTTGGGAGTGAATTAAGGTAAAGACTGAAGAAGAGGGAGCCTAAAACGAAGCCTTGCAGGACTCCAGAGAGAACAAGGAGTGATTTAGACAGAGTAGAGTGGATTTTCACTTTCTGGGTGCAGTTAGACAGGTAGTCAGCAAACCAGGCTATGGGTTCTTGTGACAGGCCAAGGTGTGTGAGAGAGTGGAGAGTAGGAGTGGGTGGTTAATGGTATTGAAAGCCTTGGAGAAGTCTAAGAATACCAGTCCAGCCAGTCTGCCATTGTCTAGGGCAGAATTAATATGACTGGAGAAGTCCAGTAGGGTGGTGGTGGTGGTACAGTGGCCCTGCTTGAAGCCATGCTGGTCAGGGGAAAACAGGTTGTATTTAGAGAAGTGCTCGGTGAGTTGGTCAGCCACTATGCACTCGAGGGTCTGTAGAGAGGGGGAAGGATGGATATCAGCCGGTAGTTGCTAGGGGTAAGGCGATCACCAGATTTGTGAATGGGGGTGATGTGGGCCATCTTCCATAATGTGGGGAACTTACCCTGGTGGACAGAAAAGTTGAGAGGGTAGGTTAAGGGGGAGACAACCTCGTCAAGTGTCAGGCGCAGGAGCTGAAGGTCGAGAGTGTCACTACTGTAATGAGAGTTCCTGATGGCTTTGAGGATGTAGGGTTTGGCATCCCATCTAGTGAGAGCACGGAAATGGAAGGGAGGTGATGACAGGCGAGGTAGTTGAGGGGGTATTGCAGAACTGAAGAAGTTAGGGGGAGGGTAGCACTGCGGTCTGAGAAGGTGGAGTTGAGAGTTTCGGCCACCAGATGCATGTCATTCGTGATGGACCCATATTCACAGAAGAGGGGGAGTTGCAGTGGCCACAGCAGTACAGCAGTTGCCAAGGAGCTGAAAAGGTGGACAATAGTCCATTCGCAGGGGAAAGAGTCCTGCAGGAGCTCACTAAATTGAAGGTGGACAAAGCAATGGGACCAGATGGCATACACCCAAGGATATTAAGAGAACTGCAAAGGAAGAAAGCAGAACCTCTGGCAGCCATGTTCACTGAGTCATTCAACAGAGTGGGTGGTACCAGAGTATTGGTGGAGGGCACACGTGGTCCCTCTACACAAATCCCGCAACAGGGAGGAAGCGGGAAACTATAAGCCAGTCAGCCTCACCTCAGTAGTGGGGAAGATCATAGAGACATTGCCTTAACAAAGGATAGTGGGGCATCTAGAAGCTATCAGAGCCCAGGACCATAGGCAACACAGATTCACAGCGGGGAGGTCATGTCAGACAAATCAAGTTTATTTCTTCAGCTGGGTGACAAAGGAAGTAAATCAGGGTGAGGCAGTGGTCGCCGCGTACCTTGATTTCAGCAAAGCCTTTGACACTAGCCCACATAGGAAACATAGAAACATAGAATTTGATGGCAGATAAGGACCGCTTGGCCCACCCAGTCTGACCATTTCCCTACTTATTGGTTAAGCTGCAGATCATAGTTAACCAACAGCCTGTTTTTTCCTATCCCCCCATCAGAATTGACTTGTGTCTGTCCCATGCATTCTTGAATTGCCCCACTGTTTTTGACTCCACGATCTCCTCAGGAAGGCTGTTCCATGCATCCACATTCCTCTCTATGAAAAAATACTTCCTCACATTGCCCTTGAGCCATTCCCCCCTCTATCTTCAAATTGTGCCCCCTTGTTCTTAAAAAAGATGCCACCCTCCTGGACTTTGTTGATTCCCTTGAAGTACTTGAAAGTTTCTATCATGTCCCCTCTCTCCCTCCTTTCCTCGAGGGTATACATATTAAGCTCCTTTAGTCTGTCTTCATATGGATTCTGGTGCAGACCCTGCACCATTTTAGTTGCCCTCCTCTGGACTGTCTCCACCCTGTCTATGTCTTTGCAAAGATCGGGTCTCCAGAACAGCACACAGTACTCCAGATGGCGTTCTCACCAGCTGTCTGTACAGAGGGATAACAACTTCTTGTTTTCTACTGGTGATGCCTCTCCCTATACATCCCAGTATCCCCCCAGACCACCTTACTGCTGTCTCACATTGCTTGCCCACCTTTAGGTCATCTGATATAATTACCTCCATGTACTACCCCCCCACCCGTTTTACTTCTGCAACACTGGGGAGCCCACCCACTGTGTTGCAAACATGACACCAACACTGGGGGTGCTCAATTCCCCCAGTGTCATACCTGAAATAAAGAAAACCATCCCTCATAGTTTTTTTTAAATAAACCCTATAAAAAAGAAAACACGTTATAGGTGTGTAGAAAAAAGTTTCTGGCAGGTTTGGAAAAAGTTGAATTTTATGTTATTATTTGTGACTTTCATGGAATTTGACTTATAACTGCATATTTTTGTATTTAATACTTATGTAACCCTCCGGGGTGCTATCCTAAGGGTTACTACCCCTGTCTGCCCTAACTGTAACAGGGTGAGGGGCCCAGATCCGTTGGCGGGTGCCTCCACCCAGATATCAGGGTTAATACAATCAATTTTGACTTGGTCACAGCCCTCTGGGTTGCTGCAACCCCCCTTTCTTCCCACTAGTGGCTCACAAAGTTCAGTTGCAGTGTTCTCACATAGACTCTTAGCCTCCCCCCCCCCCAGCTCCAACCACTCAGCTCACTCCGGGGACCCCCTGAAAAGTAAAATATGGTTACACAACATTCACTGTGCAGTAAGTCACTATTAACATGCAAACTAGCCAGTGTACTTTTGCAAAACAAGCAATCTGATTTATTCAAGGGGAAATAACAAGGACCAGGGGGAGTCAGGATGATTGGCTTACCACTACAATATATAAGTATCTACCTAGGGTTCTGTGCACAGGCCTAACCTATAAGTTGCTGTCTATGGGTACCCAAACCCTAAAGGCTAGTTCCTCGATGCAGCTGGTTGAGGCCCTGACACAACGAGTGTTTAAGTCCTATGAAGATCAGATGGAGCCCAACAGGCTCAGTTAATGCAGTCAGAAAAGCAACCTGAAGAGCTTGACTTTACTAGAAACCTGTGACAAGGAGCTACCCTGCTTTAGTACTCACAACTCCAGAAGAGAACTACTCTCACACCACTCACTGGGCTGAGCCTGCACTGCAGATACTTCTCCACACACTTATATGGAAAAGAACAGAGGGGTACCATACCAGTCAGCTGCTCCTATGGTCCGACCGAACATACCATTACTTGGGAGTCTCACTGCACCTTCACCTTCCTGACAGACCGAGTGCGATTCAGCAGATTCTCCAGTCCTCTACAGGGTGAGCCTCATAGGTAGCTGTGCTTTTACACAGGCTCCTCTGACTGCTGCTCTGCGGATTTAGTCCAAAGCTCGCTGGCTACTCAAATGGCCAAATCCGTCCTTGCATGTGCTTCCCGCACGAAAACTCAATGGCGCAAGAGCCCAGAGCACCTTCCTTGTCCACAGCCACAACGTCTCTGTCCCTTGGCAGTGTGGGGCAATCCTATAGCTCGGGTCCTACCCGATCCCATTGACTGGCTACAGGTGTCAGTCACTTAGTCCTGCTCTCAGTGGTGCAAAAAAGGCGCCATGGTCTAGTCTTCACTTCCCACAATTACGAGCTGTATCTCCATTGGTCCGTCGGCTCCCTAGGGAGCCCTCATTCTGGCTGGTCTCCAGTTACTCCATTTGGGGCACCCCCTACCTCTATTGAATCCTTCAGAACGTCCTGGTCCAAAATGGAGGGGCACAGCACACACAGTCCCAGCTGCAGAAGAAGCAGGTTAGACAAACTGTAACCCCACCAACAGTCTAACTATTTATGCCCAAACAGTTACATCTTTCAAAAGGGGCTCCCCTGCACATATAGTTACTGCCAAATGGGAGTGATTCCACCACTGCTCAGGTGGGATTCGAACCTGGAAACACCAGTCCCCCCCAACCATACCAACCCGCTGGAGCCTGTGATCAGGCAGCTCTTAAAGAGACAGTATTGGAGGCTCCAGAAGCACTCACAACCCCCGCATTTTAGCTGCATTGTGCCGAACACCAGTTAGGCAGGGAGCATTCAGGCAAGCTCCGGGAAGGCTCTAACGAACCCCCATTTACGAGGGGGTTACACCTATTTTTATATTAATTTGCAGAACAAAATATCCTCAGTCCAGATTACTCTGTTTTCAGTTAAGGCTGAATAATCTGCAAATTATTTTCTGCCACCACACTCACAAGGGTGGAATTTTTATTCCACACATCATAGATTATTATGCACTCGAGTGTTAATATGTTTCCTAGAAATCCGTATTCTCTGAGACATTTCCACATGTTACATGTTCCTTTCTGCTTTTTTACATGTGTCTGCAGTGAAATAATTCCTCTGTCTGATGTGAAAAGTGGAACCTTTGTACAAAAGTGCATCTGAAAAAATCCATGTATTGGCCCGTGTAAGTCACACACTAGAAGTGTTCAGCATGGAACTGGAGAGAGAGAGTTCAGAGTAAGACAGACTTAGAGGGAGGGATTCTATGTTATTCAAGTTTTTGACCAGACCACCAGGCAGGCTAGGGTGTACTGTTGAGGGGATTGTTGGAGAAGGAGTTAGAGAAAGAAGCGCAATACAAAGTTACTTCAGTTTCAATTATATTGCATTGTTTATTTTTTTTTCTAGTCTTGTGCATTGCTTTTTTGGGGGGATTGGCATCACCAACAGCAGGATTGGCAGTGTGCTGGAGCTAGAAGGAGGAGGCAGACCAGCTGCATGGTGGGGACCAGCATGGGCAGCAAGAGCAACGGGTGGTGATAGGACAACAGCTGGGGGTGATGGGGTGGCACTGGTTGAGCAGCAGTAGCTGCAGAATATAGAGCAGCAGGCTACCACCTCTTCTGGCAGCACAGGGAGAAAGCTGTCACCTCCTTTCTCCCATAAGGAGGTGACACTTCTAGTTAAAAATGTAACCAGCCATGCATCACAGCTCTGTTATCCTCAGAGGCTGCCATTAAAAGAGTGGAACCAGTTGTGGGCCACTATGAAGGCCACCCTGGATCGAGAGGGAGGGGGAGTCATCCCAAGAAGTATTAAACAAATTATACACAAGTGGGACGACATGCAGCACAGGGACACACAACTTCAGGAGGTGCTGGATGGAGCAGTCACCATTGGTGACCATGTCACAAAGTGACAGCAGATGGCGGTGATGGGGGTGATGGGGAGTGTGTCTTCTCCTGCCAAAGTGGCACATATGGACTCAGAGGAAAGCATCACCAGTGAGTATACTAACTTGATCCTTCAAATGTTTTTTCTATCAGTCATTGTTGAAATT
This sequence comes from Neoceratodus forsteri, assembly GCA_016271365.2. Lineage (NCBI taxonomy): Eukaryota > Metazoa > Chordata > Ceratodontiformes > Ceratodontidae > Neoceratodus > Neoceratodus forsteri. Next base: position 50,822,754 of record CM028129.1, on the reverse strand, counting down.
ACACTTTATGCAATTATGATGCTTGTTACTGTAAGCTGTGGTAGTGGGCCCATAACATAGAAACATAGAAACATAGAATTTGACGGCAGATAAGGACCACTTGGCCCACCCAGTCTGCCCATTTCCCTACCTAATGGATAATCTACAGATCCTAGTTAACCAGCAGCCTACTTCTTCCTACCCCCAACCCCTAGAATTGTCTTATAACTGTCCCATGCATGCTTGAATTCCACCACTGTTTTTGACTCCACAACCTCCTCCAAAAGGCCGTCCCATGCATCCACAACCCTCTCTGTGAAAAAATACTTCCTTAAATTACCTCTGAGCCGACCATCCTCTATCTTCAAACTGTGCCCCCTTGTTTTTGCACACCTTCTTTTTTGAAAGATACTACCCTCTTGGACTTTTTTGATTCCCTTGAGGTATTTGAAAGTTTCTATCATGTCCCCCCTCTCCCTCCTTTCCTCGAGGCTATACATATTAAGCTCCATCAGTCTTTCTTCATATGTCTTCCGGTGCAGACCCTGTACCATTTTAGTTGCCCTCCTCTGGACAGCTTCCATCCTGTCTATGTCTTTGCAGAGATTGGGTATCCAGAACTGCATGCAGTACTCCAGATGGGGTCTCACCAGCTGTCTGTACAGAGGGATAATAACTTCTTGTTTTCTACTGGTGATGCCTCTTCCTATGCATCCCAGTATCCCCCCAGCCCTCCTTCCTGCCCTCTCACATTGCTTGCCCACGTTTAGGTCATCTGATATGACTACCTCCAGGTCCCTTTCCATTTTTGTTGTTGTTAGTATCTCACCCCCATTGTGCACTCTTCCCCTGGATTTTTGTTTCCCAGGTGCATTACCTTGCACTTCTTAGTATTGAATCTAAGCTGCCATACATTTGACCATTCCTCCAACCTTACCAAGTCCCTTCTATTCCTTTCCACCCCACCTTGTGCATCAACTCTGTTGCAGATCTTTGTGCCATCTGCAAAGAGACATACTTTTCCTTCCAGTCCCTCTGCAATATTGCTTATAAAGACATTGAAGAGGACCGGTCCTAATACTGAACCCCGCTGTACCCCACTAGTAACCCCCCTTTCTTCAGAGTGGACTCCATTTACTATTACTCTCTGTGTCCTATTCTCCAGCCAATTCTTTACCCAGGCTGTCATCTTGGGACCAACTCTCAGGCTGGCTAACTTGTATATTAATCTTTTGTGTGGGACTGTGTCAAATGCCTTGCTAAAGTCTAGGTAGGCCATGTCCACAGCCTCTCCCTGATCTACTACTTTGGTCATCCAGTCAAAGAAATCTATCAGATTCATCTGGCATGATCTTCCCACTGTGAATCCATGCTGCCTTGGGTCCTGTACCCCTCTGGCCTCTAGATACTCGACAATTCTTTCCTTCAGAAGTGATTCCATCATTTTCCCTATCACTGAGTTTAAACTAACAGGTCTGTAGTTTCCTGCTTCTGCCTTGCTCCCACTTTTGTGAAGGGGAATCACATCTGCCTTCCTCCAGGCCAGGCAAGTGTAACTGTGTTGGCATGAATACAATGGTTAGTGCCCCTGCCTTGCATGCTCAAACACGGTTGATGTGCCTGGGCTAATGCTCTGTTTTGGATGAAAAGGGTCTGTGGTTCTTTCCTAATACAAATTAATTAGCTCCAGTGGTTGTTAAATTTCAGTTGTTTCAGTAATATGATGGTATAACCCCTTGGGGTGCCTTAACCACACACCATCACCTCCCCTCACAGTCATCCCGTACATGGAATTCCTGACACAACAACAATCTTTCAATACATATTTAATTAATGACTGTGGCTAATAATATGCTCACACCTTCGATGTTAAAAGCACTTAATCAACAATTTATTTAGTTTTTGTTGGCCGGGTAAGTGCACTAGATAAATCCTGCCTATTTTCAGGCACGACCCGGGGGAGGGGGATACAGATGAATGCCAACTGACCGTGAACCAGATTAAGCTGTTGGTGGTATTTTTAGTGAATGAGGGAAATTTGGCCAGGACACCGGGGGAAATTCCCCTGCTCTTTTCAATAAGTGCCATGGGATCTTTAACATCCACCTGAACTACCACCAATCCAGGCAGATGGGACCTCGGTTTAACATCTCATCCGAAAGACGGCACCTCAGAAGTGCAGCACCCCTCTCATGCTGCACTACAGTGTCAGTACTGGGATATTAACCCAAGTGCCAGATGTGGGTACTGAACCCACAGCCCTCTGATCTCCAGACCTCAGAGGCAAGTGTGCTACCTACTGAGCCACTGACACGTACTTTTACTGGCATGACAAAATTTAACTCGCTCGTTCATGAACGAGTTAGCCCGCAGCTCAGACATGCTGCAGAGATTTCAGTCTGGGCAACAGAAATGAGCTTTGCCTGCTCCAGGCACACTTATTACACAGACCTTAAAATGGGCACAAAAGTCGACAGTGTAACTGACAAAAAACAGACAGTCTGATTTTTAATACGCCACTGGTCTTTGGCAGATTTGAAATTTGTATAATGAACGTGGTTCACCAGCCGTGGGGCTGGAAGCAACATGTATGCCACACTGCTTTCCTGCACCCCTAAAGCCAAGTGAATAGCAAAGCCTGGCAAGGACAGATTGCTCTCAGCAGCTGTTGTAGTTAAGGCCAGGTTGCTACAAGAAAAGGTTAGGATAACAGTGGTTTAAAGCATTAACAGAATTTAAATATTTCAAGAAGGTCTCACCACCCATACAACTGGGTAGACTTCCTTTATACTCCAAAGTCAATTACTATGGCTATACTTCATGACTTCAGCCATTTAATCCTGGATTAAATACATGGGGACTGAAATCTCCACATGAAACTGGTACAGTGTTCTATCCATATCCACAGCACATACTATTAAACTCCCACCACAGGCATTTGTAAATGCAAAATTCAAAGTTGTCCCCCCCCCCCCAATTCTTCCATCAAAAAAGAGGAAGAAAATGTTGCCGGTGCATCTCCCTCAAGTCTGCCCTGCACACTGCCAAGCTTCAGCTGCAACACGAAGAACAGCAGTCCTGTATGCACATCTTGGCCTGTGTATTTGGGGAGCAGATTCCAAAATAAAAAAAAAAAAAAAAGTATAGACAACTTGTTGCCTTGTACCCACACCCCCACTCCCCAAAAGTGACCGGTTAGGCTTGGCTGACGGGGTAAACAAAAATGGTTTAAAGCATTCCAAACAAAACTCAACTGACACACAAGTGTCCCTACCATACACTTAACAGTGCAGACTTTCTTCTGTCTCTGAAGTAATTTTACTGTACATGATTGATTTATGAAAGGGGGCAGGAACAGGGTAGGGATGGGAAACAGGGATGTAGGTGAAGAAGAAATGCAAGCATGTAATAAGCAACATTCACAGCAACACCAGTTGAAACATCCATAATGGTTGCTAGCAATAACACACAGTTTGACAGGTCCCATACCCAATAGTACCAGTGTGCCCTATTTATGCCATGGTGGCTCCCACACAGTCTTTGCTGGGTACCCAGTCGTTGATCCCTTGCTGTCCTGATGGTTGTGCATTTGGTTGGCCAGGGGTTGGTGCACTTAAAAAAATTTTTTTTTTTTTTTTTAGTCTTTGGTAATCAGGTAAGGCCAACTAGGCAAGTGCCTGTTTTCAGGGGCGACCTGGGAGCACTGGACAGTTAAATGACTTGTTAAGAGTTACACATTATATGCAAGTGGAGGTTGTGAGAATCAAAGCAAGATCTGGTCTGCTATATGTACCAAGCTCATTCACAGCTCATTACTCTAACCTCTAGGCTATACTGCGAGCCCAATATTGTAAACCCACAACCTCACAGGCCATGCAGTTTAAAAAATTGGCTTTGTATTAAGTGGAACAAATGTAAATCCTTGCCCGACTGCCAAACAGTAGCTTTGGTTAAACCACTCCATACATCCACTATCATGGCAGTCCCTGTAGCAGGGAGGCGGCAATGCTGTCAGCCACTGCATAAGTATGCTGTACTATGTGTATCCAGATTCCCAATCCCCACCCTGAACAACCATGTAACTTCATGGCTGTTTCCAGTAGCACTCCTTTTTATGTTTGGCTGAGCGCATGTGCAAGAAACACATTGAGGCAGCTTGATGCAGTAGCGAGTTGTGGAGGTGCAGCAGTGTTGTGGCTAATGTCAGCAGTCCATTTTGGGGCTGGTGTCTGTGGCGCCAGTAGAGGAGCACACTGTTGATGACAGCAGCATTGGAGCATGCCACCAACTTGAAAGAAACTCGCAACTGCAATCAGGGAGTGCCACATCATTAACAATCAGCTGTTTTTGCTGCTGGGATGGTCCCGGATTACAGCAGCAAAGTACAGCTTGCCTTATGTGGTGTCCTGTTTCAGTAATCATGGCAGTGGCTATCACCATCTGCCTCTCACAGTCCCTATGGGAGCTGATGGACAGGCGCTGCCTCTCACTGTCCCCATGAAAGCCAATGGGGGTGCCCAATCCCCCTGTCGGCATGCCCCTTCACCCCTCCATAGTTCATTTGCTGATGGTGTAGCCCAATCCCCATCAGCATAATGTCCCCATATTTGTTTAAAATTGGCAGTAGCTATTGCCATCTGCCTCTCACAGTCCCTATTAAAAGCCGTCTGGTGTGCTTAAGCCCCTGTCAGCATGCCCCTCCCAAGTTCATTTGCCAATGGGAGAGCCCTGTCCTCGTCGGCATAATGTCCCTCCCATTTGTTGTGTGCCAAGGAGGGTTCCCAATCCCCCTCTGCTACTGATCCCATCCCCAACAAACACTCAGGTGGCACACTGGGAGCCCACCCCAGCATTCCAAACCACCTGTAGAAAAAGAAAACCTTCCCAGGTTGTTTTTTTTTTCCCCGTTCCCTGTAAAAGAAAAAAAGTCCCTTGCTATCTCCAATGCCCCCTCCCTCAACCCACACCCACCCTTTGCAAACCCCACCTTCCTACACACCCCTCACCCCATACTTGCCTCTGGAGCCCAGCGCGGTGATCTTTGGTGGACTGGAAACATGTATGCACTCTTCAAAGCTGACCATGAACTGAAAAAATGCCGGTAAGCTGTATAATGGCATAAATAGGGTTTTTACAACTTATGTGGCTCTCTCAGCCATTTTTGTGAATTTTGGCACCAAATTTTCAACATAGGGTTCTTGGGACCCCATCCCATGAATTCAGTGACTGTCTTCTGGTTATTCTGTCCTGAAAGGTGATTTTGTGGTCACTGCGCTGAATCACCTTTCGGGACCAATTAACGAAATGACAGTGTCGCTGTTCATTAGGTGGACTCCCAAAAGCCTATATTGCAAATCTGGTGAAAAAATTTAAAAAAATGACTGTGTCATGAGCGTGCATTGCATAGTTTCCATGCACGCTCGTAACTTCATGAATTTGTAATATTTTCAGTCCAGATTTTCAACATTGGCATTTTTTTATACCTCCATATGAACAGTACAGTTGTCATTTTTCACATCCTGGCCAAAATGTGTTTTTGCACTTCCAGCGCCGAATAGCTCGTTCGCTGTGGGAAATCAGTGTTCAGGACAGATTAAGAAAATAACAGTGACACTGTTCAGGAGCAGAGGTCCCAAAATGCCTATGTTGAAAATTTGGTGACAAAAGTCCATAAAATGACTATATTATGAGCTGCATGCTGGTAGTTCCATGCACACTTGTAACTTCGAGAATTTGTAATATTTTCACTCCAGATTTTCAGCATTGTCAATTTTGCACACCTCCTTATGAACAGTGCAGCTTTCATTTTCCACATCCTGCCCAAAATGTGTTTTCATACATCTGGTGCACAATGGCGCAGTCGCTGTGGGAAATCAACGTTTAGGACAGATTAAGAAAATCATAGTGACAGAGTTCATGAGCAGAGGTCTCAAAATGACTATGTTGAAAATTTGGTGAAATAATTCCACTACATGGCTGTGTTATGAGCATGCATTGCACAGTTTCAACATATTTTCGTACTGTAAGTTCAAGCATTTTTAATATTTCCACTTCAGCATTTCAACACTGCCATCTCTTCACACCTCCCTATGAATGGTACAGCTGTCGTTTTCCACATCCTGCCTGAACTGTGTTTTTTCACAGCTCAGAATGGCACGGTCGCTGTGAGAAATCAACATTCAGGACAGATTAACAAAACCACAGTGCCACTGTTCATGGGCAGAGGTCCCAAATGCTTTCATGAGGTGGGGGTCACAAAAAGACCATGTTGAAAATTTGGAGTGCAAATACCAACAAACACCAGGTGCATTAGGGTTTCTAACCATAACATGCCACCCCATACAAACTGACTGGTGTCAGGAGTGTGCCTTTGGATTGCCAGTTGTAATGCTCATGCAATTCCACCCCCCCACCCTGAAGCCAGTGACAGGCATCGAGGTGTGCCTTGGACTCTTTGACCCCAGAGTTCACCCCATTCTCCTATACTGCATCCATTCAGTGTATGTCCTTATGGAATGAGGTGACTGTAAAGCCGAACACCCCAAGGCACACCTCAATACTTGTCAGTGTCTGCAGGATAGGGTGAGGTGAAATGCCGTGAGTATTATGGGAGATGACTCGAAGGCACTCCCCAATGCCTGTCCATCTCTGCAGGTGGCGGTACGGTTGGCTTAAGTTCAATACTTCACTGCCATTCCTATTCTGCATCTGTTTAACTACTGCACTTTCAATGCTAATATCAGCAAACAAACATTCGGCATTGACAAATGCTTGTTTGAATAGTAGTACATGTCCATGTTTTTTTTCCAGAAGTAGACCCCTTAGTGTGTAATGTATACTCCAGAGCTCCCATCATGGTATTAGCTGTCATGTTCCATGGTTTAGCACTGGAGCACTTTGCCACACTTTTCCTGCTCTATAGCACAGCATGTGTGTTATTACTGGTGCTTTAATACCTTCTTGTGTTTTCATATTGAAATTTAAAACACTGATTTGCACTGCTCATGTCCATTTGCAACAGGTGTTGAAGGAACCACAGCTGGTCCAGCTGTTGTCACCAGTGATACCACCACCAGCATGACAGGAACAGCAGTCTCACAAAGGAGTAGTGTCTGGTAAGTTAGTTCTATTGTTATAAAATTGAATGTACTGTGAACAACTGAAGGGGAAGACTACCATTAGTGGTGTTGAGCTGCAGCAAACCATGTGGTCGGACCCTTTCCTGCACCATAGCCCAAAAGCACCACTTTAAAAAGTTTGGATCTTCTGTGGTATGAAGTTAAAGTGCCTCTAAGGAACAGCTGGGTGCACAAATCTTTCCCCCATGCTGGTGCTGAATATGCAAGCAATAACAGGTTGAAGTGTGGTTTAGAATTATGGGATGAGAAGAACATGCCACAGGTGCATAATAAGGCACGTGGCACTTGTGCTAAGTACTTTAGCACCTGTGACTTGTTCTTATCAGCCCCTAATGAATTGTTATCTGTGCAGTTAGATAGGTGAAAAAGAATCTGTGAATTCGGGGGAGTGGCTTAGAGAGAAGGAAGCAAGGTGTTTGCATTTAAAAACTGACGTAGATAGCTTTTGGCAAAGAACAGCAAGAGGAAGGAGCTGCTGTTCGACCTTTACTGGGGCTATATTGCCCTGCATCTCTCCTCTCCACCCCCCAACCTAGCCAGTTCTACTTTTATAGGCACAGGATTTGACTGACAAAGCGAACTTCCTGTTTGGGAGCAGGAAGGAAGTGATCACAGAGGCGCAAAAGACTCACCATCCTAGAAGGTAAAGAGTAGCTCTCCACCCCGCCCCCAAGCTGCTGGAGGTCTGTCTCTGAGCAAGTTAGAAGGAGACTACTGAGGAATATAGGGACTTACTGTATTGTCCCAGAACAGGAAGGTCGGGAGGTTTAAGGGCATGGAGGCAGTAGGAATGTAGGAAGAAAAAACAAATATATTTATTTATTTTTTTTAATTCAATGTGCTTTATTCGTTATAATGTGTACAACAGTAGTCACCATGAAAGCAGTCAAGATAAGATTGACAGATTACAACATGATGTACTGAGACTGCCAATACCAGTCAATGTACAAAATAAACACATAATAAACTACAACCAAAAATAAACAACATACATTAAACTACCGATCTATCCCCCACCCCACCCCAACCACCGGTGCCAATCATGATATCTACTGTCCACGAAATAACTAAATTGAGTGGGTTTGTTCTCTAGGTTTTCCAGACTGTAAGTAAGGCATCTAAGGGGACCCGTTTAGTTTGATATCCAATAAGCTGGTTGGCCATTGATGCAATATGTCGCTCTCATTGAAGAACCAACAAAAATCCTCTGTCCCATTCTATCACAGATGGAAAGGATTCCTCCTTCCAGTACCTCATGATGGTTAATTCAGCTACAGCAGATATCGTAGTTATATGTGCCATTCTTGTTCTAGGAGTACTAGAGGAGTAGTGATTGAGCAGGCAGATCTCTGGTGTAAACAATAGGTCAAGCCCTAACATTGGATCAAGTGAGTTTCTAATTATTTGCCAATAATTATGGACTATAGGGCATGTCCATAAAATATGATATAAATCTCTGTCTTTTGCTGAACAACATTGACATCGAGGGGAGGGCAACCAACCCATTTTATATAGGTGCTCTGGGGTGAAATATAAATTGTACATTATGTCATATTGTACTAAACAAAGTCTGTCTTGTTTAATAAGTCTGTAAATATTACTCCAAATCTGCTTCCATGTGCTGGCATCCTCTATGATAGACAGTTTTTTTGGTCCAGTAGTAGCATATACCTTGTGGCAAATGCGAGTCTAGGGATTGTAGTGGTTTATACATCCTGGAGACAGAATGTGGTTGCTCTGCCTATTGAAAAAAGTGGAGGGTTCCATTTTTGGAGGAGTATATCCTCCCTGTCTCCCCAGAAAAGGGACCAGAATATGCCTTAATTGCCGATATTTTAAAAAATACCCCTTATGTGTATGTAAGCACTGCTGGAACTGAGGGAAGGGGAGCATGTCCCCCTTAGGGGCAATATCCTGGACTTTAGCATGCTTTAAAAGCACCCAATGTGAGGAAGAAATAGGTCTATTTCCAATTTTAAATTGAGGATTGTCCACTAGTGGCTGTTCTAGGGACTTGTGCCAGTCTAAAGCCAGATGACTTTGCACTTGATGCAATGCTTTGATGGACCATCCAATCGGAGTGACTTTCAGGGGTTTAGGGATTGATTTCGGAGAAGAATAAACTAGAGATGTTAAAGTGCAGTAATTTGTAGAGGCCAGATATTTCTCAATGTCTAGCCAAAGAGGTAGATATGTTTCTGTATCTTGTGGTACTAATATACGGAACCAGTAACTTACTTTACTAATATGACGTGCATTGTAGTAGGTAAAAAACGATGGAAGGGCAAGACCCCCTTGAAGCTTGGGTGCTGTAAGCTTGGAATATGCTCTACTAACTCTTTTCTCCTTCCACAAATAGGAATTCAACAGTTTTTGAAGTTTTATAAACCAGGACATGGGAAGGTAGAACCCCAACATGCCCATAGGATATAGAATTCTAGGAAGCACATTAATTTTGATTGTGTTAATCCTTCCCCATAATGAGATGGGGCGGGATCCCCACCTATCAAGATCTGTTTTAGTGTGGACATAAGGTTTGTGAGATTCTCATTTACCATGGTAGCTACTTCTCTGGTGACTTTAATGCTCAGGTACGTCAAAGATTTTGACTCCCATTTCAGTCCAAATTCCGCTATTTCACCATATGCGATCCTTCCATTCATTGGAAAAATTCTTGTTTTTGAGAGATTCACCTTATAAAAGGAAACCCTGGAAAAAAGGTCTATCTCTTCTAGTAATACTGGGATACCTATTGTGGTCTCTTCCAGATGTAATAGTACATCATCGGCGTAAGCTGATAAAAGGTGCCGTTTTTCTCCCACTCTGATACCTTTAAGGTATGGGAAAGAGACCAGTCTTCATATGAGGGGTTCTAAATACAGATTAAAAAGGAGCAGGGATAATGGGCAGCCCTGTCTGGTGCCACGGCACAGTGGAAATGTGTCTGAAAATACACCATTGCACCAAACCCGGGCAAGTGGGGAGGTATATAAGATAAGGGTCCATGTGATAAACTCCTTTGGCAGGCCAAAACATTCCAGGGCAAGGAAGAGAAAATCCCAAGAGACCTGGTCAAAGGCCTTCTCAGTGTCTAAAGATATTAGGGTCATTGGGATATCTGAGTTTTTGGCCAGCGAGAGAAGATGTAGTAATCTATGCAGATGATCATTAGAAGACCTGTTTGCAATGAAATCCACCTGTTCTGTGCAGATCAATTTACCCATAATAGGCCCTAATCTATTAGCTAATACTTTTGCCAATATTTTGACATCCGAGTAAAGGAGGGAAATGGGATGGTAATTCTCTGGAAATTGAGAATCTCTACCTTGTTTAGGAATTACCACAATAAGGGCTTCTAAAAAGCTATGTTCAGTTATCCCATTCTCATACCAGGAATTAAACACATTCATTAATAGGGGTGTTAATTCTGATGCACAGCATTTGTATAAGTTACTTGGGAAGCCATCCGGTCCTGGTGATTTGTCCAAGGGAAGTTGCCTGATGGCTTACTAATTTCCAAGGCTTGTATACGAGCTCCCAAAGGAAGGGCATCAGCAGATGACAAACATGGGAGCTCAACCGAGTCTAAATATGTTTGAGTTTCTTACTCTGTGGGTGTTTCTTCTTTGCTGACTGCATAGAGTTGTTGAATGTATTTCCCTAATCCCTCCACTATCTTCCTGGGAATAAATATGTTTATAAAAATAAAATAAAGAGAGAGAGGAAAGAGTAAGTAAACAAAACAAAGGTTAAGAGGTCACAAATAAAACATATTGGGAGTGGTACAGTGCAGTGGCTGAGAAGCAGCAATCTTCCAGGAAATGTTCTGAAGGATGCGTTATTGTCCCATCTGCAGGCACCTCTCTGGGCTGAGGAGGAAGCTGCTCATCTCCAGGCTAAGTTGGCCAGGATTTGGGGGATCTCCTTTCCCACCCAGGGACCACCAGGGCTACCACCACTGCCTCAGAGATTGACAAGAAAGATGAGAGTTGAACCACAGAGGACTCAGGAAGGGTGAGGGAGGTGGAACAGAGGTGCATCCCTCCAGTTGTACCGCTCCACATTTCATATGCCATTCTGGCAGAGTGTGGTTCCTTTGTGGAGGTACCAACAGAGGAGGCCAAGCACGATGCTGGGAACCTCCACAAAGGAGACCCACAGGAGGGTGCTATGAGACCCCACAGGGGAAGGAAACAACTCCTGATGGGGGACTTCATTGTTTGGAGTATAGAACTGGGGAGGGAGGGGGGAAGGAAGAGGGAGATAGGGTGCATGCCTGGCACCATGGCTTGGAGGGACAGGGAGCGAATCCTCACGATCGCAAGAGCAGCTGCACGGGGGAGGGAGCGGGATGTCATTATCTACATAGGGATGAATGACCTGGCAAGGAAAGGGAGCAGAGCAGAGCAAGAGGAGTTTTTGGAGTTCGGGAGAGGCCTTAGACAAGTAGCACGCATGGTAACCTTCTGAAGATGCTGCCTGTCTATGTTATGGGTGAGGCTAGGGTGCTCCTCACCATGGGATTCAATCAGTGGTTGAAATACTGGTGCAGAGCTCAGGGTTTTGACTTCATTGAGGACTGAGGGTCCATCTGGAGAGATGCAGGCCTACACTGGTGCGATGGTCTGCATCTGTCCAGAAGGGGAGCCATGATCCTAGGTGATAGGTGTAAATGTTTCATTGGCAAGCATTTAAACTAGCCAAGGGGGAGGCACTGAAAAGCAGAAGGGAAATCCTAGCCACTCCCAAAAAATCAGGGTAGTTAGTGAGGTAAACACCAAGACAAAGAACTCAATATGGAGAAGGGCAGGGATAAATGGAGAAAAAGACAAAGGCATTAAGGACAGGGATGGGGCAAAAAGGGACAAGACCATCAAAAAATGGAGGGTAATGAGTACCAATGCCCATAGTCTGGGTAACAAACTCCCTGAACTGGTAGCCTTGATGGAAGAGGGATTCCTGGGTATCATGGCAGTCACAAAAACATGGTACACAGAGAACCATGACTGGGATGTCAACATACCAGGGTACACAATCTACAGGAGGGACAGGGAGGGTAGAAGAGGAGGAGGAGGAGGAGGAGGAGCTCTCTATGTAAGGGAAGGGATCAAAGCAATGGAACTGAAGGGTAAACAGGGAGGAGAGGAGGCACTGTGTCTCACCCAGGAGACTGGAAATGGCACCGCAATCTGCACAGGGGTTATATAGAGACCCCCGTCTCAGGGTGAGGAAATGGACAAGGAAATGATAGACGGCATCCTTAGGATGGCACAGAAAGGGGAATTATTACTGATGGGAGATTTAAATGTGCCAGATGTTAACTAGAGCACCTTTGCTGCAGCCACATCCAAGAGCATTTCAGATGCCTTACAGGGGGAATGCCATAGACAGCTAGTGTTGGAACATACTCTGGAAGGAGCAATCTTAGACCTGGTACTCTCAAATGGGGATGGAGAGAGGATAGAAACATAGAAACATAGAATTTGATGGCAGATAAGGACTGGTTGGCCCACCTAGTCTGCCCATTTCCCTACCTGATGGATAAGCTGCAGATTCTAGTTAATCAACAGCCTACTTCTTCCTACCCCACCCATTAGAATTGCCTTGTGTCTGTCCCATGCATTCTTGAATTCTCCCACTGTTACTGACTCCACAACCTCCTCAGGAAGGCTTTTCCATGCATCCACAACCCTCTCTGTGAAAAAAATACTTTCTAATATTACCTCTGAGCTGTCCCCCCTCTATCTTCAAATTGTGCCCCCTTGTTCTTGCACATCTTTTTTTTTGAAAGATGCTACCCTCTTGTACTTTGTTAATTACCTTGAGATACTTAAAAGTTTCTATCATGTCCCCCCTCTCCCTCCTTTCCTCAAGGTTACACATCTCTGAGATCTAGACGTGGGTAGCCATCTGAGAACAAGTGACTACCAAACAGTGTGGTTTACAATAAACTCAGCTATACAGTCAAGCCATGCAAAAGTGAAGGTACTGGACTTCAGGAGGGCAGCCTTTGTGTGAAGCAAATAAACAAATCAAAATGAAAGAAAAAACACTATGGTTCTCAAAAGAGGTGGAGGAGAAGGTTAGGGAGAAACAGGTAGCATTCAGTAAGTATAAGGAAACACGGAAGAAGCAGGACAGAGAAATGTACCAGCTAAGGCAGGAGGAAGCAGGGAAGGCAGTCAGAATAGCAAAGGCCCAAACCGAGGAAAAGATAGCCAACTCAGTTAAGAAGGGGTATAAAACATTTTATAGGTACATTAGGGAGTGAGGAAAGACAAAGAGAGGGATAATGAGACTGAATAAAGAGGAGGGTGGGTAGGCAGAGAGGGACAGTGAAAAATCAGGGATACTAAATGAATACTTCTGCTCAGTATTCACAAAGGAAGAAGTGCAAATCCAGTCAATGACACTATAGATGGGGGGGGGTCGATATCAGTCCTTGTACAGAAGAAAGAGATCTGAAAGAACTCCTAAAACTGAAGGTAGACAAAGCAAAGGGCCATGACGGGATTCACCCCAGAATTCTAAAAGAACTAAGGGTAGAACTAGTAACACCATTGACTACCGTTTTTAACAAATCATGAGAGGATGGGGGAAGGTGAATGTAATTTCTCTTCACAAAAGTGGGAGCAAGACAGAGGCAGGAAACTATAGACCTGTTAGTTTGACCTCAGTGGTAGGGAAAAAGATGGAATCACTTTTGAAGGAAAGAATTGTTGAGTACCTAGAGGCCAGTGGGGCACAGGACCCAAGACAGCATGGCTTCACAACGGGAAGGTCATATGAGATGAATCTAATCAATTTCTTTGACTGGGTGACCAAAGTAGTGGACCAGGGAGGGGCTGTGGATGTGGCCTACCTAGACTTTAGCAAGGCATTTGACACAGTCCCGCACAAAAGATTAATGAACAAATTAGCTAGCCTGGGAGTGGGTCACAGGGTGGTAGCCTGGGTAAAACATTGGCTGGACAACAGGATGCAGAGGGTAATAGTAAATGGAGTTCACAGTGAAGAAAGGGGGGTTACGACTGGGGTACCACAGGGTTCAGTACTGGGTCCAGTTCATTTTAATGTCTTTATAAGTGACTTTGCAAAGGGATGGGAAGGAAACATACAGTATGTCTCTTTCAGATGACATGAAGATCTGCAACAGGGTTGATACACAAGGTGGGGTGGAAAGGAAGAGAAGGGACTTGGCAAGGTTGGAGGAGTGGTCAAATGTATGGCAGGTTAGATTCAATGCAAAGAAGTGCAAAGCAATACCCCTGGGAAACAAAACCCCAGGGGAAGAGTACACAGTGTGGGGGGGGGATACTGACAACAACAAAAATGGGAAGGGATCTGGGGGTAGTTATATCAGATTACCTAAAGGTGGGCAAGCAATGTGAGAAGGCAGTTAGGAGGGCTGGGGGGATACTGGGATGCATAGGGAGAGGAATCACCAGTAGAAAGCAAGAAGTTGTTATCCCTCTGTACAGACAGCTGGTGAGAATCCATCTGGAGTACTGATTGCAGTTCTGGAAACCCCATCTTTGGAAAGACATAGACAGGGTGGAGGCTGTCCAGAGGAAGTCAACCAAAATGGTGCATGGTATGCACCAGGAGACATATGGAGGGAGAGACTAAAGGAGCTTAATATGTATAACCTCGAGGAAAGGGGGGGGGCATGATAGAAACTCAAGAATGCATGGGACTGACATACTGTAAGGCAATTTTAGTGGAAGTAGGCTGTTGGTTAGCTAGGATCTGCAGCTTATCCTCTAGGTAGGGAAATGGGCAGACTGGGTGGGCCAAGTGGTCCTTATCTGCTGTCAAAGTCTATGTTTTTAAACCACTTCTCCCTCCGTGTTATTGTGCTTATAAAATAGGCACAATATTTCCAACAGATGTCCATAATGGTACTGCAGTTATAAAGCTGATATTACTGTTTTTATTTGCTTATTTATTTTTGGTTTCCAGTTTGAAGACAATAATTCCTTTTACTTCCCGTCTACTGAAGGTTGTAAATGTCCGTTTAAGATTTTAGGGAAGGTTATGTGTGTCTCTGCCTCTGCCTCTGCCAACTTTTCCTCTCCCCTCAACAAAGAATTCTATTTCTATTGTTTGACAATGACTGTGACATGGAACAACTGATGGAGTAACACTTGGTTTCACTGCCACTGAGCTTGAGAGTGAGTAATAGACTGTTTTCCTACAAGCAGCACCCCCCCACAAAACACCACAACACAGCATACTTTTCTATTTCCGTTTTCTTTCTTTTTTTTTTTTAAATGAATGCAGACTGTATTTGATTTGAATTAGGTAAGCAATAACGCACAACAGGGTATGGGGTTCTTTGCAGTTAATCCACACCCCAGGTGCATTGTGAAGCATGAGGCCGCAGGCCGAGTTTACTCACAGCACCCTGGGTAATGATTAACTGCCAAGAACCCCCATACGCTGTTGTGGGTTATTGCGCTTATAATATGGGTATCCTCTGCAGGGAAATCACATTGAGAAATGCTGTATTTTAAGGCTGGAATTACAAATTGTATGATATAGCCTGCCACCATAGAAAGTAGTTCCCATGTCTAGGCTGCTTAAACACAGGTGTGAAATGCAACTGCCTACCATATCTTGATATGTTCAGTGACAGCACACTACTCCTACAACTACAGTATAATACTGTGCTTGGTGTCTGTATTGACACATAAACAAGAAATATTTCATGAATGTGAAGCCTGGCATTATAAGCAAATTAGTAAGCATACATCCTGTCCTGTCTGTTGCAGTGTCTTGCTGCAGGGTGGTCCACTGCTCTCTCGCTCTCTCTCTCTCTCTCTCTTTTCCTCTCTACATGGTTAATCAAGACATGACCAGGGCAATGTGTGTTGCAGTCTTGATTTCCGTGTCTCTCTGCTGCATGTTTCTCTGGCACTCTTTCTCTGTCTCTCAGGCATGGTGTCTACATTAGTGGTTTGTCATCAGGGACAACACCACAAATGTATGGGGGAAACATCTGCACTGTCTGTGACAAGCAGATGGGAGGGAGACCCATCTGCCATGACAAACACTGTCTCACGCAGTGTTCACTGTCTCTCACCTAACGGTGGAGTACTGCATAGTTGCTGTGAATATAGCTTTCACCAGGCTGACAGGGGAAAAGAAATATGGATGCTTTCCACTTTCACAGTTTGGCTGGGATTTTTCTGTGTGCCCAGGTGGGATATTGCTTTAGGGAACTTCACAACTATGAATTTACTAGCAGTTAATCCATAGTCAGATGATGCTGTTTGAACAACTGGATTTGAAATGCTTTTTTTTCCAAACCCATGTTATAACAGAGCACGCTAGGTGTTGGAGAGTGATCAGCAGAGTTGCACAGAAGCGAGTGTGTCACTCTGGAGCCATTGTACTGAATGGTTTATGGTTAGCGCTTTGTGAGCCAGAAGTGTATTGTTCACTGCACTGTCATTGGGATGCTTGTTCTGTTGGAAATGGTGTTGTGGCAAACCCATTTTAATAAACCAAATAATTTTTTTGTTTGGTGATGCGGAGTACTGTCAGGTGGGGCAAGAATCAAAGTCGAGCAATTGACAGTGGGACACTGCAGAGTATTTTGGTAATATGTCAGCAGATTGGATGGGCCGACAGGCCTTTTTATGCCATCGTTGTCAATCCATCTATAAAGTCATGTTTACACCATTATGTCATTGAAGATTTCTGTATTAGTCAGCCGCCAACCAGGAGAGTAAGAGTGCCGTTGTTCACCTGAAATTTACAACAGTGACTGGGGATCTCAGGGAGGTTCAGAATGTTGCTATGCTGAAGGCAGGGCACACAGTTTGCAAGTGGAGGCTTTCTGAATCAAACATAGTTTGCCTTGAGGTGCATGCACAAGGAGCATAGCTGAATCTCTGTAACCATGTAAATCTTCTACCATTTGCTTATTGTTCAATATATCAGTCATTTATTTATTTATTAATTACAAATCGGGTTTACAACCTTTCAGTCAGAGACTCATTTACAAAGGCACCTCGCCACGGGGGGCAGATATCAAGACAGTTATTACAGTGCAGATTAAAGCAGAGGATAACATTACAGGTGCAGTAAAAGGAACATTTAACATAGATACACTTAGATTACATAATGTAGTAGTTTGTGTGTTACTTAGATTACATAGTGTTACAAAACTGTGAGTTACACTCATGAATATAGTAGGTCCTCAGAGAAGACAGCTGGTTACATCCCTGTTTGGATCTAGTAAGGAAGGAGTGGGTCTGGAGGAAGGAGAGGCTGTCCAGTGGACATTGTCAAGCCAGGAGACAAGGTAGGTGGGTACCACAGGTTACAACAGGGGGGTTAGTTGCACCTACAACAGTGGGTATTTAAGATATGGTTCCGAAGGGCTGTTTTGAAGGAGCCAATTTTTAGCAAGTTGGAGATGCAGCTAGGGAGGGAGTTGAACCAGGTGGGGGCTCTGTAGAGGAAGGATCTTTGGGCAAGAGAGGTCTTGCTTCTTAGCACCTTGAAAGTGGCCTTAACAGAGCTATGGGTGGTGACAGACGATGATGACTGCTGTAGTGAGGTGGAGACCCCCAGGGGGGAAGAGTCTTAGCAGTGATTCCTTAGCGAGAAGGCAGGTCTGGTAGAGCAGTTGCTTCTCAAAGTTGAGCAGATTGGCGGTAGTATAGAGAAGGCAGGTGTGAGTGCAGCTGGGGGCACCAGCCAGGAGCCTACAGGCCTTACTGATGGAGAGTTGGATTTTGGAGAGGGCAGTGTTGTCAGCTGCGGCATAGATGGGCAAGCCATAGCCCATGAGGGACAAGATGGAGGAGGTGATGGTGAGCCTAAGGGCAACCTGAGGCAGGCAGTCCCTTTGCCAGTATAGCAGGCCAATCCAGGAGTTAATGGCAGCTGACAGGGCATTAATGTGGGTGTGGAAGGAGAGGGCAGTATCGAACGTGATGCCTAGGTACTAGTATGTGGTCACTTGTTCTAGTGGGTGCAGAGTGCTGGAGATAATCAAGAGGGGGGTATTTTTAGCTTTATTTTGGTGGTGGGAGAAAAGCATTGATTTGGTTTTCTTTAGGTTAATGACCAGTTTGCGGTCACCGAACCACCTTTCAGCTTGGTTGTAAGCTTGCTGGAGGGATAATTGGAGGGAGGTGGGATTCGGATGTGAGGCAACGAGGACTGCATCGTCAGCATAGAGGAGCATTTTACCAGTACATGAGCTGGGGAGGGTGTTGAGGTAGAGACTAAAGATCATTGGACCCAGGATGGAGCCCTGAGGAACCCTGGAGTGAATAGGAAGAGTGCTGGAGAGGGAGCCACTGATCATGACACACTGGGATCTAGCAGAGAGGTAGCTAGAGAACTAGGAAATGGGACCACCAGAGAAGTCAAGTTGGTGGAGAGAGTTGAGTAGAAGGGGATGACATACAGTTTCAAAGGCCTTGGAGAGGTCAATGAAGACTGCTCCTGCAAGGCTGCCAGAGTCAAGAGCAGCATGCAGGTGTTGGGAGAATTCCAGGAGAGCCATGGTTGTACTGTGTCCTGAGTGGAAACCGTGCTGCTCTGGGCACATAATGTCGTACTTGGTTAGGTATTCAGAGAGCTGGGTCAACACCACTTTTTCAAGGGCTTTAGAGAGTGGGGGGAGGATGGAGATTGGCCGGTAATTATTGGGGGTGGACTGGTCCCCACTCTTATGTGTGGGTGTGATTTCAGCAGTTTTCCAAGCACTTGGGAACTGACCCAGGCATAGATACTGGTTTAGATGGTCAGTCAGGGGGACTAGGACTTCGTCCAAGACCATACGGAGGATCCTGGAGTCAAGGGGGTCACTGCTGGGTTACTGCTGCTTAAGGCTTTTAGCAGGTATGGCCTAGCTTCTTGTGGGGATAGGGTGCGCAGGTAAAATGGTGGGCAATGCAGGACTGGAGGGAGAGAGGTGGGGATTGGGTCAAAGAAGCTGCTGGAGAGGACTGAGCTTAGGTCAGAGAAGGCAGTGTTAAGGCAGTCAGCTATAAGAAGTGGATCTGTGGTGAGGGTGCCATTGATGGAGAGCTGAGATGGTGGGGGGAGTGCAACTTTCCATTTAGCTCTTTCATATTATCCCAGAAGGTCCAGGCTGAACCTCAAGTGGAAGCGAGGGTGGTCTGGTAGTGATCTGGCTTGGCCCACCTAATGGCCCAAGTGCACTTATTGCATTCTGCATTGTAGGTCTGTCTATCAGATGCCTTTCTAGATTCTACAGCAATGTGCCAGAGTATATCTCTGGTTTTGAGTCTCTGGATGAGGGGTGGAGTGATCCATGGTGCATTGCATTTTTTGGAGCGGATTCTGGTGAGGTGGGTGAAAAGGTCACAAGCCTTACAGAAGATATTTGTGAAGTGGTCAAGAGCTGAGTCAATGTCAGGGGCACGCTGGATAGGGGACCAGTCTAGCTGGGCTAGGTATTGTTTTAATTTTCTGAGGCTGCCGGGGCATAAACAGTGGCATAGAGTGGCCTGGGACACTGGCTTCAGAGTGAAGAATGACCAGAGACAGAGGACTGGGGAGTGATCGCTAAGAGAGTTGGGGAGGACAGTGACATCCCGGATTTTGTAGGGAGGGTTAGATATAACAACATCTAGGAGAGTGCTGGTGCCAGTAGAGTGGTTGAATCTGGTGGGCTGGGTGCCTAACTGGGACATATTCAGGGCAGCAAAGGAGTCCCTTATATGGGAGGCAGTGGAGGCAAGCCAGTTAACATTGAGATCACCTAGGATGACTTGCTTCACTTTCTGAGGGAGAGATGTGAGGTAGTCAATGAGGGACTGGACCACTTGGTTTTGATTCCTTGGGGGTACGTAGGAGACCGTGAGGAAGAAAGGGCCTTAGGTGGGGTCAGGTGTGATTTTTTTAGGTGAGGGCTTGGGCTTCATAATCAAGTTTAGGAGCTGGGATTGCCTGACCTATAAGGGAGTCCCATATAAGTAGTGCGCAGCCACCACCGCGTTTGCCTACTTGGTCTTCCCTGTAGATGGTATATCCAGAGAGGGTGATAGTGGAGTCAGGGGTGGAGTTGTAGAGCCAAGTCTCTACCAGTGCAATTATATCAGGATGATGTTGAACGACCCAGCACTGGAGGGCAGCAGATTTCTTTAGGAGACTGCAAATGTTTAAGGATGCAAAGTGGAGGCCAGTTGCAGTACAGAGATTAGAAGAGCTGGAAGCCATAGGTCCTGGGTTTGGGTGTACATTACCAGATAATAATAATAGCAGTGTAATTATTCTGGTTAGTGGCCGGTGGCAATGGAGACCTTTGGGTCGACACCCAACTGAGGATTTTACAATCAGGGTGCATGGGATAGATAAAGTGTGAAGGGTGGTAATGGCAGGGGAGAGCTGGGTCCAGGTCAGGCCTTGGAGGGTGGAAGGAGTGGGGGTGTTGGCAGGGTGGGGGTGTTGGGGGGTCACGGGTATGTCGAGGGTGGGGGAGGTCCGAGTTACTGTGGGGTAGTCTGGCGATGAGATGCCTAGTGTGGAGGAAAGGTGCTCCGGTTGATGTGAGGTCTGTACCAAGAGGGTGAAGGAGAGCAGGCTTAGTAATGGAGTGTAGGTACCCATAGCAGCTGAGCAGTAAAGGAAGAGTGTCCAGGAGTAGTAGAGTGTAAGGAGATGTAGAGCAGCTTTGGCATGGTTGGAGGAAAACCCTTCTAGTGGGTGAAGAGTATAAGCTGCAAATGGGAAAAATCAGTATCAATCAGTAGAAGAGGAAGGGGGCAAAGACTGATGAATAGTGATAGACTGACCACACAACAAGTGAGATGAGATAGGGACTGTATTGTGTTGGACTGGGTAAGTGTGGTTATAACTGGGCCCTCTAGTGGCTAAAAGATATAATTTGCTAATGGAAAAGTCAGCACCTAAAAAAAAAAAAAGAACAGGTAGGGAGGTTCTGAAGCAAGTTTTTTTTTGGGGGGGGCACTTCAGCAGCTTCAATGGGACACAGAGGTCAAGGGTGCAGCCCACAAATGTACAGCTCTAAGAAAATGGGCACAGGGCTCAGGGCAGACAGCAAAATCACACTACCTTAATAACCTCTCTCAAACTTAAACCAACTCTTAAGAAATCTCTACTTCAGACTAAACATTACTTAAAGTGAGAAATCAAGAACATGTCAAGCAGAGGTCAGTCCTAACATTAATTTCTCGGCAGCAGTTCCTTGAAGACTTCTGGATTGCTGCACATATTGTGAGAAACACTGGCAAACAGGGGCAAGTGAGATTCCTCCAGGGTAGATGCCAAAATTCAGAGTTCCAACCCGTACCTTGCTTGGAGGGTGAGCATCGGGTAGCTTCTCCTTAGTCTGCTTACCAAACTGTAGAAAGCAGTTTGTTTGAGAGGAAACAGCCCCGAAAGGGCACAGTAGTCCCCATGTTTAGAGGGCTAGCGTTGGGTAGCTTCTTCTTAGTCTGCTTACCAAACTGCAGAATGCAGTTTGTTTGAGAGGAAACAGCCTGGAAAGGGCACAGTAGTCCCCTTGCTTGGAGGGTGAGCATCGGGTAGCTTCTTAGTCTGCTTACCAAACTGCAGAATGCAGTTTGTTTGAGAGGAAACAGCCC
The DNA here is from genome assembly GCA_016271365.2 of Neoceratodus forsteri. NCBI lineage: Eukaryota > Metazoa > Chordata > Ceratodontiformes > Ceratodontidae > Neoceratodus > Neoceratodus forsteri. Next base: position 50,801,039 of record CM028129.1, on the reverse strand, counting down.
CAAAAGGGTACAGTAGTCCCCTTGATTGGAGGGTGAGCATCAGGTAACTTCTCCTTAGTCTGCTTACCAAACATGCATTCTGATAAAATGTTTGTCAAGAACATTTGGTGAAAGTGATATTTTGTGTACTTTGTTAAGATCGACTTGATATCTAGCTGCTTAAGCCTCAGAGTATGCTGCACTGTGGAGGGTGTTGTGGCTTTGCCAGGTATGCACTTGCTGCTTTGGCTGCCTTGTCCACCAGCAGGGACATGATGGAAAAAGCTCTCTGTCCATGCAGTGGAAAGGTCTGCTTGACTACCTCCACTTGTATCTGCATGTCTAGGGTGGAACACAGTAAAGGGTCAAATGTTACCACATCATCACCAGGGTGGGGACCCTCTCTTTCAGAGTGTGCTGAACTGTCAGAACTGGGCATGGAAGATAATCGCTTATGCTGTGTCCAGCAAATATGATGCTTATTTCGCACATGGCTGTGCATACCAGTCATCCCGTAGAGAGAACCTGGCTTACCCCTGCTAATTTTGGACCGCAGATGTTGCACACAACCACACTGTCATCAAACTCATCAATTACAAAGAAATACCACACAAGTGAGTGTCCGATGACACGCTGGATTTTCCTGGGTGGGGCAGATGGGCAAAGGAAGGTAGGGGTGGGCAAAATGGTTTTCTTTTCTTGCTCCTGCTGCTTCTCCTACTGCTGCTTTTTATCACCATATCCCATTTTTTCCACTTGCTTTCCCTTTACCCTGACATGTTTCTGCTTGGGGAGTGGCATAACAGGGATTGTTTGACCTTTACCCATGACAGTTGTAGGTGCTGCTTATGGAAGGGGTGGCTGCCAATTAAGGTCTAGTACTGGGTCATCCTCAACCTCATCCTCCTCATCATTAGTACCCTCATTGCTTTGTAATATTTTCGGCTGTGACAGTAAGGGCTGACTGTTCCCAACCTCTTCTTCATCAGTAACCTTCTCTGCCACATGAGCAGTGGCAGTAACAGGATGTTCAGCCGGAGGAAGTTCTTCCTCCTAGACCTCATCTGAAGCATTCTTTTTTTGGAGGGGGGCTCCTCCACCAGGTATCCACCCTGGTTACAGCCCTGGTCTTCCACCAACTGTCACCTGGGACCCCCCGATCACCCCGGCTATCCCCCCGGAGGGCAGAGCTGGGACCCCCTATCCAGCACCCGAGGAACCAGTAACTAGTTGGGGTGACCCCAGTGGCAGTGGCTAATTGAAGCCCCGAGAAAGGCTTCATAGAGGAGGAGGTTCCCATTTTTCCCCTCTTTAATTCTTCCGAAGAGTCGGACGTGCAATGATGTCAACTAACTAATGTGCAGATGTCCGCCAACTCTTCTCCCCCAATGTAGAATATTCACAGTCTGCTGAACACCCAGCCTCTGCTGGGTGTCAGTACAGCGCAGCACATGACCCTTGCCCACCCCAAAGGAAGGAGAGCTGTCACAGGATGCTCAATCCTCCCTTCCCCCTGCCAACCCCCGGCAACCCAAGTCCATTCCTGAACCCAGGTCGCTGGCGTAGCGTGAGGTGTGGTGTCCAGTGCCTCAACCCAGAGCACCACCAGGCTGGCTCATCTGAAGCATTCTATGATCATGCTCCTTCTCTGCTCGCAAGACAGTAAATAGTCCTGCAACCCCCTTAATGTCACTGTCTGTCATACTGCCTGCCACTGGACCCAAACCCTTGTCACTCCTAGTCCCTAGCAGCTCCAGACTCAACTCCTGGGTGGCCTGTGGCTGTGACTGTTCAGTCTGTTCCTCCTCCAAAGACACACTGGACTAACACAGTAGTGCAGCAACATCCATGGCACTCTTCTTAGACTCTTTTGAGCAACAGCTGCTCTGGAAGTGGCAGTACTGCACTGCAGCCTAAAGAAGCTGGAAGCGTTCATTCCCACTGAAGCTGACACTGGCACTGGAAGTTGCAGTGCCAGTAACAGGGTTGCTGCTACTAGCACCTTCCCCAACACCCCCTCCATCTCCCCATGAAACCATTCAGATAGATCCTCTAACAATGGCACTTTTTCCTCATTCTCCATGCTTTCCCTTGCCAGACATGGTGTACTGTTTGTGCTTTGCTCAGTCCTTAAATACAAACAAGTATTCAAAAAAGACTCAACACTACTACAGACTGCAGAACACAGACTACCACAATATATGATATAATCAAAAATATCAGGACAACTGCTGCAATCTCTTTGCCCCAGTACTCCAAATAGAGATACCAGCACTTTATTTCTTCTTCTGAACAAGAAAATGGCAGATTGTCACTCAGAAAGCCTGTTCTGCGGAGCAGAAAAAACAGAGCCCTTCCCTCTTCAGAAATCACAGTTGAAGAAGAAGAATCAGTATTTATATAGTGTTTTTCATACATCCAAAGCACTTTACAAGCAATGCTAGACTGGTGGTGAAGTGACTGAATGTGTGGTGGCAGCCATATCGCACATCATCACCCACACACAGCCTGGATAATTGCATGAACCGGTTTATGGGAAGGGGAATGTTGGCCAGGACACCGGGAATGTTCCCTACTCTTTTGCAAAGAGTGCCCTGGGTTCTTTTACTTCCACCTGGACAACACCAGGATGGGCAGAAGGGACCTCGGTTTAACATCTCATCCGAAGGATGGCACACCCCAACAGTACAGCACCCCCCAATACTGCACTCGGATGCCAGCGATTTCAAGGTGCAAGTCCAATCCCAGTGTGGTATGGGAACCCACGACCTTCTAGTCCAGAGGTGGATGTGCTACCAACTGAGCCACGCTGACACCTGAAGTGAGTAGCTACAGGCTAAGAAATATGTGCTGTCACCTGATATCTCCCTCTGCACTTCATGTGATTGCAGAGCTGAAAAGCATGTGATTAGACCTACATGAAAGTGAAATTTGACCTTTTTTCAGAATTACTGTGCTAAACCGTGGAATGTTGCAGCCACTGTGGAATAAAAAAAGAGTGCAAGTCTTGGGTTCTGCAGAGATCAAAAGAAAGAAACTTGAAATAAAACCAGGAAAAGAGGCAAAACAAAAGAATTAAAAAACTAAGAAAAGGTTAATTGCCGACACCACAGTTAAGTATGTGAGCTTAAAATTTACAATACCACTTGTAGAAAACAATAAAGACAATCTGCAGAATTACATTGAAAACCATGGATAATTAAATGATATGGCAACATAAGTGGCAAGCCACTATATTTCTGCATTTCATAACTAAAGTTCTGCAGTTAGCCACTAAATAATGCAGTTTGAGGCAAAAATCTGCAGTAAATTGGCAGAAGTTCGGAATTTCGCCATAGGAGGAAGTGTGAAAAATTCCACAAACGTTTTGAAATTTCACTGAACTTCTGAGAAGGCGGAATTTGCAACTTTCGCCCACCACTAAAAATCATCCAACAATGTCTGTTGATGCTGCCACCATTACTGTCCTCCAACCCAACCCTCCCACTCAGCACCCACCCCCCCAAGCCCTTACTTACCCACCAAAGGTCCAATGCTCTAATCCTCTCTGGACTTCAGACATGTCTTTGTTCTTCAATGCCAGATCAAGAACTGAGGAAATCAGGTATGCGGTTCAATATATTTCAAAGGGGTTTTGAACTTCATGGCATAGCGTGGTCATTTTTGAATATTTTTGCTCCAGAATTTCAACATGCCTTTTTTCAGACCCCACCTCATGAACAATGGCAGTAAAATCAGGCAAATCTGTCCTGAAAGGTGATTTTGCAGCCGTTGCATGAAATCACCTTTCAGACAGGAGTTGAACATTTTCTCTGCCCTTGTTCTTGAGGTGGGGTCACAAGAAGGCATTATTGAAAATTTGGTGTTAAAATATTAAAAAACAACAACATTATTAGCCTACATTGAAATTTATGAATGCAGACTCGTAACTTTGGTAATTTTTGATATTTTGACACCAAATTTTCAGCATAGCCATTTCTTCACAGGACCTCATGAATGTTACAGCTGTTGTTTTTCAAATCCTGGCCAAAATGTGTTTTTGGATTTGTGGTACAAAATCACCTTTTGGGCTGGATTTGAACATTTTCTCCACCCTTGTTCATGATGTGGGCTCACAAGAAGGCTAAGGGGGAACATAAGAAGGTTATGTTGAAAATTTAGATAAAAATATGAGAACACAACACAGTTATGAGTCTACATTGCAATTTTCCAATGCACACTCATAACTGTGTTAATTTCCAATACTTTGACCCCAGCTTTTCAATATAGCCATTTATTTACACCACCTTGTGAATGTGATACCTGTCATTTCTCAAACCCTACCCAAAATGTATTTTAACACTTGCCTACCCAAAAATGTGTTCGAACGCTCGTAACTTAAATTGATTTTTCAGCCATGACACCTGTCATGCTTAGAAGGAGTGATCAAAAAAGATTATGTTAAAAATGTGGAATACAAATATGAAAAATAAACAACTAAATTATGAGGAAATAAATTGTTCCAACATTTATTCATACTGTAACTTTATTTTTTGCACATTTTGGCTCCTAATGTTCAACATATCCCTTGTATTAACCCACCTCCTGAACATGGCATGTTTCATTTTTCAAATCCCCTCCGAAACTTGTTTCCAAAGTCGCACAGCAAAATCACCTTTCAGATGGGATTTTAAAAATTCCACCTGTCTTGATCATAACGTCAGGTCAAAAAAAGACTGTTGGACATGTTAGGTCAAAATGTGGGAGCCCACTTAGAAGTAAATATTACCTCCCAGTTGTCCTCTCCTGGGTAATTACAATCTAACAATGTGTTAAAGCAGTCCTGGGTAAATAAATAGTAAAAACGTGTACAAGCAAGATCCGGTAGACCAGCAATGCCAGCGGTGAACATTTGGCATTGACAAATGCTTGTTATAGAGAAAAGCCATTTGCAGTAAAAACAACCCAAGGACATGACAGTACTGGTTTTCAGATCAAATAGCATGCAGTGTCACAGCTGAGTATCAGAGATTGCAACCTTGGTACCATAGAAATACTGATTATATGTAGAAGTCTCATGGACACATGTCTGTTACTGTACCTAAAGGCATATAAACCTAAAGACACTGAGTGTATCAACTATGCTAATAGGGCATCTAGCACTTTTATGTCACACACACCACATAAACCCTTCTAAGATCCCACCCTGTATGGGGGAAGGGGTAGAGCAGTGAGACGAGAAAGGAAAAAAAAATAGTCTGCGGGAGGTTTACTTCATGGGGTCTTGGAGGAAGAAGCAGGTCCTTAGTGTCTCATACTGGGAAGTGTGGATCTGTACTGCATGGGGGTGGGGGTGAAATATATGGTGCTCAACAGGCATAGCAAGAGTCCAAGGTTCCCCTTGTCAAGTGGAACATTCATGCCAGGGCAGCCAAGGAGGACAAAGTTCCTCTTCGTTCCTGATAGGTAGGGACCTCCTAAGATCTCCATTTACATAGCAGTAGGTGCTTTGCTTCCACTCCTGCTGCCACTAGCTAGTGTAGTTTGCAGTCAGTATAGGGAATATGCAGTGGCGGAATAGCAAGTAGCAGCAATTGCAGTGGTTACTCATATGAACATACAAAAATGTAGTACCGGGTCATAATGTCATATGCTTAATAGCGTACGACATTATAGCCAACCCGAAATAGCACTGTCTAGGATAGCAAATGGTGCAATACTGCATATACTGCTGTACGTGGTATTGCACCATTGACACACTCCCAGGCAGAGGATAAGACCTCTGTTGGGAGCGGGTTCCGACGAGCAGCTGCCATGGCTCACTGGACAGAGCCACAGCAGCAGAAACCCAGGCGCTGCATCTGGGACTGGGTTGGATTCTCAGTCCCAAACATTTTATTTTTCTTAATGGATTGTGCGCTCCCCGAGTTGGACCCCCCTCCCCCGGAGTTGAGAATCTTTAGTAGGGGGGCGGAGGGCACAGAAAAAAAAGTTAGGCCGCGTGGCATAAATCGTGCTGTATTGGCAGCGTGATTTAACCATGAGGCATAATGTCTTGCGACATTATGACCCTGTGCCTGAAAATGGCAGTAGAAATAAGCCATTTTGGTCTATCTAGTCTGTATAAGTGTGCAGCTCTGAGATGAAATTTCAGGAGTTGCCCCCTCCCCTTTCCACATAGAATCTTCCACCTTCTCCCTCTCCTCCCCCTACTCATCTTCTCACCCAAAAAAGACTGTCCCTTACACTCTGTCCCAATCCCTTTTAAAGCTGCCCACTGTTTGTGATTGTCACAAACTCATTCAGCTGGTCAGCCCTCTACTCCCAAAGTGGCAACCTCTGAGTGTATGATTTGTGGACAGTGAACAGAAAAAGGTAACCCTCTTGTCTGTTTTGTGGGTTCAAGTCACCTTAGTCTCAAGTTCTGGAGAGAGTCAAACTGGTAACCTCTTGTTAGCGTACCCAATTATCAGGCTCAGATACTGTAATTCTGTCTTCAGGGAACCAGATATCTTTGCCTACGGGCACCCAACTAGGTCTTTCAAATGAACCCTCAGAACTCTATGCAAGACTTTAGAGAACTCTATCAATTTCCCAGTTTGGTATATCAATAAGCCCATATACAGTGTTAACTGTAACCTTTAAAGGCTCCACTTAAATACAAAGAAATGTCAAGGCACTCCAGGCAGTTTCCATTGTAAAATATATCTTTACTTTAAAATATCAAAACAGAACAATGAATACAGAACAAATATTCCAAACACATACAATCTTAAACACATAACAGGCTTTGGATCTGGTACTGCACTATCAGTTATTAGTTTATGTAAGTAGTAAGACATGATGAGGTGTGCATTGAACAGATATCACTGCACACCCAGGGGTGTAGTAATGTATGAAGCCACAGACTGAAAGCCTTCAACCCGGGAAGTGCTGTAATATTTGTTCAATGCACACCCTGAAGTGTCTTATTGGACTTTTAAAATGGGCTTTATTTTTTTCATGTGTTTTGTAAAGTAAATAAATGTGCACACAAATGCAAGAACAGCTACAATCAGCTGAATTCATTGTAAAATAGTTCTTCCACCTACTAGAAAATCCAGAGTTTTTTTCTTGCCTTTGGGACATTTGTCCTCTTGTGGTATCCATACTTGTAATTTGCCAGTGTGTGACTGAGTGGCTCCCCCACCCCGCACACACCCACTGTGTAGTTATACTATTGTGGAAACTGGTGAAAATGTTTGGTACATTTTTCTTTCAAGTTTCACCATGGTTTGCATTGTCTACAACTGCCGCAGGTGAGTGACACTATATGGGGAAATGGAGACCACCACTGATTATTGCTATATTGGGCAACAGAGTCACATGTGGGCAGGGGACAGAAGATGGCATCTGAAGACAAATGAAGAAAGAAACAAATGTGTCCAGCATGACTGATTTGAAGTAGGTCAACACAAAAAGAAACTTTTTTTTGCAGGCATTGTGGTGGAAATAGCAAGTGTATTCAGAAAAAAGTAAGTGGGTAAGAGGTGGGGAGCAGCAGGGTGGGATAGCAGGGAACAAAGTTCTGTTACATAAAACTGGCTAAAATATTACAAGAGGAAAAAAGAAAGAGTAGTAGGACTTTTATTGTTTTATAACACAGACAACAAATATTGAATTTTATATGTTTTAATTCTGTTTTGCTCTACTACTCACTTTTCCATTTTTCATTGCTAACACAGCAGAAAAAATGGTGGCAGTTCAAAAACTAAGTGTTTTGATGTCACAGGTATTTTCTGTTTTTTTTTGCGGGGGGGTTGTAATGCGGTCTTGCATTTTTTGTACTTGTTATCTGTGCATCAAATGGATTTTAATGCACAGGTAAAAAACAGTCAAAATGTAGGATTTTCTCTCTCCATTTTATAAACTGTTTTAATTTCATACTTATTTATACTCCTCCATGTGCTGGGAGATCAGGAGTGAACCTAGAGGAATGCCTGCAGAGCACCTATGATAAACTACAAAACTGGTTTTACAAAAATAGGCTTTTGTTAAATGAAAAGAAAACAAGGGTAACTTGGTTTTGGGACTCAACAAAAAATGCATACTTACAGACATAAACCACACATAATTGGATCAAAAAATGACCATTTACAAGTTGTTGAGACTTTTAATTATCTGGGTATATACCTAGATCAAGCATTAACTTTGCAAGATCTACCCATGTACCCCACCTACATATCCCTGATTCCCCCTACCCTTCCACCTCCACACCTGCTTATCTCTTCTGACCCTACTGCTATCACCTACTGTTGTTTCTCCTCCTCACCCTCTTAGCCTGTAGCATACTTTCCCCTAATGGCAGCACTAACTCTAATGGATGTTCCTTCAGGTGTTCCCACTAGGAAACTAACAGTGCTATACAGCTGCTACCTGGGAGTACCTATAGCTTGTACATAGTTTGACTGTTGCACATTAATTATCTGTGCTGCTATGGGACTATTTCCCCCATGTATTCTGCACCTAGTTAAGGCTTATGCTATGTTTCTGTCTATCCTTATCCTGTTACTTGTAATACTTTACATCCTTTTATTTGATGTGTTACTGACAATGCCTATTAGCTGCGACTGTCTTCCCCACTATTCATGTACTTGCTTGTTCCCCCACCCATTGTTTGACAAGGATCCTTTGTAAATGAGCTTTTAGCTCAAAGGCTGTAATTCCAATTTTACAATAAATAAATAAGATTATGTAAATAAAGTAACCAGAAAAGTAAACAGTAAGTTAGGTTACCGATACAGAAATCAGAATAACCTAAACAAGCATTTGTCAATGCTGAATGTTTGCTTGCTGGTATTAGCACTGGAAATGCAGGAGTTAGACTGATGCAGAATAGAAATGGCAGTGAAGTACTGAACTTCACGCCAACCTCACCTCCATCCTGTAGAGATGGACAGACATTGGGGTAAGTGTTTGGGTCATTGTCCCTGACGTTCGTGCTATGTCACCTCACCCTATTCTGCAGACACGGACAAGTGCTGAGATGTGCCTTGGGGTGTTTGACTTTACAGTCACCCCATTCCATAAGGACATACACTGAAATAGGTGCAGCATAGGGGAATGGGGTGAACTCTGAGGCCGAAGAGTCCATGGTACACCTCAATGCCTGTCACTGGCTGGGAGATGGGGGTGGGGTGGCATGAGCAGTTCAGTTGACAATCCAAAGGCCCACCCCGATGCCTGTCAGTCTGTACAGGGTGGGACGTTATGGTTAGAAACCCTAACGCCCCAGGCATTAGTTGGTATTTTCACTACAAATTTTCAACATGGCCTTTTTGTGACCCCACCTCAAGAAAGCATTTGGGACCTCTTCTCATGAAGAGTGGCAGTGTGATTTTGTCAATGTGTCCTGAACTTGAGTTCCAACAGTGACCGTGCCATTCTGTGCCATGTGTACAAAACACAGCTCTGGCAGGATGTGAAGAATGACAGCTGTACCATCCATAGGGAGATGTGAAGAGATGGCAATGTTGAAAATCTGTAGTAGGAATATTAAAAATGCTCGCACTTCTGAGCATACGTAGAAACTGCACAACACACACATGTAACACAGTAATTTTTTGGACTTTCATCACTAAATTTTCAACATAGGCATTTTAGGACCTCTGTTCATGAACAGTGTCACTGTGATTTTCTTAATGTGTCACGAACACTGATTTCCCACAGCAACCTCGCTATTCTGCGCTGGAAGTGCAAAAACACATTTCAGTCAGTATGTGAAAAATGACAGTTGTACTGTTCATAAGGAGGTGTTGAAATATGGCAATGTTGAAAATCTGGGTGAAATATTACAGATTCAGAAGTTACGAGCTGCGTGTGGAAACTAACAATGCACGCCGTGAACACACTTCATGTTATGGACTTTGTCATAAAAATTTCAACATAGGCATTTTAGGACCACTGCTCATGAACAGTGTCACTGTGATTTTCTTCACGTGTCCCGAACACTGATTTCCCACAGCGACCTTGCCATTCTGCACCGGAAGTGCAAAAACACATTTCAGTCAGGATGTGAAAAATGGCAGTTGTACTTTTCATAAGGAGGTGGGGAAAATGGCAATGTTGAAAATCTAGAGTGAAAATTTTGCAAATTCATGAAGTTACGAGCGTGCATGGAAACTGCGCAATGCACGCTCGTAACTCACTCATGTTATGGACTTTTGTCACAAAATTTTCAACAATGGCATTTTAGGACCTCTGCTCATGAACAGTGTCACTGTGATTTTCTTAATGTGTCCAGAACACTGATTCCCCACAGCGACCACGTTATTCTGTGCCGGAAGTTCGAAAACACATTTCAGCCAGGATGTGAAAAATGTCAGCTGTACTGTTCATAAGGAGGTGTGGAAAAATGGCAATGTTGAAAATCTGGAGTGAATATGTTGCAAATTCACAAAGTTATGAGCGTGCGTAGCAACTGCGCAACGCAGGCTCGTAAAACAGTACTTTTTTGGAATTTTTTCACCAAATTTGCCACATAGACTTTTTGAGAGCCCACCTCATGAACACTGCCATTGTCACTTTGTTAATTGGTACCAAAAGGTGATTCCACGCAGTGACTATGAAATCACCTTTCAGGACCGAATAACACCATGACAGTGACTGAATTCATGAGGTGGGGTCCCAATAACCCCATGTTGAAAATTTGGTGCCAAAAGTCCCAAAAATGCCTGAGATATGTACTAAAGTTAAAAAAACCCAGTTTATGCCATTATACAGTTTACCGGCATTTCTTCAGTTCACGGTCAGCTTTGAAGAGTGCAGACATGTTCCCAGGCTACCGAAGATCTTCATGCCGGGCTCCCGAGGTAAGTATGGGGTGGGGGTGTGTGGGGAGGTGGGGTGCGCAGAAGGTGGGTGCGGGTTCGGGGAGGGGCTGCCGGACTCGACGAGGGACCGTTTTCTGTTTTACAGGTTAAACAAACTAAAAAAACATCGCAGGACTTTTTTTTTTACCAGGGACATTTTGACATGCTGGGGTGGGCTCCCAGTTTGCCACCCTAGTGTTTTTCTTTGGGGGACAGTAGCCGATGGGGATTGGGCACCCATTGCTTTATGCCAAGGGGAGGGCAAGAACCGAGGAGTTGGGCACCTCCTCGGAGACAAAACAAAGTGTTTTGGGCAGGATATAATGCCGATGGGGAGGGCCTCCATCGGCAAATTAAACTGGGAAGGCGGGACTGAAGCCAATGGAATTGGGGCCCTGCTGGCAAACAAAGGATGTTTTTGAACACAATGCCGATGGGGAGTGGCCCCTGTCGGCAAACTAAATTGGGAAGGTGAGACTGAAGCCAACGGGATTGGGGCCCCGCCAGCAAACAAAGAATATTTTTTGGGGGGGAACAAGATGCTGAGGGGGGATTGGGCACCCTCAGCACTGGGGCTGGTAATATTGTTTGTAAACATGGTGGCAGCTTGCTACCATGTTCACAAACAATATTACACTAGGCACGGGTCGCTCCCTCATTGCAGTGGAATGTCTGAAGCTGCAATGACGATGCAGCCTCTGATTGCTGCGGCGAAAACCTTGCAAGTTGGTGGCACTTTTGGAAGCCATTGTCGTCAGCACACTGTGCCTCCATTGGTCCACCAGTGCCAAGCCTCCAAATGCAATGCCTCCATTGGCTCGCATAGTGCCGCGCCTCCACAACCCGCTTCTCTCCTAAGCTGCCACATAATGTTTCTTGCACATGCGGGCAAGCAAACATAAAAATGAACATAAAAAAGTAATTGCAAAACAGGTGTTTTTTCCTGTTTTAGAGTACAACTCTTTTTTATTATTTCAAGCTCCAGAAAGTGTGTTGTCTGAACACGTGTGTCACTTTTAATAATATATAAAGATTTGTTACAAGATCTTCTTAACAGACTCACAGTTATGAATTATATTCACATACAAAGGTTATCTTACCTGGTTACCAAAAACTAAAATAAAAAATAAATAAAAAATAAAATAAACAAAGGTCTTGTCACCGCAGGTGAGAATTTTTCTAAAAGTTTCGAGCTTTGTACAAGGAGGGCCGGATATTCAAACTACGCCAGGCTGTGACACAAGCTTGGGCGCAGCTCAGCTTGGCTGCGCAGGGGTGTGGCCTGGGCGATATTCAACGGAGCTGCGCCATGGCTCAGCAGCTTTGAATATCGCACCCTGGCCACCCCTAGTGTGCATGGTGAAGTGGCACTGCGCCAGTGCAAGTAGCCAGAATGGAGCATGGAGATGCGCTAGCGCAAGTGCCATTGCGCCATTCACAGCACCAGCGATATTCAAAAGATGACATGCAAATGGGGTCATAATTTATGCAAAGGCGCCGTGGGGCCACTTGCATGTCATCATGCCCCATTTTGTATGCTGAAATCTTCGATCCCCGACGACTTGCGCCTGGCGCCATGCCAGGCAGCAGCCGTCGAGGACCGATGCCCCCTGCAGCCTGATCGTGGGCATCTGTCTAAAAAAAGAATTATTATTCCACTAACCCTGGTGGTCCAGAGGACCACTGTTCACCAGATTGCGGGCATCTGTCTAATAAAAGTAGAATTATTCCGCTATCCCTGGTGGTCCAGTGGACCGCTGCTCACCCGATCGCGGGCATCTGTCTAATAAAAGTATAATTATTCCACTATCCCTGGTGGTCCAGTAGACCGCTGCTCACCCAATCACGGGCATCTGTCTAAAAAAATAATTATTATTCCACTATCCCTGGTGGTCCAGTGGACCGCTATTCACCTGATCGCGGGCATCTGTCTAATAAAAGTAGAATTATTCCACTATCCCTGGTGGTCCAGTGGACTACTGCTTGCCCGATCGCAGGCATCTGTCTAATAAAAGTAGAATTATTCCACTATCCCTGGTGGTCCAGTGGACCGCTGCTCACCCGATCGCGGGCATCTGTCTAAAAAAATAATTATTATTCCAGCATCCCTGGTGGTCCAGTGGACCGCTGCTCGCCCGATCGTGGGCATCTGTATAATAAAAGTAGAATTATTCCACTATCCCTGGTGGTCTAGCAGTACCCCCTCCTCACCCGTCCACTGAGCCCCTGCCCCTCCACCCCTGTCAGCCGGCGGGCGGCAGCACTCCACCGCCTGCTGTCCACCCTCTGCCAACTGACACCATCGGTGGGCTGTAGCCCATTGGTTCACAGCATGAGCCAATGGGTGTACGCCCATACTCTGCATTCAGATATGTGAATGAATCATTCACATATCTGGAATATGTAGTAGTATGAGCTACATGCCCATTGGCTCACGCTGTGAACCAATGGCGTAACACCACTGCGTCAGTCGATGGCGGCGGTCGTGAGGCGGGTGGGTGCCACCACCGCTGGCTGACCAGGGAGTGGAGCGGTGGGGCTCAGTGGGCGGTGGGTAGGGGGTACTCAGACCACTAGGGATAGTGGAATAATTCTACTTTTATTATACAGATGCCCGCAATCAGGCGAACAGCGGTCCACTGGACCACCAGGGATAGTGGAATAATTCTATTTTTATTATACAGATGCCCGTGATCAGGTGAACAGCGGTCCACTGGACCACCAGGGATAGCGTAATAATTCTTCTTTTTTTAGACAGATGCCCATGATCGGGTGAGCAGCGGTCCACTGGACCACCAGGGATATTGGACAAATTCTTATTTTTTTATTACAAATGCCCACAATCGGACATGGGGGGTGATGCCAGATGCAGCCGGAACTCGGGTCACCACCCACAGGTGGCAGCTGCCTTGTTGTGCCCTGCAATGCGGCAGCTCACCTGTAGGTGGCCATCAGTTGTTTCTTTTTTTTGGCGAACTTTGTGCTGGTGCAGGTAGGGTTGCGCATGTATGGCTCTGCACATCCCGGGCTGAATATCGGGCTGTGCAGGTTACACGCATAGGCACGCCTCCACCTGTGTCTACGCCATTACTGATGCACTCAGGCGCATTGGGATTTGTGCGCACTTTTCCCTTCTGAATATCGCTGGGAGCATCAGTGGGTTGTGCATGGTGCAACACTGTTGCGCCACGCGCAACCCTTTTGAATATCTGGGCCGAAGTGTTTGCAACAAATATACCAGAAACTTTAAGATGAAAAATATATCTACAAAAAGGTTCAAAGAGAAGCTAATGAAAACAAAGATAGCTGAGAGATCCTTTTCTTACTATGGACCTAAAGTGTTAAACCAATTAGTACTTCAGAATATTAATATGTCAGCAAAATTCCCAGTGTTCAAATGCAGTTTAAATAAGAGCTTATAGTCCTCTACTGTATTTAAGTGTAAAACTGTTTTCTGAACTGTATGATAATGCAATTGGCTAATATGGTTCTATCTTTTATGTATTTTTTACCTTTGTTCATTGTCTATTTATAGTAATGTTTGTAATCCTAATGTTCCACCTAACCCCCAGGCGGGGCTGAAAACAGATCTTTTTGATCCAGTCCACCTTTCTGATCAAAAATAAATAAATTAATCAATAAATAAATAAAATAAAATAATGTATTTTTAAATTAATGTGTTTTATCTGCTGTGAGGTACCCTGATGGTGCCATATAAATAAAATTGCCTTGTCTTGCCTTACTGTACCAGGGGGTTCACCTCTCAGAGAAAACCGCCCATAAGGGTGTCAGTTTTTCAGAAGGACATCGTAGCTATGGACACAGGCATGGGGGGCTGCCATGAAGCAACTTAGGTGTAACTATCATTTTTACAGCAGACATTTTCCCCACCAGGGATAGATTCAGTTAAGACCACCTTGCACAATCCTGCTGTAACTCAGTTAGTAGGGGCTGTAGATTGATCTTACAGATTTCAGAGAGATCTGACATAAGGCATATTCCCAAATAAAGAGTACACTAGGGAGTCCATTTGAGCCCCCACAGCTCTGAAGCAGAGGACAATGGAGGAAGGTACATCCTAGAGACGATGGGTGAGGGTTCGGTGGGGTCAGTCACAGTGGGGCTGCTGGGGTAGAATTGGAGTATACGACCAGTATAGAAACAAAGTACCTGAAGAAAGTATTATCCCCCTTTGGGAACTGCTTTGCTATCCTCTCCTGTGTGATTTAGGTCTTCCTTGCTTGACCTTGATCACTCTTCATGTATAACTATAACAAACTGTGTTTGTTTATCTCTGCCTGTATCTCACCTGTACTGTAACCTCTGTCTAAACATCACTTACTTGTTGTCCACCCTCCCTGCAACGAGGTACCTTTGTAAATGAGTCTCTGACTCAAAGGTTGTAAATCTGATTATTCAAATAAATAAATAAAAATATTTTCCTTTGGACCTCCACTCCCCTGGTCACCCCCCTTCTAAGGCAATTATTGAGGCAGACTCCCATTTCTTTAAAGTCTGCACCCTGAAGTCTAGGATCCTTGTCTTGGTGTGTTTTTTCTGTTGTCGAATTTGTATTCCAAACCACACTATACAGCGATCGCTTGTACCCAGGGACTACCCAGGGTGATGTCTGCAATGCTGTCCACATTCATAAGTACCAGACCCAGCACTGCCTATCTCTCATGGGTTCCATAATAAGCAGCCTAAGAAATGCCCCCTGTAGAGAGTCAAAGATGGCTCTGTTTCTTGTTGTAGCTTCAGCCATAATGCTCCAGTCTTCATCCAGTAGATTAAATTCCCCCATGTTCAAGACCTCCCCTTTGCTTGCTGTTCTTTCAATGGCTTCCCCCAAAGCCTTGTTAAGCCCTACCCCTATGCTGGTGGTCTGTACACCACCCCACGTGGATGAAGGCCCTGCACCCTGTCTTTAAGCTGACCCAAAGAACATCCAGCCCTTCCTTATCCCCCTGGTGCCCCTGTATCTCAGTGGCTTTTAAGCCTTTCCTTACACACAAAACAACCCATATGACCTATGAAACCTATATTTTAAAGTTATATGTAAAATGCCTGTATATACAAAACATTTATTAAATATAAAAATATCTAAAAGACAAATATACAACTATATTAATATGCTAAATCTAACATATAGTGACATATGTTACAATATACTGTATAATGGGGATTTATGATACATATATTCAAGATGGATATCAGGCCAACCATATTTAAGCTACATATGCAATGTATCTCAGAATGTATCACTCTACTTTATTAATTTATTCTGCATTTGTTTACCGGGTGGGTGCACTGATCCAATGGATCATTTTGAGGCATGACCCGGCCATAAAGATGTCACAATTGAAAGGTGCAGGTACATAACATGTAACAGTAATGCCATAATTACAGCAGACAGACAATTCAATTCAAAAACAACAATACATAGCTAAACATTGTTTGCAATACGCAGGGTAGTGTAAAACAAACAATACATAGTTAAACATTGTTTGCAATATGCAGGGTAGTGTAAAACAAACAACACATAGTTAAACATTGTTTGTAATATGCAGGATAGTGTAAAACAAACAATACATAGTTAAACATTGTTTGCAATATGCAGGGTAGTGTAAAACAAACAATACATAGTTAAACATTGTTGGCAATATGCAGGATAGTGTAAAACAAACAGTACATAGACATCATAGGAAATGGAAGTGCACAGTGCATGTGTGGAGCAACATCTAGCAACTTAGGAATTGCAAGAAGAGATAGGAGATAGTAGTGCAATCTCATTGGGTGAAACTGAGTTTCCAGATAACCACTGCGAAACCATGAAAAGGCTGGAGGGGTCAACCTGGGAAGCAGGCACAGGTGGCATTAGCCATTAGTGTTGTTTTGTAGTGAGATGTAAAGGAGATGTGGGAGTGCAGTGAGCAAAGGGTGGAGGGCAGACTGTTTCACAGTTTTGGGGCAGCTGTGGAGAAGGCTTTGCTGCCCACACAGATGGTGATCCGAGGTGTATCCAACAGAAGGCTGGAGGAGTTTCTTAGCATACAGGGGCAGATTTGTAGTTTGAGCAGGGGGAATAGGGGTGATGTGTCCCTGTCTCTAATGGCCTTGTCAGTGATGCATCTGAGGCCATAGTCTGTCCGGGTCTGGGGGAGAGCCAGCCAAGGGGATGGTAAAGGGTACTGTGGTGGGTATTGTATTGTGCCATTAGTGCAAATCTGCAGATACCATTGTATGTTGCATTTAGTGTATTGAGCTGACAGGTGGAGGTTTGCATATACAGTATATGGGGACACAGTAATCCATTAACAGTAGCCCGCTGAACTTCCTACCACAATTCGCGGTTTGCCTCCTGCATGCCTGGACACCACTCTGCACCTCTCTCAGTGCCAAGAAGCCTGCTGCAACTGGCCCCCTTGAAACAAGTATCACGTGTCCTTGTAGTTCACTGGGCTAACTACTGCCATCCGCGGTTCACCTCCTGCATGGCTGGACACCACTCTGCGCCTCTCTTGGCACCAAGTAGCCTGCTGCCTATGGCCCCCTGGAAACAAGCATCAGGCATCCTTGTAGGCCACTGGGTTACCTACCTCTATCCACAGTATGCCTCCTGCATGCCTGGACACCACTCTGCACCTCTCTCAGCACCAAGTAGCCTGCTGCCACTGGCCCCCTGCAAACAAACATCAGATATGGTGTACACACGGCCCCGACCTCCACGGCTGCTGCTTCTGCTGCTGAATTTCTCAAACATTGGCACCTTTCCCTCATAAAGTCCTCATTGGTTACTCCTGAACAGGAGCATCCTGATTTGCTGCTCAATGAACTGGTATTTTGCTCTCCCAATACCAGAATCAGCTCTTAGACATTAAGCCAGTGAATTAATTTGGGCTGCCTCCATTCAAACAATATGGAGCTGGCAAAGAAATATATTCGATTTTATTCTCCCTCCTACAGCACAGCTGAAACCCTGCACTTACAGAGATCCTGTCTCCCTGCAAGCACCAATTTTCGGTTTCAGTGCACTAAGTTGTTCAGCACAGCTTTTCCTCTGCATATTTTTCCCTGTGCTACTGCTTACAGTCATTTTATGTTGGCTCATCTTTCAGCCAGCATATTCTTGACAATAGCAGATTTGGAGGCTTAGTTACTGTTGGGCGAATGCAGGGCATGCATCAGTAGGTGCGTCCCTCATTCCCCAATAAGCCTGCATGCTGGCGCCACACCATGCATACATAATGTGGCAAGCATATCTAAGGAAAGGTCCGCTACAATGCGAGCAAAGCTCATCATATGCAGCGGACCTCCCAACATGCTTTCCCTGGTGAGAAAAAAAATGTAAAATGGCGGCACACTGCCTGCCATAATGCCGACTTCGGGGGTACCCAATGCCCCTGTCGGCATGCCCTGCCCTAATGTATGTGCTGATGGGGGAGCCCACTCCCTGTTGGCATAATGCACCCCCCATTTGTTATGTGCCAAGGGGGGTGCCCAATCCCCCTTGGCTCTTGCCTCCCCACTTTCGTTGTGTGCCGACGGGGTGCCCAATCCCCGTTGGCTACAACATCCCAAAACACTTAGGGTGGCTAGATCCTGAAAAATAAAACCGACCCCTAATGTTTTTTTTTTGCAACCCAGAAAAAAGAAAAAGGTCCTCGTGGTCTCCTGCCCCCTCCCACAACAAGCACCCACTCTCTGCTCACCCTGCCTCCCCACACCCCCCTCACCCCATACTTACCTCTGGAGTCCGGTGTGATGATCTTCGGTGGACTGGTAACACGACTGCACTCTTCAAAGCTGACCACGAACTGAAGAAATTTTGGTAAGCTGTATAATGGCATAAATAGTTTTTTTTCAGCTTTGGTGCATATCTTGGGCATTTTTTGGAAAATTTGCACCATGGGGTTATTGGGACACCTCCTCTTGAATTCAGTCACTGTCATGGCATAATTCAGTCCCGAAAGGTGATTTCACAGTCACTACGCGGAATCACCTTTTGGGACTGAGTAACGAAATGACAGTGCCATTGTTCATGAAGGGGGCTCTCAAAAAGCCTATGCTGCAAATTTGGTGGAAAAATCCCCAAAATGGCTGTTTTACGAGCTTGCACTGTGCTGTTTCCACGCACGCTCATAACTTCGTGAATTTGTAATATTTTTACTCCAGAGTTTCAAAACTGGCATTTTTCCACACCTCCTGATGAACATTTCAGCTGTCATTTTACGTATCCTGGCTGAAATGTGTTTTCACACCTCTGGCGCAGAATAGCGCGATCGCTGTGCAAAATCAGTTTTAGGGACAGTTTGAGGAAATGATGGTGACACTGTTCATGAGCAGAGGTCCAAAAATGCCTATATTGAAAATTTGGTGCCAAAAGTCCATAAAATTACTGTGTTACAAGTGTGCGTTGCGCAGTTTTCACGCACCCTTGTAACTTTGCAAATTTGCAATATTTCCATGCCAGATTTTCAACACTAGCATTTTTTCACACCTCCTTATGAGCAGTACAGCTGTCATTTTTCACATCCTGCCCAAAATGTGTTTCTGCACCTGTGGCGCACAATTACGTGGTTGGGTCACTGTAGGAAATCAACTTTTGGGACAGATGAACAAAATCATAGCACCACTGTTCATGAGAGGATGTTCTAAAATGCCTATGTGAAAAAAGTAGCAAACAAACTCCCAAAAATAATTGGGTTACGGACATGTGTTGTGCAGTTTCTATGCATGCTCATGACTTCACCAATTTTTCATATTTTCACTCCAGATTTTCAATGTTGCAATTTTTTTACACCTTCTCATGAACGATACAGTTGTCATTTTCCACATCCTGCCCAAAATGTGTTTTCATCCCTGTGTCGCCAAATGGCATAGCCACTCTGCAAAACCACCTTTCAGCTAACAAACTGAGTGTGCCGCTTTTCATGAGGTGGGCTCACACAAAGCCCATGTTGAAAATTTGGAGTGAAAATACCAACACATGCCTACAGTGTTAAGGTTTCCAACTGTAGCACCCCACCCTGTAGAGACTGACAGGCGTCAGGGGTGTGACTTGGGATCATTGGCTGTAATGCTCATGCCATTCCACCCCCACCCCCACCCTGCAGCCAGTGACAGGCATTGTGGTGTGCCTTGCACTGTTCAGTCACAAAGTTCACCCTATTCTCCTATACTGCACCTACCTCAGCATATTTC
This sequence comes from Neoceratodus forsteri, assembly GCA_016271365.2. Lineage (NCBI taxonomy): Eukaryota > Metazoa > Chordata > Ceratodontiformes > Ceratodontidae > Neoceratodus > Neoceratodus forsteri. Next base: position 50,781,027 of record CM028129.1, on the reverse strand, counting down.
CTTATGGAATGGGGTAAGTATAATGCCCAAAGACCCCAAAGCACACCATGACACTTGTCAGTGTCTACAGGGTAGGGTGAGGTACAATGGCATAAGCGTAACAGCTGATAACCCAAAGGCGCACCCCAATGCCTGTCGGTCTCTACAGGGTGGGGGTGGGGTTGACGTCACTTCATTACTTCACTGCCATTCCTATTATGCATCTCTAACTCCAGCACTGCCAATGACAATGTCAGCGAGACAACATTCAGCATTGACAAATGCTTGTTTGTATTGTGTTAAACTTACTACCTCAGTTGCTGTGTCTAAGTTTATTGGGGATTTAGAGTACAGGATTTAGAGTTCATGATTTCTTTCCTGAAAGTCTCCATAGCCTGCTAATTTGTTGTATTTTAATCCTGTGCAGCTCCCAATTTAAATTCTTCCTTTGTTTGCCCCCCCCCCCCGACTGTGACCCCTTGTTTTATCAATCAAAGTTACAGAGCTGGTGCCTAGCTAAGTTGCCTGCTTCCCACCCCATGATTTGGCCCTCTTTTAGTAAATTGCAGCTCTTTTGTTTGTGTGCTAATTTTATTTTTACTCCCACCACTTCGGAGTGCTATTAATCCCTGTCCTGTCCCTCTTTCAACAGGCATCCTTGTAGCCCACTGGCTACCTACCACCATCTGCAGTTCTCCTCCTGCATGCCTGGACACCACTCTGTGCCTCTCTTGGCACCAAGGGAGCCTGCTGCCGCTGGCCTCCTGGAAACAAGCATCAGGCATCCTTGTAACCCACTGGGCTACCTACTACCATCCGTGGTTTGCCTCCTGCATGTCTGGACACCAATCTGTGCCTCTCTCAGCACTAAGGAGCCTGCTGCCACCTGCCCCCTGGAAACAAGCATCAGGTATCCACAGCTGCTGCTTCTGCTGCTGAATTTTTCAAAAATTGTCCCCTTTCCCTGGAAAAGTCCTCATTGGTTGCTTCTGAGCTGGAGTGTCCTGATTGGCTGCCTGATGGACTGGCATTTTGCTTTCTCTTTACCAGACTCAGCTCTTAGGTATTAAGCCAGTGAATTAATCTGGGCTGCCTCCGTTCAAACAATCTGGAACTGGCAAAGAAATATATTTGTTTTATTCTCCCTCCTACAGCACAGCTGAAACCTTGCACTTATGGAGATCCTGTCTCCCTGCAAACACCGATTTTCAGTTTCAGTGCACCAAGTTGTTCTACACAGCTTCCCTTCTGCATACTTTTCCCAGTGCTACTGCTTATAGTCATTTTTTGTATTGTGTTAAACCTGCTACCTCAGTTGTTGTGTCTAAGTTTATTCGAGTACAGGATTTCTTTGCTGAAAGTCTCCATACCCTGCTGATTTGTTGTATTTTAGTCCTGTGCAGCTACCAATTTAATTTCTCTCTTTGTTTCCCCCCCCCGACTGTGGCCCCCTTATTTTACAAATCTCAGTTACAGAGCTGTCAGCTAGCTAAGCTGTTTGCTTCCCAACCCTGATTATGCCCTCTTTTAGTAAATTGCAGCTCTTTTGTCTGTGTGATAATTCTATTTTCACTCCCACCACTTCGGAGTTCAATTTATCCCTGTCCTGTCCCTCTTTCAACAGGTATCTTTGTAGCCCACTGGGCTACCTATCACCATCAGCAGTTCACCTCCTGCATGCCTGGACACCACTAGAGATGGGCTAAGTGGCCCCAATTCACTCCACGAAGTGATTCGTGGAGTGAAGGCGAATTCTGCTGGAAGTATTCTTACAACGCAAAGCAGAGTACTTATGCTATAATGGTAATGCTAAGTCCATTGAAAACAATGACTTTACTGCCATCTCTTCCCAAACCACTACTACGCTAATTCTTAAGGCGAAGTAATTGAGAACAATGTACTTCACCTCACTTCGCCTTGTTTTTAAACTCCAAAGGTGAATTTTGCAGTGATTCATGGTATTTCAGGTCACATGGGCTCTAGATTGTTCTGCACAGCCTCAGTTTGGGGTAGTGTGTGTAGGAAGCCATAGGAGACAATCTGCTTTGAGAGCTCTCTGTGATTCAAACCTTCTAAAAGCTGTTAAAAACGCCTTTTTGAGTCATTTGTTTTGCTGAAACTTTAGTTCATTGATTATAGGAAACCCTCCTGTGCTCATGTCATCAAGCATTTATTGTTTGTGTCTGGATTTTGAATGTTAATGTACAACATTCAGTCTGTGTACTGAGGGACAATAGAAGTGTGCTTTGGGGAGGGGCATATCTGTAGTGTAGGTAGATTAACTTGGAGAAAAAGGCAGTTCTTTCTGTTTTGGTGATATTTTTCTTGTATAACTGTGTTAATGTACACACAGTAATGTTTTCGATAATTCTTGCCATTTGTTTGCTGATTGTTGTGGTGCAGCAGTGCACAATTTTAGTTTGTTTAAAATATGTGGTTATATTACTGAAGTTTTCAATTTGCTACACATTACTTAGTGTGTGTGTGAGTATGTGTGTAACGCGTGTCATCAAATCAGACACCTTTTATCGTGCCACATAATAATTTCAGCAATGTGAACCTGCTATCCACTGTAGCTGTGTGATTTTTGTACTCTTGTGGTATCTTTACTGGTACTAGTACTAGTGACTATTATTGCAGGGTGGTACACTGCACTTCTCGCGCTCCGCCCCTAACCAGCAAAGGTATTATTTTCCAGATTTGAATTTCTGATGGTGAGCACTGGTTAGGTGTTGTGCCTTTGCATCTGCATCTCTTCAGTGTGCAACACAATCTTAATCTGTCTGTGCATTTGCATCTCTTTAGGGCCCAATCTCCATCTGTAACTTAAGTCACAGTTGTTTCTTTGGCTTCCCTTCAGAGTACTGGACAGGTATGGTGCATAATTCTGCATGAACATTATACTCATTAATATGCGTTTATAAGTCAGGACCATCATCACGAGTCACTCATGATACAAATCACGTTCTTCATCATCACGGTCACAAATGCAGTCACAAATGACTATGCCTCCATCCTAAAACAATACAACCTGGCCCAAACTATTAACCTTATCACAAGGCAGAACCCTTGGAAGGACACACAAACACAGACTCTTGGATTGGATTGTAACTAACTGGGAGGACTGTGTCCTGCACGGTGGTACCATGGCTGACTCCATTAATGATCACTTCACTATATAGCTTCTCTGGTCATCCAAACTTAAATGGCCCCCACTCAAATATCTGTCTTTCTATAACTTCAGAAGCCCAAACACCCCAATCCTTCTCCCTGAGGCACGGGCACTGGACTGGTCTGTCATTTTCTCAGAATCAAATGCGACCCAGGCAGCATTCATGTTCACTCAAGCTCTCCTAATTCTACAGGACAAGCATTTTCCAGTCACCACCAGAAGAGTGAGGGGTGGCTACTCGCGATGGGTCATGAACTATCTCCTTACCCTCATGAAAGATAGGGACCATGCCTGGTCAACCTATAAAGCATCCCCATCCCCTACCCTATGGGATGATTACAGGCATCAGAGGAACCTTTGCAAACACCAGGCCAAAGCTCTCAAACAGACACATTTTTGCAATCTCCAGCAAACTAACCTTGGGTACGCTAAACAATTCTGGGCATCCACTAGCTTGCTACTAAACCCCCCCTCCAGTAAGCTTGTTCCACAGCTACACACTACTGCTGGCCTCATTACCGATCCCCAAGAAGTGGCGAAGGCCCTCAATGACAAATTCTCCAACCTCACTATGTACCTGAGCAAACTCCCAAATGGCATGCAAAAACCCCTGTTCCCCTGCACGGCCCCATGACATCACCCGCTGGGCCTACCTCTCAACCTCCACCCCCCACTTTTTCTTCAAAATACTGTCATACACTGACATAGCTAAACTCTTAAAGAACCTCCTAAACCATGGCTCCCCTGCAGCAGACAGATTATACCCTGTCTTCCTTAGACTTATCTCCCCTGCCATTGTCGCCCCCCTAATGTTAATTTTCAAGCTCATCCTGACCACTTCCTCAATGCCCGATACATGGAAAACCACAAAGGTCATTTCCATTCATAAATCTGGGGACCCACAATCCACAGACAACAATTGCCCAATCTTAGTCCTTCCTCACCTAAGCAAGCTACTTGAAAAATCCATCCCCACCAACCTGCTGACTACATAGGTAAATATGACCTACTATGTAGCCAACAACACTGCTTCTACAAGAATCACTCCACTGCCACTGCCCTCTCACTTCTAACTGACCACATCCTCACAAACATGGACCGTGGAAATGCAAGTGGCACAGTCTGCATTGACCTCTACAAAGCCTTTGACCTGGTCAATCACTCGCTCCTCCTCTCCAAATTGCATCACCTTGGCTGCTCTCTGTAGGTCACCACCTGGTTCGGAAGCTACCTTACAGGGCACTTCCAGTTTGTGTGCATTGGCCCGGCCTGCTCACCCACTCTGTCTATCTCTACTGGGGTCCTCCAAGGCTCTATCCTGGGACCCCTCCTTTTTTCCTTAGTCATAACTCCCTTCCAGCTGGTTGTCTAAACTGTCACTCAATCCTTTACATCAATGACCTCATGCTCTTCTCCAGTGGAAAGTCTCCTACCCTCCTTTCTGCAGCCCTCTCACAAAACTACACTGCAGCCCACAACTGGTTCTCTGACAACCTCCTTCTGGTCAATGCCAAAAAAAACAAAAACAATGTTGCTCAGATCTAAGCCCTTCCTAACTAAATGCAAATCTAACCCACCCCTAATCATCATGTCCCCTTATAGCAATGCCCTGGAGGACATCAAACACTTAAAATATCTAGGAGTTGTGCTTGACCCCTCCCTTTCCTTTACAGAGCACATACACTCCCTGGTTCTAAGATTTCACCAAGAACTTAGGGCTGCCTACAGATACCAGCAATACCTCACCACTGAAGCCCGCCATGCCATCATCCAGGGAAACCTACTACCTATCTTGGACTACTGCTACTCCAGAACCTCCACATCCACCATGGTAAAACTATCAGTATCATACAACAGTGCCTGCCATTTCTCCCTGCTGGCCCCTTTCTCCATGCACCACTGTACACTCTAGACTGCACTGAGATGGCTCCCACTACAAGCCCACTTTGACCATGCACTGTACTGTTTTATTGATTCTGCCATCCATATTGGCCATAAATCCCCTCTTGCTCCCCTTCTCACTGCCCAAACCTCACACTGCTGCCTACGCTCCTCCAGTATACCCTCCCTGAAAATCCCCAGGGTAGCCACGAACATGGGTGCTAGAGCCCTGTCTGTAGCAGCTCCCACACTATGGAACAAGCTGCCCACTGAACTGTACATCATAAACACTCACCACCAGTTCAAGATTTGCCTCAAAGACTGGATCCTGTTGGCATTCACCTGCCACTGCTTTGAGGACTACCCCCCAATAGGTTCCAGGGCTAGGGCTAAATATGTTCTCTTATTTACTGAAACTGTATCACCATGAGCCTTATTTTGCTTTGTTATTTGTTGTCCCTCAACTACTGCCACCACATGTTGCCAAATGTAACAACTGTAACCTTTCACTATGTATTACCTGATATTGTTATGTTCTTGTTATTTTGATGTTTCAACTCTGTGCCACTTGACGTGGTCTGGGGCATGCCTGAAAATGATCCCTGGGATAAGTGCACCTACCCGGTTAACAAAGTCATAAATAATTAAATAAAATAAATAAAGTAGGAGATTAATGTGGGCTATGGCAAGATGAGCCTCTGGGATCAGGAATTGTTTTAAATGGTATCCCACTGCCAGTTTTGGTAGACGTACTGAATGATGGAGCCTATGTGTTCAGAAAAGGTTAGTGCAGGGTCTTGGGTAATGCACAGGTATTTAAAAGAGGGCACTGTGTCTAGAGGGGGACCACTAAGGGGAAGATACGCATAGGGCAGAGGGGGTATTTGCATATCTGGTTAACTTAGGCTTGGAGTTTATGAAGAGGGAAAACATGAGGAGGCCCAGGATAGAGGCCTGGGTGACACCTGTAGTTACTGATTTAGCCATGGAAGTGGCTCCCTCCCACACTCATAGTTTGGAAGTGTCCTGCAAGATAGCTCCGGAACCAGGCAGAGGTCCCTGCAGAGCAACCAAGGCTCTTCAGTTTACTGTGTAGGATGTTGTGGTCCACTAGATTGAAAGCCTTCATTAGGTCTACAAAAACAGTACCTGTAAGGCTCCCTGCATCCATATTTCTGAAGACGTGGTTTGTGAGTTGGGTACGGGCCAAAGTCGCTCTGTGATATTTTCTAAAACCATGTTGCTAGTGGCATAGGAGGTTATATCTATCAACATGCTCTGAGAGTTGCTGGAGCACAACTTTTTCTAGAAGCTTGCTGACATCTGTCAAGATGGAAGTAGGTGGGTAGTCGTCCATGGAATGGGGATCCCCAGATTTGAATATTGGGATGACACTTGCACTCTTCCAGGTTATGTACACCATGGACGAGGAGAGGAAGAGATTAAAAACAGTGGTCAGTGGATATGATATATGCTGGGCTACTATTTTTAGGAAGTGTGGGGAGAGCTAATCACTCCCTGGGCTACCCCTGTTTGGAGGCTTTGGAGTAATTTATACATTTCTTGGAGAGAGAGAATTTCGAAGTGGAAAAGTGGCATGTCAATGCCGGCTGAGGATGTGGAGTGGGGTGGACTCGCCAGACTGTGAGGGGGCAGCTTATCAAGCTGAGTGGACAAGTCTGTAAATTTGATGATAAGGGCATTGTCCACATTGGTGGGGTCAGTTAGTGTTTATTTGCATGCCCGACTGGTGGGATTTAGGGACAGTCATTGAAATTATGGTAGACCAGATCTGACAGGGGGTATTAAGGTTGTCACACTGGAGTTTGTGAAAGTATGGTGTCTTGTTTGATTTGTTTACACAAATTGCATAGTCTTCTGTACTTATTATTGAAAATATATGTTGTAACATACACATATTATAGACATTATAGTGAAAATATACACTTGCATAACCAAACAAGAACTTTTCATTCTTGTGTCCTTGAAACATTAAAAACAAAAGCCCAGTGGTTTGGAGGACTGAAGTGCTGTGTGCCATACCTCTTACCATGCGGTGACCTGGGTTTGGTGGCAGAGTCGGGGGGTCAGTTAGGGAGGGAGAGGATTGAACATCCGTAGGACTGCTCTCCTGTCCTGGGGAGGGCTGAATTGTAGTTCCCGCCTAGCAGCTACCACCAGTTGGAGGCCTGGTGGTAGTACTGGTCTTGGACGGCAACAGACGTGAGGGTGATGTGGGACTCTGCAGTGTGCATATGACTCCACATGCACATGAAGATGTGCATGCCCTAGCAATGAGGAGTGGTTTGAAAATAGAAAAAGGATGCTGGAATGCTTCATGACGTCCTTCGAGCTGAACAGAGCTCTCTCAAACAAGATAGGGCTGAACCCTCACCTACCAGACTAGGTGGGCCAAGCAGTCCTTATCCGCCATCAGATTCCACATTTCTATGTTACCAGCCTCCAAAAGGAAGAAAAAGCAATATAGAAAAAAATGTAAAAGAAAATTAAAGTGTCTGATAATACAGCAAAAATATGTATTTAAAATATATGTACATATAAAAATATGTCACTTAATTATGGAAATATCTAGACTATCTTAGGAAAATAAGGTATATGTATTTGAAATATACTTGAGATAAATTCACATATATGTAACATATTGATATAGTTCATTTCCATATAGGCTATATTGAGCTATAATTTCTCCAGAAAGCTGTGGTCTTATTTTTCTAATGATTTTCACACTTATTTTAAAAATACAAACAAAATCTCTTAAATTGTAAGGAAATGTAAACTCTACTATTATGTTAATATAACAGCTTCTTAAATGTGCCTGCCCTTGTGCTGTATTTTGTTAGCTGATGTAAATGCAATACCATTTTATGAGCTTTCTAACTACAGTGGTAAGACATCATAAGATTGAGGCAGTATAGCGCAGTGGTTTAAGGCTCTGAGCTGCAAATCTGGAGACCTGGGTTTGAATCCCATAGCCCCCACTTGCATACTGTGTGACCCTGAGCAAGTCATTAACTTCCCTGTGCTCCCAGGTCACACCTGTAAACAAGCTTTCAGCTTAGTGTGCCACTCCTGGTTAAACAATTGGAAAAAAAACAAAACAACAATAACGTTATAATGTATATCTGGTTCAGTGTGCATTTGACAAAAGATGTTCTTGTTAAATGTAAGTTTGGCCTTTTCTCTCTTCATTAATTTACAGCATTGGTAGAGGTGCCAAGAGGAGAAGTTCTCAAGCCTAAACGAAATAAATAAAACATACAGAGGGCAACAGGAGAATAAAGGGGGTGCCACAAAAGGTAGATGGTGGGGTGGTGGTGTGAATCAACTACAACAGAGAAGTGTGGGATTGACAGGGATCAAATAGGATGAGTAATGGAAGGAGGTTATGTCTGCTGCTCATTGAAGCCCAGGCAAAGCCTTTCGTTTCAATGCACTGCTGACAAAAGATGTGCTTGTGTAACACAGCATTGCCTTTTCTCTCCTATTAATTTCTATGCTCAGTAGAGGTGCAATTAGAAGAGGTTCTCAAAGCTAAAGAAAACGAGTGATAAGTATTGAGGGACAAAAATGCAAAAGTGTGAAAAAGCTGCTCCACCTCCTGTAACTCACGGAATGGGAACCAGAACACAAATGAGAGAATGGGGGAACATCTGGAGATCTATGGCAATAGGTCAGGCCTCCCTCTGTGCTTCCTCAAACTAATGATTTTGTTGGGCCTCACACAGACTATTACATCTGCGACCCACAGGTATGGTCACTGCCTGGATGTGGTGTTCCTCCTGGGGATGGAGACCTCTGATGTGGTGGTGGAGCCAGTCAGATAGTCTGATCATCACATCATAGGGCTCAGTTTCTGGGCTCCCCCTAATGGGCAACCCCTACAGAGATGGTCCAGTACTGCCCTTTGAGGGGTGTCAACCCAGATGGCCTAAAGGTTGTGCTGGCCCTATCGGGAATATTGAGTGAATGCATGGATCCAGGAAACCTTGTACTAGCCTATAATAAGGTGGTAGTGGGGGCCCTGGATTCCATAGCTCCTGTTTGGGTTCTTCACCTCACTCTTCACCAAGGTCCCCTTGGTTTGATGGGACCTTGAAGGAGATGAGGAGAGAGGGACGAAGGCTAAAGAGGTGCTGGTGGAAATCGGGCCTGGATGGTGACAGACTTAGATTGATGGCCCATTATGTTGTCAATCAATTGGCAATCACCCATAAGAAGGCAGAGTTCCTGTCCAGGGAGATTGATGCTGCACAGAACTAACCAGCTCAGCTCTTCTGGACAGTTGACAGATTGTGCAGTCCAATCTGTCTTCAGCCTGGTAGAGCTTTTTTGCAAGAGAGATGCGATAAGTTTCTTTGGGTCTTCACAGATAAGGTTGCCACCATCAGGCCCGAGATCTGTGCAACCCCCTCTATTGGGTATTGCACAGGTTGGCAGGGGGATGCGGACACCCAGCTTGCTTGGTCTGACTTCAGCCGACCAGAATTCATGGACATCATGAGGATCATCCTGATTCTGCGGCCAACTTGCTGTAGTTTTGACCCAGGCCCAATGCACCTTCTTGTAGGGTGCGTTGATGAGCTTAGTCCAGTCCTAGCCAAGATAGTCTGGAGTTCATTGGGAAGGGGGTCTTTCCAGACCCCCTAAAGGATGCAGCTGTATGACTTCTCCTTAAGAAATCCTCACTTGACCCAGATCGTCTGGCTAACTACAGACCTGTCTCAAACCTGCTGTTTGTTTGTAAGGTTATTGAGAAGATGGTTGTGCTGCAGCTGGATGATCATTTATCTATCCACAATGTCTATGATTCTCTCCAGTTGGGTTTCAGGAAAAGACATAGTACCAAGACGGCTCTTGTCCGGGTGCTAAATGATCTCCTGATAGCGAGAGATGGGGGACCTATTCCATCTTGGTCCTTCTTGATCTCTATGCAGCGTTTGACACTGTGGACCATGGTGTGTTGCTGGAGTGCCTGCGGTTCATCTGTGGACTGTCTGGTACGGTCTTCAGATAGTTTTGATCTTTCCTCGAGGTTAGGACTCAGAGATTGGTGTCTGGGATTTATTCCTCAACCCCTCTCTCCCTATCCTGCAGGATACTGCAGGGCTCCATTTTGTCACCTATGTTGTTTGCAGTGTTCATGCTGCCATTGGGAGATATCATTAGGTGGTACTGGCTGAGTTTTCACTGCTATGCAGATGATACTCAGCTGCACATGTCCTTTGTGCCCGGGCAAGATAGCCTTCTCTCGGCCTTTAATAACTGTCTTTCCAAAATCCAGGACTGGATGACTGCCAGCTGGTTGCAGTTGAACCGGACTAAGACTGAAGTGTTGGTTGTTGACCCAGGTCATCGGGAGGCAGGTTTGTCAGAAGGACAATCCTCTGGGATTTGGCTCAGAGATGTTCAGCTGACTACCTCAGACTGGGTGTGGAACCTGGGTGTTATTTTTGACAGCGGCCTGACCTTTAAATCTCAGATATCGACCATTGCCAGGACCTTATTCTTTCATCTGAGGAACATCACCCGGGTGAAGGATCTTGATCCTCCTGATGATCTTCCAATGTTGGACCATGCCTTCGTGACCTCCCCCCTTGACTACTGCAATGCTCTATACCTAGAACTACCGGGGATTGATATCCGCCACTTGAAGCTGGTGCAGAATGCAGCAGCCAGACTTTTGACTGGTATCTCTAGGACCAGTAACATCACACCTGTGCTGCACAGACTGCACTGGCTATCAGTACATTGGCAGATCACCTTCAAGTTCAGGTTACTGACCTACAAAGCCCTACATGAACAGGGACCTCATTATCTGCAAGATCTCTTTCATCCCTACTGCCTCCTTCACCCACTCCGCTCCACCAAAAAGGGATTGCTAGAGATTCCCAGGGTGTACTTAAAGACATTTGGGGCTTGGTCTTTTGCAGCCCCCACCATGTGGAATTCTCTACCTCATCGGATTTGAGAGTGCCTGACCATCCAAAGCTTTAACATAGCTTTATTTATTCATTGAATTTTGATGACCGGGTAGACCCACTTAGTCCAGCAGGTCCCTTTTTCAGAGGTGACCCGGGAGACAGAAACAGTACAATACAGTCAGGTAGTACAGGGTGCAGAGAAAATAGACATGAAACTCAAGGTTACAATAAAGGCAATATTTCAATATATTGAACATAAGTGCAACAATTGAGGGAGTTGAGGCATGCTTTTGGAGTCATTTGGGCTGAGAAAAGGAGAGGGATTGATGTAGAATGTGGGACTGGGGCTGACTATCCAATACCCTGACAATGACAAGAGATTTCCCCAAGCAGGTGGGATTTGAGCCTTGTGCGAAAGTTTAACAGCGATGAGGCTTCCTGTACTAAAGGTGGGAAAGTGTTCCACAGCTTAGGGGCAGCATGAGCGAAGGATTTGCCTCCCATGTTAGTCTTGGCTGTGGGGATTGCTAGTAGGGACCGACTGATGGTCCTGAGTATATGAGGGTTAGACTTAGGAATGATTATTCTTGTAAGGCTAGGTGGGGCAGCCGGGTGCTGAAGTTTGTAATCAAGGCAGAGCAGGGTCTACTGAAGATGAGCCTCAAAGGAAGGCCATTGAAGCTGGGCCAGTGAGACGTAGGGGTGGCTTCTTGGGTGACTCAGTGTCGCAAACCTTGCCACCTTGTTGTACAGGATCTGAAGCCTGTAGACCTCATGCTTTGACATACCCTGAATTACAGGGGCAGCATACGTTAATGTAGGAAGGAGGACACTGGAGGCAATTGCTTGTCTTGCCTCTGGATACGTTGTTTTTTCAGCCGGTACAAGGTGCCAAGTTTGCCATGGATAGACCTAGTTACCTGGTCTATGTGGGACTTAAAGGCAAGACCTTGGTCGATAGTTAGCCCAAGGTATTTTATGTTGTCTGCAATGTCTATACTCTTTCCAGCTAGGGAAGTTATTTGTCAGGAATTGGTCCTGTCCTGGCTGAGGGACCTAGGGCCAAGCAGCAAGGCTTTTGGTTTTGCTGCATTGAGGACCATTCTGTTAGATGTACTGTAAGCCAGGCCCCAAGTGTATTTAGGTCCCCTTGGAGGAGAGGGCCCAGGTCCTGGAGGGTAGACATGGACCGGTAGATGACTGTATCATCAGCGTATTGAACAACTGAGCTATCCCGCAGTGACGGTTGAGGTTGTTTGTGAAGCAAGAGAACAGGAGGGGACCAAGAATTGAGCCCTGAGACTCTCTTGCCTTAATGGGAAGAAGATCAGATAGCTCTCCCTTCCAAATGACCTTCTGGGACCGGCCTGATAGGTAGCTCTTGAACCAGTTTAGGGCCTGGGCATCAAGACCTATGCCATGAAGCTTAGTTAGAAGAAGGTTGTGGTCCACAAGGTCAAACGCCTTGGACAGATCTATAAAGATTGCACCCGTTGACATGCCTACGTCCAATGCCCTGAATACGTACACTGTGAGATTGATGAGTGCCATATCTGTCCCATGGTTTGCCTGAAAGCCATGCTGTGAGGGGGCTAGGAGTTGGTGGAGCTCAAGGTGGTCTCTCAGTTGCCCATACACTAGCCTTTCTTGCAGTTTAGCAAGGGTACATAGCAGGGAGATGGGCCTATAATTGCCAATTTGTTCACACGAGCCACCCTTGTGAATGGGGACCACATTGGCCACCTTCCACTTGGTGTAGAATGTAACCTTCAAGTAGAGACCTGTTGATGATCCAGGTCAGAGGTTTGGCAAGGGACTGGGCACCTTCCTTGAGTAACCTTGGGCTAATTCCATCAGGGCCTCCAGAGCCTTTGTTTTTGAGGGCTTTAAGAAGCTTACGGACCTCACTCAACTTTTTTTTAGCTTTTTGTTGACCGGGTAAGTGCACTAGACAAATCCTGCCTATTTTCAGGCACGACCCGGGGGAGGGGGATACAGATGAATGCCAACTGACCTTGAACCAGATTAAGCTGTTGGTGGTATTTTTAGTGAATGAGGGAAATTTGGCCAGGACACGGGAAATTCCCCTACTCTTTTCGATAAGTGCCATGGGATCTTTAACATCCACCTAGACTACCACCAATCCAGGCAGATAGGACCTCGGTTTAACGTCTCATCCGAAAGACGGCACCTCAGAAGTGCAGCACCCCTCTCATGCTGCACTACAGTGTCAGTACTGGGATATTAACCCAAGTGCCAGATGTGGGAACTGAACCCACAGCCCTCTGATCTCCCGGCCTCAGAGGCGAGTATGCTACCTACTGAGCCACTGACACTGACGAGTCTTGACTAATCTTACGTGAAATTGGGGTCTTTTCAGACTAGGAGGTATGTCAGAGATCTGTAAAGGCATAGATGGGGGCAGCCCTAACTTTAAACTAACTTTTAACTTTAAAAACATATTTATTTAGTCAGGCATTTCCAGACTCTAGTGCATGATTTCTTACTGAAAATGGATATTTTTACTTTATTTTAATTGATGAATATTGAATGTTTTTAATGTTTATTTATGTGGTTTTTATACAGTATACAGGCATTCTGGCTTTAGAAAAACACTTTTTAGAAATGAAGGATTGATTAATTGATTGATTCTTATGAGTCTATCAGTAGAGAAGCTTAGTGGAGTTCAGAAGTAGTTCTATTATATTCAGCATATCTCAAAACGAGATTGCTACCATGTTAGTATGATTGAATATGACAGTTGGGATGGTTTTTTTTTTAAGCAACGGTAGCTGTGCCATTCTTGATGGAATACCTGACTATGAATGCTCGTTAATTCCTAGGTGGGCAAGTAGGAGTCAGAGATGGCTGATGTCTGGGGACATGATCATGATGAAGTTTCTCTGATAGTAGGGAGAGGTATAGGAGTAAGGATGATGGTAAACAGTGCTTGCTATTATGATGGGAGAGGGATCAACAGGTGCCACAGGGCTCAGTACTGGGACGAGTCCTATTAAATGCCTTTATAAGTGACATTGCAGTCGAACTGGCTGGTAAGGCATGCCTTTTTGTATATGATACCAAAATCTGTAATCAGGTGGGCACCCAAGAAGGAGTAGAGAGAATGTGCAGGGATCTTGGGAAACTTGAGGAGTGTCCAAAAAGTGCAAAATCATGCAGCTAAGGAACAGGAACCAAGAAGCTGAGTTTAGGATGGGGGGGAGGTACTGACAGTCACTAAAACAGGACCTTGCTGTTATCCTACCTGACAACCTCAAAGTGGCAGGGTAGTGTGCCACAGCAGTGGGCAGGGCTAGTGTGATATTGAGGTGCACAGGGTAGGGTATCTCCAGGAGGATAACAGAAGTGGTGTTGTCACTGTTTTACTTAATGGTGAGACCCCACTTGGAGTACAGTGTCCAGTTTTGGAGACTGCACTTAAGAAGGGACATAGACAGGGTGGAGGCAGTCCAGAGTAGGACAACTGAAATGGAGCAAGCGTTGCATGAGAAGCACCATGAGGAGAAATGGGGATCTCAACATCAACACTCTGGAAGACAGGAGAGTAAGAGATGTCATGCTAGAGACCTAGAAGTACCTCACAGTGGTAGACAGGATGTGGGAGGGGAGTCTCTTCCACATGAGAAAAAGCATCAGGACCAGGGGTCATGTTAAGAAGCTGGAGATGGGGAGAGTTTAAGAGGGATGTGAGGAAATATTTCTTCACTGAAAGGGTTGTAGATGCCTGGAACAGACTTCCATCAGAAGTGATCTGGGAAGAACGTGCTGAATGTGCAATATTGAAAGCTAAAGTATCCTATATGGATCAGGGTGAAAAAGCTGGGCTCCTACTTGCATTACGTATCAAGCAGCAAGGATCTTCTAGATTCATAACTGCTATTAGGTCACGGACCGACGGTTCTCTTAAAACTTCCCCTGAAGACATTGTCTCCGAATTTAGTCAGTTCTACAGATACCTTTATGGTCCAAAGCCAAACCCACCCTCAGAGGCTGAACTTAAATACCTTCTAGACTCTCATCTTCCCTCTCTGTCGGACTCCTAACTGAGACCTCTGGTTGGCCCACTTTCAGAGGAAGAGCTTATGAAAGTCGTTAAGTATCTTCCATCTGATAAGACCCCAGAACCAGATGGTTTCTCTCCTAACTTCTACAAGCATTTTGCTAACCTGTTTATTCCCCTACTGTTACCGTTATATCAACACATCTTAGCTGGGAACACATCAGACAAAACCTTATTTGGAGCACTGATTGTTCTTTTGCCAAAACAGGATAAAGATCCAAAACAAGTCACTAGTTATTGACCAATTTCACTGCTAAATCAGGACATCAAAATCCTAACTAAGCTTTTAGCCAATCATATTAGGCATGTCCTTCCCGACTTAATAGGTTCAGAGCAAGTAGGATTTATGAAAGGCGGGAGTTCCATGGATCATTTACGAACCCTCTCCCATGTCTTCTCAGCATCCAGGGATGATGACTATCCCACTGCACTGGTGTCTCTGGATGCTGAGAAGGCTTTTGATAAGGTTAATTTGAATTTTTTGTTTTGTACTCTCGCTGCTTTTAAGTTCCCTACCTTATTTCAGAACTAGATAGCTGCCCTGTACAAATCTCTGACTGCCAACATCTCAGGAAATGGGGCAACTTCAGAGCTTTTCCTTTTACTGTCAGGCACAAGACAGGGATGTCCCCTGTCTCCTCTGCTCTTTAATCTTTAGTTAGAACCTCTGATCCGCAGGATTGCAGTATGTCAAAGGATTCAGGGTATACTAATCCAAGGATATGAAGTCAAGGTCTCTGCCTATGCAGATGATCTCCTTCTACAATTAGCCCACCCAGAGACCTCTATCCCACTCTTGTTAGACATACTCGAGCAATTTAGTACCATGTCTAATTATAAATTGAACATAAATAAAACGGCAGTTTTTCCCCTCAATTATAACCTTTTTAAGAATAATATTTCAGGTTTGGGGTCTTCCTGGAAAGCAGACTCTCTTAGATATTTAGGAATTGAATTGACAACAACCCCCCAATGTCTTCAACAGTTACATTTGGATTATCTCATAAATACTATCACCCAAGATCTAAACTGATGGTCCTATCTTCTGTTATCCCTGTGGGGTAATATCAATTCGATTAAAATGAACGTTTTTCCTCGGCTTTTCTATCCCCTCAATTTATTGAATATCTGGTTACCTCTTGCACGGTTTAGGAAAGTTCATGGCCTTATTACAGAATTTATATGGTCCAGAAAATTACCCAGAATAGCTTACTTTAAACTAGCTTCCCCAATAATTAGAGGAAGCTTTCGCCTCCCACATCTCTGACTATATTACTGGGCCAGCCATGCAAATAAATATCTCTAGTGGCTCTCTGCTGAGAACCTCAAGGATCCCATAACTTATACCCCACTTTGGCTCAAAATTGAAACTGCACAAATAAAGGCATTTGGTCTTTCCCCATCTAATATCTGACATGCAAAGTTAAAAATATCTTCCTTCAATTATCAGAACCTCCCAGATAGCTATATCTCTTAGGGTACATTCACAGTTCTGTTCCTTTCTCAAATATGACCATATTCTGGACCTATCCCAAACAATATACAATAATACTAACTTTGGGATAGACAATATCATAATCCTCTCTAGCTGGTTACCTAACCTGGGTCACGGTACAATATCTCATTTTGTCAAAGACCAAACTTGATTCTCTTCTGTAGAACTTCTGACTAAATTTAATATTCCAAATTCCATGATTTTCAAGGTGTTTCAAATGAGACATCTTCTCTTGAAAGTTTTAGGCAAGACCCCACCACCACTAACGAAAGTCTTCACATATAGAGAACCAGCTCAGTAGTAGGATCCCCACATGCAGTGTCCAAGTTATATATGTATTTATATGACTGGTTGTATCCAGATAGTTTTGGTCCCACTGCTTTCGGGTCATCTTATTTTCCAGACTTGGCTATAAACTGATCAACTTTATGGCATGGTTGTCACAAACTTATACTCCAAGATAGGTTACAGTTAATGCAATTTCACATCCTGCATAATTTATATTACTCTCCACAAAAGCTAGCCAAATTTGGTCTATTGTCATCTCCCCTTTGTACAAGATGTACACTAGAGGAAGGTTCCTTATTTCAGAGTTTCTGGTCATGCCATAAGGTAGCCCCTTTGTGGTATTTAATTCAACAGAAGGTGAATCCTTTACTGGGTTTGAATGGTCTATTCACAGCAGAGATCTGCCTTCTAGGCGATTTTTCGTGGATTACAGTGCTTAATCATAAATATATGGAATTGATCTCAATGTCAGTTAAGAAACTAATGCTGAAACATTGGAAAGATCAGGATGACATCACATATACAGAATGGTTAAATGAATTACTATCGAATCTCAGAAAGGAGAAGACTATAGCTAGTTTGCACAGATCCAATAGATTTGTCAAGACATGGGGCCCCTTTTACACTCTTTACTCTCTATAATGATGTGGATAGTTCTATAAGAAACGTCATATTAGCCCACTTTGTGCTGGGAGGGTGGGGTGGGTGGAGAGGAGGGCTAGGGAAGGAGGAAGAGAGGTACCATTACTGTTAAATTACTGGAGATTTCTTTCAAATGTATGTATGATATGGAACCTTTCTTTGTATTGAAAAACCTTAATAAACTTTGAACTGAAAAAAAAGAAGTGATCTGGGCAGAACAGTGAGGGGCTTCTAGTATGCATGGGATAGACATACAGATACTGTTTATACTGGTTTAACTGGACAAAAGAAGGCTATTACAGCCCATCAAGATTGCCCCCCACAACAGTAGGTCAGTCATCTTCCTCTTTTGTTAACCAATTATCCAAATTGTTTTTAAAGGTCTCAGATGTTTTTGAATTTACTATAAATTCAGGAAGCTGATTCCACTTTTTCCACCCTAACATTGAAGAAATTATCTCTTTTATTAGTATTAACCCTTTCAACAATTAATTGTTTATTATGTAGTCTGCTGATTATACTTTTTTTGCATATGTTAATCCACAAAGTTTCATTTGCAATGGACATTTTAATATATTAAATAAAAATAGCAAATCACCTCTTAATCATCTTTGTTTTAAGGAGTGTAAACCTGTTTTATTTAAACGTGAGTTATATGAATCATTTTTAAGTCTAGGAATCATCTTTGTTAATCTTCTCTGTACTTTCTCCAGTCTATAAATGTCCCTTTTGAAGTATGGACTCCAATAAGGGGATCCATTATCCAAATAAGGTCTAACATATGATCTATATAAGGTGACTAAACATTGTTCCGATTTATTGACAAATGTTTTTTTAATCTGTTTTAACAACACGTTAGCCTGAATTTGTAACTCTATTACAATGGGAATCTGCTGATAATGCATTATTTATTAAAATCCCCAGATCTCTTTCACATTCGGAGTATTTGATTTGTTTGTTATTTAACCAATATGTATTTTTGGGGTTTCTATACCCAAAATGCAAAACCACACACTTGTCTGTATTAAATTCCATAAGGTTACTTTTTGACCACTGTTCTATAGTTTCTAGTTCTTTCTGAAGAGTATTCTCATTTAGGGGGTATCCACTCTCCCTCCTAGCTTAGTATCATCAGCAAATTTAGCAATGAAATTACAGGAAGTTATATTTAAATCACCTGCAGCTCAGGTGGTAGGAAGTTCCCCAGAGATGGGGTAGAACAAGCATTAGACCTTGTCCCTAAATTTGTTTTGACTCTGGGTACTTCAAGCAGTTTATGGCTAGAGACACAGAGTGGGCACCTTTCAGGTTTGGGAATTAATAAGCCAGAGAGGTTATGTGGGGTAAAATGTGAGAAGCACTTGTAGGCTAGGCATAACAGGGGGTACATCATTTGCCAGGTATGCTGTGTGTGGGTGCCAGCACATGTCTCTCTAGGTTGGTGGTAAAACACTGCCATGGGGCATATGTGCATACAGTGGCTGCTAGGCAGGTCATAGGCTGCCTACCTGAGTGGTACATGTGTGCTTGCCCCATGCCACCATACACTGCCGAATGGTGTCAGAACATAGGGACAGGCAGTCTCCCACCCTGCTAGTGCCCATGCCATGGAGCTGCCTGTAGGCATGCACCTTTACAGGTACCCCTTTCCTCTCAACCACATATCACATACATCAGGGACATGTACCCAACCTCAGGGACCCAACAGACATATAATTACTGTTCAACCAGTAGGCTGGCAGCATATTAGCATATGAGTATTCGGGTATGCTGCATTCCAGATGATGAACATGTCTGTGACCGTACCGTATGCCAGTATTTATTTATTTTTTTATTTATTGAGGATTCGTAAAATACCTTTTAGTCAAAGACTATTTTTCAAAGATTCCACCGCAGTACAGATAAACACAATTGGAGAACAGTACATATCAAATACAGAAATAGTAACACAGGCATGCAAAAGCACTACACAATAGTACATCATAACAGCTAATATTTTAGATACTGGTGGGCTACCATCCCCACTGTTCTCTCAAAACATCACTGTTTATATGTAGGAAGGGGACACTTCTGTTGCACCAGTGGGCACATCCCTGTACATTGGGGACAGATGCATGGTCAGCTGTACTGGACTGTCCTGCCTGTTGAGGTTCAATGAGTATATGAGGGCTAGATGCATTACACAGTTATGACAGTGTCCCCCCAGCCATAACTCTCTCATCCCAGTGTGTGGCATATGCCCATGGTGGTGCAGTACCACCAGCGTAGCTAAGCATTTGCTGGTACCCACATACAGCACACCTGTGCCATGGGTGCCTCTCCATACATCCTTGCAGTAGTGCACTACTGTAGTCTGTAGTACCAGGCACATGGCACATAGGTTTAGCAGTACAGCTACTGGGTGATGATGGTTCCCCTATCTATAGTGTTTTGTGCCTACCCAGGAGCCTCTGCATGAGGGCATAAAGGATCCACTAAGAGACCCAGGGCAGACATCCAATTGGATGCCTATCTGTGTCCCGCACTCTGCCCCTGTGCAGACCCAAGCCAGCAACATGTGATTGCGCACTAGGGTGGTGGGGCAATGGATAGGTGGCCGGTGATAGTAAATACTGACAAGGGGGTACCTGTCCTTGGGTGCAGAGCTGTGCAGGCAGATATGCACCTATCATGCATACCCTACACCCCTTCCTGTGTGGGAACCTATATATGTTACCTTTTAATCTCCTTTCTTCCTTTACTCCCCTTTCATCCATGCCCTTCCCCTCCACCTCACCTGTCCTTATTTATCAGTTTTCTTCTCCCCCCTACATTTTTCCCTCCTTTCCCTTCTTCAGAAATTGTACTGGTGATTTATTGATTTTTGCTTTTGTGTGCATGTTTTATAGTTTTGTATTATACTGTTTATTGGCAAGGCATTATTGTGATATGTATGAAATAAATTTAAATTATGTCATGTGACTTTCCCTTATGGGGCCAACTTACTTACTTACTTATTTAGTTATTTATTTATTTATGTCTTTGGTAACCAGGTAAGTGCACTGATCCAAAGGACCATTTTCAGTCACGACCTGGGCCACACACGTGGCACAGCAGCAGAAAAAAAAAACTTGAGATAAGTTAGCAATAGACAGTACAGAGCATATACAGCTAATGGCCAGCAGTTACAAAGAAGGCAGTTCAAGTGCAGTGCTAGCAATTTTGCTCACAGAGATACAATACAAAGTACAGTAAGAGGATATAAGCACCTTAACACTGGTAGTCATATTTACAAAAACAGTATTTACAGCAGGAACACATAGACAGTAGAGGTAGTATTTACATCAATATATACAAGAGGCCACAGTTCATTCTAACATATACAGTACTGCTGATAAATATAAATTTACATGCAAGGGCACTAAAGGTAATGTGAGAAGGCAGTAAGGAGGGCTGGGGGATACTGGGATGCATAGGGAGAGGCATCAACGGTAGAAAACAGGAAGTTGTTATCCTTCTGTACAGACAGTTGGTGAGACCCCATCTGGAGTACTGCGTGCAATTCTGGAGACCCCATCTCCACAAAAACATAAACAGAGTGGAGGCTGTTTAGGGGAGGTCAACCATAATGGTGCAGGGTCTGCACCAGAAGACATACGAGAGGACACTAAATCAGCTTAATATGTATACCCTTGAGGGCAGGGGGGCATGATAGAAACTTTCAAGTATCTCAAGGGAATTAACAAAGTCCAAGAGGGTAGCATCTTTCAGAAAAAGAGGTGTACAAGAACAAGGGTGCACAATTTAAAGATAGAGGGGGATGGCTCATTTGTTTTCTTTTTCTAATTATTCATATCCCCCCACCTGACCTTCCCTCTCAGCAGCCACCCCTACCCCCCCAGAAATATAAGAGTGACACAGGGGGTGCCCAATCCTCCAGTTTCATGATCAGGAGTTCTCATTCTTTTTTTGGTTGACGCTGGATGTACCCAATTCCAGAGTGTCATGCTCAGGACTCCTCTGCGTTTTGTTTTCTTTCTTTTTTTATAAACTACCCCCACCAAACCCTCTCTTTCAGCACCCACTACCCCACACACACACACCATCCAGAGACATAACAGTGATACTAGGGGGTGCCCAATCCCCCAGTGTCGCGAACAAGCGTCCTCATTCCTTTTTTTTCCCTTTGAACCTGGAAAAAAGGTCCATAGATGTCTTTTGCACCATTACTATCCCCCAACTTGATCCTCCCACTCAGCACCCACCAAACCGCACCCTCCAAGCCCTTACTTACCCATTTGGGGTCCAATGCAGTAATCATCTCTGGACCGCAGATATGGGTTCACTCTTCAAAGTTGGACCACAAACTGAAGAAACAGATATGTGGTTCAATGTATTTCAATGGGGTTTTAAAATTAGTAGCATAACTTGGACATGTTTGCATATTTTTGGCCCAAATTTTCAACATGCCTTCTTTGTGACCCTACCTCATGAACAATTCTTATATCTTTACTGCACCTTATGAGTGTGACAGCTATCATTTTTCAAATCCTGGCCAAAATGTTTGTTTTTTTTACACTCCAAAAGGTGATGTCATGGTCCCTGCATGAAATCACTTTTCAGTCAGGAGTTGAACATTTTCTCTGCTTTTGTTCATGAGGTGGGGTAATAAGAAGGCTATTTTGAAAATTTGGTGTAAAAATACTAAAAAACAATAACGTTATGAGCCTACCTTGCATTTTGTGAACGCATGCTCGTAACTTTCTTAATTTTCAATATTTTTACCCCTAACTTACAACATAGCCATATCTTTACAGCACTTCATGAATGTGACAGCTGTCATTTTTTTAATTCCTGGACAAAATGTTGTTGTTTTTTTATATCCCGAAAGGTGATTTTGCAGCCCCTGCATGAAATCATCTTTTGGGCAGGAGTTAAACATTTTCTCTGCCCTTGTTCATGAGGTGGGGTCATAAAAAGGCTATGTTGAAAATGTGGTGTAAAAATATTTAAAAACAGTTTTTCTATATTTGTACCCCAAATATCCCTGCTACAGCCCTATTTCATTCTGGCCAGAGTTTGTTTCAAGTGTGTCTGATGCAATGTCTGCAAATGTGCTAAAACTGGGAACAGATTTCTTAGGTATACGCTTCTAAAACTGAGGATTTCCTTTCATGCACTACACCTTTTGTTGTGTATGTTTGCTGATGTACTTGTAATCAGTATTGCATGGAGAGAACTATGAGACCAGATAAGGTCCATATACAGGAACATGAAAAGGCTATAATCAGTGGCAACATACTGTACATAATGCTTTAGGTGCCTGTTTTTTAGAAGACCATGATTCAAAACCAGATTGTATGCAGTTTATTGTACTTGAACATGTAGCTAGACATCCAAGGGGAGGAATGAGACTTAGGAGTCTATTATAAAGAGAAATAAAATGGATTGTGGAACTAAAAACTGCTTTTCCACTTGGATTAAATGAAGAAATAGAATTCAGCCCTTTTTAGGGATGCAGTGGGTGTAGCCCTTCAGACCTCTTGCTGTCAAAAAAGTAGGCAGTGCATTCCTTTCAACCGAACAAAATGTTGGAGTTGCAACATGGTCGCCACTGCATCCATGAAGCACTCCACTCGCTGTCCCTATTGGCAGTTGCACTGAACTACTGTTTACTCTCAGTGGTCACGGTGGAACATGGCACACTCTGCCATGTCCAAGATGGCTGCCAAACTTTATTGCACATGCACGACTACCAGAGCATGCACAGTACACTGCAGTGGACATCTTGGTCATGGTGGACTATGTTGTGTTCCATCATGACTGCTGATTTCTTTTTTTATTTAACATATCCTCCCCACTTAACCCTCCCTCTCAGCATCCCCTACCAGAAACATAATAATGATACTGGGGGTGCCCAATCTCACCCCCCCCCCCCATTTTGGGATCATGCATCCTCTGTTGTGATTTTTTTATTTCACCTGTAAAAAGAAAACCATAAAGTAGCTGCCACAGACACTGCTAGCTATTTCCTGAAAATTCTGTGATATTTCCAGAAATATCTCCTGCTTTCTGCATTTCCACAGTGGGGGCAGCAGAGAGAAACTCTTCAGAAATTTTGTGAAATATCTGGAAATAGCTGGCAATGTCTATGGCTACCACTGTACATTGATGTCTTTTGCATTTGTTCCTGATCCCCCAACCAGTCCTCACACTCAGCACCCACCACCCCATACCCCCCCCCCCAGGCCCCTACTTATCCATCAGGGGTCCACTGCCATAATCCTTTCTGGACTGCAGACACATCTTCACTCTTCGAAGCCAAACCACAAACTGAAGAAACAGTTATGTGGTCAATGTATTTCAATGGGGTTTTGAACTTACTGGCATAACTTGGGCACTGTCAGGCCAGAGCTTGTTTGTAAATGGAATGACATATATATTTTTCATCTGCATCTTTTTCCTTTTCTAATTTAGTAACTGGACTTTTAACCTTGGGAATTTTGACCATTGGTGAGGAATACCCTTGGTTCCCATTATTTCTGAATTACTATATCCAAATGGAAACTTAAGTTGGTTTCCTATTTGGTGATAGATAACAGGCCAACACCGGAACTGAACTTGTGAAAGTGACTTCTCATTTCATGTGTTTAAATTGAACCAAGCCATTTGTTGTGTGCTTTCTCCTTATTTTCCACCTCCCTCCCAATTCTTGTCTTTCCCCTTCCACCACCCCATGCTACCCCCCCCCTCCTTTTTAAAACTTTCCCTGCCATCCACTTTTGCTTGGATTTTCTAGTTATGTTTAATTATTTCAGAGTTCATTCTTTTCCATAGTTCCTTGGTTACCTCTGTGCATGTGTCTTGTACTTCAATTTCTCCCATTGCCATCTTTCCTAAACCTTGTTTTTACCTTTTAAAAATTTGGAGCATTAAGTTTTGCATCAGAATCTGAGTTCTTTCCACCTTTTTTTCCTTTCTCAGTTCTCTCACCCCCACATTTCACTGATACATCCCCAGTATTTTTCTTTTTTCTTTAAATGATTAGTTTTGTTACATGCAGGTACTAGTACCCAGGAATTGATGAATGGAACTAATGACACTTTTCTTTTTTTATTGTTTATTCATTATGTTAATTGTTTCCGGGATTTTTTGACCAAATTACTTGACCCCATGAGTGCCAAGCTCTCTTGTTTATGTTGTTGTTTAGGCTGGCCACCTCGATCCACACCACTCTTTTGGTTTATGTTTCCAGAGATCAGTTAGGGTCTGTGGAAAGAGACTAGGCATGGACCATCTGGGAAGATTCATGTTGGACAAGTGATCCTCTTCTTTCAACAAATTCTATATTTCTTTGTTTCTAAAAGATAATAAAAAATTAGTAACAGAAGATAAAGACTTAGGTAAAATTGACCAATCATATAAGTTAGACATGGGAGATAGGATACGTGAATACATTAACAATTTATTTAATGATAACTTAAATATTTATTATTCTCCTTTTAATTTAGAACTCATTGAAATAATACATGCACAGCTAAAAGACAGGTCCATTGGGAATGATGGAGTAACAGTGGAGTTTTACAGCACAGTTAGTAATTTATTAGCATCTTGGTTCCTTAAATTCATACAAAAAATAATTACAACTATGGAAGTTCCACCTACAATGCTTCAAGCTTTAGCTTTGTTAATATATAAGGAAAACAGAATCTCTCAATTACCTGAAAACTATCGTACAATAGCTTTGCTAATCATTGATTTGAAGATCATAGCTATGCTATTTGTATACCAGCCACAGATAATGACAAATGGTGTTCGTCAAGGTTGTTTGCTCTTGAAAATTCTCTTTATAGTTGCGCTAGAGCCTCTAGTGACAAAAATAAGACAAACCCAAGAAATACAGGGCATGGAATTATATGGAGAACAGATACCAATAAATACTTACCCAGATGGTGCTCTGTTTTTTGTTAAAACACAAGTACTTCTTTACCATTAATAATAAATGAATTGGAAGTATATTTCCATCTCTCAACATATACATCGAATAAAAATTAATCTATTATTCTACCAATAACACATATGTCCTTGGATGCTAAAAATTTTATAAAAGATATAGAAATATGAGACAAAATAGGTATTTAGGAACAAAATGAACAAATAAGTTAAATGACATTCTCTGGCTAAATAGTCAAACCTATCCTTTTTCGTGGCTCTATGATGCCAGTTTGACAAATATTTTGTTGACCGACATTACAGTGATGGATTTATGCCGACAGCAATTGCGATCAGCATAAATCCATCTGAAAACACTTTGTTTTCTTCAGGGGGCTTTACCCTGAACCCCTCCCATACTTAAGATAACCAACTACTACAGGTTGGAGTTGACTCAGGGAGGAGGTGCAACACCCCAAGAAAGCAGAGCTGCCATCCCGCAGTCACAGTACAGTGACCCGTCACTATGTTGCTGTACTGTCATTCATAGTAGAGGTGCTGATGTTTGATCGGCATACCCTTTTCCTTGATGGGTAGGATGATCTTCCCCACCTTTTACATCTTTTCCAATCAAATGCTGGGTCTATTACTGAAGTAGTTTTGAAAGATATTATGAATATGTTTAAGAAATTTCTTTGGCTTAGTGGTACCACTTGTATAGCTTGGCAGGCATTCCCACTGCAGTCAGAATAACTCAGTTGTGGAGTTTTTTTTTAAGATGGAAGAAGCCAAACACTGACATTTTTTTATTAAACAAAGGAAAATATTAATTTGCCAATATATAGAAACATAGAAAGTGATGGCAGAAGGGGACCTTCAGATCCATCTAATCTGCCCATAAACTTACCCCCCCAACTGCTATTCAGTGTTATGATTCTTTTGTACCTATTCCAAGCCTTTTTGAATGTTCCAACTGTTTTTGCTTCCATCACCTCAGGTGGCAGGCAGTTCCTGCATCCACCGCCTTCTCTGTAAAGAAGAACTTTCTTGCATTGCCCTTAAATTTTCCACCTTCTAGCTTCATGATGTGACCTCTGGTTCTTCTGTGACTCTTGAACTGAAAAAGGTCCTGAACCTGTACCTTGTTTATTCCCATCATGTATTTGAATGTTTCTATCATGTCTCCCCTATTTCTTCATTGTTCAAGGGAATACGTGTTGAGCTCTTGCAGTTGTTTCTCATAGTTTATATCATGGAGTCCCTGTATCATTTTTGTTGCTTTTCTCTGCACTGCTTCAGGTCTGTCTATACTCTTTTTGAGGCATGGTCACCAGAACTGTACACTGTACTACAGATGCAGTCTCACCAAAGATCTGTATAGTGGCATGACAACCTCTCTTTTTCTGCTAGTAATTCCTCTACCTATGAAGCCCAGCATACCATTTGCCTTTAATGCTGCTTTCTCACATTGTTTGGATGTTTTCAGATCATGATATGATTACTCTCAGATCTCTTTCCTGCTTTGTTTATTCTAATTTGACTCCTCCTGGAAGGTATTCTGCATCTGGATTACTCTTCCTTATGTGCATGATTTTGCACTTTTTAGCATTGAAATTCAGTTGCCATGTGTGTGACCAACTTTCTAGCTTTCTAAGGTTAGCTCTCATTCCTTCCACTCCACCAGGAGTGTCCACCCTATTACATATCTTTGTGTCATCTGTGAAAAGACTCACTTTGCCTTTTAGACCCTCAGATATGTTGCTGATAAAAAATATTGAATAGGATAAGGCCCAGTACCAGTCCTTGTGGTACACTGCTAGTCACCTCCCTTTCTTCGGATAGGGAGCCATTTACCACTACCCTCTGTGTTCTTCCTTTTATCCAACTCTCTATCAGTCTACAACCATTTGACCCACCCCCATGCTACCTAGTTTATTTAATAACCTTCTGTGTAGGACTGAATCAAATGATTTGCTGAAGTCTAGATAAACCACATCCACAGTGCTGCCCAGGTCCACTACTTGGGTCACCCAGTTAAAGAAGTTGATAAGATTTGTCTGGCATGACCTCCCAGTGGTGAATCCATGTTGTCTTTGGTCTAATCTTCCATTATCTTTGAGAAAGGATACAATTGTCTACTTGAGTAGGGCTTCCATTGTTTTGCCCACAATTGAGTTGAGGCTAACTGGACAGTAGTTGCCAGTGCTCTCCTTCTACCATTTTTGTGAAGTGGGACAACTGTGGCCTTCCTCCAGTCCTCCAGTACCTCTTCATGTTCCAAAGATAGGTTAAATAGCCTGGACTGGGGAGGTGCCAATTCCTCCCTTAGATCTCTCAGTAGTCTTGGATGAACATCGTCTGGTGCCATAGCCTTGTTCACCTTGAGCTTTTCTAGTTCCTTCAGAACTCTTTCTTCTGTAAAAGATTCCAAATCAATTCCTCTGCTGCTTGTACTTTTTTCTGGCATGGGTGGTCCACTCCTTTCCCCTTCTTCAATGAAAACTGAGCAAAAATATCTGTTGAGCATTTTGGCTTTTTCTTTATCATCCTCCATGTGCCCACCATCTTCCCTTGCCAGTCTGAGTATGCCCCCAACTCTTCTTCCTTTTGTCACTGACATATCAGAAGAAGGTTTTGTCTCCCTTTTTGACCTCTCTGGCTATCCTCTCCTTAGCTGTTGCTTTGGCTACTCTGATTAGCTTGCCTGGTTCCTTTTTTCTGTTCTTGTATGCTTCCATGCCCTTTTCACAGCCCATCCCCTTGTATTTTGTGAAAGCAGTTCACATCTCCCTGACATTGGTGGCCAATCCTTTGAAAACCAGAGTGGTTTCCTTCTTTTCTTTGCTCACTTTTTGTATACATTGGCTGGAGATGTCCAGTAAAGCTGTTTTGAGAATGGTCCAGTACTTATCTACTCCCCCCCACCTGAGTTATGTTGGCTAGGCTCTGCATGAGCTCTTTTTTTCATTTTTGTGAAATCTGCTTGCCTAAAGTCCAGGATTTTAGTTTTGGAAAGCTTGGTTTCTTTTTCTGTTTTTATTTGGAACCGTATCATGTGGTAGCCGCAGGACCCCAGGTGACTTCCAGCTTCTACCCCAGAGATGTTATCACCATTGGTGAGTAACAGATCAAGGACAGCATCCCCCCTAGTGGGTTCCTTCAGGAGTTGTCTGAGACGCAAGAGACATAGAATCTCCAGGAAGTCTTTGCTCCTGGAAGAGGCTGCTGTATGGGTGCTCCAGTTAATATCAGGTAAGTTAAAAACACCAGCCACTATCACTTTCCCATAGCACCCATTTTGTGTATATTTTCTAACATCTCCTTGTTCCTCTTTTTCCCCAATTGCTGGGGGTCTGTACACCAACCCAACCTGAGTGGCCACCCACCTACTGGATTCCAGTGTAACCCAAAGTGTTTCAGCTTCAGACTGTGTGTCATGGGTCCTTGTGGCTTTTATCACTTCCTTTACATATATGGCTAGTTGCTACCCCACCCCCAGATGTTAACTGGAGCACTTTTGCTGCAGCCACATCCAAGAGCAGGGCCATTCTCAATGCCCTACAGTGGGCATGCCTCAGACATCTAGTTTTGGAACCCATTCAGGAGGGAGAAATCTTAGTCCTGGTACTCTCAAATGGGGACAAAGAGAGGATCTTTGATCTTGAAGTGGGAACAAGTGACCACCAAACAGTGGTTCATGATAAACTTAGCTGTAGAGTCAAGCCATACAATAGTGAAGGTACTGGACTTCAGGAGAGCTGATTTTGTCAAAATGGGAGAGTGCCTCAGAAAAGCACTAGCAAACAGGCAAGAAGGTGGGGTGGAGCAACAATGGGGAAACATCAAAACCACCATCACAGAGGCCATTTCAGAGAACGCACCCCCCCCACTGACACACAGCAAGCAGGTACAGCATTCTCGGCAGCTCAGAAGAGAGCTTGAGCTAAGTTTGGGTGCCAAATTTGAATTCCAGTAGACAGACGGCTAAACCCCTCTGACACTTCACATCAGCTGCCCCACCACCCCCACTACCACCCTTGGCAAACTATCACTTATATAGGCCTGTTCCTGTTCACATGATATAAGAACCAATTTGCTCACTTTCCCATTTGCAGGCTTTACCTTTCAACCACTAGCAGCCACTACGCTAAAAACTCAACAACAAAACAAAAGTTAACTCTTGCACTACTATATACAGCTATACTTAAATGATGTTCCCACTGGACCTAATAACTATCTTCATCCTCATCCCTTGCCATCTAACTACCCTGATGTGCAAGACTGTCAGGTTTCATGTATCAAGCTCCCAATAAACTTTATTACCTCTGGTACCAAAGCCAACACACACCCTGACTGCCACTTCCACACACTATCACTTGGCCCCACAGTACTCCCATCCAGCTTCCAAATTAGCCACCTTGCCCTTCTGCCCCATGCTCATAGGCCAACAGCTGCTATTGCCAAGCCTCATGCCACCCCTAAGAAGCTTCACTGGGTAGTACATAATACCAAACTCCTGCTCACTCTACTGCTACTCCTAGCAGGTGATATTGAGCCAAACCCTGGACCTAACCACCACCACACCCCAAACCCCTCTGTTCCACTCCAACTCCCCTCAGGCCTAAAACTGACTCACCTAAATATATGTAGCTTATTACGTAAAATTACCCTGCTTCAACCGCTCACCCAATCCCTTAGCCCAGATATCCTAATCATCTCTGAAACCTGGCTGAAGGCCCACAACCCTGACACCGAATTCTCTATACCTGGCTATACACTGATCCGGCATGACCTTTTGGGCAAAAAAGGGGGTGGCATAGCTATGTATATTGTCTCCACCATCCAGTTCTCCCCGGTCACCTTATCCCTCCCTTTGGAGTCCATCAATGCCCTAATGGTAAAACTCTCCCTTCCCCACTCAATTCCAATTTACATAGCAGGTCCCTACTGTGCTCCTGACATCAACACACCTGCTATACTGGATCACCTGGGCACACTAAACTCCCTGGCCTCTGGGGGCGAGCTCCATATACTTGGGGACTTTAACCTGAACTGGCTTGCTGGGGCTAACTCCAAGCTTCGGGACAAGGTGACTGCCCTAAACATAGCTCAACTAATCTCTGAATCCACTCGATTAAACCACAAAACATTGAATCACACTCTCCTAGCTTGGTCCTTCACCTCACACCCTCATAGGATCCTAGCCTCAGGCCTCCTTCTGGATTCCCTTAGTGACCACTATAGAATCTACTCGGTATACAAAATCTTCAGACCAAAAGCTCTCTCACCCAGAATCATTATGACTAGATCCTTCTAATCACTGCACCTCTCCTCACTACTTAATGAACTGGTCAATTCTGACTGGTCACCCATCGGTCAATCCACCTCCATAGATGAGGCCCTGAAGTTCTTTAAGACCAAGTTCACTGCAGTCTGGGACCACTACACCCCCCCTCAGGTGAACCAGAGTCAGAGGCGCTCATCTCCCATGGATCTCAACTGAAATTCTAGACCTATTCAGAATTAGGGACAAAGCCTGGAAAGCCTTTAAGACCTCCAGTTCTCCAGCTGACCTCCAGCAGTATTGTGCGCTATGCAATGCTAGTACTAGGAAAAGCTGCCAAGCAAAAGCCAACTATTTCAAAGTCGCATTCAACTCCACCTCCTATCACCCAGCCAAATTCTGGAAAATGGTAAAATCACTTCTCAGTCCTCCATCGCAGCCCCCTACTCCTTCCCTGCATGCAGGTGGTATCACCATCGATGACCCCCCCAGATGTGGCCACACTCTTTAACTCCCATTTCACAAATGGTCATGCTTCTCTCCTGTCCTCACCTCACCCAGCACAGTACACCACCCCTACCTCCCCATCCAGTGTCACACCCTCAGCTCACTCCTTCTCCTTCCTGCAGGTCACCCCAGATGAGGTATATAATACACTGGCTACCCTTTGCCCAAATAAGGGCTAATGCCTCACTGGGCTGGACTCCAAAATGCCCCACCTATTGGCCCCTGCCATAGCTAAACCCCTGGTCTCCCTTTTTAACCTATCTTTCTCCCTTGCTGAAGTCCCCTCTGAATGGAAACATGCCACTGTAATCCCCCTTCCCAAGGGAGTGGATGCCTCAGTCCCTAGCAACTACTGACCCATCTCCCTTCTACCAATTCTGGCAAAACTACAAGAGTGTCTAGTGCTCTCTCGCCTATCACCCTTTCTGGATTTCTCCTCCTTTTTCTCCCCCCACCAGTCTGGCTTTAGGAAATTCTACTCCACCACTACCTCCCATCCTCACTGGGATCGATGCTGGTCACATCACAGCTGCCATTTTCATCGACCTGGCCAAAGCATTTGACACTGTCTCACACTCACTCCTCAAGACCAAACTCTCCAAAGCTGGTCTATCCACCTGGGCCACCAGTTGGTTCCACTCATACCTCACAGGCAGGTTCCAATCCATCAGAATCAGTTCTTGCACCTCAGCACCCCTTTCTGTCACCTCAGGGGTACCGCAAGTCTCCATCCTAGGCCCACTCCGGTTCTCCATCTTTCTGAATGACCTGCCTTCTGCCTGCCCACACACCACAATCCACATGTATGCAGACGACACTGTGCTGTATGCATCTGGCGCTTCGGCCTCAGAGGTTTTGACTAGACTGCAGCAGAACTTTATTAAGGTCCAGCACTGGCTTCGCACCATTCAGTTCCTCCTCAATGCCAAGAAAACAGTCTCATTAACCTTTGACACAAGGCAGAAACTCTTGCGGTTACCCTTCCCGATCACATTCCGCACCCTGGAAGGGATTCCCCTGGAGGCCTGTACCTCCTTCAGATACCTTGGAATCTGGCTTGATCAGCACCTCAACTTTTCTGCACATGTTGACTCCATACTCAAGAAGCTGCACCCCAGGCTTGGTGCACTTTACCAGAACAGAAACAGCATTCCTGAACCAGCCCATAAGGCCATTGTGCAGAAAATGATCCTCCCTGTCTTCGACTATGGTGATGTAATCTACAGTACAAGTCCCAAGTCCACCTTAGCCAGACTGGACCCTCTTTTCCACTCCTTCTTTCACTTTGTCCTGGACTGTCCATACTCCACATACCACTGTGCTCTATACCAATCAATGAGACTATCCTCTCTAGATAATTGTAGACAGTCCCACTGCACTAAGATCCCAGCCAAGTTCTGGTCCCAGCTGCTCCCCCCTACCTTGCCACTGCCCTAGCCAACCCCAGCGCCCTAATTTATTCTCTCAGAAATACTGACTCATGGTCCCTAGTTGTCCCTCATAGGTCCACTGCTATCAGCCAGGCAGCATTCAGCTACCGCATACCAACATTGTAGAGTTTCATCTCTGCAAGCATTCATCACTTCTCCTCCCCCCAGCACCTTAACTCCATGCTCCAAGTTCACTTTGCCTCTACCTGCACATGTGTATAAGCAGTCTACAGGCCACAGAGTGGCAACACTGTTTAACCAACTCATGTTTATATCAATATATCAATGTATCTGCCTTCATTTTTGGTAATGTATATAAACTGTGCCTGTATCTATTGCTGTCACTCTATTATGTCTTAATACCAAGACCTATTGTTAGCATTATGTACCCGCACTTGTATTATGATGTCATTCTCTGTGTCTGTGTCCCCCCTCTCCCAGGACGCATCTGGAATCAAGCAGTAGCCTGCTCAGCAGACCTTCCTGGTTAAATGCTTAAATAAACAACTAAAATAAAACAAGCCTTTGTGTGAAGCAAATAAACAAATAAAAACGAAAGAAAAAAACATTATGGTTCTCAAAAGATGTGGTGGGGAAGGTTAGGGAGAAAAAGACAGCATTCAAGAAGTATAAGAAAACACAGAAGGAGCAGGACAAAGAACTGTACCAGTTAAAGCAGAAGGAAGCTGGGAATGCAGTCAGAATAACAAAGGCCCAAACTGAGGAAAAGATAGACAACTTGGTTAAGAAGGGGGATAACACCTTTTATAGGTACATTAGGGAGCAAAGAAAGACTAAGGCAGGGATACTGAGGCTGAATAAAGAGGAAGGTGGTTGGGCAGAGACCGACAGTGAAAAAGCAGGGATACTGAATGAATTATTCTGCTGAGTATTCACAATGGAAGAGCTGGGGGAGATACCAGATCCAGTCAATAGAAGCACTCTGGATGGGGGGTTGATATTAGTCCTTTCACAGAAGAAAGGGTTCTGAAAGAACTCTTAAAACTGAAGGTGGATAAAGCAATGGGGCCTGATGGGATTCACC
Organism: Neoceratodus forsteri; assembly: GCA_016271365.2. Lineage (NCBI taxonomy): Eukaryota > Metazoa > Chordata > Ceratodontiformes > Ceratodontidae > Neoceratodus > Neoceratodus forsteri. Next base: position 50,747,370 of record CM028129.1, on the reverse strand, counting down.
CCAGAATTCTAAAATAACTAAGGGAAGAACTAGTAACACTACTGACTACCCTTTTTAATAAACCACGGGAGGATGATGTGGTACCTGAGGGCTGGAGGAGGATGGATGTGATTCATCTTCACAAAAGTGGGAGCAAGACAGAGGCAGGAAACTACAGACCTGTCAGTATGACCTCAGTGGTAGGGAAAATGATGGAATCACTTCTGAAGGAAAGAATTGTTGATTACCTAGAGGCTAGTGGGGCACAGGACCCAAGGCAGTATGGATTCACAGTGGGAAGGTCATGTCAGACAAATCTTATTTATTTCTTTGACTGGGTGACCAAAGTAGTAGACCAGGGAGAGGCTGTGGACATGGCCTACCTAGACTTTAGTAAGGCATTTCACATAGTCCCACACAAATGATTAATAAACAAATTAGCCAGCTTGGGAATGGGTTCCAGGGTGGTAGCCTGGCTAAAACACTGGCTAGACAACAGGACACAGAGGGTAATAGTAAATGGAGTCCACAGTGAAGAAAGATGGGTTACTAGTGGGGAACCTCAGGGTTCAGTACTAGGGCCAGTCCTTTTTAATGTCTTTATAAGTGACATTGCAGAGGGACGGGAAGGAAAAGTATGTTTCTTTGCAGATGATACCAAGATCTGCAACAGGGTTGATATGGAGGTGGGGTGGAAAGGATGAAAAGGGACTTGGCAAGGTTGGAGGAATGGTCAAATGTATGGCAGCTTAGATTCAATGCAAAGAAGTGCAAAGTAATGCACCTGGGAAACAAAAACCCAGGGAAAGAGAACACAATGGGGAGGTGAGATACTGACGACAATAAAAATGGAAAGAGACCTGGAGGTAGTCATATAAGATGACCTAAAGGTGGGCCAGCAATGTGAGAAGGCAGTAAGGAGGGCTGGGGGATACTGGGATGCATAGGGAGAGGCATCACCAGTAGAAAACAGGAAGTTGTTGGTCCTCTGTACAGACAGTTGGTAAGACCACAACTGGAGTACTGTGTACAGTTCTGGAGACCCCATCTCTGCAAAGACATAGACAGGGTGGAGGCTGTCCAGAGAAGGGCAACCAAAATGCACCAGAAGACATATGAAGAAAGATTAAAAGGAGCTTAAGATGTATAGCCTCGAGGAAAGGAGGGAGAGGGGGGACATGATAGAAACTTTCAAATACCTCAAGGGAATCAACAAAGTCCAAAAAGGTAGCATCTTTCAGAAAAAGAGATAGAGCGGGATGGATCAGAGGTAATGTGAGGAAGTATTTCTTCACAGAGAGGGTTGTAGATGCATGGAACAGCTTTCCTGCGGAGGTCATAGAGTCAAAAACAGTGGGAGAATTCAAGAATGCATGGGACAGACACAAGACAATTCTAGTGGGGGGGTAGGAGGAAGTAGGCTGTTGGTTAACTAGGATCTGCAGCTTATCCGTTAGGTAGGGAAATGGGCAGATCAGGTGGGCCAAGTGGTCCTTATCTGCCATCATAGAAACATAGAAACATAGACTTTGACGGCAGATAAGGACCACTAGGTCCATCTGGTCTGCCCGCTTCTCCTACAGGATAGGCCGAGATCCAGTTAACCAACAGCCTATTTCTTCCTACCCCCACAAGAATTGCTCTTATGTCTGTCCCATCATTCTTGAATTCTCCCACAGTTTTAGACCCACAACCTCTCAGGAAGGCTGTTCCATGCATCCACTACCCTCTCTGTGAAATATACTCACATTGCCCTGAACCACCCTGCTTCTATCTTTAAATTGTGTCCCCTTGTTCTTGCACGTCTCTTTTTCTGAAAGATGCTACCCTCTTGGACTTTGTTGATTCCACTGAGGTACTTAAAGGTTTCTATCATGTCCCCCCTCTCCCTTCTTTCCTCAAGGGTATACATATTAAGCTCCTTTAGTCTCTCCTCATACGGCTTCTCTTGCAGACCCTGCACCATTTTAGTTGCCCTCCTCTGGACTGCCTCTATCCTGTCTATGTCCTTGCAGAGATGGGGTCTCCAGAACTGGACACAGTACTCCAGATGGGGTCTCACCAACTGTCTGTACAGAGGGATAACAACTTCCTGTTTTCTGCTAATGATGCCCCTTCCTATACATCCCAGTATACCCCCAGCCCTCCCTACTGCCTTCTCACATTGCTTGCTAACCTTAAGGTCATCTGATATGATTGCCCACAGGTCCCTTTCCTTTTTTGTTGTTGTTACTACCTCCCCACCCATTGTGTATTCTTCCCCTGGGTTCTTGTTTCCCAGGTGCATTATTTTGCACTTCTTTGCATTGAATCCAAGCTGCCATACTTCTGACCATTCCTCCAACCTTGCAAATCCTTTTCATCCTTTCCACGCCCTTGTGTATCAACCCTGTTGCAGATCTTTGTGTCATCTGCAAAAGGCATACTTTTCCTTCCAGTCCTCTGCAATGTCACTGATAAAGACATTAAAAGGACTGGACCCAATACTGAACCCCTTCAGTACCCTACTAGTAACCCCTTTCTTCAGAGTGGACTCCATTTACAATTACCTTCTGTGTCCTGTTGTCCAGCCAATGTTTTACAGGCTACCACCCTGGGACCCACTCCCAGGCTGGTTAATTTGACTATTAATCTTTGTGTGGGACTGTGTCAAATGCCTTGCTAAAGTCTAGGTAGGCCATGTCCACAGCCCCTCCTGGTCTACTACTTTGTCACCCAGTCAAAGAAATCTATTAGATTCGTGCCTGACATGACCTTCCGGGTAGAACCCATGCTGCATTGGGTCCTGTGCTCCACTGGCCTCTAGGTACTCAACTATTCTTTCCTTCGGAGTGACTCCATCTCTTTTCCTACCACAGAGGTCAGACTGACAGGTCTGTAGTTTCCTGCCTCTGTCTTGCTCCCACTTTGTGAAGGGAATCACATCCACCTTCCTCCAGTCCTTGGGTACCACACATCCTCCCATGATTTATTAAAAGAGTAGCCAGTGGTTTCACTAGTTCCTCCCTTAATTCTTTTAGAATTCTGGGGTGAATTCCATCAGGACCCATTGCTTTGTCCACCTTCAGTTTTAGGAGTTCTTGCAGAACCCTTTCTTCTGTGAAGGACTGGATCGACCCCTATCAAGAGTGCTTCTGTTAATTGGATTAGGCACTTCCCATCCTCTTTTGAATACTGAGCAGAAATATTCGTTCAGTATTCCTGCTTTTCACTGTCCCTCTGCCCACCACACCGTTCATTCTATTCAGCCTCACTATCCCTCCTTTGTCTTTCTATGCTTGCTGATGTACCTATAAAGGTTTTATCCCTTCTTAACTGAGTTGGCTATCTTTCCTCAATTTGGGCCTTTGCTATTCTGACTTCCTCCTGCTTCCTTCTGCCTTAACTGGTACAGCTCTCTGTCCTGCTCCTTCTGTGTTTCCTTATACTTCGAATGCTATCTTTTCTTCCTGACTTTCACAGCCACCTATTTTGAGAACCATAGTGGCTTTTTCTTTCATTTTGATTTGTTTATTTGCTTCACACAAAGGCTTGTTGCCTCTGTGATGGCAGTTTTGATAATTCCCCATTGTTGCTCCACACCTCCTTCTAGCCTGTTTGCTAGTGCTTTTCTGAGGCACTCTCCCATCTTGCCAAAGTCAGCCCTCCTGAAGTCCAGTATCCTCACTTTTGTATGGCTTGACTCTGTAGCTGAGTTTAACGTGAACCACACTGTTTGATGGTCACTTGTCCCCAGTTGGCAACCCACTTCTAGATCTGAGATCCTCTCACTGCCTCCATTTGAGAGTACGAGGTCTAAGATTGCTCCCTCACGAGTGGGTTCCGAAACTAGCTGTCTAATGCCTGCCACCTGTAGGGCATCAAGAATGGCCCTGCTCTTGGATGTGGCTGCAGCAAATGTGCTCCAGTTAACATCTGGCATATTCAGGTCTCCCATCAACAGTATCTCCCCTTTCTCTGCCATTCTAAGAATGCCTTCTATCAAATTCTTGTCCATTCCTTCCTCCTGACATGGGGGTCTGTACACAACCCCTGTGCGGATTGTGGTGCCCTTTCTAGTCTCCAAGGTGACCCACAGTGCCTCCTCTGCTCCCTGTTTACTCTTTTGTTCAATTGCTTTTATCCCTTCCTTTACAGAGAGAGCTACTCCTCCCCCTCTTCTCCCCTGCCTGTCTCTCCTGTAGGTTATGTACCCTGGTATGTTAACATCCCAGTCATGGTTCTCTGTGTACCATGTTTCTGTGACTGCTACAATATCCAGGCATCCCTCTTCCATTAAGGCCAGCAGCTCAGGGAGCTTGTTGCCCAGGCTATGGGCATTCATACTCATTACCCTCCATTTCCTGATGGCCTTACTCCCTTTTGCCCCATCCCTGTCCTTCTTGCCATTGTCACTTTCTCCATTTACCCCTGCCCTTCTCCCTATAGACACCTCTATGTTGGTGTTTGCCGCACTTACTACCGTGATTATTTAGGGTGGGCTAGGATTTTCCTGCTCCTTTCCAGTGCCTCCCCCCTTGGCTAGTTTAAAAGCTTGCCAATGAAGCATTTAAACCTATCACCTAGGATTCTGGTTCCTCTCCCGGACAGATGCAGCCCATCATGCCAGTATAGGCTTGCATCACTCCAGGTGGACCCCCAGTCCCCAATGAAGCCAAATCCCTGAGCTCCACACCAGTTTTTCAACCACTGATTGAATCCCATGGTGCAGAACACCTAGCTCTCCTATGCCATAGATGGGTAGCACCTCCAAGAAGGTTACGTCTGCTGCTACTTGACTAAGGCCCCCCTCCCAATTCCACAAACTCTTCTTGCACTTCCCTAATCCCTTTCTTAGCCAGGTCATTTGTCCCTAGGTGGACAATGACATCCAGCTCCCTCCCTGTGCAGCTGCTCTGGCAATCCTGAGGATTCGCTCCCTGTCCTCAGCCATGGCGCCAGGCAGGCACCTTACCTCCCTCTCCCCTTCCTCCCCCAGTTCTACCTTCCTAACAATGGAGTCCCCCACCAGGAGTTGTTTCCTTCCCCTGCAGGGTCCTCTGCCACCCTCCTGTGGGTCTCCTTTGTGGAGGTTCCCAGCATCCTCCTTGGTCTCCACTGTGGGTGCCTCCATAGAGGAACCACACTTTGCCAGAATGGCATAGGAATTGTGGAGAGGTACAACTGGAGGAATGCACCTCTGTTCCACCACCCTCACCCTCCCTGAGCCCACAGTGGTCCAACCGCTCCTCTTTCTTGGCAACCTCTGAGGCAACGGCAGTGGCACTGGTGGTCCCTGGATGGAAGAGGAGGTCCCACAAATCCTGGCCAACTCAGCCTGGAGATGAGCAACCTCCTCCATCAGCCCAGAGAGGTGCCTACAGATGGGACAACACCGCATCCTCCAGAACATCTCCAAGAAGACTGCTGCACCACAGCCACTGCACTGCACCACTCCAATCATGTCTTATTTCTGGCCCCTTAACTGTTTGCAATCCTTACTCTTTCCTCTGTATTTTTTCTCTCTCTCCTTACTTTCTGCCTGTGTGCCCTTTAAGCTCCTGACTGTCCTGTTCTGAGACAAGTATATCCTATATTTCTCAGTAGACCACTTACTTGCTCAGAGGCAGACCTCCAGCAGCTAGAGGGGGCTGGAGAGCTCCTCTTGCCCTTCTGCGATGGTGGATCCTTGGTGGTTCTGTGATCACTCACCTCCTGACCCCTAAACAGGAAGTTCCTGTTGTCAGTCAAATCCTGTGCCTATAAAATAGAACTAGCTTTGGGTGGGGGAAGGAGGGAATATAGTCCCAGCAGAGAAGTTCAGTCACACAGCAGTCCTTTCTCCTGGTGTCTTCTGCCAAGCTATTAGCAGAATCTTTCTAAGGCAGTCTTTAAATGTAGCTTCCTTCTAGCTAAGCCACTCCCCCTACTTACCAGATCTTTCTACAAGTAATTTAAAACTAACAGCAGTTAAGTCCTTTCAGTCACCTGAGATTTACACCTAGATAACTCTTCAGATACCCATTCAGTTCAGTTAACCCAAACACACACTTTTTTTTTTGTATGTTAGTTTTTTTTTACCCTAAATTAAAGGTCCAAATACAAAAGTTCTTCTACTTTAGTCCCAGCAGAGAAGTTCAGTCACACAGCAGTCCTTTCTCCTGGTGTCTTCAGCCAAACTATTTCTATCAGATTCTATGTTTCTATGTTTTGCCAGGTCTATCTTTTCAAGAAAGGCAGTATCCTGAAATAGTTACTTCCCAGTCATGTTGTTCACTGAATCAGGCCTCTGTGATGGTGAGCCAGTCAGGATCTGCCTCTGCAATAATAATTGTGAGGTTAACTATTTTATTTGCTAGGCTTCATGCATTCATGAACATTGCTTTCCAAGTTAGACTTGCCCCTTTTTTCGAGATTAGCCCATCCTTAGATCCTGTTTTTCTAGTGTTCTCTGAGCTTCTTCTTACTGGATGACTCCTTCATTCTTTGATTGTTGCCCCAAGTTGGGAGGGTTTTTGGGAAGAGGCAGCAGTTTCTTTTATTGCTGACACCCTCTCCCCATATCCTAGATTAAACTCTCTGCTGAGACATCAAACGTTTGACCCAGTTCCTGCACACCCTCCTTAGTGAGGTGCAAGCCATCGTACCTGAAGAGACCTCTGTCCCAAAAGTCCATCCAGTTTCCAATGAAGAGGTGCCCTTTCTTTAGGCACCAGTTTTTGAACCATGCATTCAGCTACTCTATTTCGCCCTTACATATTTGTTCTATTCTGCCCCCTATCTTCAATACTGGGAGGACCTCTGAGAATGCAATGATTGGCGAGTGTACAGTTAATCTATCCCCCAGTTGAGATAGGTACATTTTGGTCTCAACTGTTCATTCTGCCACATTATTAATACCTAGATGGATGAAAACACATGCACAGTGTACCTCCCTTCGTATCAGCCTGTCTATTTGGTTGGAATCTCTTTTAGCTGAAGCTCCTGGAAGACATTTGACTACCACGCTAGTGTCAGGGTAATGAGTTAGGTATGATTCCACTCCTCAGATCATGGAATCACCTACATTGAAAATGTTTCATTTTTCCATGCTGCTTGGTACCTTTGGCGTATCACCAATGCATTTACTTGAAGGGACATTCACTTGTCGGTTGTTTGGGCTGGCCATGCTCCCTTTTTCTGTTGTGTGGACCAACAGTGTCAGTGGCTCAGTAGGTAGCACACTCGCCTCTGAGGCCTGGAGATCAGAGCGCTCTGGATTCAGTTCCTACATCTGGCACTTGGATTAATATCCCAGTACTGACACTGTAATGCAGCATGAGAGGGGTGCTGCACTTCTGAGGTGCCATCTTTTGGATAACAAATTAAAGCAAGGTCCCATTTGCCTGGATTGGTGGTAGTTCAGGTGGATGTTAAAGATCCCAAGGCACTTATTGAAAAAAGTAGGGGAATTTTCCCGGTGTCTTGGCCAAATTTCCCTCATTTCACTAAAAAATACCACCAACAGCTTAATCTGGTTCAAGGTCAGTAGGCATTCATCTGTATCCCCCTCCCCCGGGTCGTGCCTGAAAATAGGCAGGATTTGCCTAATGCACTTACCCAGTCAACAAAAACTAAATAATAATAACTAAGATGCAAATTGGCTCATGATCCAGATGGATGTGTCCTGGTTTGGAGGCCTCTGCTGTGTCCTGTGGAACCTGCCCCTGCCCCTTTTAACCATCTGCCATTCTCCTGTATTGAGGGATTCCGACAGCGTGTGGTGTTACTCCAGTGGAGATAGTATGACAAATGAGGGTCAATGGACATGCAGTTCTCCAGCAGGAGTTGGAGATGTGCTATTTGATTCCTGGCCTCCCATAGCTGGGCTTCTACTTGTCCTAGAGTCCAACATGTGGGACAATGCCCTAGTGCCTGCATGCATGCCCTGTGAAAGGATGCCATCTTGCATAATAAAAAAAAAATTTAGAAATGTCAACAAAAAAATCAATACTAACAGATATGATTAAACTGCAATTCAACTATGTTCTAAACATTTCACAAACTTACTTTGGTCATATCAGCTTGGTGATATTGATCCATGTGCAGAACAAATATCAAGTCCAGACTCAATCCTTAATAAAAACTACAAGCACAAACATATTTTCACAGAGAGATCTATTTAAGACACAAAACTGTATTTCTTATGTTAATTTACAAAACAAAACTAGCATTGGCCCTTTTATATGATTAGACTATAACCATTTAAAGACTGTTTAAAGGAAAATACACTTAAATTTACACAGTACAAATCATCTGTTTTGGGTAAATAACAGATTTCTACATGATCAAAAGTTCCTAGAAAATAAATGTCAAAATACTGTTGATAAGATTTATGAAGAATTATTAAGTTATTTCAGAGAAAAGCTAACAATTCTAGAAATAAGATTAAAAAATAAGTGGAAAATAGGAACCACCCCAATACAGAAAGTACTGTAATATATGCACACAAATATGGAGCAATGCTAGCAAGAACTGTACATTTGCAAAACATCAGACCATTCAATACAAATTTATTTCAAGAGCCCACCTTACTCCATAGAGTTTTTAAAAAGGGTATTAAAAGCACATCAACATGTTGGCATAACTGTGATTTTAAGGGTACAATGAAACATCAAGTATGTTAATGTATTTTGTTATGCAATGGTGGTCAAATACATGTAAGCTTACAAAAGATACTGTGTATTAGCGTGCAACATCCATCTCAGTTTTAAAACAGTTTTACTTTGTTCACTTACAACACAATTATCTGTACAACAATGTACTCAGTCATGAAAACATGATGTCTATAAAAAATCAAGCGTGGGGTTGATCCCAATGTACACTTTGTGGGCAAAACCATTTTGATTGTTGTACTGTTTATTGTAGAACAGTAGATGATATCAGCCTAATTTCACTTAATTGTAAGTTGACATTCTCTTTTACTACAAATCCCAGAATCCCCTACAACTGACATCAGAGCAGTAGGCAACAGTAGGAGATTCAACAGCCTGCAGTACAGTAGAACTTTTTATAATCTTCAATCAAATGTTTTCTTGGACTGTTTTCCTCCAGGGGCTCAGTACAGTCCTCTGTTATTGTACATAGCCCAAGGAGGACAGCAGGACCACCAAACAAAAAATTAGAGTTTAAATGAACTCTGACATGCACTGCATGCTATTGAATGTTCTCTCTGCTACCTACTGCTCTGTTATCATCTGCAAGGAATTCTGGGATTTGTAATAACAGAAAATGTTGGCCTACAGCAGATCAAAGTTAATCTTATATAATCTATTATACTACTGTAAACACTAACTAAACCAAAATGTTTTTGCACTCAAAGTGTACATTAGGACCAGCCCCATACTTGAGTGGAGCGACACTTGTGGGTTCCTGGTCCCCATTAATACTTCAAGATATTTACACATATAATATGGGATACTACACTAAGACTATGGGGAACAGTACTTCTACAGAGATAAAAAGAAAATGTTTTGAACAGTAGAAAAAGCACACAGACAAATCTTACTAAATTTCTTAACTTTCCCAAAATAGAAAGAGCTTATCACACAGGACACTTTGGTGAATCAGGGCAGAATCAAACCTTGGATTTTAACTGCTTGAGGTCCCAAAATCAAACTTTTTTCATGGTCTGGCAATTCTTCAAAACTGGTCAGCTGTCAGCACCCCCCCATGACACGATATCAAGTATGTCACTCTAACATCATAGATTCAACACTTCTTTTTTGTCTTGGGACACCTCCCATCTGGAAAACTGGTCCAAATGGACTAGTATTCCAGACCCTGGCTTTGTACATTGCAAGGGCCATCCTTTTGTCTTACCATCTGATAAAATTCATGGGGACTAGTCTGCCAGCTCTGACTTTGTTTAAACTCAAAACAGATCCAGTGGTTATGAAAACAAGTCACCCTTTTGAAGTGTAAGTACCCTTTAGCTAACAGGAATGCCACTGTTTGCCCAAATGACCCCCATCTGACTGCTTCAGGCATGGCCTCCAATGATATGAAACTTTAGATTTAACTCCTGAGTCCTGTGAGAAAATGGCTTTTGTCACCCTGTTTGGCCTATATCAATTTACCATGCCCCCCCTTCAGACTGCATGGACCCCTGGCTATATTTCAGAAAATGATGGTCCATATCCCCTGTCTCCAGGGGCTGTATGCAGCAATGTACCTGGATGATGCTGTCATATTTAGCCCTGATTGGGATAGCCACCTGCAGGATGTGGCCACAGTACTTCAGCTGTTTAGGGAGGCAGGTCTCATGGCCAGTGCTGCAAAATGCACCCAAGGGTGGCAGATGAAATACTTGGGGTATATGTTTGGAAATGGGCATGTATTCTTGGTTATTGACAAAGTAGAGACCCTCTCTGACTGCCCCATCCCAACTATTAAAAAGCAGGCTAGGGCCTTTTTGGACTTAAAGCTTATTATGGACCATTCATTCTGGAATTCTCAAACCTTGCTACTCCACTGACTGACTTGACCAAGAAAACTCCCCTGAATAAAGTCCATTGGTCACCTCAGTGTCAAACGGCATTTCAGGCCATAAAAAATGTACTGTATGAGGGACCAGTCATACAAAGTCCAGATTTCAACAGTCCCTTCAATTTGTGCACAGATGCCTCTTAGGAGTCTGTGGGCAGTTTTATCACAAGACTTTAAGGATGACATTCACCCTATCTTTTATATATCTTGCAAACATTTTCCCCAGGAGCAGCACCATGCCATGCTGGAAAAAGAATGTCTGTCAGTAAAGTGGGTGGCAGTCACCTTATGCGACTACCTGTTGGGACAGAAGTTTACCTTGATGATTGGACATGTCCTCCTCAAGTGGTTACATGCTATGCATGATAACAATGCCCATGTCACCAGACGGTATTTAGCACTGCAGCCTTTTTCATTTGATGTGCACCATTTGGCAGGTACCCTGCATGATAATGCAGATTTTTTTTCTCTCACTAGGCTGGGTCTCTGGCTCTTACTGAGCATGCCACAGGCTCGACTCTAACTGGAAGGGTATGTGATGGAGTGCATGTCTATCCATCACACTCCTTTTACCCATAAACTGCTTCATAGCCCTGCAACACAGCGTTCCGAAGTAGTACTAACAAACCCTACCGCTTTTAAGTTGAACATTAAAACTCCACTGCACTGCTTGTTCTGGGTGTTGAATGCATCTCATGGGGAGGGGTGTTAACAAGCAACACCTGGGCCCAATAAAGGGAGAGAGGCAGAGGTTTTTGTATCAATGGCATGCAAGTGGAGACAGAAAGAGACTGAACTGCAAGAAGTTTCTGTTAAGATGAATGCAAGTTGTTTCTTTTTTCTGTTAATGGAAGCAAAGCAGATTTCAATTAATTTAAACTGGTTTCCAGAGTGCTTTCCTTTAGAGTGTTCTTCAGAAGCTGCCCGTTTCACTGTCCTATCACACTTACACATAAAATGTTGTCTATCATGCCATGATTTTCTCTTCAGCCCCCCATAAACAGTATCCCCCCATGGTGTTAGTTTGGCACCAAGCTTTCCATAATCTGGAGCCCTCTGGACTCCTGTTAGTACTGGACTGTGCCAGCCTGTTGCACATGTGTAGTGAGGGTGTTGAGGCAGCTGTGTGGCTTTATTACATGCTCCAAAGAGTAGGAATGGTGACCCTCTCAAACAAAAATATTTTTTTCAAATTGTTTTATTAAGTTTCAGTGCATATGACCTGCTATAACATGTTAACATTTCACCAGGAAACCTGTTTTTTTCAAGGCAGCAGTGTTTATATTTAATTAAAAAAAAATCAGTTAGGTTCTATTTGTGACAAAGGATGGTCAATCTTTTAGAATGCTGACTTTAAAGTGGCCAGTGGGTGGTTCACCACATCAAAACTAGTCGTGAGCATAAAGAAGACACAATGTATGGGTTTTGGGCAGTGGAGAAAAAACAAATGAAATTCTGTATGAAAGACCGTGAAGGTTTATAATTGGTATAGTTTTAACAGTACAAATACGTGGATGTGGAGCTTGATGAATGTCTTTTATTTTTGAATCATATTCAAAATATTTCAAAAAGCTGCGGGCTTTGAGATGTATCTCATGGTGCCTTACATAAGAAGTGTGCCTTAAAATTGTTAGTACTCTTTTGTGACCAGTGATGGAATATGAGAGTAATTCCTGCCTAACTGCAAACAAGAAGGGTCTGGAGAAATGAGATAAAGTATAAAAATAAATTGGCATTTTTTGTTTTGAAGGCTAAATACTACACACATCAGTGTGATTTGTATGTACAATTAGGTTGGAACACCTTAGGAAACAGACGTGCAATGAAATGGCTAATTATGACTTTTAAAATGTGTTTTTAAATGTTGAAAACTGAAAATTATCAACCATTGCCTCATTACTTGTTCTGGGAAAATTAGGATAATAGAACTTATGAAACCTGAAATTCAAATACTAAGAAGTTCAAAGTACCCAGAAACCATACTGGGTTTGGAGAAATGGGGATCTGCAGTAATGCTGCCAGATTTTGGAATAGGCTGAGTATTGCCACCAGGAAGGTGCTGAAACTCAACATTTTCCCAAAATGTTTACAAAATGATTTCAGTTTTGCATGTAAGTAATTTATTATTTTTTGGGTGCCCAATCCCAGTGGCTCTGGGCACCACACAGTAAAAAAGTTTTATGTGTTTGTTAAATGACTGTAAATTTTAAATACTGATGTAGAGCAGTCTGGAGAAGGATATTGTATTTTTATACTTATGTTTTGTGGGTAATGAATGGATAAGTGTGCAAGTATGTATGAAACAGGATTCACCTGAAAATGGGCTTTGGAATTGGTATGTAATTCTTATATGAAAATAAACATTTTACTTACTTTACAGAACCATATACACTCAGAGAATGTCTTATACCTGAGCAATATATCATAAACCTTTATACTGATATTAATTTGTGCTTCAAAGTTATCTATATGAAACATAAATCAAGATGTTTTATATTTATCAATATTAGATACTGTTCTTATATAGTACTCAAATTGGAAGAAGACATTTTTACATTATTTGTTTAAACAAAAACATTTACTAGCACTAGATATTACATATTAGCCCAGATATTCAAACTGCACCACAAAGTAGCACAATAGCAGGAGCAGGCACAAGTCCAGTGTGCCCATTTGTGCATCACATGCGATATTCAAACACTGCCAGGCCAAGATGCGCTTGCGACACACAACAGATGCTCGCACCAGCACCATGGTGCACCCAGGGATGCACAGTGGCACAGGTCTGTTGCGCAATAGCACAACCAGGGATGTGCAGTGGAGCAGGGTAGCAGCACATCAGCACAACCAGGGATGAGCAGGGACAGGATGCAGGGGTCCACCACCATTAGAAGAAATGGGCAGAGGAGCACACAGCAGGACAAATATCGCCCTCCACACCCCATGAACCACACAACTGGAGGAGAGCTGGAAGAATCACTGGCCCATGGACACCAGCAACAATCCCACAGCCAGGGCATGGTGCAGCAGCACACCCCCTGGCAAGCTGTGACTGGCACACAAGGAGGTCCAGCCACCCCGTGCCACACCATCCCACCAATGCAGAGCACACCCTGCACTGCGATCCCCAGACACCCTGCCCAGGAGCAGTGTCCAACAGTGCAGGACACCCCATGCATGCCACCACCCCCACTGTGACAATCTAACCCTGTGCACCATGGAGCCATGCAAGGCAACCCCACCGTGAGCACCCTGCAGCAGGCAGCAGCAGACACTGATACAACAACTGCATACACTGTGCCGTCCTGCACAGCCCCCCCGAGGTACAGCTGAGAGACCGACCATGTGTCGGCACATGAGGTACCCCACATGTGACAGGGCCTGTCCCGGACCCCACCACCAGTGGTACAGCACCCTGTACACCCTCCCAAGGACACACCCCTTCCCAGCACTGGCCACAACAGCCAGCACACATACCCACAGTGGTGCATGGAAGCATGCACCACACAGGATGCACAACAGTACATGGAGAAACACCCACCCATACCCAAGGGTGCACCAACACAGGGACACAGTAGTGGGTCAACAAAGCCACTGGCGTGTGGCCATGGAAGCCATGTACCCACAGTCAGCACCCCTCCATGGCACAGGTGTACCAGCCACTCTGCGCATGCACCATGAAGCCATACACCACCAGCATGCGGCTGGAGCACAAGTGATAGACAGTGGAGCACATCTCCTGCAACAGACACAAGTGACAGCATGGAGGGGAAACAACAACAGTGGAGGCCACAGTGCCACCAGAGGCAGACGTGCACCATACCAGTGACAGGAGGCAACCCCGCATTGTGCAGGGTACAGTGGTTGTCCAGCATGGACAGCACCACTGACATGCCAGCAGACTGTGCAGATCACAGACATGCAAGGGTGTCAGCTGCACAGGCCATGGACGGTCTGACAGGGGTGCCATGGACATAGTGCATGCACCATGGGCCACTGCACACAGGCATCCAGTGCACAGGGAACAACACACAAACCACAGACAGTAATTGATTCCCATGCACACACTACAGGCAGTTCCCCTCTGGACACACACACACACATGCCCATGCCTGCACCACCCCTGATGCCATGCACACCACTGCAGCTGAGCAACAGTAGCCCACTGCAAATCAGAGACCACCACAGTATGCATAACAAAACAAATGTATTATAAAAAGGTGAAACAAACTATTTACAATTATGTACAAAAAGGGGGGAATGGCCACATACCAGGTGGGGTAAGGGGCAGGGGTGAACAAATGGGAGAGGGAAGAAGGGGTGTGAGGGTGGGTCCAGGGGGGTAGGGTGAATCTGGGGGCATGGAGGGCCTAGCGTCCGCCCCTCTCTCCACTCCTGTGAAGCCTCCTCATCCTCCACCTCCTTATTCCATGCTGCTCCATGTGCTGGAGTATCTCCATGGAAGCCCGTGTGAGCTGCAGGAGCTCCTGCATGGCCCTCTTGATCTCCATCATCCACTGTCCACCTAGGACAAGGGAGCAGAGTCAATATGTGAGAATGTCCATCCCCCTGCAGCCCACCCATTGTGCATGGCATAAAGCTGTGGGCCACGCCCCTGTGATGGTGTGCGACCACCCACAGTGATCGTGTCCACAAGACCTGCCTACTCAGGCACAAACAGCCATGCAGACCACTGCACATGCCCACTGCCCAAGTCCCGCACAGCACCACCATGGTGTGACATGGCTATGCAGTGCGAAGGCAGTGGCACAGTCATGTACCCGGTGCACGCATGGACCACCAGCGATGCACACCCACACATGCAGTGCCACAGGACAGTGCTGAGTGTACCATGTGGCATGCACGTCAGTGGTGTCAATGGATGGTGGCCATGACCCGCCACCTACCCTGCAACACAGCATGCACAGAATATCCTGGAAGAAAGGCACTCACCTGCATCCGCTGGATCCGAGCACTGATGCTGGATGGGCCCAGCAGCCCATACCTGTTGCTGTGCTTCCACTGTCTCTTGGCATGCCCGTGCCTCTCTGGCTCGTCGCCTCTCCTCAGGGCCTAGGGTGCAAACATGAAGAGGGGAACATCAGTACAAACCAGTAGCAAAGGCCCCCCCAATTTGTGTGATCCTGCACAGCCCAGCCATGCCACAACACCACCACCACCACCACATCCCACACTGGATGGCCCCCCCGTGTGGTGGACACATGCCCACCACGATACCCGTACGGATGCTACCAGTGTATGGATGGAGCACCTACCATAGATGGGCAAGCCTGTCTGGGTCCCTCCACCGGAGGTCCCTGTAGCCATGGAGACACTGCTCGGCTGTTCGGCTGATCCCTGTGGCCTCCTCTAGTGCCTCTGCCACCTCCTTCCAAACTGCACTCCTTGCCCTGTCCAAGGGGTCATCCCCAAACAGGGCGCCAGCATGGGACTCCACAATGGCCACCAAATTGGCCAGCTCCAGTGGGCTCCATAGAGCAGCTCTCCTCCTTGCCATCACTGCTGCAGGTAGGATCACAAAATAGCACCTGTAGAGCACGTCCACCATGTTCAGATGCTGCGTGGTACAGCGCTGCCATTCCGCATTGCACTGTCACTGAACAGTGCGATAGGGGTGCACCCATGTGGACGCATGGTGCCTAGAGGGCAAAGGTCGACCACAGGGTCAAGGGTCTGTTGCGCACGGACCGCCACAGCGTGATTGGGACTCCCTGTGGGTAGCGCAGTTGGGTGCCTGTGTGAGATGCCCTGCAATGGCCTACTACACTGTGGCACCATGCACCAATGGCACTCAAGGGCATGAGCGCCGTACATGTTCAGTGCACTAGCAGCACTGGCACAATGGTGGCCATGTCCCGCACTGCCTCCCGTGCTCAGCACGTCAGCAGCATGGCAGGCATTGGCATCAGCACCCTGGGCATGCACCGTGCGGTGCCTACTGTGCACGCCACAGAGCTGCACCTTTGCCTGAGCACACTCAACACAATTGCACAAGGCGCACCAGTGCGATATTCAGCCAGTATATGCAAATCAGCTCATCAGCAATTCCATGGCACAGCTACTGCATTAGCATCCACTTAAAGTTGCGCCTCACCTAATTTGCATGCCTTGCGCTATATAAATGTGACATGCGGCTGCAGAGGCCATAGTTTGGTATTGCAGTCTATTGTGGTGGGTTGCATACTGTTTGGAAGTGTGGACTGTGGTGTGTGGGAGATGCATGGGACTGCACAATGAAAGGTAACACCTGTCATTCCCACAGGCTCTATAATGACCGAACCTGAGGAAGAGGAGGAACAGGGATATTGGAGAAAGAGGAGGCCCAACTTCACATGGGCGGAATAAGATGCCCTGTTTGAGGCATACCTCGACAGGGAACCACTGCTCAGCGGACAGCGGGGAACACCACAGGCCCATGCTTCAGCATGGGGTGAGGTTGCATAATGCCATGAACCAGCATGGCAGCCACCAGCAGTCCATGCAGGAATGTAAAAAGAAGGTCAGCATAGACAAGAGGAGAAGTAAGGACAAGGTGGCTGCCATCAGGGCAGCACGTGCTGCAACCAGTGGTGGACAGCCGGATGTGCCTCACCTGATGCCACTGGAGGAGTGGGTGGCCAGCAGCATGTGGCGTTGTGCCATAGAGGGCATTCCAGGTGGTGGCTTCCAGATGGGTGGCAGCCCGTCACTTCATGGTAGGTCCTGTGCTGTCACTGTGTAGGAGCTGGGGGGAATGCCACAGGGTAGGGCAGAGACATTAACGCTACTGTGTTCCCTTACAGCTCCTGAGCATCTACATGGGTCAGCGGTGGTGGGTGTGTCCACTGTGGTCAAGGCCCTGGACACCGAGGAGTGCCCATCCACCTCCGCAGGTGTCCAAGGGTCAGGACCACTGCATACCTGCCTGTCTGTCCGGACTGATGATGGTGGTGCTGGTGTGGACGAGGCCCTTCCTGTGTCCCAGCGTGACAGTGGCAATGGACTCCAGCATGCTGGAACATGGACTGGTGCTAGATCAGGCACCGATGATGATGGATCACACATCCCGGACAGTGATACGTGTGGGTCGCAGGATGGTCCCACAGCAGGGAATGGCATGGGCATAGCCATGGGTGGTGCCACTGTGGAGGACTACATGACATCACTGTCCCAGCCTGTGCCTGTATGCCCCAGTAGGGCAGCACTGGTGTGCGTCCAGGCCAGTGTGGCTGTTGCAGCTGCTGCAGTGGCACCAGTGAGCCCTGGCGATCGGCGGCCAGAGGGGCAGTGCCAGCAGTCAGCAAATAGGGATGAGGGGACAGTGTCAGAGGGCGGCGTCAGTGCACCATGTGTGGACGTGCCCAGGCATGACTCTGGTGTGCAGCGCCCAGCTTCAAGGGGTGCTGCCTGGCACAGCCAGGAACACCATGAGGGACAGCATGCTGATCAGGTGTATGACCTCTTTGATAAGCACAGCAGCATACTCCAGGATTCAGTGGATCAGCAGTTGTGGCTTGTGATGGCGGTGGATGCACTCAGTGCGGTTCTGTGTCAGGCAGAGGAGTGGCACAGCAGGGACCACGGTCTACTCCTGGCAGGGATGGACCAGCTGCGGGAGGATGTGACCACTGCCATTGACAGGCAGACACATGCAATCACTGCTTTCATGGCCACTGTGGGCACCCAATTCATTGATTATGCACTGCAGACACTGTGCAGTGTCACGTCCACCCCCCCATATCTGGCATTGTGCAACACCTTCCATGTCGACACCAGGTTTGGCTGTGGGCATACCGAGCACACCTGGTGTGGACAAGTTCGGTGAGCTGCAGACCCCTGCGTGAACACAGTTGCATTCCCGCAGCATCATCCCTGGGGGACCATCAGTGCCACCCCATGAGGCCAATGGTCAGCCTGGCATGGCTGGCAGGTCTCGGCGGGGCTGCCCACGCATCCGTGAAGGCCATGGCACTGTGCCGCATGACTGACCTTTCTCCCACCATGGCCACTGTCTGCCGCTGCCCTGTGTGCAGTGTGTTGTGCACTGTATGATGCACGGGTGTGGTACCCAGCCCTGAACTCACACGGTCCATGTGCACACCCTCCCGGCTGCTGGCCACTGTGGCGTGTGCATGATGATGCCTGCGTTGTGCTGTCTGCCAGTGTGCAATGGTGCCCAGCATCTGAGACACGCACAGTGACGGCCACTGTGCATGGTCATGTGTGAACCTGTGTATGGCTAGGGGTTGCAGTCGGGGTTGGTGTGCCTTCTAACCCTTGTGCATGTTGGGGGGTGTGTGTGTGTGTGCATGTGTGTGCATGAGCACATGTCATGTTTGGCCATGCCCATCCCTGATGGCGTGTGCGGATCCACGCTCAGTCCCATTCACTTGGCGCCATCCACCCATGGGGTTCGTCCATGCCTGTCTGTGGGTTGTGCCCTTGCCATTGGTGGTTGCACATGTCCCCATGACCTACCTGTGTTGGCCAAAGTGCTCTTCTGTGATGGTGTCCCAGTGCAGTTGTGCCATCCGGAACAGGCGAGGGTCCCTTCTCTCAGGGGGTGGCAGCCCATCACCATCTGGACCGGCGTCCTCATCGTCTCCATCGCTGTCCCCCTCTTTGACCTCTACAGCTATCCCACAGTGATTGGCCATGTTGTGCAGGATGCAACAGGCCAGGAATAGCCCACAGGCCTTTGAGGGGCTGTACTGTAGGGCACCGCCAGACATGTCCAGGCACTGGAAATGTGACTTCAGCATCCTGAACACCTGCTCGATGACATTACGCATGGTGGCATGTGCCTCATTGTACCGTTGCTGCGATGGGGTCGTGGGGCACCGGTATGGTGTGAGCATCCAGGAATGGAGTGGGTAGCCACTGTCACCTGTGTATAGAGGGTGGACATTAGTATGGTGGTCTGCGTTGCTCTGCCATATGCCTCCCCCCCCCCACATCTGGCCATGTCATCCTGCATGATGTGCATACTCACCCACTAGGTGGCCAGTGGAGATGTCCCTGCTCTTGAACCTATGGCACAGTGCAGACAGGTGCCAGATGAAGACAACATGTGCTCCCCCAGGGTGCATGGCACAGACATTGGTTATGCCCCCTCTGGCATCGCACACCACCTGGCAGTTGATGCTGGCGAAACCCTTACGGTTGATGTATGCTACACCATCTGGGCCAGGTGGTGTGCGGATGGCCACATGGGTGCAGTCAATGACCCCGAGCACACCAGGCATACGTGCTACCCTGTGGAACTGTTGTATGTGTGCTGGTGTGCTCTGCCTGTGTGCTGGGAAAATGGAAGTACTCTGCAGCATGTGGCAGCAGTGCGCTGAGGAATTGTGTGAGTAGGTGTGACGCGGCTGACTGGGTTATGCCTGTTGTGTCCCCTGTTGGTCTCTGGAAGGAGCCCGTGGCGAGCAGACACATGACAGCCGTCACCTTTGTCTTCACTGACAGAGCATGGCTCTGTCGTGTGAGTGCCTGCATCTCATCACTGCACAGCTCACAGTGCCATCTCAGGATCGCCCGGTTCAGGTGGTAGCGCCCCACAATCTCTGTGTCAGTGTACTGCTCGAAGGTGATGTGGGCTCGGTACTACCTGTTGGGGGCATACCACTGATGGGCCCTTCCATGGCCGTGCCCCCCTGCTGCCTGCCTTCTCACACCCCTCATTACCTCCTCCATCTGGATGGTGGCACTGGCCATGTTCCTGGCTGGTGTTCCCCCCTGGCAGATGTTATCCTGCTCCCCCCACTGTCCTCTGTGATGCTCCCCCTGCACCGGGTACATCTCCGGCCTTTGGCTGTCCTGCCTACTGCCACTGCCCTCACTACTCTTCAGCACTACCCTGTCTGTCCTGCATGAGTGACTCAGGCTCCCCACTCCTGTCCTGTGTGGTCACAGGTGTGCCCTGTCCTGCTCCTTCAATGTCCCACTCACTGCTGCCCTCTTTGTTTTGGCTGCCAGCTTGCTCCCACTACTGGCTTCCCTGTAGCATTCTTGCACCTCTGTCTTGTTCCTTGTTATTTTGGCTCATTTCCACTATCGCGCAACTTCCGCTAGCTCCCCTACTGTGCATTGTGCATGCATTGAATATCACACTGCGTCATTTATTCATGGTTCCTCCCCCTACAGTTGCACATGCATTCATTACCATTGCACTCTGGCACATTGCAACTTGAGTGGCGCAGCTACCTCCCACTGAATATCACACAATGGCGCATTTTCGTACTTGCGCTGGTGCATCTCTGCTGCTCATGGCGCAGCCCTTTTGAATATCCGGGCCATAGAATAATGCATGGGGAAATGTGGTTAATGAGGATTTTATGCACACCTGAGGTGTGTGATGCCCCACAAACCCCAAAGGCTTCGCTCTTATTTCTAAAAAAAAAAGAAAATGAAGCAATTTTATCAGTACTAAAGCAGAACCATAATTCAATTTTTTAGTTCAAAAAGTATATCTTAAAGATGACACAGACGCTCTGCTCCACATGTCTTTATGTAAGATTTTATAATGTTGATTAAAGCAGAGACATTCAATGTACAGTACTGATACATATTATTGCTAGGTCTAGAACGTGAGGATGCTTTAAAATAATTGTTATTCATAAGACCACGTTCCATTTCAATAATAAAGCCTTAAAAAGAAGTAAAGTGGTGCTATTGATGTGTATCTTATGTCAATGCTAAATAATTATTATGTGGCAGGAGTTTTTGCTACAGTGTTCCAAAGGATTAGCTAATCCAGCTGTAGTTATGAACAGTAGTTGGTCTCTTGTCTCAATAAACCCAGTTCGTGTTTCTATCTTGAGTGTGGAAAGTATGTAAACTCAGGACCAATATTAAAGGCAATGCAGTAATGTACATATAATGATTTTACACATTCTGCCTGAGATATTGCTTGCTTAGAAAGACTCTATATATTTAAGCATTACACCATTGTGTAGTTCTTCTGGCAAAATCAAATAACTACTTAGCATGATGATTAAATCTGAACTGCATTATATATCAAAGAATCTTGTCTCCATAAATCTACATGCTGTAGTACACTTAAAGGTCCTTAACCTGGCATCTGTGACAGTTTTCTTTTTTACTCTTTCTCATTGCACTAAATGCTATAACATAGTAAATGCTTTTATTCAGATTGTATCAATTGTGCTGCACCTCACAGCTAGCACACATGGCATGGGATCTGTAAGATTATTGATATTATTTTGCTCACTGAAACAACTACAGCACTCACCTTATTTTATACTCAGAAGCAAATGGGTTGATACCTTTTATTGGACCAACATAGATGTTACAAAAAGAACAAAGTGCTTAGGCTTTCTGACTAACAAAGTTCTTCCTCGGAAGCATATGACAGTCATTCAGAATCTCACATACTATTAACACCCAGATCATACATATAAAAAAGAAAGAATTCTCATTGGTTTAAAATACTCATTTAAACCATCACTGAAGTTAGAAACAGTTTGGTGAGGTCTGGTTGAACTATTTCTAACTTCAGTGATGGTTTAAATAAGTATTTTAAGCCAATGAGAATTCTTTCTTTTTTTATGTATGATCTGGGTGTTAATAGTATGTGAGTTTCTGAATAACTGTCACAAGCTTTTGAGTGAGGACTTTGTTAGTCTGAAAGCTTAAGCACTTTGTTCTTTTTTTAACATCTCTGTTGGTCCAATAAAAGGTATCAAACCATATGTTCCTGGATCTGTTCTTACAAAGACCAATACAGCAAAATCTAAATCTTATTTTATACCAGAACTCTCAAAATCTGTTGAGCTGCAATAACTGACATTCACCTGTGTTGGTATAGGGCTATGAAGAGTGGATTTTGAGTAATAAGGTAGAGGGAGAAAAACTTCCAACTTTTAAACTAAAGATACTGATTTGCAAACTTTTTGTGGCTTTTTTTTTAACTCACTAGGAGTACAGTGCCTCCTCACATGGCTCTCACACTACTTTCTGTGGAGAGTGAGCTGTACCAAGCTGGAGCCCTTTTTATACTGTCAGTGTTGATATGGTACCAGCCACTAGCATGGGTGGAAGGGTATGCATTACTACACTGATGACATCACTAATGTTGTGACATCATCTGCACATCACCCATTCAAAGCATCCTGATAGTGACTGGACTTAAAGTTCCTTACAAGACTCACATGCTCCTGTGGTGTGCTGTGTTAAGGCACCACCTCCTGAGTCTTTACATATTTAAAGTTAGGGATTCAAGACCTGCTCTGCCTGTGAGTTAAATTGTTTGTACTTTTATAAAATTCCTAGTAAATGAAGCTGATTGATTAATAATGTCATAAAGTTTATAGAAATGTCTCCTTATAGGAAATTAAACTGGGAAATGGTCTAGTACCCTCAAACAAAAAAGACATATAAACAAAAAACTGGGTGGGGAGGAATATGAGTAAGGCAGGTTTTGAGTATGGAAGCAGAAGATATAAAAGGCATCACAAAACAGTGAAACTGAATGCAAAAGATTGAAATTCAGGTTATATCCTGACTTCTGGGATAAATTGCATACTACTGAGATAAAGCCCTTAGCTATCAACTCTTAGTCCATACTGTAATAGTTAAATAAAATATATAAATTTTCATACCGCTATAATACTCATGGATTGAGATGATCAAGGGAGATATTTCATGTGGATAATCATCATACAGCATTACAATATAATAACTGGAGAGCATTTTCTCCCATAGGGAAATCCAATTATAGTTTGTTGTTATAACTACCTGGTTATAATAGTGAACACATGTGCACACTGACTCTCTGCTTCAGCTAAATTGTGACTACTTGCACAGAGCTCTAGTTGTTATATAATTGCTGTGACAAAAAAAATGCTCCACAGCAATTATATAAACAGCATATGGGATAGTGTGTAAAACTCACATTTTACACACATCCTCAGTGTTGGATGCTTGTATAAACACATTGTCCTATATATATATATATATATATATATATTACAGGCAAAAAAATTCATTTAATCCATCAGTTAGGGTTGTTCCACAGGAAGAAAAGCAAGGAAATTCAGTGTGTTGGGGTTGAAACCCCCTTGGACCCCTCCAGCACCCCCAACCAGCATCGGGGTGTGCGTTGGGGTCATCAGCCCTAACTTTCACCAAATCACATGTGTAAAGAAGCTGAGGAATAGGAGAATGGGATGAGAGTTAGGACTGATGACCCCAATGGGCACCCCGATGCCAGTTGGGGGTGTGGGGTGGCGGGGTACAAGGGGGGTTTCAACCCTAACAGCAAATTTCCTCACTTTTGTCACTGTGGAACAACCCTAACTGATGCATTAAATGGAGTTTTTTGCCTCTAATTTCCCTTCTTTTTGAGAATGATGATGAGAAATAGTGAAAGTAATGCAGGAGCGGGCCCCACACTCCCACCACGTGAAATCTTGTGTCATTGTAACAGGAACAGCAATGCAAACAGAAGCACCAACTGTGGTGCTCATGGTAAAGGAAACGTAAATGGTAAAGGAAACGTTAATAGAAATGTAAGCGTAAAGTGATGCTGAAGCGAACAGTGACGCAAACGGACATTGAAACACGTACGAAAATGCAACTGGTAACAGGAACAGTGATGCCAGTGGTATTTTAAATGGAAATGTTAAGTGTCACAGCAAAAAGAACGCGAAAAGGAACAGAAACGGAAACGCAAATGCAAGCGCACACGTAAACACAAACTATAAATCGCACAGGCACGTTACGGCAATTGTAAATGCAAATGGTAAAGTTAGAATGAAGAATAACGCCAAAGGAAATAGAAACGGAAATGGGAACAGAAGCACATACAGAAATGCAAACCAAAACGTGCACGGGCACAGTACCACAATTGTAAATGCAAATGGTAACAGTAACAGCAACAATAACAACAAAGGAAATGGAAACACAAAAGAAAATGCAAGTGCATATGGAAATGCAAACCGTAATGCACACAGGCACAGTAACGGAATTGCAAACGCAAATGGTAAAGTAACTGCAAGAAAGACGCAAAATGAAAGAGAAACGGAAATGCAAACAAAAGGGCTGCTGGAAATGCAAATGGCAATGTGCATGGTGATGCAAACAGAAACAGTAGTGGAAATGCAAATGGTAACAGTAACGAAAATGCAAGCACAAATGAGAAAGCAAAGGGAAATGCACACAGTGGCGTACACGGAAATAGTAACACAAATGGGGACATAAACACAAGTGGAAACAGTAACTGTAACAGTAACGGAAGCTCATACCGTTTTTGCCGAACAGGTGCATAGAGAAACACAAAGAATGTATGCATTGTAATGGACATCGAAGTTTAAAACGAGCATTGTAAGTACTAAATTGTTAATATCTCAGCAATCACATGACGTAGAAAAAATGTAAATTTCAAAAAATCATGATTTTTCTGGCTAGGTTTCTGTTATTGCATAGCCTATTGGGCTATGCAACTTGCAACAAAAAATCTGTATCTCGCATCATTTTCAAGATACGAGCTTCGAAAGGCGTGGCATATGCCTCCATGGTAGTCTATGGGAAAAAATAGCAACTTCGGAGTACCATAACTTTGCAGCCATGCAGTATTTTTGTCACCAAACCACAAAAAGGCACATCTGTGATATGTTGGCTGTGTTCCCTTCAAATTTCAGTGCAAAAGACCAAACTGTTCTTTTGCAGCAGGGTGGCAAAGAAGTGCTGTCATTTTGGCCATAGTCTGAAAAAGTAGTGTCATGATTTGTGAAAGCATTCTCAAGCATTTGCAAAAGTGTCATGAGAGCAACACTACTTTGTGACACTACCTTTTCCAGAAATTTGAAAAACATATTTCTAGGGTGTTTCACCTCAAAATAAAGACATGACTAGCATCCTCAGGGTCCGACTAGGTGAACACAAAAATAATTGTGTTGCTAGAGGGTCCCAAATTTAAATGGCAAGCATTTTTCTGATCACCAACTGAAAACAAAATGGCAGATTTGCGAAAGTAAAAGGGCCATTTGTGAAAGTAAAAACTGCATTTGCGACACTTAAACTTTTTGTTAACTTTTCCCATTGACTTATAATGGAAACCTGTTTTTTGAATAACGTTTGAACCGTTTAATATTTTTTCATGAAATCTTTTAAAGCACATTAGGAACCCTGGCCACACGTTCCCTGAAGTTTTTGGACCTGTCACATAAACCGTGCGACCTGTAGGAGCGAGCAAAGAATTCACCAGAAAGCATAAATGTGCACACAGATCATGCTTAATAACTCCGCAGCCGTATATCCGACCAGTATGAAAGTTGGCAGATCCCAAGAAATATGGTTCTTGATCATGCATTCCAGATTTCAGGCAAATCTGTAAAATGGTGGCAAAGTTATTAAGGTACAAAGTTTGACCCTTTAACCTTAAAAGGGCTCCTCAACCCTAACTATGGTAGCACTACCGTGCTGCCATAATATATATATATTAGAAGCAAAAAAATTCATTTAATGCATCAGTTAGGGTTGTTCCACAGTGATAAAAGTGAGGAAATTCGATGTTAGGGTTGAAACCCCCCTTGGACCCCTCCAGCCCACTTCCTAACCAGCATCGGGGTGCGCGTTGGGGTCATCGGCCCTAACTCTTACCCCATCACATGTGTAAAGAAGCTGAGGAATAGGAGAATGGGGTGAGAGTTAGGACCGATGACTGCAACATGCACCCTGATGCCGGTTAGGGGGTGGGCTGGAGGGGTCCAAGGGGGGTTTCAATCCTAAAAGCAATTTTCCTCACTTTTGTCACTGTGGAACAACCCTAACTGATGCATTAAATGGAGGTTTTTGCCTCTAATATATAAGGGATATGACATGACCTGAGTGAAGATATCATATGTATCTTCACGAGGGCTAATGATATCATGATATCCGCCAAGCATGGCCACCAGGGATATCTTGATGTTATTGGCCTTGAGGAAGATATGATATCTTCACTCAGGTCATGTCATGTTCTGTTTATACAAATATATGTTTGGGGCCACATAAAATAGAATGTCCTATATATGGTATATGCCTAACAGATGAGATGTTACTTGAAAAAAAACTGTGGTTGATCCTGCCAGTTTGCAACACTCGCTGTCATTTCTTTCTGCTGTTCTGAAGACGCCGACTCGCTCACTCCCTGCACTCACAGTACTGTCGGCAGCTTCTTCCATAAGACTGAAGGAAATGATAGGGCAAAAAACAATTTTCAGTACGTTTGTAAGACTGACTGGTGTCGTGTAAATCACTGGGAGTTCATTCTATTTCTTACTATATATGCTCGGTCACGCTACATTTCAAGAGGGAAAGTGACAGTGTTATTTACAATTACCGAAGCACAGAGTGGCAGGATCAACCAGATATGAGTTACATTGTTATGTATGTAAAAATAATTGCAGGGTCAACTAAATGTCAGGGGGTGTGTGCACGTGTGTCGGGGAAACGGCACTAGGCTCTAGAGAGGTAGGACTGCAATGAAAAGTGTGGCTTCACTTTTGTTTGGATGACGTATAGGAACATGAAGATATCACTATGACGTATAGGAACATGGAGATATCAATGATATCTTCACTGGGTGCCTGAGATACAAGTTTTTATCTGTATATTTATCCCCAAACATTTGTTGTATAAATATATATATATATATATATATATATATATATATATATATATATATATATTATGGTAGCACAGTAGTGCTACCATAGTTAGGGTTGAGTAGTATTTTTAAGGTTAAAGGGTCAAATTTTGCACCTTAATAACTTTGCCACTGTTCAATGGATTTTCCTGAAATTAGGCATGCATAATGGGGCGTGGTAGATCTTGGTATCTGCCAAGTGTCGTACCGGTCAGATGTACGGCTGTGGAGTTGTTAAGCGACAACAAATTGAGCAATGACGCTTTTTTGTGATTTCTTTGCTCTCACCTACAGCTCGCACGGTTTGTGTGACCAGTCCAAAAACTTCAGGGAATGTGCAGCCATGGTGCCCAATGTGCCTTTCAAAGATTTCAAGAAAAAATATTAAACGGTTCAAAAGTTATTCAAAAAACAAGTTCCCATTATAAGTCAATGGGAAAAGTTAAAAAGTTCGAAAGTGTCGCAAATGCAGTTTTTACTTTCACAAATGGCCCTTTTACTTTCGCAAATCCGCCATTTTGTTTTCAGTTGGTGATCAGAAAAATGCTTGGCATTTAAATTTGGGACCCTCTAGCAACCTAATTATTTTTGTGTTCACCTAGTCGGACCCTAAGGATGCTAGTCATGTCTTTATTTTGAGGTGAAACACCCTAGAAATATGTTTTTAAAATTTCTGGAAAAAGTATTTTTGCAAAGTACTTT
Organism: Neoceratodus forsteri; assembly: GCA_016271365.2. Lineage (NCBI taxonomy): Eukaryota > Metazoa > Chordata > Ceratodontiformes > Ceratodontidae > Neoceratodus > Neoceratodus forsteri. The sequence continues at coordinate 50,719,532 of CM028129.1, read as the reverse complement.
CACACTTGTGACACAGTCGACTGAATTTGTGAAAGCTTTCGCAAAGTTCGACAGTACTTTTCCAGGCTATGGCAAAATGACAGCACTACTTTGCCACTCTGCTGCAAAAGAACGGTTTGATCTTTTGGTTTGAAAGTTGGAGGGAATGCAGCCAACATCTCACAGATGTGCCTTTCACTATTTTGGTGAAAAAATATTGCAGGGTGGCAAAGTTACGGCACTCCAAATTTGACACTTTTTCCCTTAGGATAACATTACGGCATCCTCCGCATTACAGGAATCCTTTGTCGCCCTACTGCAAAATAAAGGTTTGGACTTTTGGCCTGAAATTTGGAGGGAAGAAAGCCAACATCCCACTGATGTGTCTTGCAGTAGTTTGGTGAAAAAATATTACAGGGAAGCACAGTGACAGTACTCCAAAGTTGACACTTTTTCCCATTGGATAACATTAAGGCGTCCATTGCGCCTTTCAGGGCTCGTATCTCGGAAACGGTGAGAGATACAGAATTTTTGTAGCAAAAATGCTTAGCCCCCAAATGATGGCTAAGTGCAAAACTAGCCATGAAAGTCATAATTCATATGAAATTAACATTTTTTTCTACGTCATACGGTTCCTGAGATATAAGCAATTTAATATTCCAAGTCCTCATTTTCTGCTCCGAGGCCCATTGTTATGTATACATTCTTTGTTTTCACTGTGTTTTCCAATGCATTCTTTGGGGAAAAGAAGGGTGTGCCCATTTGTTACTGTGCCAGTTAGTGTTTCCAGTTGCATTTCCGTTACCGTTTGTGGCACCGTTACCGTCTAGGCCACTGTGTGCATTACGATTTGCGTTTCACTTACACTTGTGTTTGTGTTTCTGTGTCGTTTGGTGTAATTGTTGCTGTTACCATTACCTGTTTCATTTGCAATTGCGGTACCATGCACGTGCATTACGGTTTGCATTTCCGTACGCGCTTGAGTTTCTGTTTCGTTTCTGTTTCCTTTGGTGTTATTTTTGCTGTTACTGTTACCATTTGCATTTACAATTGCGGTACCATGACCATGCACATAACAGTTTGTGTTTCTGTACTCGCTTGCATTTGCATTTCTTTTTCCTTTGGCGTTATTGTTGCTGTTACCGTTACCATTTGCGTTAATTGCGGTACTGTGCCTGTGCACGTTTCGGTTTGCGTTTCCATATGCGCTTCTGTTCCTGTTTCTGTTTCTCTTTTCTTTGGCATTATTCTTCATGTTAACTTAACCATTTGCATTTACAATTGCAGTACCATGCCTGTGCACATTACAGTTTGCGTTTACGTGTGTGCTTGTGTTCGCATTTCTGTTCCCTTTCATGTTCTTTTTGCTGTCACACTTAACATTTCCATTTAAAATACCACTGCCCTCACTGTTTGCTTTACCAGTTGCATTTTTGTATGCTCTACAATGTCCGTTTGTGTCACTGTTTGCTTCAGCGTCACTTTGCGCCGATGACCTAAATGCGCACTCGATGCCAGTTGGGGGTGGGCTGGGGGTCCAAGGGGGGGCTTTAACCCTAACACCGAATTTCCTCACTTTGTCACTGTGGAACAACCCTAACTAATTCATTAAACAGAGATTTTTGCCTCTAATATATATATATATATATATATATATATATATATATCATTGTCCAGCCTAATTATTCATTCATACCAAACCTATGGTTTGTTGCCCCAGATGTTTGGATCCAGTATGCTTCCCTTAAGAGGACATTTCCCAGTCACTTCCTTCTTGCAGTGGTTACACTTTTTCTAGTCCATGGAAACAAAGACAGGGGATGTTACAACCCAACTGTGTAAAATGTCTTGCCTCAGTAGAGGTATCATCCTTTCTCTTGATGGTACATTTATGTTCTGAAATTCTCCTTTTTGAGTTTTCTATTCGTCTTACCAATTTAAACAAGTTACATGGTCATTTTATGAGACAAATGACATGATCACCATTTCATGTAGTAAAGCTGTTAGTTGTTATGTTTTCATCTGAGTAAGCAGTCCTTAGGATCTTTGTTTTTGTTATGCTGCAACATTGTGTGCATTGTCCGCACAGAAAGGATCACTTTATAGCCTGTGCTGCACTTTCCAGGAATGTTGTTTTTTTTCTCCGGGAAATTTGTATTGAGCATTCATTAGCCTGTCTCTCAGACCGCGGCTTTTTCTTTAGCCACAGTAAGTGGCTTCAAATGCTGGACAATATGTTGCTGAGACAATAATTCTCTCTTTCTGTTTTTGTTTGGTTATTAATAACTGACGTGTTTTAGTCTGTTCTAACCTTTGTTGTGCACCTTCCAGCACTACGGTGGGAGTGTGGAGAGGCACACAGTCCCACATTTATAGGGATAGAATGAGAGTTTGTGTTTTTCCTTAGGTCCAAGAGGAGAGACACTAAAAAAGTGTTAGCAAAAAGAGAGGCTTTTTGGATTTATCAATTGGGGCACAACACAGGCCTGGTATAAATGATCAGGTTGAGCTTGACGGACTTCTGTAAATTGCATTTTTGATTTGTCTGACCCCACATTAGCTATGATCCAGATTGGACTGTTTCTGTCGCTGATTAAAAATAAAAAAATATAAAACAATGGCCTTTCCCTTTTATAATATGGTTTCCAATTATTGCTGGACTTATATGGCCATTCTATAATTTAGTACTTGTAAATTATACTGCACTGAGAACAGATGCAATAGTTGCAAAGTAACACCTTAGTATCATTGCTTACTAGTGAGAGGCTAATGGTTTTTAATTTTGGCTATTACAAGAGTTGGCATCATAGCTATTAAACATTGTGTATCTATGTGTGATACTTTGGCCATAAAGACATATAAAGTGGAATGACTTTTGTATCAATTTATGATCCATTGGTTTTACTCACATTTGAATGTTTTTTCATACTTTTCTTAATTAAATGGACTGTATATAGGGGGGCCAATTTTATTTATTTATTTAAATGTTTCACCAGGAAAGGCACACTGAACAACAAGTTGCTCATCTCATGGTGCATCCTGGGGGAGAGGGTAGAGGGATGCATACAACCAAGCATAACAATTTATACAATGAAAACATAACATTGTACACATAAGGAGGAATACAGAACATTATATACATAATAAGTGTAAATAACATATCCATAATACTAAGCAATGTATAATACTAAGCAAAAAAAAAAAAAAAATAACAGTAAACTCATGAGGAATAGATTAGAATTAAGTGCTATGGTAGACACTTTATCCAAGGGAGATATAAAGCATATAAACCAGCTAGAAGTGAATTAGTGATGGAGAAGAGGTAGTAGAATGAGGGGAGGAGTGGAGGATATGGAGTAGGCATAGTAGTTAGGAGAGTGTAGATGCAGAAGGGGATGAAGTTGCAGATTGGGAATAGATAAATGCATTGTATTGAAGAAGAGGAGGAGGAAGTGGAGAAACAGGGATAAGTCACAGGTACAATTTACCAAGAATGAATAGATATAGGTATTGCATAGGAGAGGAGGAGGAAAAGGGAGAACAAGATTAGTCATAGGTACAATTTACTGAGAGGAAGTTGTGCAGAGCTGAAGAGATGGAGTAAGAGGAGGATGAGTGATGAATCTGGTGAGGAAGAGCATTCCATAGTTTAGAGAGTTGATGCGAGAAGGCCATCTTAACAACCGCAGTCATCCGATGGGGGACTACCATTAAACAGAGTCATACAATCTGAAAGAATGGGCAGGAGGGGGGAGGATGGAGATTGAGGAAGTAAGGTAGGGGGGAAGTGTACCAAACCAAAATTTAGACACAAAGTTAGCACATTGGAGGTGTCATCAGTTTTCTAAGGAGGAATATGCCAGAGCGTGGTAGAGATCACAGTGATGGATGAGGGGAGGAGAGTCCACAGTGAAATGACAGAAGGAGTTAAAAAGGGTGCTCAATCTGGATAGGGAAGTCTTGGGAGCCGCACTGTAGACTACATTGCAGTAGTCGAAGATAGGTAGTATCATCTTTCTGGACAAGTTCACATTGAGCCTGTAATGGGAGGCAGTTACAGTTCTTGTATAATGCACTTAGCTTTGGGTGCAGCTTTTTCAGGATAGCATCCACATGTCCAAAGAAGTTGAGGTGTTGGTCAAGCTATGCTTAAGGTACCTAAAGGATGAAGTGTCCTCAAGGACAGTCCCATTGAGGGTATGGAAGGATGGTAGGGAGGGGAGCCTAGATAGCTTCTGCCTAGTGCCAAAGGTCATGAAGACTGTCTTCTTGGTGTTAAGGGAGAGTTGATAGGAGCAAAACCAGTGCTGAACTTTATCAAAGTTATGCTGGAGTCTGGTTGTTGCATCATCAGGGGACTGGCGGTGAGAGGACCTCACCTGGCCCGGACATGGAAAGGATTGACAGATTGATAGCTCTTTCTTGATTCTGTGGGTGATGGTGCATGGCCATTCTTAGTTGGTGGAGTGATCTGTCTGGTTAATTCCAATAATGAATGAGACTCCGCCATGCTAACTAATTATGTGGCCCTGTGCGGTCGTCTCCAACTTCTTATAGGGACAAGTGGCTTTCAGCCACATGAGATAAAAATGGAATTAAAGTTAGCATCTGGGGTTAAAGACAAGAAGAAACAGTTCTATAATTACATCGGTACATTAAAAGGCAATCAACATACTATAGGACCCTTAGAAACAGATAAAGATATAATAACAGGTGAGGAGGAGATAGCAGAAACTTTAAATATGTATTTCCTCAGTGTTTTCAAAAAAAGACTCTCAGATCTAACAAACTGATTTGACTAATTCATACTTACCTAGTATTAGTAGCATAGAAGTCTATGATATAATACATTCACTGAAAACCAATGCTCCACCTGGTCCAGACGGTATATCACCAAGACTTATCCAAGAATTAGCCCCAGTAATAATTGAACCACTTACATATCTCTATAATAAATCTATACAGGACGGTAGAGCATTGAATGATTGGCATATAGCAACAGTGACTGCAATTCACAAGGGAGGCAAAAGAGATGAACCCAAGAACTACAGACCAATTAGCCTGACATCTGTGGTTGGTAAAATCATGGAAAAAGTATTACAAAGGTGAATTAATGAACATTTGATAAAAAAAAGGGATTAATGGATCACAGTCAGCATGGATTTGTTCCTGGGAAATCATGCCTGATGAATCAACTCAACTTGTTTGAGCCCATACGTCAGGCACTTGATAAGGGTATTCCCAGTGATGTCATTTATCTCAATTTCACAAAAGCGTTTGACAAAGTATTCCACCACATATTAATAAACGAACTGTTGAAGATCGAATTATCACCCAATATCGTAAGCTGGATCAGCTTCTGGTTAAATAATAGATACCAATTACTGGATACTGGATTTCTGCAAAAAAATCATCATCAGGTATCTTTATCTTCATTTTAAAATCAACTTTTTGGAAGCTATCCCAAGCAAAACATAAGTGAAGCAACTACATCTGACAACCTTGGTGACTCTGGGTCCTGCTGGAATCCACACTTTCGTCTGACCTGCTCCATGATCTGTATGTGGGCTTTTCAGCAACCTGTTTGAATGACAAAGAAGCATTCAGACAAAGGATTTCACATCCTGCATATGTGCAGGCACAGTTAATCACCTTCAGGAATTTTAACATTTCAGTGACTCTGGACCTCAGCTGTTGATCATTCTTTGGCTTTTGACTTATCCACCAAGTACCTATCTGCAAGCGACTGGGTGCAACTGACAAGCTACAATAAGGATAAATGGGCATATCATCCTCTATTACTAACAACCTCCTTGCTCTGGGTCCCTAGACGCCTGCACTGGTCCAAGCCGATAAGCCTCAGAAGTGTAATTCTATTGACTACAAAGTACAGCAACTGTCTCTAAACTCCTACCCTCCTCCTCTTGATATCAGGAAGTGTCCACTCAAATCCTGGCCCTGTCTCCTACAGTACAACAAAGCCTGCCAAAATGGAGGGGGGGCTCAAAATTGCTACCTTAAACATCTGCAGTCTCCTCCCAAAACTGGCCTCCCTTCAAATCTTTGCCAGCCAGCACAACCCGGATATCCTTGCCATCGTCAAAACTTGGCTGACACCTAATACTCCGGATCATGCCATCTCTATACAAGGCTACAAGATATTCAGGCTGGATAGGACCTCGAAAAGGGGTGGTGGGTGTGCAATCTACATAAAGGACTACCTCACCTGTCTCCCTGGTTCTTACCCCACCACAGAAACCTCAGTGCAACTCCTCCCTATCAAGATACTACTTGGTGCCCAAAACAAAGTCCTCATGATTGCTGCTGTCTATATCCCACCGAAAGATCCTGATTCTGGCCTACAGGCTGTCCTTGAGTTCGTAAGTACACAACCTTCTGACATCAAACTCCTTCTCCTTGGGGACTTTAATATAAATTGGCTTGCTCCTGATGCAGGGTCAAACAAAGATGCTATCCTAGCAGCAAATTTAACACAAGTGGTAAACTCCCCTACCAGGAAAAACTACAAATCAGGGACCAGCACCCTCATTGACTGGATCCTTACCAGCCACCCTACCCATATAACCAATGTAAATGTTCTCCCTGACTCGCTCAGTGATCACTCTCCAATAATATGTACCTGGACAAATAAGTTTCGTAAGCCACCTCCAAAAACCATCTATAGCAGAGTCCTACCTTATGGCAACCTTATTCATCTCAAGACCTGTCTTAGGCAGATAGACTGGTCCTTGATTTACAAAACTCAAGATGTTGACCTAGCCCTTGATTACTTTATTTCTACTTTCAACACTGCCTGTGACACCTATGCACCAGTAAAAAAGCGCAAAATCAAAGCACTCACAAATCCCTGGCTCACGGCAAAGCTATTGGCACAACTCAAAAGTAGGGATCACCTCTGGGCCACTGCAAGAGCTACTGGCACTCTGTCAGACATTCAAAAGTATAAACAGGCTCATAACCACTGTACTAAACAGATCCGCTTGATGAAGAGCTCCTACTTCAAGAATGCCCTCTCCAACTCCTGGGGCGAAGGGAAATCCTTCTGGGACAACATAAAGGATATCATGGGTCAGCAGTCCAAATCCTCTCCTACAATAATGAATGTGGATGGAACCACTACATTAGACCCAGAGATCATTGTGAAAATTAGACCCAGAGATCATTGCAAACACCCTAAATGATACCTTCACGGACCTTAGTGGTGTCCTCTCATCTGATTTCTTCACTGATGCTGACCCTTCAATTTCTACCTCTACTACTGCCTCTCCAACCAAACCACCCTTCCATTTCAAACTAGTAAAGGCACATGAAGTCTATAAATATGTAAAGAAGGCCATTTCTAAGTCCCGAGCAAGCAGAGACACTATTGACCTTAAACTTCTGTCCCTCACTCTGGAGGAAGTACTGCTCCCCCTCACAAAAATTTACAATCTCTCCCTCTGCTACAGCCAATTCTCTAGGAAATGGAAAGCTGCAGTTGTTACTCTGGTGCACAAAAGTGGTGATAAGTCACTGCCTGGTAACTATCCGCCGATATCAATACTACCACCTCTCTCTAAGGCCCTTGAATGCTTGGTGTGGACCAACTTTCAGACTACCTGAAAAGCACAACATCCTATGCACTCAGCAGCATGGATTTAGGAAAGGCACAGCACATCAACTGCCCTACTTGAATTCTCAGGAGCAATCCACAATGCCATGGACAAAGGAAACCTACTGGAGCAGTCTACATTGACTTAACCAAGGCATTTGATACAGTTCACCATGGCCTACTTATCAAACAACTACTATCCCTAGGGCTCTCGGAGGGTTCTAGTGACTGGGTAAAAAATTACCTTGCTCGGCGCTCTCAATCTGTAAAATTAGCTGGAGTTCTCTCAGACTCAAAACCGGTTCGCTCAGGAGTTCCCCAGGGATCCATCCTGGACCCCTCCTTTTCAGTCTTTTCCTAAACTCCCTCCCCAAATCCTGCCCTGAACAAATAATCCTCCATGCCGACGATGCCGTGATTCTTGCCACTCATAAAGATCCGAACCTCTTACGCCTCAACCTTCAGCATGCTTTTTCCAAAGTTGAGATGTGGTTCCTTGAACATAAGCTGGTTCTAAACCACAAAAAAACTAAATCCATGCTCTTATCTAACCCGCAAAACAAGAAATGGCAAGTCCCACTCACCATTAATACATACCTAGGAAATACCCTTGAACAAGTGCCAATTTTCAAATATCTTGGATTCAGCTTTGATCAAGGCCTAACCTTTGCAACTCACATTGATAGTACAGCAAAAACTATTAATCAGCGAATTGGGATTCTGTATCGGAACCGTCAGCTTCTTACCCATTCTGCACTGAGGATTGCCATTCAATCCTCTATCATCTCAGTCATTGATTATGGCTTATTTATATATGGATCTGCCACTACTACAGCACTTAGTCGCATTACAACATCCCTAAATAAGGCCTGTTGGTTGCTCACTGGTGCACACCGACGTACCCACACATGTGAACTCTATGCTGACTCAGGTTGGTTGCAACTCTCAAACCGGATAAAGTACCTTACCTGCCTGATGGCGAAAAAATCCACTCTGGGCCTCACTCCACCCTGTATCCAAGACCTGTTATGCCCGAGCGCTAGTACCCATTTTACCAGAAGATCAGAACACCAGCATCTCCAAGTCCCCCGATGCCGGACTTCTCAGGGACAAAGATCATTTGCCTATCATGCCCCCAGCTGGCTAAATGCCCTCAGCACTCATTTTACTGCCTCCACCTCTCTAGGTATTTTCAAATCAAGGCTTTTCTCTCACCTTGCCACCTCCAGCTCCTCGACTGCCCTGATTAAACCTCCTATTTTCTCACTACCCACCCTGTCCCGTTATTTGACAAAGACATGTTTGGAAACCTTTCTCCTGCTATTGTCTGCTCCCACACCTTTCACTTACCCCTCTGTTCTGGACTTTTCCCTATTTGTTTCTCCTAATCTGGCATGACCTCTTTCTTGTAATAATAATGTGATTATTAATATTTCATGTCCTTTTGCACAAATGATTTGATATGTATTTGTATATGTTTTCTTGCTCTTGACACAACACAAATTGTTGTGTTATCTATGTAACCTTTTGTACTGTACCTAATTGACGTGGAACCTTTGTAAAAGAGCCTCTGGCTCAAAGGTAGTAATTCCTAGAACAATAAACTAAACTAAACTAAACCAAAAGATTGCAGTCAAAGGGAACTACTCCACTTGGGGTAGTGTAACTAGCAGCGTCCCTCAGGGATCAGTTTTGGGACCATCCTTTTTTAATATTTTGGTTGCAACTATGCCAATTGTGGGCAGAGTATGGTTAGCCAAATATGCAGATGACTGCTAGTTAGGGGGGCTTGTAATTACCATAATAGATAAGAACAATATACAAAAACAGATCTACTTATGGAGTGGGGGAAAACTATACATATGCAATTTAACTTAGAAAAATGCAAAGTTATGCATATAGGAAAGAACAGTCCATGTTATAGTTATAACCTTGGATATTCCTTACTGCAGTCTGTATCTGAAGAGAAAGACCTCGGCACTATAATAACAAAGTATCACAACTTTGAAAAAAACACCACTCTAAAGGTTAAGAAGTGTCATAAAATAATAGGTTCCATTCTGGCAAATATAAAAAGTAGAGAGCAGGAGGTATTAATGCCATTGTATTCTAGTCTGGTGCGACCACATCTTGAGTACTGCTCCCAGTTAAATAAATCTCATTCTAAAAGAAGCTGTAAACTGGTTAAAGGTGTCCAGAGAAAATATACAAAAAAGATAAGAAATCAAGAGAAACTGGACTATAGTACGAGATTAACAAACTTGCAATTATACTCTGCAGGTTATAGACAAATCCATGGGGACCTATGCTTTACATATAAAGTTATCTACATATTAATGAATGCAGCCTCCTGAAAAACTTACATTGATACAAGCCTGGGTTGCCTATATTTTGCCAGACTTTCTCGTGGTATCTGAGACATGGCTCAAACCCACCACAGCAGACAGGGATGTAAATTTACCCAACTACCAATTATTCAGAGCTGATCGCCTGACAAGGGGTGGTGGAGTAGCTATATATGTAAAGTCCAGTATATCTGTATCCTGCCTTAATGCAACTTCGATGCCCAAAGAATTTGAATGTATATCCCTCAAAGTATCTCTCTCCAATACAGCAGCTTTTCAGCTAGTTGGCTGCTACAGGCCCCCTCTGCTGACCACAAGCTTTTATCCCACCTGGGGAATCTAATCAAACTGGGCTCTGAAGAAATCATAATCCTAGGGGATCTAAATTGGCTTTCCAAGGCAGCTGCACCTTTAGTATCATTCTGTGATACACATGGGCTCACACAACTGATGAATGAGCCAACAAGAATCAACTTAAAGAATAGAAGCAACAACACACTACTTGATATCATTCTGGTGAACAAACCCCACCTATTCACACACACTGGAGTGCTTTTCAGTGACATAAGTGACCACTGCCTCATTGCAGGAGTAAGATCTTCTGGCAAATCAACAACCCCAGCAAAGTTCCTAATGAGGAGATCCAAGAAAAACCTCAATATTGAGGGATACCTCCATGATCTAGCTCACTCTCCAAGCTGGCAGGAGTTTTATCTTGCACATTCTGTGGAAAAAGCACATCAGGTGTTAAACAGCATAATATTAAGTGCCCTTAACATCCATGCACCAATCACTAGTGTTCGAATAAAAAACAAATCTTGCCGCTGGTTTTCAGTTGACCTCAAATCTGCACTGCTGGAGAGAGACAAGCTATGGAAATTGGCAAGGAAAACCAAGAATCCAAATGACTGGGTGATGTTTAGGAAAGCCAGAAATAGCTGCACCAAGAAAGTAAGGGATGCAAAGGCTGCCTTTTATATGGCTGAACTTGACTCCTCCTACCACAATCCTGCTAGGTTCTGGGGCACCATTAAGGGTATCTTAGGGCAGGATTCTAGCACCTCTCTACCAACTCAATTGCACCACAATAAAGGCTTTATCTCTGGCAAAATGGAAATTCTGGATGCTTTCAATAATCACTTCACAACTGCTGGTCTTGCTTTTGACACCTCTCCAGCTAATCTGCTGCATGCACAACTAAGCTCCCAGTACATTGGTGCTCAGAGAGCTGATTCTTCCTTCTCCTTCAAACCTGTTCTGTTGAAGCAAGTAGAGGATCTAATGTGGCAATTGGATATTAAAAAAAGCGCAGGGGCAGACTCTCTTGACCCCTACTTTCTAAAGATTGCAATTCATGCACTTGCAGTTCCCTTAACACATCTTTTTAATCTATCTTTAACCTCTGGTTCTATTCCTACAATGTGGAAAACAGCCCAAGCGTTTCCCCTTCTAAAATCAGGGGACCCCATGTACATCAACAACTACAGGCCCATATCCATTCTTCTAGTTCTATCCAAGATGCTAGAGAAATTAGTGAGCATTCAGCTAAGAGAATATCTTGATGATGCTAATCTCTTGAATCCAGCTCAATCTGGGTTTAGGGCCAGGCACAGCACTATCTCTGCACTGGCCAAAGTTACAAATGACTGGCAAACTGAATTAGATAAAAAAACAGTGTCTGTGCTGTATTTCTTGATCTAAGCAAAGCATTCGACACAGTGGACCATGAGCTGCTACTCTCTTCCTTGCATTCCATAGGCTTAGACCCACCCTCCCTTAAGTGGTTCAGGTGTTACCTTATGGATAGGTCACAGCAGGTGAAAGCTGAAGGTGATCTATTCCCACTAAAACCACTTCTAAGAGGAGTTCCGCAAGGATCTATCCTGGGCCCTATCCTTTTTGCCATTTACATTAATAATATTGACTCAAATCTCACCAAAGCCACTGTCCACCTCTTTGCAGATGACACTGTTCTGTATGTCAGCAACCCATCGCCTGCAATTGCCTGTGAAATTTTACAAGCAGAATTCTCCTTGTTGCAACATCAACTACTTGAGAAAAAGCTTCTTTTAAATGCAAAGAAAACAAAAGCAATGTTATTCTCCAATCAAAGCTATAGTAATACCTCCTCACTAAGCAATCTCCCCCAGTTATGCACTATCCTCAGAGAAAGCCTGGACTATGTAGAAAAATTCAAATATCTAGGGGTGTGGATTGATAGCAGGCTTGATTACATACATCATATTGAAGAACTGCTGAAAAAACTCCGCCAGAGGCTTGGCCTTTTCTTCAGAATAAAACACTTCCTAACCAGAGACTCAAAAATGAGGTTAGTCCAGGCCACATTTCTTTCAGTTGTTGACTATGCAGACTTCCTTTATAGTCACTGCCCCATCTCCTATCTAAGTAAGTTGGATACCCTGTACCATAGAGCACTAAGGTTCATAACAGATCTTCCATCTAACACTCATCATTGCTTTCTCTATGCTGCAGTTGGATGGGCTTCCCTACACCTCAGAAGGAACAGAAATGCTGCACTATGGATCTACAGAGCGTTGTCTAAGAAACTTCCAAATTATATTTTAGACTGCTTCACACAGGCCACAGCTAGCTCCTATGCCCTAAGAAGCAACAACTTCATCATGCTCAAGATACCTAAAGTCAACACCAGGCAAGGGAGGTCTACAATCAGCTATTCTCTAGCTATGGCATGGAATACTCTACAGAAGACCCTAAAGCTGGCCAATCTTATACCTCTAGCATCCTTTAAACAGCTTTGCACAAGTCTCTTCGCAGAGAAATGCAACTGCTACCACAAGATCTAGTCTAGTCACTTCATAACCCTCCCCCTTCCAGACAACCACCATAAATGGCATAATTTTTCTCCACAGTTCTCCCTCCCAGACAGTCACCCTTATTATGATACCTCAGTTCCCTTTAACTCTACCTACCTACCTAATTCTTCTCCCACTAATTCCTGGCCCTTACACCAACCCTAAATACTCCCCATACCTCCTAGTATTACCTTATGTTGCGTGTATGCCTCAACTCCTCTAATAGGATATGTTTATACTTTATTTTCTAGTGTAATTTTCATATAACCTACTTGTCCTGTATGTCTTAATCAACTTCTGTCCTTTGATTATTGTATATATGTGTTTTGACTATATCTGTTATGCATATATAAGTGCCTTGATTGTATCTGTTTATGTACCAACTATTGAACCTTGACCTTATCAGGTCCATCTTGTAAATGAGCCTTGCTCAATGATGTTTGCCTGAATAAATAAAGATTTGATTGATTGATTGATTGATTGATAAAGCACTAAAAGATAGTTATTTAGGATTAACTATAGGTCTGACACTAAGTGATATTACAGCCAGTACAAGAAATAATGGACTTAAAATCACAGGGGAATTCATAAAAACTACTAAAAGAAGTAAATTATTCACTTGTCTTGTCAGAAAATGGAATAGTCTGCCAGCGCACGTAGTGTCCAGTCTGACTATGGACACTTCAAAAACTAGACTAGAGCTACATATGGGGATCAGAAAATACATATATCACCCATAATAAGGTGGTGAGTTCCTTAAAGGGCATCAAGCCTATTGAACTTGTATACATTCTATGAATCTATGAAAAAATTGGCATACATGTGGATAGAGGAGGATGAGCAGGCTGAGGGAAGGTCATTTAGAAATATGCAGAATAAGATAGGGCCTAACACGGACACCTGTGGGACACCTGTATTAATGGGTAGGTGAGGGGAAATGGTGTCACCTATTCTGACACACTGGGTCCTACCTACCAGGTAGGCTCTCAACCAGTTTGTGGCAGAGGTAGTTAAGCCTGCTGCAGAGAGGGAGTTCAACAGAAGGGTGTGGGCAATGGTGTTGAAAGCCTTAGTAAGGTCAACAAAGATAGCGGAAGTTATTTGTCTGCAATCCAATCCTGAGAGGATGGAGTTGGTGAGCTTAATCAGGGAGGTGGTAATGGAATGGTAATGGAATGGAATGGTTCTTCTGGAACCCAGATTGGAATGGGGTGAAAAGCTAGATTCAGTGAGCTAAGAAGAGAGTTGTGAGAGTGCTAGATGTTCTTGAAGCTTAGCATGGGTGGGAAGGTGAAAAATGGGACAGTAGTTCACAGGTGTGGAGGAATCACCTCCCTTATGCAGAGGAAGAACAATAGCATGCTTCCAAGCAGAAGGGATGGAAGCTGTTGAGAAGGAAAGGTTGAGAAGATCAGATAGTGGAGCAGAGATAGCAGGAACTAATAGGTATAGAAGCTTACGGTCCAACTCATACAATGCTGACAAGGAGAAGGAGAAGATGTTAGACAGGGAGGGTGAGCTGGGGGGGAGGCAGCAGGCAGGGGAGATGGTAGAGTAGCTAGAAGCATGGAGGCACAGAAGGTAAAATAGGAATAAAATTCAGTGGCAACACCAAGGTGATCAGAGAATTGAGTGTTGTTTATTATAAGAAGCAGGGTGGTTGGAGTGGATGGGGGGAGAAGAGGGAGTGTATGACCTTCCAGAATTTAGAAGCATTATTTATATTAGTTTGAAAGGTTGTGCAGAGGTACTCCGCATTAGCTAAGCAAGTTGCTTTCGTACACTTATTGCGTAGAATGCAGTAAGTGTTGTAGTCACTAGGAAGATTTTCAAGATTGATTGCAGGCCCTTAGGCTTGGGGGGGATCCAGAGGAGGTGGTTGCCCCTGACCCTGGTGTGATGCAGGGGGGCATGTTTGTTCCATACCTCTAGAAATTTGCCATGAAAATAGGCCGTAGCATTGTCAATAGAGTTAGACAAAGCTATTGGCTCCCAGTTTGCTTGGGCCAGGTCATTAAGGAAGGGGACAAGATTCAGGGATTTATACAATCGGGTTTGTATGATTTTGTGAGGGGCCTTGATCCTGTGGATTTTGCATACAATAAAGGTCATGTGATGGTCACTCAGAGCATCTGGTAGTACACCAGAGTTAATAACCCTATGGGAGTGGGATATGAGGGCCCAGTCAATTAGTGAATGGTGACCAGTTTTATGGTTCATGTGGGTTGGCTCAAACAGAAGTTGCATTAGATTTTGAGTGATGATATCATTTCATGTTTTATTTAGAGATTGGGAGAGTCACTTATGGTTGAAATCTCCCACGCGACAATAAGCACAAGTGATATATACTGTATATAGGTATATAGAATGGAATGTATGTTTTAGTACTAGTGCCTTGTATCCTTTGGGGACCAATGTGGAAAGGATGGAGGTAAACTGGATGGTTGACGAGACATAAATAGCCACACCTCCACGCCTACCAGTTTGATCTTGGCAAGATACATTGTAGTGAGGTATAGAGAGAGAGGTGTCAACTATTTTTTTATTTAGCCAAGTTTTGGTAAGGATGATAATATCAGTTGCAAGGGGGATGGCTAGTGGCTGGAGAAGGTCTAACTTAGGGAGTAGACTACATATATTAAGGTGTAAAATTTTTAAACCAAGGGGAAGGGGGTAGTTATGAGATGGTCCAGCAGATATAGGTGCTGTTAAATGCATGCCCAGGGGACATGGTCCTGGATTTGGGTTGAGGTCGCCTGAAGATAAGAACAGGAGTGCTATTATCATTAGGTAAATTTTCGCACTCTTGTACCAGTGTGGGAGGGTCTTGAATGACATGTGATGGGGGGTGTCAGGAGGGGGGAGATTGGAATTTTAATAAGTGAAGCAGTGTATAAGAGGTTGGCATGGGTGAGAGAGATGCACTACGACAGAATGGGTAGCGTGACCATGTAATGGAGATAGGAGAGGGGGTCCCAGCAAGGCTGTATACCAGGGGGTGAAGCCTGGTGAGGCTAAGAGGGTCAGACAGTGTGGGAGAGGGAACCAGAGTGAAAGTTGGGGGGGGGTGTGCAAGGAGAAAAACAAGAAATAAACGATGGGAGGGTTGAGACATAGCAAGAGATGGCGATAGTAATGAGGCTAAAGACATATAAGGAGTTAAAGCAGCAGAGAGGAGGAAAGGCGTTAAGAGTATGGGTGGAGAACTGCCATAGAGAAGAGAGGTACAGCAGTGAAGCATTATGAGTAAGGGTGGAGAGCAGTAACGGAGAAGGGAGGAGCAGCTACTAAGGTAATAAAAATTGTCCAAGCTATAAAATTTACAGGCTTGCAGCCACAGTATGAGGTTTTCTAAGGAGAGGAGAAAACATTAGCTTCCAGTGGAGGGTACTGCTTTGTACCAATTGATCGAATTGCCCTGCTTGATGGAGACCAAGGTGCAGCTAGAATTATCTTGACAAAGCACCTGGGAAGTGGGTGTGAAATGCTGGACTGTGTGTAGGTCCCCTTCGTGAGACTGACTGTAATGTGTTGTCTGTCTTTTTTTGATAACTGAAAAAATAAATAGTTCACTTATGGCACTGAGCTACAGTGTAGTAGTAGTAGATTTTATCTATTTGAGTTGCCCTTCCCCAAAGGCTCAGTAGAGAACATCATAAAATAATTAAAAACTGACAGTGCATCTAAGCATCACTTACATTACACATATAATAAATAACCAATCTCATCAACGTTAAAGTTCCCTATAATCATATCAGAGGCAGTATAAAAATCTGTTAATGTTGTCAATCGCCATAGACTTGTTGAAATATGAAAGTTTTCAATCCTGTCTTAAAAATCTCAATGAGGGGGTCTCCCTCAGGAACTCAGGTAATGAGTTTCAGAGGACCGGTGCTGCCACCTCAAAAGCACTATCCCCTGATAATGTCAATCTCACCCTGGCACCTCAAGGAGGCCCTCCCTTGCCAACTGGAGAGATCGGCTGGGGTGGAAGGGGATACGAACATATGAACATACCAAATCACTGGCAGAAAAAGGCCCATAGGTCTATCAAGTCTGGCCGAGAGTGCAGCTCACAGTTTAATAGTCCTTCAGCTGCCCACCCCCCCATCCAATCCTCTCCCTTCATTCCCTCTCCAGGGCCTATTCCCCATTATGTTCTTGTCTGTCCTTACCCTACCCCTGACTCTATCCCAGCCTAAAGTAAAACTGTCCACTGTCCTCAGTTCCATTAACTCCTCTGGCAGTGCATTCCATCCCACCACCACTGTCTCTGTGAAGTAGTGCCTTCTCATCTCCCTCCTGAACCTCCCCCCTTCCAACTTCAGACTGTGCCCCTTCGTGACCCTTCCCCCTTTAAGCAGAACAATCCTCCTGTACTGGCCTTGTCTATGCCTTTTAAGTATTTAAAAGTCTCTATCATGTCTCCCCTGTCCCTTCTGTCCTCCATGGAGTACATGTTGAGCTCTCTGTCTCATATGGCATGTCCCCTAGCCCCATGATCATTTTACTGCCCTACACTGCACCCCCTCCAGAAATCTCACATCCTTCTTGAGGTACGGGCATCAGTACTGCGCACAGTACTCCAGGTGTGGCCTCACCAGTGATCTATAAAAGGGCAGGGTGGCCTTCTCCCTCCTGGAGGTGATACCTCTGGCAATGCATCCCAGCATCTGATTTGCCCTTGCTGCCACCATCCTACACTGTGCTGATGTCTTCATGTTCCCTGTGACTAATACCCCCAGGTCCCTCTCCTCCTCTGAAGCTGATATCTGTACTTCCCCAAGCCAGTTGCTGGTCCTGGAATTTCTGGCTCCAAGGTGTATGACCTTGTACTTCTTAGCATTAAACCCCAACTGCCACTCCTCTGACCAGTGCTTGAGTTTAGCTAGATCCTCCCTGAGTGCCTGCCCCTCCTCCTCAATGTCCACTTTTGCACAAATCTTTGTGTCACTGACAAACAGGTTGATCTTACACTTGACTCTGTCTGCAATGTCCCCTATGAAGACATTGAATAAAACAGGGCCTAGCACTGAACCCTGTGGTACCCCACTAGCTATAGGTCTTGGCTTGGATGTCTCCCCCCTTACAACTACCCTCTGCTGTCTGTCTTGAAGCCAGGTCTTAACCCACCCCGCTAGTTTCTCCCCTACCACTAGATCCATCAGCTTGCCCAATAACCTCCCATGTGGAACCAAGTCAAAAGCTTGCTGAAGTCTGGATACAGGACATCCACAGCATGGCCCTCATCAACTGACCTGGCTATCCAATCAAGAAGTCATTAGGATAGTCTGGCAAGATCTTCCTGAGACATACTCATGCTGTCTCTCATCCTGTAGTCCATTACTATCCAGAAAGGCTATCATCCTTTCCTTCAGAATGGTCTCCATCAACTTCCCCACTATTGAAGTCAAGCTCACCAGTCTGTAATTTCCCGGTTTGTACTTGGGCCCACTCTTGTGGAGGGGCATAACTTAAGCCATCCTCCAGTCCCTGGGCTCATTCCCCGTCTCCAAGCAACATATTTTGAAAGTAAAATACAAGCGGCTTGAAAAACACTTGTACCAGGAGCCAAGGCAAAAGAAGCTACTGCCAAGATAAAACAAAAGGCCTCGGCTAACTGAAAAATGAGCCAAAGTCCAACATGTTAGGAACCATTAAAAATGTTTAATACAATACAAACGGACTACACATGAGTAGTGCACCCCCTCAGTGGGTGAAGTCAATGTTTCGCGTCACTCTGATGCTTTTTCAAAGATGTAGAACTCCTAAAACTGAAGGTGGACAAAGCAATGGGGCCTGATGGAATTCACCCCAGAATTCTAAAAGAATTAAGGAGGGAACTAGTGAAACCACTGGCAACTCTTTTTAATAAATCATGGGAGGATGGTGTGGTACCCGAGGACTGGAGGAAGGTGGATGTGATTCCCCTTCACAAAGTGGGACCAAGACAGAGGCAGGAAACTACAGACCTGTCAGTCTGACCTCTGTGGTAGGGAAAGTGATGGAGTCACTTCTGAAGGAAAGAATAGTTGAGTACCTAGAGGCCAGTAGGGCACAGGACCCAAGGCAGCATGGGTTTACAGCGGGAAGGTCATGTCAGACTAATCTAATAGATTTCTTTGACTGGGTGACCAAAGTAGTAGACCAGAGAGGGGCTGTGGACATGGCCTACCTAGACTTTAGCAAGGCATTTGACACAGTCCCACACAAAAGATTAATAGTCAAATTAACCAGCCTGGGAGTGGGTCCCAGGGTGGTAGCCTAGGTAAAACATTGGCTGGACAACAGGACACAGAAGGTAATTGTAAATGGAGTCCACTCTGAAGAAAGAGGGTTACTAGTGGATACCTGAGGGTTCAGTATTGGGTCCAGTCCTTTTTAATGTCTTCATAAGTGACATTGCAGAGGGACTGGAAGGAAAAGTATGCCTCTTTGCAGATGACACAAAGATCTGCAACAGGGTTGATACACAAGGAGGCGTGGAAAGGATGAGAAGGGACTTGGCAAGGTTGGAGGAATGGTCAGAAGTATGGCAGCTAGGATTCAATGCGAAGGAGTGCAAAATAATGCACCTGTGAATCAAGAACCCAGGGGAAGAATACACAATGGGGGGGGAGGTAGTAACAACAACAAAAAAGGAAAGGGACCTGGGGGTAATCATATCAGATGACCTTAAGGTTAGCAAGCAATGTGAGAAGGCAGTAGGGAGGGCTGAGGGTATACTGGAATGCATAGGGAGAGGCATCAGCAGCAGAAAACAGGAAGTTGTTATCCCTCTGTACAGACAGTTGGTGAGACCCCATCTGAGTACTGTGTCCAGTTCTGGAGACCCCATCTCCGCAAGGACATAGACAGGATAGAGGCAGTCCAGAGAGGGCAATTAAAATGGTGCAGGATCTGCAAGAGAAGCCGTATGAGGAGAGACTAAAGGAGCTTAATATGTATACCCTTGAGGAAAGGAGGGAGAGGGGACATGATAGAAACTTTTAAGTACCTCAGTGGAATCAACAAAGTCCAAGAGGGTAGCATCTTTCAGAAAAAGAGACGTGCAAGAACAAGGGAACACAATTTAATGATGGGGGGGTGGTTCAGGGGCAATGTGAGGAAATATAATTTCACAGAGAGGGTAGTGGATGCATGTAACAGCCTTCCTGAGGAGGTTGTGGGGTCTAAAACTGTGGGAGAATTCAAGAATGCATGGGACAGACATAAGGCAATTTTTGTGGGGGGTAGGAAGAAATAGGCTGTTGGTTAACTAGGATCTGCGGCCTATCCTGTAGGTAGGGAAATTGGCAGACTAGATGGGCCCAGTGGTCCTTATCTGCCGTCAAAGTCTATGTTTCTATGTTTCTATGTAGGGGCTAAGTAACACCCCATCTCTTATAGTGCCCAGTTGTATAGGAAACTCCCCCTTATTTAAAGTGCTAGTGCAAAGAAACAGAAACAAGCACAACAGAAATATGAAACACACAGTGCAAATCAACACAGATAAACATAATATGATAAACACATATAATATGCATAAAATACCACCCTCACATACATATGTATAGGGATGTGGATATGTAATAAGCATATAAAACCCTAACTCAAAAACACAAAATGTACAAGTGTAACAAGCAGAAATATTATTTCTAAATACTTTATGCTATTAAGACATATCTAGGCTCCCAAAAAGCTATATGTATAGTGGAGCACATTTTAAAAGAATAAATATTTTGTGTTCTAGATAAGAAATAAAAACCAGCAGCACAAAGCAAACCAGTATGGGGAGGGTTCCTTATAAAACAATGTGTTACAATGCAGGAAAAGAAAATTACAAAGCCCATGAAAAAACACGAGCTGGGAGGGGAGGGGAGGAAGGAGGTGAGTGGAGGAATAGACACAAGGAGGGGAAAATGCATTATTATTATTATAACATTATGCACTAAAAAATGTATTTATAAAGAAAGAATGTTTGGAAAGCTGCATCATGAATGCCTCAAGTACTCACAGAAGCACAACAAATATTATACAGATATGGCACAGAAAAAAACATCAATTCCATGCATTCTACTATATACTTGTTGCAAAACTCTCCAGCAATTGTATATTAGACCCAGACATACATGGAGGAAAAAGGGAAGAAAATGGCAGTAGGAAAATTAGACAAAGTTCCCAAATCTCCTATAGGCCCTAGAATTCTGCACTGCTTGTTTGATGTAATAGTCTACAAATTGTGTCAGTGGTTCAGCTATCGAACCAATTCTGGATAAAATTGGCTCATTGGGTGGGGGGTTGAGGGTCTTTGTGATTTTGGGAGGCTATAAATCGCTAGCCTCACCGGGTGTTCCACCTTAAGTAAAGTATCATTTCCTCACTAATGTTGTTATTTAATACAGCCTTATCCACACTATCAGCAATTTCCTTTTTAAATTTGACTGTGGGATCAAAAGTTAGTTCTTTATTAAAATCAACATCATTCAACAGGGAAAGCATCTCCTATCTGTACTTAACTTGAGCCATCACCACAATTGCCCCTCCCCTTGTTGGCGGGCTTTAATAAGAACTACCATTTTTGTGGCCCTAATCTTATTATTAATTTTAATACACAGACCCCTGAGTTTGAGAAAATCATCAGAAATAATTGGCACATTTTGAGTGTGGAACCGCTGCTGGAGAAAGTGGTCTCATCTGGCCCAACAATCACTTAGCATAAAGGAAAAAATGTGTTCAACCTCCTTGTTCACAGTTTGGAACCAGTCTCTGACAACAGAGAGAAGTTGCCACCTGGAATGTTTAAATGCGGGAACTGTTCAGCATGTGCACACATTAAGGTGGAAAAAGATTTTCTGTTTCCAAGAACCAACGAGACACTGCAGGTACACTCTTTTATTTCTCACAATACGGAAGCTGTGGTGTATATTGCAATTTGTTCCTGTAACAGTTATTATATTGGGAAGACCAAGAGGAGACTCGGAGACAGGATTCTTGAACATGTGAGACACATAAGATTGGGTACTATACAGAATGCATAGCAGTACATTGTTCTCAAGCTGGACCGGGACATCTTTTTATGTTCAGGGGGCTGGAAAAAGTTACTATGGGTCCCAGAGGTGGAGACCTTGACAATAAACTCCTGTGCCGTGAAACCGTTTGGCCATACAAACTCAAAGCAGGAAATTATCGTGGTCTAAATTAACACTTTCAATTAGCTCCTTTTCTTAAGAGAGAAGATAAAATAAAAAATAGAAGATTTGGAAACTTGGTCTAATTTTCCTACTGCCATTTTCTTCCCTTTTTCCTCCATGTATATCTGGGTCTAATATACAATTGCTGGAGAGTTTTGCAACAAACATATAGTAGAATGCATGAAACTGATGTTTTTTTTCTGTGCCATATCTGTATTTATATTTGTTGTGCTTCTGTAAGTACTTGAGGCATTCATGATGCAGCTTTTCAAACATTCTTTCTTTATTAATTAATTTTTAGTGCCTAACTTTATAGTAATAATACGTTTTCCCCTATCCTTGTGTCTATTCCTCTCCACTCACCTTCCCTTTCCTTCCCTCCCCCCCAGCTCCATGTTTTTTCACGAGCTTTGTAATTTTTTCCCACTTGCAAGTAATGCATGACTTTTAGTATTAATGTCAGGATGTTGTGGTACTTAATAGCACTATGTTATTTTCTTTTTCCTGCAATGCAACATATTTTTTTTTATAAGAAACACCCCATTCCCCCCTGCCTCATATTAGTTTGCATTGTGCTGCTGGTTTTGTGTTTTTTTTTAACTATTTCTTATCTTGAATACAAATATTTCATGTAATAAAATGTGCTCCACTATACATATAGCTTTTTGGGAGCCTAGATATGTCTTAATAGCATAAAGTATTCAGAAATAATATTTCTGCTTGTTACACTTGTACATTTTGTGTTTTTGATTTAGGGTTTTATATGCTTATTACATATCCACATCCCTATTCATATGTATGTGAGGGTGGCATTTTATGCATATTATATGTGTTTCTTTATATATTATGTTTCTCTGTATTAGTTTGCACTGTGTGTTTCATATATTCATTGTGCTTGTTTCTGTTTCACTGCACTAGCACTTTAAATAAGGGGGAGTTTCCTATACAACTGGGCACTATAAGAGTAGGGGTATTACTTAGCCCCTATGTCTTTGAAAAAGCATCAGAGTGATGCAAAACGTCGACTACGGCCGCTGAGGGGGTGCACTAATCACGTGTAGTCCGTTTGTATTGTATTCAACTTTTTCAATAGTTCCTAGCATATTGGACTTTGGCTCAATTTTCAGTTAACCGAGGCCTTTTGTTTTGTCTTGGAAAGGAAGATATTTTGTCTGCAGCTTCATCTCAAAGAAAACTATATGTGCCATCAATAGTTTTGTACAGAAATTTGGCAGCCATGCCTTTATAGCCCCCCAAAAATGTTATGAAGCGAAAGTGAATGCCCAAATGGGATATGCTGCTGAGGTTTGGGGCCTCCCCAGTAATGTATCTGAGCTGGATAAAATTCAAAATTTTTATCTTAAGATACTACTGTGCCTTCCTTCTAATGCTTCAAGTGCAATACTTCATGTTGAAACAGGCGCGTTGGATCTACGAACTAGAATTATCAAATGCTCCCTTACTTTCTGGGCAAAAATTACTAATGCTCCTGTAGACAATTTGTTATACCACTGTTGGGCAGAAACATTAACAGTGAAGAAGAAAGTTTGATGGTTTACAGAACTTAATTCCTTGCTTAAAAATACTGTGCTTGAAAAGGACCTTATATATAATAATGGGCTGGATAGATGTAAATTCTTACCCATAATAGCTCAAAGGATAGTAGATATTACCTGCAAAATAGATATGGCTGACATCCATGTCCAAAGCATTTATAAAAATTATAATAGGGTTAAAAAAATGTGGGGTGCAGAAACATATTTGTCATTTTGTGATAATGTGTTACAGTGGAAGGCTTTAGTTAGGTTTAGAACAGGTACGTTGTGGTACAAATGGATATATGTTATGGAGAGGGAAAGCACCCTGTGTCTTTGGAAAGGAAAGAATGGATAGCTTCTCTGTGGTACCAGTACTAGTAAGCCTCGGCAAGAATTATTTGTTACACTTATGTTTCTAGAAACTTCTGCTTGTATACTAGCAATGGATAATTCTGCATATAGTCTGATTAAATAGATTAATAAGCCAATGCATTAATCTTGACACTTTATATTTTACTTTACTGTATGAACGTTGTACTTGATGATATACTATCAATGCATGAGCAATTTAGCCGTGTATTTAGGAATCTAATGAACTTAATGAACTATGAGTAACCATGTTGATCTTATGATTTTATGATTTTATAATTGTTCTTAATGTTTGTATGTAATCATTATGTATACATATGTGTCTAATGAACCTGAACCATCTCCAAGGAGGTGTTAAACAGGTCTGCCAGAGGTCCTGCCAACACCTCCGCCAGTTCCTTCAGAACTCTTGGATGTACACCATCCGTTTCTGGCACCTTGTCCAGCCTCAAGGCTTTAAGGACTTTTAGAACCCTGTCCTCTTGGATGATCCCATCTGTCACCTCTGCCACTCCTCCACCATTCTCCCCTTTCCCTTGTGGTACTGGGCCATCCTTTTCTTTCATGAACACCAAGCAGAAGTACTCATTGAGTGCCTCTGCCTGGCCCTCCCCTTTTTCTGCCAATCCCCTCTCTCTCCTGATTCTAACAATCTCATCCCTTCAACTCTTCTTCTCCCTTTTGAATTTTTGTTTTTATTTAACTTTTTGGTCCCTGTTGCCTTCTCCTGTCAACTGGTGACAGGGATACATATTTATTTTTGCAGATTTTCTCCCCTGACTCCCCCCCGGCCCTGGTACACGGCCGTGTGAGCATGAGGAGGCACGCATTGCACCCTGTGGTGCCAGCTCAGCCTCTTCCACCTCCTGATACTGTTGCCACCCCCTCTTCACCTACACTGCCACCGGCCCGCCACCCAGTGGGAGCAGAACTACCGGGGGGGTGCCAACCACCCTTACCATCCTCTGGAGAGGAGAGCTGCTTGCTGGCATGCTCAATCCTGATCTGCCCCCCCCACGCAGGCACCCCGACAACCCGATGTCATTGCCGAACCGGGGTCTCTGGTGTAGCATGAGGTAAGGTGTCCAGCGCATTAATCCTTTGTGCCATTGGTCCGGCTCCTTCCTTTTGTATTTGAAGAACTCCTTTTCTCCCTCTCTGATCCCCTGAGCTGATTTCAGATCCCTTGCTGCTTTGGCTGCCTTGACTGCCCTACTCACTTCCCTAGATGCCTTCGTGCACACATTCCTGTCATCCTCAAGCTCAGACTTTTTGAACTTGCTGAAGACCAATCTCTTATCCCTCACCTTCCCCTCCACTTACCTGCTGAGCCAGCTGTTTTTTTGTTTGAGCTAGATTGCTTACTCTGAGACTTGGCAGACATATTTGTGGCCTCATTCAGACCTTTCTTAAAGACTGCCCACTTCTGTTCAGCATCCATCCCTAGGCTAACTTCAGCAAAATACCCCTCTAGGATGCTGCCCATCCTGGCAAAATCTGTCTTCCTGAAGTATGCCACTCTCATCCTAGTCTTAGATGACTCCCTCTCTGTGTTTAGGAAGAACCACACTGAGTGATGGTCACTTCCCGCTGGTGGGTCCTGTACGACCACATCCTGGACTTGCAGGAGCTCTGTCGGATAACCAGGACTCAGGCCATGTAGGGTCTTATAGGTTAATAGACCTATTTTAAAGGAAATGCGCCAGTGCACCAGCAGCCAGTGCAGCTCACACAGCAATGACAAAATATGACAAGATCTTGGAAGACCCATCAATTGCCAGGCAGCCATATTCTGCAGCAGCTGGAGGTGCTGCAGCACACCTCCTTGACCCCAAGGTAGAGCACGTTACAGTAGCTGAGTCTTGAAGTGACAAATGCATGTACCAATGTGGCCAGATCTTTAGGACGGACGAAGGATTTTATCCAGGCAACATTCTGGAGATGGTAAAGTCCATTTTGGACAACCTCCAACACCTAAGCATCCAGTGTCAGCTAATTGTCCAGAATGATGACCAGATTTTTCACCTTAGTAGATGCCTCCACTTTGGATGACCCTAAATACAGTCCCAAATCCTCCACAGAGGCCTCCATTCCCCCCTCCAAACCTGCTCAACCACCAGTATTTCAGTCTTTCACTGGTTGAGTCCCAGCCAGTTTGATGACATCCAAGACTGGATCTTGGCCAAGCACCTATTGAGCACATTGGCCGCAACAGTTCTTCCTGGTGCGAAAGACAGGAAGAGCTGGGTGTCATCAGTGTATAATGCTTTTTTTGTGCACTTAGTGCTTTGTCCTGTCTGCAGCTTTTTGATCTTCCAGTACTTTTGCTGGATATCCCCCTTCCAAGAATATATCTGTGAATTCATTAACTGTCTCTGTGTAGTCACTTATTTTCAAGAAATTACATTTTGCTTGTATATATTGGCCATATGGAATGCTGTGTATTAGTTTCTTAGGATGGAAGCTATCTGCATGCAGGACCACATTGCTGTCTGTCTCCTTATGACATAATCTAGTTAGAGGTATATTACCATGCTTAAAGATTAGTAGTATCTAGAAATGTTATTGAGTCTTCAGTTGCTATGTTTAAATAAGAGTCCCAGCAATTGTACAGAAAATGATCCTCCCTATTTTTGACTACAGGGATGTAGTCTACAGTGCCGTTACTAAGTCCACCCTAGCCAGACTGGAACCACTAGTCCACTCCTTCTGTCATTTTGCTCTTGACTTTCCCTTCACCACCCATCACTGCAGCCTCTACTGGTCCCTGGACCTCCCCTCGTTCCTGGATTGGAGGCAGCCCCACTGTGCTTTGCTTTTGGCTAAATTCTGGGCTCAGTCCCTGCCCCCTTACCTCACTTCAGCCCTAACAGCCAAAATCCCTCCTGTGTACTCACTCAGGAAATTTGACTCCCCACAACTGTGTGTCCCACACATGTCCACCACAGCATGCGAGGCAGCTTTTAAATTTCACATGCCTAAACCATCAAACTCCCTGTCAGAGGACATTTGGCACATTCCCCCAACACAGCACTTCAACTCCCTCCTCAAAGAGCACTTCTTCTCCACCAGCACATGCAAATAAAATACGCTTTAGATCAAGGGTCTAGCTCTCCATTAGTATGACTGCTCATTTGTGAAGTATCTTGAACCTAAATTGTTGTGTATCGCACAATTTACCAATCTGTACCACAATGTTTCTGTATGTTTTTGCATACCAGCTCATTGTAAACTGTACTCTATGTGTATTCTCCCCTACCCCACCCCCCCAGGACACATCTGGAATCAAGTGGTAGTCTGCTCAGCATGCCTTCATGGTAAAATTATTAAATAAATAAATAAATGCAGTTGTTCATATAGGCATGGAATTCCCGAAGTTCTAATTGTGTACTCTTCCATAAGAGGAGCACACTGTCTATAAAACATTTCTAAACCAAGATTTTCTCTCTGTATGGGTTATTGTTACAGTACTCTTCAGTATGAGACTTATTTATTTTTTTATTTAGTTTTTGTTAACCCAGTAGGTACACTAGACAGCATAGCTGCCTATTTTCAGGTACGACCTGAGAGATCACAACAAAGGGTATGCAAACAATAGTAGATACAAGAAGACATCATGGGAACAAGTAGAAGTAGAAATCAGACATAGTACACTTATACAAGATTTTCAGCAATAACAGTACATTTGCAGGAATCTATATGTAGTAACAAAACAGAAATATAAGTGCAAATAACTAACAGTCATAAGTCATACAACTAGTGAGTAAGTGCTAGAAGAGAGGAAATAACAAGATTTTCAGGTAGGTTTGAGAGTAGTAGAGGTTGGAGCCGGTAGGCTACTAGGAGGAACCAGTACAGGAGTGGGTGGAAAGAGGACAGGAGCCGGGTTCAGAGCTTAGAAGAGCCATACGAAGCTCCTGTTTGAAGCTGTGTGGAGAAGGGGAGATTCTTAGACTTAGTGGAAGGGAGTTCCATAGTTTAGGGACCCAGCTAAAGAAAGCATTCTCCCCCATTTTGGTTTTACATCTCAGTTGGACAAGAAGGGATTTGTCAGCTGATCTCAGTGGGTAGGTAGAGGTCACAGGTTTGAGCAGTAGAGCTAGTTTGTCAGGTGTCTGGGAGGAGATTATATTCTTTATAAAAAAAGTAGGAAGTAAACTGTGGGAAGGCTGAGGGGGTAAACCATCCCAGACTGGAGTATGGTGTGCATCGGTGAGTAAGTTTGGGCAAAGACAAAGCAAAATGGCAAATGCTATTGTAGCAGACATCCCACTTTCAGAGGAGCCCTCCAGTAGTTGCCGGAAGAGCTATTAACCCATATGCCAATTTGGGTCTCAGGATCCCCTGTGCAATGGCCATCCTCACCATGGATGTTAGGCTATGTCTGACCTTGTATGCCAGCCCAAGTTGAATATTGACAGATTTAATGACTGAGGCTAGATACAGGTCAAAATCCAAGGAGGGATCAAGGGTTACACCTAGGTATTTAAAAGAGGTAACTGTGTTAAGGGGAGAGCCATCTAGTGCTCTGATACTTAATGGTTGGGTGCAGGACTGAATTTCTGAACCTGAACCAAAGAGCATAGTCTCCATTTTATTTTTATTTAAGACAAGCTTATTTTGCAACAGCCAGCTCTGAAAGGTATTGAAGTTACTATTGAGATTCAGGTTGATATCTGAAAGGTTTGAGGAGGATGAGTAAAGAACAAGATCATCTGCATATAACAGACCTGAGCAATCACCAGTGAGTGGTGGGATGTCGTTTATGAAGACCATAAACAAGAGAGGACCAAGAATCAAACCCTGGGGAACTCTGATCCAAGTAGGAGCAAGAGGGGACTTAGCATCTCTGATCTGGACAAATTGTTGCCATTTTGAAAGATAAATTTGGAACCAGGTGGTAACAGAGGGTGAGAAGCCTAGGGATGACAACTTTGATAAGAGCAGAGGGTGGTCAACTAAATCAAATGCTTTTGTAAGATCAACAAAAGTAGCCCCAGTGAGAGAGCCTTTGTCCATAGCGAGTCTGACATCATTTGTAAATTGTATGAGAGCAGTGGATGTACTGTGCCCACATCGGAAACCATGTTGGTCAGGGGTGAGGAGTTTGAAGGAGCACAGGTAATCCGAGACCTGGGTACCAACAATTTTCTCTAGTATGTTAGAGAGGGTGGCAATAGGGTGGTAGTTATCCAGGTTAGTGGTGTCCCCCTTTCTGTAGACTGGTACAACTTGAGCAATCTTCCAGAGGGAAGGAACATGTCCTGTAAGAAGAGACAGGTTGAAAAGTCTAGTCACTGGAGAGACTACAGATGGTGCAATGGTTCTTAGGAATTTTGGTATGAGTCCATCTGCTCCTGCTGATCCAGCAGGAGAGATGGACTTAAGTAAGTGTAAGATTTCACTCTCAGAGACTGGGCAAAGGGTGAAATATGGGTTGGAAGGTTTAAGGTTATCCTGTGGAGTGACAGGCAAAGGCCCAGGAGGTGCAGTATAGGAGGAGAGGTCAGTGAATCCGGAGTTACAAGCCTCGATGATAGTGAGCAGGTTATTGCAATTACAACCATTCACGACCATATCAGAAATGGTATTGCACTTGTTTTTCCCTGTGATGGTATTAACATGACTCCAAAAACCACGAGAGTCACTGACAGAGGTGCTAAGGAGCTGACGGTAGTAATTGCCCTTAGCTGATCTGATGGAAACCTTACATAGGTTTCGGAGTCTTCTGTATTCTGCCCAGTCCAATGGGGACTGAGTTAGCTTAGCTTTGTTCCAGGCTTTATCCCTCTTTTTGAGAGAGGACAGGAGTGAAGAATTTAACCAGCGGGTAGCGGATCCTTGGATACAGTGCCTTTTTACTGGAATATATTTGTTTTGAACCTTCAAAAGTGTGGTAAGGAGGTATTGAGCAGAACGTTCCATATTACAAGTATTATATAGAGGTGCCAGTCTCTGTTCTGTAGCTCCAAGATTAGGGCTGTCTTATCCATTTTTAAAAAATCCCTGAAAATAATTTCTCTGGGGGGTGGTTTAGGGGCACTAGCCTTCCAAACACAGTAAACTGGGGAGTGGTCACTGATTGAGTCTGGTAAAACTCCAACAGCACTGATCCACTCAGGCCTGTTGGAGATGACCCAGTCTAGAAGAGACTGGAGACTGCTGTTACTAGCCTGTCTGGTCGGGAGAGTGACCAGTTGAAACAGGTGTAACCTGCTGAATTCAGCAGCATAGAGATTAGAGTTTTTCCCTAGCCAATCCAGGTTGAGATCCCCCATAACAATGAGCACTTGTCTACCTTTTAGCGAGGAAAGATGGTCAATTACCTTAGTCAGGCCTGTTAGTCCATTTTTAGGAGGGTTATAGATGCACACTACATTTAACTTCTTAGTGAGACCTAAGGTAATAACTATATGAATAGTTTCACATAGACAGGTAGTGTTGACCGGGAGGACCATAATGTCACGGTCCTGTCTGGTATAAAACAAAACACCACCACCCTTTTTAGCATTTGGATGATCACATCTGTGAAGTTTATATCCATTGGTCCTACATCATGAATCTGGTATATGAGGTTTTAACCAAGTCTCAGTTAGACCTAAGACATCAGGGGAGTTGTGAGCAATCCAGGCTTCAAGCTGTGCAAAATTAGCTGACAGACTTCTAATGTTCATATGTGCAAGCCTAAGACCCTTTTCTGTGAACCAATAAGATGGGTTCTTGGGAGTGATGCCATCAGGAGGGCCTGGGTTAGGTTCAATATCACCGGAAAGAGAGAGATGACATAGGGATACCCAGGTCTCAAGGAGAGGGGTTTGGAGTTTGCCTTCAAATGCCATATAAAAAGGGGAATGGCTTAGGTAGTCAGCTATATTAGCAAATGGGATAAGCTTTAAGAGCCAGGTTTCAGGGATAGAGGTATTACCCCTGATAATTAGGTTGGAGAAAAAATAGCTCCAGTCCTCGGCTTTATTTGAGTAGCCAGAGTCAGTAGATGGCTGGCAGAGAAGATCTTCTGAGAGTTGGAGGGCTAGCAAATTGGAAAATACTCCTACAAAACTGCAGTGAAGTGAGATCACCCCCATAGTGTACACTGGTAAGGAAAAGAAGGGAACGTAGAACTAGGAAAAAAGAGAGAAAGCAGCAAATTCAGGACTGGAGACGGGACTTAAGTAAATGTGCAGTTGACTGCAGGAGTGAGATATTAGCTAAGGCCAAGGATGAAACTATCCAGCAGGCAGAGATATAGAGCTGCAACTAGAAACCTTATAAAGGCTTTTGCTAAGTGTGGAGATATTCACTAGCTTCCTGGGGCAATCCAACAATGAAATTCACAAGCTAGCTGCTTTGAGATCCTCACCCCAGAAGAAATGGTCCAATCACTGAGAGAAAAAAGAATATCTGCCCCCAAGGAGCAAGCATTTAATATGCCGTGGGGGGGGAGAAAATTTGACTTCAGTGTCTCTCACAGAAAAAAGGCTAGGAGCATACAATTAAATCAGAAACAGTGCCATAAACTCCAAGATTGCAGTGCACACAGAAATGACATAAATACCAGCTAGCTGCAATGTCAGGCACAAATTTAGTTTATAGCTTGGCTGGACAGAGGCACATTTAAGCCAGTCTGTAAAGGGTTTTTTTTGTGGTCTCCTCTAGTCTGCAATAGTGCAGAGGTAAGTTGAGGTAGAAATTCAGCCACAGCTTGGAAGGCAGGGAGCCACTTAGAAAAGGTGCCAGAATTCAAAGCTAGGCTGCCTGAGAACTTGAAATGGAACCTGCTGGCTACAGTACCTTGCTGGGTTAAAGGTGGGCAGGTGAGGTCCAAAGAGCCATGTGGAGTGCCGTGGTGATCCCAACAGGGGCGACTAGGAGCCTTGCTGGGTTCGAGGTGGACTGGTGAGGTCCAAAGAGCCTTGGGGAGCACTGCGGTGACCCCAACAGAGGCGACTAGGAGTCTTGCTGAGTTCGAGGTGGGCTGGTGAGGTCCAAAGAGCCATGGGGAGCACCACGGTGACCCCAACAGGGGTGACTAGGAGCTTTGCTGGGTTTGAGGTGGGCTGGTGAGGTCCAAAGAGCTGTGGGGAGCACTGCAGTGACCCCAACAGGGGTGACTAGGAGCCTTGCTGGGTTCGAGGTGGGCTGGTGAGGTCCAAAGAGCCATACAGAGCACCGCGGTGACCCCAACAGGGGCAACTAGGAGCCTTGCTGGGTTCTCATAATGATCCATCAAAAGATTGGGGTATGAAGGCATCATGCTGGGCTCCATCACCATGCCTCTGATTTATAAATAACTGTTAATATCAAACCTGAAATAACTTATTGTGAGGAATATTTCTGCCATATCTACTAAAATGGCATTGGGTGGAAGTTCTTTTGTTGGTCGCGGTTCTAAGGCTGACTCTAAGGTTGCAATGCCCCATTCATGCCTGATACTAGTGAATGGAGCTTTGACATTAGAAAAGGCTAAGATATATTCATCCAAATATTCTGTTGTTTCATTAGAGTTCCAATAATGTTAAGTACATGACCTGTGTCTTTTAGGTATGTGGAAGTACAATCTACTGATGATTTTATAAAACATAGTAGATGTCGGCAGAAAAAGATCCTTGGTCCATCCAGTCTGCCCATATTCTTGCTTCCAAAATACAGATTCTGTTAGCTCTATGCTCTTACTCCCCCCACTGACTCCACCAGTCCTCTGTGCCTATACCAAGAAGATGACAAACTCTGAAACTGGCTCCAGGATAGAACCAGTTCCAGTGACAATGGCTTGGCTTGGTGGGTTTTCTATAAGTAATGTTCCCCGGAACAGTATTTTTTCTGCAGAAAATCATTCTGTAATCATTTCTGTGACACATATTGAGATCTATGAAATAATATTCTGTAGAACAGCATTTTCTTTTCAGTGGAAAATCATTCCACAACCATTTCTGTGGAAAAGATAGAGATACACACAATAAAATTCTGTAGAAATGTTGCATAAAAACTTGTTCTGCATTCTTCTGCCGCCGAATACGGGCATTCCATTTCTGGTAAAATTCAGTGGAATTTCAGCAGAAATGTGAAAATTCCATGAAATTTCATTCTACCGGAATGTAAAATTCCACACAACACTAGTACTGTAGGATATAAAGTACTGGAATGACTGGATTTTTACTGAAGAGGGCTCCTTGATCCCACTTGCTTAATCAGCCTTCTTCATACCCTTTGTCTATGTGGCTGTGGCCTAATTTTTGTACTTGCTCTGTAGGCTTCTCATTAATCTTTTTTATACAGTATATATATCTGTTTGTCCTAGTTGTCGGTAGCATCCATGGTCATAATATTCATATTCCATTAATAGAAATCCTCACCATTTGTCTGCTGGTTTACTCACTATCCTTTTATCATTTTTCCAGTTTCTCAATGCTGTAAATGCTTTGGCAGTTAGATTATAGAGTGATCTCCTATCTGTGTGGTTTTCCTTATTCATCATCATTTCCAGATCTCTCTCTACTGCCTTAATACACGTTTCAACATTTAAAGGTATATTTCTAGGTGGCATGAGCCTGAATTTCTATCCCAAGGCCAGGCCTAACTCTTTCCATCTGATCTTATTTTAATCTAATATGATTCCCTCCTCTATACTAAAAATGGTCTTATTCTTAGATTTTATGAAAAACCTCTGCATAGCTAACTGTAGTATAAAGAAACCTGTTCTGTTAAGTGGACAGAAAGATAGTCCTTTGCTATGGACAGTGACTTCTTCCAAACTAAGAATTAAATTATGGGGTGGAGGGGGCGCTGCTCAGCAGCTTGCAGGGGAAAAAAGAAAAAACATCTGAAACAGGAAGGGAGACTGACATGTGGGGAGTGGTGCAATGCACTGGCTGTGGAGCAGAGTCTTCCGGGAGACATTCTGGAGACTGCATTGCTGCCCTATTTGCAGGCGCCTCTCTGGTCTGAGGGAGGAGGTTGCTCAACTCCATGCTGACCTGGCAGGGATTTGGGAAACCTGCTCCCCCACCCAGGGACCACCCAGGCCACCGCCACTACCTCAGAGGTTGCCAAGAAAGAGGAGTGGTTGGACCACGGTGGGCTCAGGGAGGGTGAGGGTGATGGAACAGAGGCACATCCCTCCAGTTGTGCCTCTCCACAATTCATTCACCAGTCTGGCAGAGCATGGTTCCTCTATGGAGGCACCTGCAGTGGAGACCAAGGAGGATTCTGGGAACCTCTACAATGGAGACCCACAGGAGGGTTGCACAGGACCCCACAGTGGAAGGAAACAACTCCTTGTGGGGGACTCAATTGTTAGGGGGTCAAACTGGGGGAGGCAGGGGAAAGGGAGGTAAGGTGCCTGCTCAGCACCATGGCTTGGAGGGACAGGAAACAAATCCTCATGATTGTGGGAGCAGCTGCAAGGGGGAGTGAGCTGGATGTCATTATCCACCTAGGTACAAATGACCTAGCTGAGAATGGGATCAGCACAGTGCAACAGGAGTTTGTGGAGTTGGAGAGGGGCCTTAGACAAGTAGCACACACAGTAACTTTCTCGGAAGTGCTACCTGTCTATGGCATGGATGAGGCTAGGGTACTCCATACCATGGGATTCAATGACTGGTTGAAAAACTGGTGCAGAGCTCAGGGATTTGGCTTCATTGGAGACTGAGGCTCCACATGGAGGGATACAGGACTATACTGATGTGATGGTCTGCATCTGTCCAGGAGGGGAACCAGGACCCTAGGTAATAGGTTTAACTGCTTCATTGGCAAGCATTTGAACTAGCCAAGGGGGGGGGGGCACTGAAAAGGAGAAGGGAAATCCTAGCTCTCACAAAAATCAAGGTACTTAGTGAGGTAAACACCAAGATAGGGCAGTCGATAGGAAGAAGGGCAGTGGTAAATTGAGAAAAAGACAGAGGCAATAAGGACTGGGATGGGGCAAAAAGAAATAAGGCCATAAAAAAATGGAGGGTAATGAGTACCAATGTCTGTAGTCCAGGTAAAAAGCACCACGAAATGGTGGCCTTGATTGAAGAGGGATGCCTGGATATAGTGACAGTCACAGAAACATGGTACACAGAGAACCATGACTGGGATGTCAACATACCAGGGTACACAGTCTACAGGAGTGACAAGGAGGGTAGAGGAGGAGGAGGAGTAGCTCTCTATGTAAGGGAAGGGATCAAAGCAACACAACTAAAGGGTAAACAGGGAGGTGAGGAGGCACACTGGAGACTGGAAATGGCACCACAATCTGCACAGGGGTTGTATACAGACCCCCGTCTCAGGGGGAGGAAATGGACAAGGAAATGATAGAAGACATCCTTAGGATGGCAGAGAAATGGGAGATATTGCTGATGGGGGACCTGAATACGCCAGATTTTAACTGGAGCACCTTTGCTGTAGCCACATCCAAGAGCAGGGCCATTCTCAATGCGCTACAGGTGGCATGCCTCAGACAGCTAGTTTTGGAACCCACTCGGGAGGGAGTAATCTTAGACCTGGTACTCTCAAATGGGGACAGAAAGAGGATTTCAGATCTAGAAGTGGGTAGCCATCTGGCAATAAGCGACCACCTAACAGTGTGGTTCATGATAAACTTAGCTGTAGAGTCAAGCCATACAAAAGTGAAGGTACTGGAATTCAGGAGGGCTGATTTTGTCAAAATGGGAGAGTGCCCCAGAAAAGCACTAGCAAACAGACAAGAAGGTGGGGTGGAACAACAATGGAGAAACACCAAACCGCCATCACAGAGGCAATAAGCCTTTGTGTGAAGCAAATAAACAAATCAAAATGAAAGAAAAAAATCACTATGGTTCTCAAAAGAAGTGGATGGGAAGGTTAGGGAGAAAAAGATAGCATTCAGGAAGTATAAGGAAACAGAGAATGAGCAGTACAGAGAACTGTACTAGTTAAAGCAGAAGGAAACGGGGAAGACAGTCAGAATAGCAAAGGCCTAAACTGAGGAAAAGATAGCCAACTCGGTTAAGAAGGGGAATAAAACCTTTTATAGATACATTAGGGAGCAAAGAAAGACTAAGGCAGGGCTACTGAAGCTGAATAAAGAGGAAGTGATTGGGCAGACAGCGACAGTGAAAAGGCAGGGATGCTGAACGAATGCTTCTGCTCAGTATTCACAATGGAAGAGCAGGGGGAGATACCTAAACCAGTCAATAGAAGCACTCTGGATAGGGGGGTTGATATTAGTCCTTTCACAGAAGAAAAGGTTCTGAAAGAACTCCTAAAATTGAAGGTGGATAAAGCAATGGGGCCTGATGGGATTCACACCAGAATTCTAGAAAAAGTAACACCACTGACTACCCTTTTTAATAAATCATGGGAGGATGGTGTGGTACCTGAGGACTGGAGGAGGGCAGATGTGATTCCCCTTCACAAAGGTGGGAGCAAGACGGAGGCAGGAAACTACAGACCTGTCAGTTTGATCTCAGTGGTAGAGAAAATGATGGAATCACTACTGAAGGAAAGAATTGTTGAGTACCTAGAGTAGAGATGCAGCGAATTCAAAATCCGCTGGCGAAGTGAACGTGAAGTGGGCACTTCACGTTGCCGCTCCGCTACACGGAGCAGGCAATGCAAAGTGCTCACTTTGCCTTGTCATTACCACTTCGCGTTGAGGCTGAATGACAACATGAAGTACGGCAAAGTCATTGATTTCAATGGACTTCGCGTTCCTCATTATGATTCTAAGTGATCCACTTGGTGATTCAGACTTGGCAGCCCCCCAACACGTCACATGGCTTACAGCACTGTAAGTCACTTCCTCTCTAGCCAGGCAGGAAGGAAGTGAGTCACACAGACAGTTTCACTTTCTCCTGTGCAGACTGAGAGAGAGGAGTGTGTACTAGAGAGAGGAGTGTTTTGATTGCTGATAGTTTGAGATCAGAGTGAGGAGAGTTAAAGTTTGATAGTAATAACCCAACAGCTTTTTTAAAAGCTACATTTCTTTGTCTTTTCTGTACTGTTTTTTACTTAATTTGTTCTTTCTGTAAATTTTATTTTTCTTACCTCTATACTTACTTAGTTGTTTGTCTGTGTGTGTGTGTGACTGTGTGTGTGTTGTGCTTGTGTCATGTGACAGAGTAGTGATTGCTCGGACTGACGGAGCACAGTAGGAGAGATGGAGCAGGGTGAGGGAATGTCTGGGGCGTGGGCAGCTCTGGGAGAGCGTGGTAGTACACATCATACTGAGCGCATGTGTGGGGGGCATGGGCACCCATTTGTGTTGGACTGCTCTAAACTTATGGGTGTCCAACCCCTGGAAGCAGGACCAGCACCGCCTCCTGACTCTGAGGCAGTTCAACCACCACCACCACCAGGTCCAGCACAAGGTCCTTTGAGCAGAATGTGCCTGTTCCCCCAGGCCCAGGTGTGGATTCCATCAGTGTTGAGCAGTGTGAGCAGCCTACTGCCAGTTCATCTGCCCTGCCCCTTCCTGTGCCTGGTCCTCCCCACACCTCCATTGTTTGGCAGTTTTTTGACTGTGTCGGGGGGGACAGAAGTTTGGTGAAGTGTCACCTATGTGCTGTGGAGGTGCACCGTGGCCCCCGGGGGAGTCACCTGGGGACTGGGGACCAGCGCACCCATATGCTTGATCATCACAAGTTGGAGTGGCAGGCTGCCACAGAACGGACCATGTCTGCACCTGCCGGTCATTCCGTGGCAGAGGGTGCCACTGTGCATAGTGGTATCCCTAAGAAGAGGAAGGCCACAGCAGCACCTGTTGCTCCACCAGCACCCCCACCACCACCACCGCCACCACCAGCAGGTCAGTCTGTCGAACAAGTGGATACCAGAGAAGTGCGTGTAACACTGTCTGACTTGGCAGTTCTCTGGAGTGCTGCTGAGGAGAACAGTGAGAGGATGAGTGCTGTGGAGCAGCTGCTGGATGACATAGAGGGACATCAGCTTCAAAGTATGTCCATGCTGGAACTGCTGCTGGATCACCATAGGATACCACATTAGTTTTGTTTCCTCACACAATGTCCCCCCCACCTTCCTTGCTGTGCCATAAAATGTATTCCTCCACCATCCCTGACCCTTGTATGTAATTATGCCCTTTTTATGTTGTCTTCCATATGCGTTACACTTTATATTCTGGGCCCCCTTCCTTCTGTTAAGTGTGTGTGTGTGTGTGTGTGTGCGCGTGCCGTTTTGGTGTCTCATTTTTCTGCATCCGTAAAAGGCATCTGTCTTGTGTCTAGAAAATTGACAAGTGGTAACACAGTGAAATGAGAGTGTTTCAGCACATACAAACTCCCCCAGAATTAATGGCACACTCAGTCATGCGCACAAAAGTGGCACAGAGTCCCAGATTTTTTCTGCAGTCCCAAAATGCATCCCCCATGTGTGTAGAAAATTAACAAGTAGTAACAGAGTGAAATGAGACTATTTCAGTACATACAAAGCCCCCCCAGAAATAATGGCGCACTCAGTCATGCGCACAAAAGTGGCACAGAGTCCCAGATTTTTTCTGCAGTCCCAAAATGCATCCCCCACGTGTGCAGAAAATTGATAAGTGGTAACGAAGTGAAAAGAGACTGTTTCAGCACATACAAAGCCCCCCAGAGTTAATGGCGCACTCAGTCATGCACACAAAAGTGGCACAGAGTCCCCAGATTTTTTCTGCAGGCCCAGAATGCATCCTCCATGTGTCCAGAAAATTGACAAGTGGTAACGAAGTGAAAAGAGACTGTCTCAGCACATACAAAGTCCCCCAGAATTAATGGCGCACTCTGTTATGTGCGCAGTGGTGGCACAGAGTCCCCAGATTTTTTCTGCAGGCCCATAATGCGTCCTCCTTGTGTGCAGAAAATTGACAAGTGGTAACAAAGTGAAAAGAGACTGTTTCAGCACATACCCCAGTATAAAATGATGTCTGTGAGGTTCATGTTGCTGGTCCAATGTGTTGTGCAAGACGATTCCACCAAATGAAATGTGATCATCTCAACTGGATTGAAAGGTGCCCATTGGATGTACACTAATAGTAACCTTGGTGAGTAGATATATATATAGATATATGGTTGTGTATTTTGTAGGTGATGATGAGGGGGGTTGAACTTGACATGGACATGTACTCATGCTATTGTTCTGCATCACACAGGTGACTCATAAACTGTTGCTGTGCACATTCCAGTGCTCAATGAGAATTTTTTACACATAAATGGAAATGGATAACACTCAAGCACATGAAGGTAAGTATTTCTTTTTTTTTGGGGGGTGGGGGAATCATATTTTCAATTTTGTCTGTAAAGGGTTCTAATTTTTTTACTTCTTCACAGATTTCAACAGCATCCTTCTGGAGTCCGGTTGTTAATGATGGTCATGGTCATCTAATGAAACAACTTCTGCGTGTTGCATGTGTGCCCAAGCTCAGGGGAGGGGTGTGCCTGATGTTGAAGAACTCTTTTGGATAAGGCCACTTTGACAGAACAACTAAGCATTGCAAAGTTTCCTAAAAAAAGAAATGAATGACTTCTTACAAGTTACAACTTCATTGTTATGTGTCCCTCCCTGGTTCTCAAATCTCAATCCTTATTGTCAAGTTACATTTCAGAGACACATCTTGTCAACTACTAAGACAACCTGTTGTGTGCAATATTTGCAGCAGTCTTTACAAAGCAATGAAATGGATGAAATAAAATCGTCATACTTACTAGAATGGATTTCACATGGACATCACATCGGTTCCTCTCTGTACGGTATAGCTACAACATGTTTCCCAATGAGTATTAGAGATGGAGCCTGTTTTTGTTCTCCTGTAAAAGAAACAAAAGAAGTGCACTGTATGTGTTTTGCCACTGTGGATCTGAAAAGCTACAGAAAACAAAACATACAACTTAAGGAAGTGAGGCAGCATAACAAACATGAGTGCACATACTCACCTTATGGTTTAAATATTAAGAATCTGGTGGTGATGGTGCACTGGAGTACTGGTGGTCCGTGGGGGCAGACAGACTCATGGTGGCAGACTTGCATAACATCAGTCCCGGTGGTGGTGGTGGTCCGAGGTTGGGGGGCACACCTCCTTTTAAATACTGCAGTTAAAACCTGCCAACATTAACCACATCGTCATCCTCATAAAGAAAACTGCCCTCACGTCATCGATGTCTGAAGTCTGACCACTTGGAAGTTCTTTCTTCATTGTGTCATCCTCTAAGTCAGTGGTGGGCCGTTTCAATCAGCCACTGACAGTGCCACCAGGATGCTCCATTTCCACATCAGCAAGACCACCATGACTAGGCCGGGGTACGATAACCAAGGTTGCAGTCTGTGTTGGTATGTGCCTCTCATTCATTTTAATGAATGTTAGCAAACTAACATTTGCAGGAGACAGGTTTGTCCGACGATCCCTGACTATTGCACCTGCTGAGCTGAATACCCTCTCAACACTTACACTGGAGGGTGGGCATGTGAGGTACTTCAGTGCCATGCAGTCAGCTCTGGCCATTCACTGATGTTTCCACTCCAGTACAAAAGAGAATCTTCACTTATTGTCAGATGCCTGTTTTCAGACAAACATGACTCAACCATTCTCTGTGCCGCACTAAGTCCAATTGTTGATGCATCAGCCTGTTCCCCAGAATCATTGATTTCACAAATACCCACTTGGGACAAAGCCTCCCAAAGTGGGTTGATGTCAACCACTTTGGATGACAGACCACCTGGAACTACAGTCCCCTTACCCTTGCATGATATGCTTGCTGGTCCTCCAGCTACACCTTCAGCTGGATTATGCTACTGAGGTTTGCAAACCTTGGAACATGACTTCTGTGCTCCATGAACCAAGCAAACCAGTTGGCCACTGATATTTTTTACCTGTTCAGGCCCTCCCTCCAGTACTGATGCAATTCCACGTTTGTATCGTGGGTCCAGCATTGTTGCCATGGCAAAGGTGTCACTAAGCTGAATGCTCACAATGTGATGATTCTGGTCGAATACTGTCAGCACGTGTTGCAGCAACATACTGCTACCACCATCTCCGGCAACATCAAGGCTATGCTGTACATTCACCAGTGTCTGCCTCAGCACCCGCAGCAGTGGGATTGATTGGCTAATGGAGGCAGACTCGCCACTCACTGCCTGTGTGGCATGTTCAAAAGGCTGCAAAATTGTTACTACAGAGTCCACAAGGTGCCACTTTTCAGTCGTCATAGACATGGAGGCCCCAGAACTGTCACGGCTACTGTGCATAACAAGATATTTAGAGATGGCTTTGTATTGTTCATACAACCTCTCTTCCATGTATAACATGGAGTTCCAGTGGGTGATAACTTCCAGCTTCAAGCGGTGCTGAGGCAGGCTGTTTTGTATCTGCAACTGCCGCAGTTGGTCACGGGCCTTTCCAGATCTTGAAAAGTGAGAGCAGATACGTTGTGCAATGGTCAGCATTTCCTTTATGTCAGGGTGCTGCAGAAACTTCTGAACCACAAGATTTAAAAAGTGGACCATGCATGAAACATGAAAAAAAACATCATTCGCGATGCATTTCACCACATTTGACCCATTGTCACTTGCTATGAACCCAGCTCTCGGGGACAGAGGGTGTAGCCATCTATCAATTTCAGTCAGTACCATGTCCAACATGTTCTCACCAATGTGTGAACAGGTCACACTGCGCATAGCAATTGTTGCATGCTGGCGAATTCCAGGAAGATTGCTACCGTGACAATCCACCTTCCTGCACTGATTATTCACACTACCAGCATCACAAACAACCCCCGGCACCTGCGCCCAGTGTGCAGTTATACACAGATATGAACTCCCTGC
Organism: Neoceratodus forsteri; assembly: GCA_016271365.2. NCBI lineage: Eukaryota > Metazoa > Chordata > Ceratodontiformes > Ceratodontidae > Neoceratodus > Neoceratodus forsteri. The sequence goes on along the minus strand of CM028129.1, from coordinate 50,677,910 downwards.
TGTTTTGCCACTTGTCCACAAATCCATACTTAAATGGATGAATGGAGAGGAGGAATGTTGAAGGGCATGTCTTACTGAGTCTGAGACAGTGCGGAACAACTCAGGAACAGCACAGGTGGAAAAATATGTCCTGGATGGGACTTTCCATTTTGGACAGGCATGTGCAGCAAACCACCAGAACCCAGAATTCTCAACAAAGGAGAAAGGCAAAAGATCGATTGCCAGCATTTCCGCTACAGCAGCATTAAGTTCACATGACACTGTACGATTGGGGGGGTGCTTCAGCTTATGCACAAAAACACTCTGTAACGTGGGCTGACTTAAACGTTTTACATGGGATGTGTTGTTGGTCACAAATGGTTGTGCTCTGTGATGAATGCCATTGGCAGGGAGTGGAGTGTGGACATTTGATGAAGACGGTTGCACAGGTGATGATGACAAACCCAGAAATTATGTTATTTTTCCAGATTTGACAACCGAGGTTGATGTACTACTTGCACTAGACATACTGCATTCACCATCACCACCACCACAAAAACTGCTACTCTCACCAGCACTGGACAACATTTCAAAGTCATTATGGTCCTCCACCTCATTATGCCTGTAGTAATCCTCTGCTCTTATTACCACACTACTGCACACGTTTAATTTCCTACTGGGCTTAACAGTCATGGAAGGGGATAACATGCTGGTTATGGTTGCTGCCGGTGATATGGGTGAATGCCCCAGTCTGGTATTAGCTGCCAGCTTGTGCTGAGTCCACAGAGCCAAGTGCCTTTTCTTAAGATGCGTATGCTGTCCTCCTGTCCCAAGATGGCTCCCCTTTTTACCTCGACTCACACGCACATGGTAAACCTGTCAGATAGCAACTGAATCATCATTTGCACCTTGAACAAAAAAATCCCAAACAAGGGAGTGTGATGCTCTGCTTTTAACATGTCCATGATGATGTGGCTTATTTAAGTCTGTTATTTTAAGCACTGAAGTGGGGGGGCACGTGATGTTTCTGGCACTGCACACCTGGACTGCAACTGACCACCATGACTACCTATCATATTGATTACTGGGTCATCATCATCATCATCATCATCATCATCATCATCAACTAAAACCGGTAAATCACAAGTTTTTACCGGGGGGGGCGATTCCTGCAAACAGATTCAGACACAGCCACTATTAATTTCTTTTTCTCCGGTTCCCAGCTTGGGTCAATTACATCATCATCATATTCATCAACGTCACTATCACACACATCCACATCTTCTGCTTGGATGCTAACATGTGGACTGCATGTTGCAACATCAGCAACATCATCAGCATCTACACCACCATCACCTGATATTTTTTCACTACACTGTGAATCACTGTTGCATGGAAAATGAGTGACGTTAAGTGCCATGGTGGTTGGAATATCACATTGTATGCTATCGTTGACATGATCATCAGAATCAGGTTCAGTTAATGGGATGTTCCTGGGAAGTATGACAGCATCTACGCTGTCACTCACTTGCACTGCTTCACACTCAATATGTTTGGATATGGTACACTGGTTGGAATTAGAACTTGATGCAACAATGCTAATACTACCTCCACCACCACTAACACCAGTAACACTAACACCACCGGCTGGGAAAACATCATCTCCTCCATCATCTCCTCAAACTATCAGTGAAGCTACTGATTGGGCTGTAAAAAACATTGCAGGAGAAATACCTTTCCTCACATCAGTAATGCACTTCTCCATCCGCGTACTAATACCATGCCCACAGACCCTCTTACTGACAACATTGCCATGGCCAGAAACAGCTTTACTTGCACATCTCTTTACAGGCATTTTGGGGGATCAACCACAAATATTATTACCAAATTCAGATTTTGATATGTTCACTTTCTGACTGGAGGGACGCTGGCTGGATGTGAAGCAAAATAAACAACTGTGGCTTCAGCAACAAATAAGAGACTACTGTGTTGTGACACTGTCACGGAATTAAAATAACTTCAATAACCAGTGGTGCTGATAGCGTCACAAAAACAATCCAGTCTGGTAAAAAATACCTTTTCAATGTGGGGGTGTGGGGGGAGCACTGAATACAGACAGAGCTGATTCTTACAGCACTACAAGCAGCAAAACTAAGAACAGAGAACATGATTGCAGTACAAAATCAGGCAGCTGCAGTGGATAGCAGGTTCACACTGCTGCGCTTAGTTGCACTTATACTAGTCTGTGTCACAAATATTAAAAGGTGTACTATATTTGATGTACGCAACACTGCACACACAACACAGAACACTTTGACCCAGATATTCAAAAGGTTTGCACATGGTGCAACAGTGTTGCACCATGTGCAACCCACTGATGTACCCCGGCGCGATATTCAAACGGGAATTGCTCCTGGCACAAATCCCAATGCACCAGAGTGCATCAGTAATGTATGCAGGCGCAGGTGGGGGTGTGTGCCCATGCATACTCTGCACAGCCTAATATTCAGCCTGGGATGTGCGGAGCCATGCATACGCAACCCCTAACTGTGCCAGCACAAAGTTAAGCAAAAAAGACAATGAGCTGACCACCCACAGGTGAGCTGCGCATTGCAAGAGCACAACATAGCAGCTGCCACCTGTGGGTGGCCACCCGAACTCCAGCTGCACCTCCGTGGTGGTGCCCCCCCATGCCCGATCATGGGCATTAGTAAAATAAATAAAACATCCTACATCCCTGGTGGTCCCGTGGACCACTGCCCGCCCGATCGCAGGCTAAGTAAATAAAATGATCTATCCTATATCCCTGGTGGTCCAGTGGATTGCTGTCTGCCCGATCGTGGGCTTCAGTAAAAAAAGGGTTGGATCCTATATCCCTGGTGGTCTAGTGGACCGCTGCCCACCCGATCGCGGGCTAAGTAAATAAAATGATCTATCCTCTATCCCTGGTGGTCCATTGGACCTGTCTGCCTGATCCCGGGCTGAAGTAAAAAAAAAGTAACCTCTATCCCTGGTGGTCCAATGGACCTGTCCGCCCAATCGCAGGCTGAATTAAAAAAAAACAGAAACCTATTATCCCTGGTGGTCCAGTGGACCCCTCTCCCCACCTGCCCACTGATCCCCACTGCCCCCCTCCCCTGTCAGCGGCAGGCGGCAGCACCGTACCGCCTGCCCCTGCCCTCCGACTGACACTGTCGGTGGGGCTGTATGCCGATGGTCCACAGGCGTGAGCCAATGGTGTGTACTCCATACCATACTACACATTCCAGATATGTGAATGGATCCATTCACATATCTGGAATATATAATGAAATACGAGCTGCATGCCCATTGGCTCACGCTGTGGACCAATGGGCCTACAGCCCTACCAACGGTGTCAGTTGGCAGGCTGCAGCAGCAGGTGGGTGGTGCAGCTGCCCACCACTGACCGGGGAGAGGGAGGTGGGGATCAATGGGTGGTGGGGAGGGGGTCCACTGGACCACCAGGGATACTAGGTTTCTGTTTTGTTTAATTCAGCCCGCGATCAGGCAGACAGGTCCACTGGACCACTCGGGATAGTAGTTTCTCTTTTTTTACTTCAGCCCACAATCGGACAGACAGGTCCACTGAACCACCAGGGATATAGGAGACTATACTTTTTACTTCAGCCCGCGATCAGGCAGACAGGTTCACTGGAACACCAGGGATAGCGGTTTCTTTTTTTTACTTCAGCCCGCGATTGAGCAGACAGTGGTCCACTGGACCACCAGGGATATAGAATTCCATTTATTATTTACTTCAGCCCGCAATCGGGCAGGCAGTGGTCCACTGGACCACCAGGGATATAGGAGTTTTTATTTATTTTTACATCAGCTCGCGAATGGGCAGACAGCAGTCCACTGGACCACAAGGCATATTGGGGTTTACATTTATTTTACTAATGCCCACAATTGGGCTATGGGGCACATTGCCACGCTGCAGGGGGCATCAGTCCCCGATGGCTGCTGCCTGGCAGGGCGCCAGGCACAAATCGTCAGGGATTGGCTGACCAAGATGCAATGAATATATTTGACAGGCAAATGGCCCCATTTGCACCGTGCATACGTTATGGCCCCATTTGCATGTCAAGTTTTGAATATTGTGGTTGTTGCATCTTGCGCAATGGAAACATAGAAACATAGACTTTGATGGCAGATAAGGACCACTTGGCCCACCCAGTCTGCCCATTTCCTTACCTGCTGGATAAGCTGCAGATTCTAGTTAACCAACAGCCTACTTCCTGCAACCGCCCATTATAATTGCCTTATATCTGTCCCATGCTTGTTTGAATTGATTTGCACTAGCTCACCCCCATGTTCCACTCTGGCCATTGGTGCTGGCACAGTGCCACTGTGCCATGCGCACTGCGGGTGGCCAGGGTGCGATATTCAATGATGCTGAGCCATGGCGCAGCTCTGTTGAATATCGCCCAGTCTATGCCCCTGCGCAGCCAAGTTGAGCTGCGCCCAGGCTTGAGCCACAGCCTGGCACAGTTTGAATATCTGGGCCTTTGTGTACAATGCTGAACGAGGAATGCAATGCAAATGCAAAAGTTCAGTGTACTGCCACGTAATGTAAATTTCCAATTTAAACAACCTGATCTTATGAAATGCTGCACCACATTCACACAACAAAAAGCAAGAAAGTTTGTATACTATTACTGACAATTTTACTATGTGTACTGTAACACAGTCAGTTATATAACAAAAATATAACCAAAACACAAAGAAATCACTAGTTCTCCAACTTAAATCTACCTACCTACACACAGATATGCCCCTTCCCCACACAACACACTTCACTGCCTTTCACCACACACACTCAATGTGGTAAACTAACATTCAAAATCCACACACAAACAAAAACGCTCGATGATGTGAGCACAGGAGGGTTTCCTGCAATCAATGAACTACAGTTGGATCCCCCCCAAAAAAGCAAAAATGCTTTTCGAACAGCTTTTTAAAAGATTCCTACAAACAGCTATCAGAGCACACTGTCTCCTACTCCTTCCTACTCATACTACCCCGAACTGAGGCTGTACAGATCAATATAGAGCCCATGTGACCTGAACACCTATGAATCACTGCAAAATCAGCCTTTAGAGCTCAAAAACAAGGTGAAGTGAGGCGAAGAGAACTGCCACCAATGCACTTCGCCTTAAAAATTGAAAGAGTAGTGACCAGTGGAGACGGAGTAATGCAAAGTCGCTGTTCCCAATGCACTTCGCGTTCCTCATTATAACGTGAAGTACTCCGCTTCACGTTGCGGGGCACTCCGCAAATCCACCTGTGCTCCACGAAATGCTTTGCAGAATGGATTGAGCCCACTTCGCCCACCACTAACCTAGACACCAGTGGGGTACAGGACCCAAGGCAGCATGGATTCACAGCAGGAAGGTCATGTCAGACAAATCTAATTGACTTCTTTGACTTGGTGACCAAAGTAAAAGACCAGAGAGGGGCTGTGGACATGGCCTACCTAGACTTTAGCAAGGCATTTGACACAGTCCCACACAAAAGATTAATAAACAAATTAGCCAGTCTGGGAGTGGGTCCCAGGGTGGTAGCCTGGGTAAAACACTGGCTGGACAACAGGATACAGAGGGTAATAATAAATGGAGTCCAAAGTGAAGAAAGGGGCGTTACTAGTGGGGTTTCACAGGGTTCAGTACTGTGGCCGGTCCTGTTTAATGTCTTTATAAGTGACATTGCAGAGGGACTGAAATGAAAAGTATGTCTCTTTGCAGATGATGCAAAGATCTGCAACAGGGTTGATATGCAAGATGGGGTGGAAAGGATGAAAAGGGACTTGGCAAGGTTGGAGGAATGGTCAAATGTATGGCAGCTTAGATTCAATGCAAAGAAGTGCAAAGTAATGCACCTGGGGGAAAAAAAAACAGGGGAAGAGTACGCAATGAGGGGTGAGATACTGACAACAACAAAAATGGAAAGGGACCTGGGGGTAGTCATATTAGATGACTAAAGGTGGGCCAGCAATGTGAGAAGGCAGTAAGGAGGGCTGGGGGGATCCTGGGATGCATAGGGAGAGGCATCACTAGTAGAAAACAGGAAGCTGTTGGCCCTCTGTACAGACAGTTGGTAAGACCACATCTGGAGTACTGTGTACAGTTCCGGAGACCCCATTTCCGCAAAGACATAGACAGGATGGAGGCTGTCTGGAAGAGGGCTACCAAAATGGTGCATGGTCTGCACCAGAAGACATATGAAGAAAGACTAAAGGAGCTTAAGATGTATATCCTCGAGGAAAGGGGGTTGGGGCATGATAGAAACTTTCAAGTAACTCAAGGGAATCAACAAAGTACAGGAGGGTAGCATCTTTTAGAAAAAGAGATGTGCAAGAACAAGGGGGCACAATTTGAAGATGGGGAGGGATGGCTCAGAGGAAATGTGAGGAAGTATTTCTTCACAGAGAGGGTTGTAGATGCATGGAACAGCCTTTCTGAGGAGGATGTAGAGTCAAAAACAGTGGTGGAATTCAAGAATGCATGGGACAGACAAAAGGAAATTCTAGTGAGGGGTAGGAGAAAGTAGGCTGTTGGTTAACTAGGATCTGCTGCTTATCCATTAGGTAGGGAAATGGGCCAACTAGGTGGGCCAAGCGGTCCTTATCTGCCATCAGATTCTATGTTTATGTTTCTATGTAAACAGCCATACTTTAAGAGCTCCTGGACCTGATAGATATAATTAACTTATTTTATAATTTTCCCTCAGGGGATTTACTCTCTACGTCTCGTGAGTGATCCCTGAAGTGGTACAAAGTTCAAATATGGACAAATCTTGGGGAAATACTGACTCTGCAAATGACTTTTTTGCTCCAAACTAAACACTGCCCCATCATTGTGAGAGGCCTGCTGGAACGGATGAGACCGCGCTGCTAGGTGCTGCCTCTCTGGAGGGAGCCTCGCTAACCACTATTCAGATTACTCTCAATCAGCTCATTAAACTGGTGCAAGACATCGATAAGAAGCTGGATGTGCTTACACCTAGGGTCTTGGCCTTAGAATCCAGGATGGACACATATAAAGGGACAGTGCAACGGAATGAAGATGCAGTACTGACAGCCTGTGATACATCCTCTCAGCTCCTAAAAGAAAATAGCCTACTACTTCGGCGGCTGGAGCTACTTGAAAATCAGGCCCAGGAGAGAAATCTGTGCCTTCTGGGACTGCCTGAGAAAGCTAAGGGGCAGGACTGTTGGGAGTTCATAAAAACATTTTTGCCTAAGATTTTGGGGCTCGATGAGGAGGATCTCCCCCCAATATCGATTGAGAAGACGTATCGTATCAACCCTAGGAGGCCATCGACAGACACCTCAATCCTGAGAACTGTGATGGTGATATGCCAAGGTGTGAGAGATCAAGATAGGGCCTTACAGATCATCCGACGATGGAAAACACTCCAATATGGACAGGCCAAGACTAGTCTCTATCCAGACCTTGTGTATAGTACCAGGCAAAAACACAAGGCATTTGATGGTGTTCGGGGTAAGCTGTGGTTATTGAAGGGGGAACATCAACTGCTATTTCTAGCATGACTGCAGCTGTCTTGGAAGGGATAAACTTACTCTTTTAATGATACTGTGGATGTGGAAAAAATATTACACCTGACGGAAATGGATCCAGAAGTACCAGCTAAAGATGGTGATCCCTCATCAGAGGAGGACTGAAGGTTTCCTTTTAAAATATGTAAAATGTTGGATCAGTGGCAGTAGTGGGCCTAAGGTCTCATGGGGACTATATGGACATTTTCTTGAGTGGACTGAACTTGTGAACTTTATTATGTCTTGGGGCTAAATGTTTGAAATGTTGGCATGTTCTCTTTTTGCTCAAAACTAAAACAGAAGTTCTGGGATTGGTACCTCAGTTCGGGGATCCTTACTAGTGTGTTCTGAGTACACCCGAGGGGTTTTCTTTATTTGAGAAATGTAACTTGGGAATGTGTTGATGCCTATGTTATCCATAATTGTAGGAAGGAGCTGCATAGGACTTGGGGCTTGGGTATAGCAGGGCTCTATTTCACGTTTTGTGGTACCTTATTATGGGAACCGTGGGATCCTACTTAGGGTCTGACAGGATGGTGCTCTCTTAAGATTTCCTATTAGGCTGTATGCTGGTGGATATGTATTATGTATACCAATACCGAGACATCCCCCCTTGATGTAACAAGTAGGGAGGGGTAATCTGTTTACCTGTGTAACACATATGGTTGATGCTGTGCATTTTGGCTGTTACTCCTTCGTATATTACATTGTAATGTGAGTTACTCGACTTGCAAAATCACTAAACATATAATACAAAAAAAAAGAAAAAATAATTATATTACATAAGTTATAAACCACCATTTCACTTTTGATTTGATGCCCTTTCTCGTTATTGGGCCCTCGTGTTCTAACTTCTTTTCTCTTTCTTTTTTGTTATTTTGTTCTGTATCTTTTTCTGTGTCTTTTTTGCCTGTTTGTTCTAATTTGTCTGGTTTGTCCTGTTCTAGCCCCCTTCCTGGTGTACTTGGTGTTGTTTCCTCACAGTTTTGTAAATATTCCTTTTTGTTTCATTGCCACCTCCAAGTTCTGCCACTCTCTCCATCCCTCCATTTTCCTCTGTCCCGATCTATAATCTCCTTTTGTTGACCACTGTATTCTCTGACTGCATTATTAAGTATTGTGAAGTCTTAATCCTGATTATACATTTGACATGCCTATAATTTGGTTTAAACTTAGTTCAGGTGTAGACCTTATTATCCCTGTTGTCTTATAGGTCATGATTACATTTTTCCATCTTGGTGTTTTTTATGTCTTTGTCTAGTTCTTGTAATGTGTTATTGATTTTTCAAAAGTGACTCTGCATTCCTCTAGCTCTAGTTATTGCTTCAGGTCTTCCTCTAAAATATTTATTCCCGTGTCTGTATTCTGTTGCTCTTTAGTTAGAGCTTAAATTAATATCAACATAAAATCTAGTGAACACTGATTTCTAGCACCATCCCAATATTTTTCCAATGTCAAATTAGAAAAAAATCCAGATTTGACTCAAAATTCTTAGGCCTCTGGGGATTCCTTTTTGTTTGACATATCGTCCCAGGGTAAGTGCATACCACTCAAATCTTAAAGAGTTTTGTTTAAGGGTTTCTAGTTTTGTTACTCTTCTTTTTGTGCCTACTGGTCCTGTCAATTCTTATTTGGTAAGAATTACTGCTAGTATTCTCCCTTCTTCAGCTTGAGAGATAGTGGAGGGTATTAATCTATTTTCTGTAAAACTATCCAGCTCTTCACTTAAATTCGTAATTTTTAATAAGTGGTTAAGTTAAATGGACTCAGTCTATTTTATCAGATGCTTCTAGGGTTGGCTATCTGAAACACCACAGTACAGATTGTAATGACGCTATTAACCTTTTATTAAAGACTATGTGGCATAGCCTAGGAACTCTATGAAAGGATCTGTACCTTCCGATCATAGCTGATGACAGTGCACAACTGCATTAGTTATAAATACAGTAACTGTTGGTTGGAAGGAAATGTCACAAAAACATGTAGTCATAGGCATCTCTGAGATGTAATAAATCTTACTCTGGGCTCTATTTCTCCATTATAAGCAAATGTTGGTCTATTCCAAAGGCTGTGTTCATTCACTGTCCATAATCTGTGTGTAGGCTATATTCTGTAGGTTCCAACTGAGTACTTTGAGTCTAGGCAATTGGACCATAGCCACACTCAGTACCAACAAGTGCTGCCCTCCTGGCTCTCTGACCTAAAATGTAAAATAAAACATGTTAGGAGTCCAATTCAAACTCCTTACTGTATCTGATGGACATCTGTAGGAACCGGACACCTTGCATGTTTGTTTTATTGTTCAGGTTCGGGAACCAGGAGGGCAGCATATGTTGTTGTCGGTTTTTTTTTTCTATTAAATATTTTTCAAAGGTACAATCAACATTAGGCTACAATATACAGTAACCCAGAATACAACATTGTCATATTAACAGTGCCAAAAAGTTTAGAAAACACAATAATCCAGTAACAAACAAAAGAGAAAAATAAGCATACATAACCAACACAAAATGAATCCGGGTAACTGAAGTAATCCCGTTAATCATGCAATGCCAAAACAGACTATATACAAAAAATAGTAGTAACCCTTACATTTTATAACTATACTCAACTAAAACATAATGCTAAACCTACTGAAAAGCAAATATGTTGGGGTTTAATCATGACCATCATGACAGCACTTAACTCCCTTACACTGGTTCGTGTAGGCCAGAGAGTCTTCTGTTAAAGCTCCCCTGGTTTAGTCAAGATCTAAGATAGCTGAAGGTCAAAGAGCAGAGGCTGAAGTATTCCTAGTGGAGATCGTGGTCTGAAGGGGATAGACTAACTCTGAGGGCTCATTATAGGGAGTATCAGAGGTCAATCACTCTGAGAAAGGCAGAGATCCTCTCACAGGTGACTGCCACAGGGAAAAACAGACTGGCTCAGTGCTTCCACACTGTGAACAGGCTGTTACATCCAGCTTGGTTACAGTCCAGGGAAAAGTTAGCACTAGAAATATATGAGGAGTTCAGGTAGTGTTTGCTTTATAAGGATTCTCTATTCAATTGTCAGTCTCCCCAAGTGGGCTGTCATTGCCCAACATGACCCACCTTTTGATAGGCAAAGGCCTTCTGTCAATGTAATATGGGTTTTTGCTAACTCCTGCTGGAGAGATCCTCCATGTGAACTCAGAGCTGCATCCCAGTTACTGTTCACTTGACTTAGGACAAACCTGGCTGTTGGTTGAGTGCCAGGAGTCCTTGAGTTCAGTGATTGTGGAAATAGTTTGGTGTTCTCTTGAAAAAGGCATTTTCCCTGCAGCTTTGAAAAGGTGGTGGTAAAACCCCCTCATTAATAAAAAAACATCTTTGGAGAAATATATCTTATCACACTATGTACCTGTCTTGAACCTCTACTTGTTGGGGAAGGTAATTGAGAAGCTAGTGGCTATGCAACGTGTGGCTCATTTGGAAGCTTTTTTGATATATGAGCCATTCAAGTCAGGATTCAGGAGACATCACAGCATGAAGATGGTACTCATTAGTGCGCAACATGATCTTCTGCTGGCTAGAGATAGAGTGGAACATTTGTTCTGCCTTAGTTCTCCTTGATTTCTCATCAGCTTTCAATATCATAGACCATGAAATTTTAAATACTCAGGGAAGGGACTTAGCAGTTCTTCCTGTCTGGTAGGGTGCAGCAGGTAGCTTGTGGAAGTTTCACTAATGTTCTGCTACCATAAGCAGTGGAGACCTTCAAGGTCAGATCTTGTTACCCATGCTGTTTGTGGTACATATGCTGCCACTTGGAGAAGTCATTCGGTGGTACAGTCTTCAGTTTTATTGCTATACAGATGACACAAAGCTATATCTGTCCTTTACACCTGTGCAAAGAGATGTTACCTATGTGCACAACAGTTTCCTAGTTGATATCAGTAACTGGATGGCCTCCAATGGCTAAGACAGACACAGAACAGATGGAAGTTCTCCAAGTGCCCATAATTTGGCAGGTTTGGGAGTGATGGTGCCAGGATTACAACTGGATGCTACTTCTCTCATAGCCAAGGACAGGGTGAAAAATCTAAGCATCATCATGGACCATCAGCTGACACTAGAATGTCAAGTGTCAGAGGTGGTCAATGGTGGAATTTTTTCATTTTAGAAGTATCTCACAGAATAAGCCCTGTCTGATTTCTGTGGAGCTAATGACACTGATACATGTCTTTTTTTTGCTCTTTTCATAAATAAAGTTTATTATTATTATTCAGACAGGACAACTGCAGTGCTGTTTACCTCAGGCTATCCAGAGGTTATATGCACCGCCTACAGCTGGTGCAGAACGATACAGCTACATCAGTTGTTGGTGCTTCATGCTGCCAGCACATCACTCCTGTACTGCAGATGTTGTACTGGCTTCCTGTGAGGTGGCAACTCTTCATTTATTTATTTTATTTTATTGTATTTATTCATTCTCAGATTAAAATACCTTTAGTACCTTACAACACTTTTACAAAGGTTCCACGTCTGTGGGAAGGGTGACAGACATACAACGGAAGGTATTACATAAAATTTTGACAAGAAAGTATTTAAAATGACAATATGACATTAACATTGCAACTAAAATTAAAACTATGAATCTGTAGGAAATCAGAAACAACCTAATAAAAGGAGGCACCCCAAGGTGCTTTGTCAAATTGGTATAGATAGATTTGGGTGAACAAAAGTTCAGGTAAGTGAAGATAAACAGTGGAAAAAAGGTGGAGGGTGAGAGGGGTGAGGTGAAAGAAGGATCGGGCAAGGAGGTAGGAAATAGGGCAGAGCGGTTAGGGTGAAAGTGGTCATTCGCAGAGAAAGAGGAAGAAGTAGGTACACAAGGATGTGTCAATACTGCTGAGGTAGTGTGATGTCAGTTGAAACAGTCACAAGAACTGTTTGCTGTAAGATGCTGATGAAGAGTGCCTTTAAATGGTCCCGAGTTTGGTAAGGAAGACATATCACTGGGCAGTGCATTAAACCATAGTGCTGCTCTGTATGCAAATAATCATTGCCTTTGTGTAGTCCAGCATCTTGGGACAGATAAGAGTTGGTTGACTGAGCCACGTGTGTGCTGGGAGCTGCAAGAGGGGTTGAGTAAGTTTGTAACACCAGAAGGTAGGAGCCCGAGAAGTGTATTTTTAGTTAGCAAGCATGTTTGATAGTGAATCCTCCCATTTAGCTGAAGCCAACCTGTTTGTGCATATAGTTCACATGTGTGGGTAAGGTGTGCTGCTCCAGTAAGAAGTCGGCATGCTTTATTGAGTGCCACTGATTTTCTGCGGAGGATAGTGGTGGAAGCTGAGCCGTAGATAACCAGACCATAGTCAACAATGGAAACTATGGAGCTATAGATAGCTAGTATAAGGGCTTCAGGTGTTAGATTGTGTTTATGTCTATGCAGTAACCCTATCTTGATATTGGAAGACCTGGCAACATTCACAACATGCTGGGCATATGATAGTGAGCTATCCACGGTTACTCCTGGATACTTGAAATGTTGAATTTGTTCAAGTGGGGTGCCAGAGGAGTTCCTGATGATTAGAGCACTGGATCTGTGTTTGCTGTGAACACTGCTGAACAACATGACTTTTGTTTGTTTTTTTGCAGTTCAGAATCAGCTTGTGTTTCCTGAACCAGTCCTCCACTTCCTCAAAGCTAAGTTGAAGTTGATGTTCCAGTAGTTCAGGGTCAGTGTTGCAATTGTATATGATCGCATCATCTGCATAGAGGAGGATCTACTGCTGACAGGAGCATGGGAGATTGTTAAGAAAGATGCTAAAGAGAAGTGGACCCAGTATGGAGCCCTGTGGTACTCCAGAGCAGACATGTTGATGGTCAGAGGTGACATTAGCTATCTTCACCCATGGGGAGTGGCCCACAAAACAGCTTTTGAACCAGGACACAGTATCTGCCAAGAGGCCAATTGAGGACAGTTGCTTGAGAAGTAGAGCATGGTCTGTATCAAAGACCTTTGTGAAGTCTGTGAAGGCTGTACCCACCAATCTACCTTGATCCAGAGATTGGTGAATGAAACCAGTATATTCTAGCAGTGCTGTGGTAGTGCTATGTCACTTTCTGAATCCATGCTGCTGGGGGGCACTGGATCAAGTATTTTTCCATATACTTCACCAGCTGATCAGCAACTATGCGCTCAAGTGCCTTAGACAGAGGTGGAAGTATAGAGATAAGTCTATAGTTTGTGTGTATAGTGTGGTCTACACTTTTGTGAACAGGGGTAACAAGGGCTGACTTCCAGATTTGGGGGAATTGTGCCAGTCTCAGTGAGAGGTTTAGAATCTTTGCAATGGGCACCAGTATTTCTTCAATGGTAAGGGCAACTAATTAGAAGTCTAAGGAATCACCACTGTGCCTTGACTTCCTGAGTATTTTTACTAGGTGTTTCCTGACCTTATACAGTGGGACCTCTTTGAAGTAGAAAGGAGGTGGTGCAGCAAGCAAATCATCTGCCCACTGTTCAGTGTCCTCAGTGATGTCCTCAAAGAAGGCTGATGGAAGAACACTGCCCAGGTCAGTGAATGCATTATTAAAGATAGGTTTACTGGTATACAAAGCCCTACTTTGATCTGGACCAGGGCTACCTGAATGAGCTTGTTTATTCTTATACTCCTGATTGCTCTCTTCATTCTTCAGAGATGTGCCTCCTGAGTTTCCCCAGGTCCTGACCTAAATTATCTGGGGATTGGGCCTTCATACTTCATAAACTTTCAAAAGACTCAGATAGAAGAAATTGAAGTTCTGGACTTAATCGGTGCAGAGGTGATACCCTGCAAGGGAAGGCACTCCTTTCTCTAGCAAGGGTAGACAATTTGCTTTCAACTGCAGGATCCTTCAAAGCAAGCCAGCCAAGGCTCGCAAGGGATTTTCTAAGGCAACTGGATAATATAGCTGTAACCCCCCTACAAATGAGGGTTCCTAGAAGCCTTCCCAGAGCTTGCCTAAGTGCTCCCTGCCTAGCTGGTGTTCAGCATAGTGCTGCTTAAATGTGGGCACTGTGAGTGCTTTAGAGCCTCTGGTACTGTCTCTTTAAGAGCTGCCTGCTCACAGGCTTAATTAGTTTGTATGGGGGGACTGTGTGTTTAATGCTTGAATCCCACCCGAGCTGCTGTCTGAATGCTCTGTTTCTGCACTCGCTAAGAGCGCAGAGGGAGCCTGATTGAAAGATGTAACTATTTACCAGAAATTATTTAGAGTGTTAGTGAAAATGCAGTTTGTCTAACCTGCCTTTCTTGCAACTGGGACTCTGTGTGTTTTGCCCCTCCATTTTGGACCTGAACTGCTGAGCTGGGCCAATTGGGTTAGGGGAGCCCTAAAATGGAGACTGCTTGGGCCAACCAGAACTTGAACTCTCAACTGGAGCCTGCTACAAAAGGGGGTGAATGGCAGGTGCTTCTGGCAAATGTAGTTTGGACCTTGGCGCCTTTTTGCACCAACAGAGGGAGCCCTGCTGTGATTGACAGACGAATCCACCAACTGAACTTGTGTGAAGCCAAAGGAAATGCCCTGAACTACTGCTGGCAAGCTAGATGTGAGGTAACTGAGTAAAGAGAAGAAGCTCTGTGCTGTTGCGGCATGTAGTTCGCGTGGAAAGCACGTGGGAGGCCCTGAAGTCAGCCTGCAGCCGATAGAGTGTGTGAATCAGGCTGAACCCGAATTCGGAAGAGAAAGAAGAAGTGTTCAGAACCAGGCTTGTGCTGTAGAAGACCGAAGATTTGCTGAAGTGCAATTGGCCTGCCGGGGACTGCTGATGCTGTTCGTGCTCCGGGGTAATTTGCAGTGTTTGCAATCGGGATCGAGAAGCAGCTGCCTGGTATAGTAATTTCCTTTACATATGAGTCTGTCTAGTACTTTTGGAGGATAGTGATTCTACTTCCCCTTTTACTGTGAGTTGCGAGGTGAAGCTGGAAGCTGAACTCAATTTAATTGGACTGAATCCGCGTGCTATCCAAAGCAGTTGTGCCCTGCTACGAGGACCTCGACTCCATGCCCTGCTCTTCTGGCAATCCAGAGCAACCACTTCCATCAGGTTCTCTGCTTGGGGTATTGTGAATACAAATCAGGGTAGATCCCTGCACCCTTCATTTAATCAAAGTGTGTCAACTGATTTCTTTGTGTTTTCTTTCTACGGACTGAGCCATCTGGCTCCGGATTACAAGTGTGTGTGTTGTGCATATATTTTCTTCCTACAGGGCCCCATCCATCTGCACCAGCTGGCCATACCCGGGCAATGGACCCGGCTAGCCCCCCTCATCCTGGGTACCCAGAGAAGTGACATTTTGGACCCTATATGTATGCATAGTACTGTGATTTGAACCTTGCCAAACCAAATCAACCTGATTGCCCCCTCCCGTGTTACTGTCCCCTAAATAAATCAGATTTGTTGTTATTGAACTATATACTGTCTGTGGTGTCAGTACATATAGAATCAGCATTGCATTGTGTCTGTGTTTATTGCCTAACCTTGTTTTACAGGGGGTCCTCAGAGACGTGCTGCAGAATCAGTCTCGAGGGTAAGTGGTATCTATATGTGTAAAAAGTGTGCATATGTGGGGTATTGGGAAGGCAACTCCCGTGTACTGTGTGAGCCACTAGTGGAAACAAAGGGGGGGGTCACAGTGTCCCAGAGGGCTATGCCCAAGCTGGTTTAACCACTACCAACCCTGACCTGTGGGTGGAGGCACCTGTCACTAAACCTAGGCCCCTTAACCTGTCACTAACCATACAGGCAGGGGTAGTAGTCCTTGGGATAATGCCACCTAGGGGTTACATCTTGGAGGCACCACTGAGATAAGCATCCTCTAGTGGCCACATAAGAGAATTACCCCGATATTTTAAATCTAGGAGAAAAAATGGAGGGGCTTGCTACGTCCAAGCTAAAAATTTCCCCCCATAAGCTAATGGTGCACAAATTGATGGGGTGGAGTGAAGCTGAGGAGATAGACCCCCAAAAAGCTATCCTGCTGCTGGATGTCCCCTTAGGGACTAACAATGCTGACATTGAGTCCACTGTAGAATATGTTAAGTGTGTGGGGAAAGTTGAAGTAAGGGGACGAGATGCTGATTTATTTGAGCAAACTATGCTAGTGCTGCTCTCATGTAGTTCCCCAACAGACCCTGAGAAGGTACCACCTATGATTCTACCTGAAGGTGCCCAGAAGGGATGGACGGTCATTCACTTACATAGTGGTCTGGCTAAACTGGGTAGGTCCCCTAGTACCGATGGGTTTAAAGAGAAGCTGCTCAAGCTGTTAGCATCAGAAGGGAAAACTGCCCAAGAGTTGGTAAAAGTGTTAGACCAGTCAGGGGACCACACGCCCTTGCATTTCCTGACCACTTCCCCTGTGTCCCCCAAGAGCTCCCCAATAGCTGCCTGCCCCATCATAATTTCCCCGATACAGCTGGACTCCTATAGAAGGCTCAGACTTTTCTCCGGTACTGTCCCAGTGCCTTCAGGGGAGGATGATTTAGAGACCTGGATGGACTATGCTACCCCTTTAGTGCAGGAATGGCAATGTTTAGAGGGGGAAAAGAGGAAGTGCTTGATGGACAGCTTGAGAGGCCCTGCCCTGGAAGCCATCCATTTTCTACATGCCACTAGTCAGGAGGCTACTGCAGCAGAATACCTCTCTGCCTTGGAGGGGTGTTTGGCAGCACAGAATCAAGGATGATTTATTGTGGTAATTCAAGTCAGCTAAACAGTGGAAAAATGAAAAGTTGTCTGCCTTTGTCACTAGGATAGAGAGGGCTCTGCAGAGGGACCACAGAAAAGAGGAAATGCCTGCCCAAGAGTTGAAGCGGGTCAGATTAGACCACATCCCGAAGTCAGCTAGATTTTCAAGTGTAATGATATTGAAGCTCAAATTGCAAGACAGGAGGGCAAGCCCTCTTGAATACTGTCATTTAATGAAAGAAATTTGTGAGATTGAAACTGATGAAGAGGGTTGGGAGCCCTGTGTGGGGGCTGTGAACACTTGTCAGACCCCTGAAAGGAGTGATTCAGATGAGGCCCAACAGTTGAGAGAATTGATTAAAGAATTGACTGAGGTAGCCAGAGAACTGGATCTGTATCAGACTCCCCCTGAGCCCAAAAGTGGAGTGGGAGTGCATGTTGTTTCCCCTGAGACCCGGATTGAGAGTAACCTGCTAGCAGAGATACGAGAATTGAGACCGATAGTGGGAGATGTGCAAAGGGCTGCCCTCAGCCCCAACCATAGTGGAGATTCAGAAGTCCAAGGATGTAAGCCCCCAGTCCAAGAAGAGCCTAGTAGGGCCCCAGAGGTACCCCAACCGAGAAAGACCTCCACACCCATTAAAGACTCTAGAGAAACTAAGTTTTGTTACCACTGTGGGGAGGATGGGCACATCCAGTCCGTCTGTCATTCACCATAGAATTTGAGGAGGGTTACTGCTAGGTTGATAGCCTGGGATTGGCGGATCAATACCCAACCACCAGGAGGAACTGCTCGGAAAAGGTATGCCACCAGGGCCAAAGCCCAGTCGACACCCAGGTCAGCACCGTCAGAATGGTCTGGAGTGGTGGGTCCCTCCATGGAGACTACTGTAAAGGTGAATGGAGTGTCTACAAGAGCTGTATTAGACAGTGGCTTCCAAGTGACAATTGTGTTCCAGGATTGGTATCAGAAGCATTTGTCTGATGTGCCCCTGCAACCATTGGAAGGACTGCATGTATGGGGTTTAAGTGAGAAGGCCTACCCCTACTCTGGCTGTATCCAAATTTGGTTGTCTTTCCCCACCTCTGCGGCTGGACTGGCAGAGCAAGTGGAGACCCTGGCCCTAGTGTGTTCTCCTACTGGACTGTATGATGGAGTTCCTCTAGTAATTGGGACAAATGCGCATATGTTTGGATGGTTGGTGCAGTTGTGTTATGAAAACAGAGGTCAAGGACTGGTAGAGCTTTGAGAATTCTGGCCTTGATCAAGAGGGCCTATGAGGCACAGAGAGATGCTGAAAAAGTGGACCCAGAGGAACTGGTTGGAATTGTTTGGAAGAAGGATCCTAGGTCTCTGATCCTGGTGCCAAATGCTCAGTGTACCTTGCAGTGGGAGGTCCGTATCAGAAAGGATGTCAAGAATAAAATACTTATGCTGGATGCACCAGGCGATGGAAAATTGCTGGAAGGACTGCCGGTCAAGCCTAGTATTTTGCCTGCCAGAGCCCATGCTTATGCCAGAAGGGTAATGGTTGAAGTTCATAATGTATTTGATAGAGAGATTCGGGTTAATAGAGGTTGCACCCTGGCTAATGCGCATTGTGCAGATACTGCAGTGTTACCCAGTAACAAGTGTTCAGGGAAGAATGACCGGGTGATGCCTAACTTGCTCGATTTTGGTGACTCCCCGTTGCCAGCTGAATGGAAGATGAGAATCAGTGAAAAGCTTGTCCAGAGGGACCAGGTGTTTTCTTTAAAGGAACGGGATGTGGGATGTGTGCAAGGAGCTGAGCACCACATCCGGTTGCATGATGAAAGGCCATTTCATGAGAGGTCTCGACGCCTGGCACCTGCTGACATACATGATATAAGACGCCACCTACAGGAGATGCTTGCAGCTGGTGTAATTCAAGAATCCAGAAGCCCATATGCTTTGCCTATCGTGGTAGTGAGGAAAAAGAATGGGACAGTGAGAATGTGCGTGGATTATCGCACCTTGAACAGGTGGACTATCCCTGATCAGTATACAGTGCCCTGCATTCACGATGCCTTAGACTGCCTGAACTGTAGCAAGTGGTTCTCAGTGTTAGATCTTCGCAGTGGATACTACCAGATCCTGATGGCCCCAGAAGAGTGTGAAAAGACAGCCTTTATCTGTCCGCTTGGTTTCTATGAGTTCATGAGACTGCCTCAAGGGATTTCAGGTGCCCCAGCCACTTTTCAATGACTGATGGAGCGTGCAGTGGGGGACATGAACTTATGGGAGTGCCTGGTATACCTAGATGATGTTATTGTGTTTGGCAGCTCACTGGAGAAACATGAGAGCAGATTGTTCAAGGTGTTGGACCGACTGGGAGACTTTGGCCTTAAGCTATCCATCAATAAATGTCAGTTCTTCCAAACCTCTGTAAAGTATGTTGGACACATAGTGTCCACTGAGGGAATTGAAACTGACCCGAGTAAAGTTGAGGCCTTGGCTACCTGGCCACAGCCCCACAATCTAAAAGAACTGCAAAGATTCCTGGGATTCTGTGGTTACTATCACTGGTCTGAAAGAACAAGAGAGCACAATTTGAAGATAGAGGGGGGATGGCTCAGAGGTAATATGAGGAAGTATTTTTTCACAGAGAGGGTTGTGGATGCATGGAACAGCCTCCCTGAGGAGGTCATGGAGTCAAGAACAGTGGGGGAATTCAAGAATTCATGGGACAGACATAAGGCAGTCCTAGTGGGGGGGGTTGGGGTAGGAGGAAGTAAGCTGTTGGTTAACTAGGATCTGCAGCTTATCTGTTAGGTAGGAAAATGGGCAGACTAGGTGGGCCAAGCGGTCCTTATCTGCCATCAAATTGTATGTTTCTATGGTTCATCAAGGACTATTTGAGAGTAATTCATCCTCTACTTAATCTTACTCAAGGTTACCCTCCTACCAACAAAAAATATAAGAGGTCAGTTTCTCCTGAGACTGAGAGGGTGTATTTCCATCCTAATGAAGTTTTTGGGGCAAGATGGACACCTGATTGTGAAGCTGCTTTTCATGAGATTATATACCAACTTATTCATGCTCCTATCCTCGCATATGCAGATCCAGCAAAACCCTATGTCCTACACACTGATGCTAGCTTGCGAGGTTTGGGGGCTGTGTTGTACCAGGAGCACGAGAATGGCCTGAGACCAGTGGCCTTTGCCAGCAGAAGTCTGACCCCATCTGAAAAGAACTGTCCCGTGCATAAGTTAGAGTTTCTAGCTTTGAAGTGGGCCATTGTTGACCAATTCCACGAGTACTTGTATGGGGCTAAGATACTGGTAAAAACTGATAATAATCCTTTGACCTATGTGCAGACTTCAGCCAAGTTGGATGCTACTGGCCATAGGTGGCTTTCTGTATTAGCTACATATGATTACGCTGTTGAATACAGAGCAGGCCTGAACAGCATAGATGCTGATGCTCTTTCTCAGAGGCCTGTTTCCCCGGAATGACTGGGTCAGACTGTCAGAACCTGATATTAGAGCACTCTGTCAGAAGTTTGACAGGGAGGAACAAATGTCCACGGATGCAGTGGACTGTCTGGTGGATTGTTTGGGGCCCTCTGAGAATTGCATACCTGCTGCTTATTGCCATGTTTCTGCATTAGACATTGGTGTACTGCCTCAGCTGGACAATGACAGTATACAGTGGCTCAATCCCGAGATCCTATGATCAAATCAGCTCTAGAAGTCTTCTACACAGGGAAAGATGTATCCAAGTTATGCTCCACTGATTTGAGAACTGCATTGTTGTACAAGGAGGGTCCTAAGTTGAAACTGATTAATTGACTGTTATACAGAGAAACAGTAGACAGAGGGGGACAAATAGACAAACAATAGCTAGTTTTGCCCACTGCTTTCAGAGACTTAGTATTAAGGTCCCTACACAACCACATGGGGCACCTTGGTATAGACAGAACACTTGACTTGGTGAAATTCAGATTCTATTGGCCTAAAATGGGGACTGATGTTGAGCAACACATTCAAACTTTTAGTTGCTGCTTACAGAGGAAAGCCTTGCCCAAGAGGGCTGCTCCCCTTGTTAACATCACCACCAGTGCCCCCATGGAGCTGGTTTGTATTGACTTTCTGAGTTTGGAGCCAGATCAAAGAAATATTAGTAATGTGCTGGTGGTCACTGACCATTTTATGAGGTATGCCCAAGCTTTCCCCACCAAGGACCAGAAGGCCTCCACTGTGGCAAAAGTACTAGTAGAAAATGTTTTTGTTCACTATGGGGCTCCGCAAAGAATCCATTCTGTTCAAGGGAGAGACTTTGAGAGTCGTTTGATTAAAGAGATACTTTCTCTGTGGGGAGTGCGAATGTCCAGAACCACCCCTTACCACCCCCAAGGGGACTCACAGCCTGAACATTTTAATCGCACTCTGTTGGACATGCTGGGCACCCTCCACCCAAAGGAAAAGCCCAGATGGAGCCAGCAAATTAGCACCTTGGTACATGCCTACAATTGCACCAAAAGTGATGCCACTGGGTTCTCCCCCTACTGCCTGATGTTTGGAAAGGAAGCCAAACTACAGGTAGATGTTTGTTTCCGAGTTTCTCCTGATGGGGTTCGAGCTGATAATTATTTACAGTATGTGCAAAAGTTAAAGGCCCAGCTGAATCATGCGTACCAACTGGCTCAAACCATGGCTGCCAAATGAAATCTGGCCAACAAAGAAAGGTATGATAAAAAGGTGAAAGCACAAGAACTCCAGGAGGGATATCGTGTATTGCTAAGAAATCTGGGACTGCATGGCAAACACAAGATTACTGACAGGTGGCATAATCTCCCTCACATTATAGCAGGCAAACTGGATGATCTGCCTGTGTACAAAGTAAGGCCCAAAAATAATTCAAAAGATGTTAAGACAATGCATTGAAATCATTTGCTGCCCATTGGCCAAATATTGATTGAGTCTGAGCCCCCAGAATGTGCTCCCCCTGAACTAGTGACCAGAGCTGCTGCTATGTAAAGGCAGAGAAAGTCTGCACCTATAGTAGCTGAGTTTAGGTTTTCTCCACAGCAAACACCAGTTGAAAATGACTGTCAGTCTACTTCAGAGGAAAGTGAGTGCAACTTTGGATACTACCCTTCTTATGAACTAGGTCAATTGTTTCAAGGTATTCCCCTAGTCTATTATGGAGATGAAGCTGGGCCTTCTGGACTGCCTAAGCCCCCAGCTTTGTCCTTGGAGCCAATGCTCCCAGAAAGTGAAGTGCAGAGTATCAAGTTGGATGACAAGGAATCACTGTGCATGGTGGAACTGAATGAGCTTTCAGAGGAGGAAAATGATGAACTGGGACAAACTGGTGATATACCAGAGCAAGAAGAGTATTTCGAGCGCCCTGATGGTTCACTGCCAGTGTCAGAAAACTCTCCATGTGAGCCAAGTGCTGTGGACTCAGAGATTGCAAATCCTGGAACTGAAAGTGCCCCAAGTTCTAGCCTCTCTACCCTTATAGACACTCCCCTGACAAGTAAAGACAGTGTTGAAAGTGAGGCTCAGAGTGCAGAGACTGTAACAGTTCCCCCTAGAAAGACTGGTCAAGCTGTGAAGCCTGTAGTGCACTTAAGCTATGATTCCCCTTGGAGGCCTGTGGATTTGCCTCTCAATGTGATCCATAAGGGAGTGTATGTGTCCCCGAGCTCATTTTCCAAGCTGAGCGTAGGTGCTAGCTCCAGATTACTTGTCTTGCCCTCTAGGTATTGTGCCCCTGCCCCATTCAGCCCCAAGGTAGCTGACAGGGAAGGGCCCCCTCTCTCCAGGTTTCATGTGCAGGAAGTAATGACCTGATATCAAGATGTATTGTATGTATAATGTTGTGTAACCAGTAGTAAGCTGTGTAATACAGTATAAGTGTATACAGTATAACAAAGGTTTAATATGTTGACTGTTGTTTAAAAGGATGCAAGTCTAATCTGTTGGTGATCTAACTGTATGTGATGATCTGCTTTAAAGTGTTATAAGGGTACCTACTTGATGTGGACACCAAGGTTTTTCAGGCCAGGAAGGGAGTAACCCCCCTACAAATGGGAGTTCCTAGAAGCCTTCCTGGAGCTTGCCTAAGTGCTCCCTGTCTAGCTGGTGTTCTGTGTAATGCCGCTTAAATGTGGGCACTGTGAGTGCTTTTAGAGCCTCTGGTACCGTCTCTTTAAGAGCTGCCTGCTACGCGAACTCAATTAGACTGTATGGGGACTGGGTGTTTAATGTGCCAATCCCGCCCAAGCTGCTTTCTGAACACCCCGTTTCTGCAGTCGCTAAGAGCTCAGAGGGACACTGATTGAAAGATGTAACTGTTTACCAGAAATTATTTAGAGTGTTAGTGAAAATGCAGTTTGTCTAACCTGCCTTTTTTGCAGCTGGGACTCTGTGTGTTTTGCCCCTCCATTTTGGACCTGAACTGCTGAGCTGGGCCAATTGGGTTAGGGGAGCCCTAAAATGAAGACTGCTTGGGCCAACCAGAAATTGGACTCTCACCTGGAGCCTGCTACAAAGGGGGGTATATGGCAGGTGCTTCTGGCAAATGTAGTTTGGACCTTGGCGCCTTTTGCACCAACAGAGGGAGCCCTGCTGTGATTGACAGCTGAATCCACCAACCGAACTTGTGTGAAGCCAAAGGAAATGCCCTGAACTATTGCTGGCAAGCCAGATGCAAGGTGACTGAGTAAGGAGAAGGAGCTCTGTGCTGTTGTGGTGTGTAGTTCATGAGGAGAGTGCATGGGAGGCCCTGAAGTCAGCCTGCTGCCATTAGAATGTGTGAATTGGGCTGAACCTAAATTTTGAAAGAGAAGGAAGAAGTGTTCAGAACCAGGCTTGTCCTGTAGAAGACCAAAGATTTGCTGAAGTGCAATTGGCCTGTCGGGGACTGCTGATGCTGTGCGTGCTCCCGGGTAATTTGCAGTGCTTGCGATTGGGATCGAGAAGCAGCTGCCTGGTATGGCAATTTCCTTTACATATGAATGTGTCTAGTGCTTTTGGGGGATCGCAATTCTACTTCCCCTTTTACTGTGAGTTGTAAGCTGAAGCTGGAAGCTGAACTCAATTTAATTGGACTGAATCCGCCTGCTATCCAAAGCAGTTGTGCCCTGCCATGAGGGCCTTGACTCCATGCCCTGCTCTTCTGGCAATCCAGAACAACCACTTCTATCAGGTTCTCTGCTTGGGGTATTGTGAGTACAAATCAGGGTAGCTCCCTGCACCCTTCATTTAATCAAAGTGTGTCAACTGATTTCTTTGTTTTCTTTCTGCGGACTGAACCATCCAGCTCTGAATTACAAGTGTGTGTGTTGTGCATATATTTTCTTCCTACAGGGCCCCATCCATCTGCACCAGCCGGCCAACCCCGGGCAATGGACCTGGCTAGCCCGCCCCCCAATCCTTGGTACCCAGAGAAGTGACATTTTGGACTCTATATATATGCATAATACTGTGATTTGAACCTTGCCAAACCAAATCAACCTGATTGCCCCCTCCCATGTTACTGTCCCCTAAATAAATCAGATTTGTTGTTATTGAACTATATACTGTCTGTGGTGTCAGTACATATAGAATCAGCATTGCATTGTGTTTGTGTATATTGCCTAACCTTGTTTTACAGGGAGTCCTCAGAGATGTGCTGCAGAATCAGTCTCAAAGTTAAGTGGTATCTATATGTGTAAAGTGTGCATATGTGGGGTATTGGGAAGGCAACTCCCATGTACTGTGTGAGCCACTAGTGGGAACAAAGGGGGGGTCACAGTATCCCAGAGGGCTGTGCCCAAGCTAGTTTAACCACTACCAACCCTGACCTGTGGGTGGACACACCCGTCACTGGACCTAGGCCCCTTAACCTGTCACTAGCCATACAGGCAAGAGTAGTAGCCCTTGGGATAGCGCCACCTAGGGGTTACATAGCATCCCCCACAGCAGTGGTACCAAGGGATAGATTACAGATTAGGGATATTTGGTACCATACTGGGGACCATTGGTCTCAGAGGTGGGACACCTATCCAAATTGGAGCCCATCACATAAACCTTGTCAAGGACACTCGACTGATGGAAGGAGGAATGCAACCTTAGAGTGGGGATTCCCTTACTCCAGCAATTCCCTACAGGTATTCTCATAACAGATGCCTCCCTCCTGAATTGGGGGGGGCCACCTGGAGGATCTAACTGTGAGTGGAAAATGGAATGCACAGGAGACTCAAGAGCACATAAATCTCCTGGAACTCATGGAAGTTTACCTAGCAATGCAGGCAATTTCCTCCCAGATCTGTGGACAGTGTATCCAGATCAGAACAGACAACACCAGAAGCATGTACTACATTAACAAGCAGGGAGGAACAAGATTCTCCAAGTTGTGTACAGAAGCCATGAAGAGCTGGAACTTGGTATATTCCGTGGAGGTGCAGCTGTCCACAGTGCACCTAACAGGAAAAGACAATGTACTAGCAGACTTGCTGAGCAGAATCAGCAAGAGAAATCAAAAATGGACCCTGACCTTGCAGGTGTTGGCTTCAGTGTTCAGAAGGTGGGGTACACCAGAAATAGACCTGTTTGCCTGCTGGGAGAACAACTAGCTCCCACTGTTTTGTTGTAGACTTCTAGCAGTGTGTTCAATCTCAGATGACACCATACTCCTCATTTTGTCATGGAAGTTTCTCTGTGCTTTCTCTCCTTTCCCACTTGCACTGAGAGAACTGATAAAACTGAGAAGGGAGTCAGCAACAATGATTCAAATTACTCCAGACTGGGCCAGACAAACCTGGCACTCCATGATCTTGTCCCTCTCCAGTAGTCAACCCATCAGCCTTCCCCTGGGATACAACCTGTTAACACTGTCCAAGGGCAAGATAACATTCCAGATCTGAGAACTCTATACCTCAGAGTATGGTTCTTGAGGAGCTAGAATGCTCTGAGCAGAATATTTCTGAGAAAGTTATGTAAGTATTTAAGATTTCATGAAACAAGCAGATAGGAAAACCTATGCTTCAACACAGAAACAATGTTTCTTATGCTGCTCTCCAAAAAAAGATCAACCCCCTCTGGGCAGCACTGCCCACAATTCTGGACAACCTAGTCCACTTCCAGTCCTTGGGTCTAAGGCCTTCGGCTCTGAAGGTACATTTGGCAGCAGTGTCAGGTCATGCATTAGCTGGCAAAAACAGGTCACAGGTTGTTTAATCAATTTTCAAAAAGTTTTTCAAAAGGTCATAATCACCTGTACCCTCCAGTGAGGGAACCTGTTCCTCCTTGGAATTTGAACGTGTGCATTGTCCAGCTGATGGAGGCTCTCTTTAAGCCCATGACCACTGCTGCACTGAAGTATGTCACCTGGAAAACAGTCTTCCTGGTGGAACTGACATCTGCCAGAAGGGTGAGATAATAACTATAGAAAAAGTCAGAACAGAGACGCTGCTCAGTGCATGGTGCTCACATGACAAAGTAAACATAGAGGAAGCAGTAAACCATGCCTGTCACTCATGCCAGGAACATGAACACTATAAGAAGTCCAAAAGATGTTCAAATCATTTATTATAGTTAAAATCATTGCCACAAACACCAAAACCACACCAACCCAGAAGATCTCAACGTTTCAAACAGGTGCACTACGCTTTGTCAAGAGAGTCTCTTGTCAAAACACAGTGAGCCTGCACAAAACGTTGAGATCTTCTGGGTTGGCATGGTTTTGATGTTTGAGATGCTGATTTTAACTACAATAAAGAATGTGAACATGTTTTGGACTTCTTATGGTGTTCATGTTTCTGGAGTGTGTGACTGCCACATTTTGCTGCTTCCTGTATAATAACTATATACTTTTCCATATGGACAAGGTAGTCCTGTGGACAAACAGAAAATTCCTCCTAAAAAGTGGTGTCTGAATTCCACATGAACCAGTCAAGTGCCCTTCCAGTTTTCTTCACAGGACAATCCAGCTCAGGTTAGCAAAAGCTACATAGTCTGGATGTGAAAAGGGCACTGAGTTACTATTTAGACTGCACAAAAAAAGCCAGGTCCACTAGCACTCAACTATTTGTTACCTATGGTGAAGTGACTGTTGAAACATTATACTATACTTAAACTATAAGTTTAATAACCTAAACCCAACCTAAGTATAACCTAAAGGCTTAGATGAGGGTCAAACCCCTTTAAGTAAGCATCAGTCACTGTCAAAGGGGACAGAAAAGAAAGATAAGGCTGCAAGAGATGGTTCACATATCAGGGTGCCCGAAAGTGGGTGACCCTGAATCCACCAAAAATAAGAGTCTTAAGGCAGACACTGAAGATGGTAGCTGCCAAGAAAAAAGAGTAAAACATGTTACATTCCTTCCTCCTGTAGAAGGAAAGGAGCCACCAGTAGACATGAACAAAATGCCCTCAGTAGGGGACACGACTAAGGCATGACAATTCCTCTAGGCATTCCAGGCTATGGTAAATTTCATAAATATGCCTGTCTCCCCTCCCCAGGCTCTGGTTCCATTCCCCATGTCTGTGGAGGAGGAGGAGGAGGAGGTTGAAATGTACTATGAGGAGGAGGAGAAGGGAGAACCCATAGAACCATATGGTTCTCAAGAACAAGAATTTGGCTCCCCTTCTAGACCCCAGATGACTATACTTCTCATTATACATTTGTGAAGCGTATAGTAAACACCTTCAATATCACCTCACAGGAAATTATGGAAGCTAAGGATAATGTGAAACTTACGGATATAGGTATTTATAGGTAAGTCTGATACTGTATGTGAAGTATTGTCTATCTGGAAGTTATATGCACTGCCTGCAGCTGGTGCATAATGTTGCAGCTACATTGGTTGTTAGAGCAACATATCACTTCAGTTCTGCAGATGTTGCATTGGTGGTCTGAGAGGTGCCCCATATCCTTCAAGAATGATCTGCTGGTATGCAAATCCCTACAGGATATGGGCCAGGGTTACCTGGAAGAGCTCAACTGTTCTTATGCACCTGACTGTCCTCTCCATTCTTCAGAGATGGACCTCCTGAGTTTCCCAAAGTCCTGACTTAAATTATCTGGGACCAGACATTTACAGCTATGGGTCTCTTGCTTTGGAATAAACTACTACAGAGCCTCAGAGAGGCCTCCTACATTGAAGTTTTCAAAGGTGGGTTGAAGTATCATCTTTTCTCATTGGCTTTCTCATTTCATTAATGAGTTTCACAATACTGTATTATTCATGTCTCTTATAGTATATTCATCTATAGCTGTTATGTTATGCTGTGGATATAATCATAGAATCATGGAATGTGATGGAAGATAAAGACCAAGGGTCCATCCAGTCTACACTTTTTTGTACTTCCTATAACCTGGAATGACCATCCGTTAGAGTCTGTGTCGACGGGACCTTTTGCCCTATCCCATCTGAGCTTGAGCCCATTCACAGTCTCTGCTCACACCACATCTGCCAGCAAGCTGTTCCAAGGCTCAGCCTCCCTTCCGTAAAGAAATATGGCTGTGCTGCTTGTTGTATTGTGTCACGTGTGCTGTAAGGCACCCAGAGCCTGTGGGACTGAGCAACTAAAAAATAAACAGCTACTACTACTGCTATTGCAAAACTGTTTTGAAGCAACTCAGACTCTCTTCAGATGAGAAATAATCTGTTAGAAAAACAATTTCTTAGGCTTGGATAGGACATGGAGCACAGAAGCAGAGAGACAAAATATTGCAAGAAATCAGTCAATAACCAGAGCATGTGGCATGACCTTCAAATGATACAAAAGGGTAATTGTTATGGAGAGCACAGCATCTGTAAAAAGTCAGAACATGTTTTAGTGACTTCAGCAGATGCCATGCAAGGGATTGCTGTTTACTTGTTTTTCTTAGTGGAAATGAAAGCAAAGTCAGGGGTTTTGAAAAGCCAAGTGAAAGAGCAAAAATCAATAGGGTTAAAACAGGTTCTCTTCCCTTTGTGTTTGTTCAGTATTCTGGGTGATGCAGCTTCTGTCTGACTTAATGTTCCATTGTCCTACACTGCATGTGAGTCATTTTTGTTAGTAAGCTCTACTGACATGCCCTTTGATAAGGTACATCATTTTTTTCTACTGCTTATCTAAGTATTCCATTTTGTATAATTCCTCTTCATAATGTCTCTACAGTAAAGTCCACTGGCAAAGTCAGACTATGTGTCTGCGTGTTCCTTTGTTTTGGGCTATTCGTAAAATAATGTCTGCAAAGAAAATTATTTATTGTATCTGACAAACAACCAGGAGCTTAGGGCAAGAAACACTGGGGACCTGATTCACAAAGGGGGACGCACAGTTTGTATCCAACCTGTGTCTACCCCGGTTCTGCACCTACCACTTTGGTGCACTGTGGCCCTAATTCATGAAGGTTACATGCATTTGCAACACTACAACCTGTTTATGGCGACTTGCACCAGAAATGTGGCAGCAGTAGACCAGCAAAGCAATGGTCAAACATCGGGCCAGTGGTGCACCAGTTCATGAATTCCAACTGGCAACTGGGGAGGACCGCAGCAAGCCCCATGCGCACCACATTTTGTGAATTTGGCCCTGGGGCTCCATGGTGATACCATGACTGCTTATGCAAGCATTTAGTTTTTAAATACAGAACACAGAAACATAGAATTTGTTGGCAGAAGCGTATAATCTCACCACAAACCCTACCTGATCTCCAGTTTCTCCCTCCTGCTTCCAAGATTGCTTTGTGCCTATCCCATGCATGCTTGAAGCCATCCACTGTTTTTGCTTCCACCACCTCCACTGGAAGACTGTTCTAGGCATGCACTACTCTTTCAGTGAAAATGTACTTCTTGACATCCCTCCTAAATTTCCCCCTTTCCAGCTTCATAGCATGCCCTCTTACCCTCATGCACCTTCTCTTCTAAAAAATACTCCCCTGCTGCATCTTGCTCACCCCCATGAAGTACTTATACATCTCTAATATGTCCCCCCCTCTGCCTCCTCTGTTACAGAGTGTACATACTAAGAGCCATCAATCTTTCCTCATAGTGCTTATGATTGCAACCCCTGCACCATTTTAGTTGGCCTCCTCTGGATAGCCTCTACCCTGTCTATGTCCTTCCTGAGATGGGGTCTCCAGAACTGGACACAGTACTCCAGGTGGGGTTTCTCTAATGATTGATCCAGTGGTATCACCACCTTTCTCCTTCTGCTGGTGATTCCCCTCCCTATATACCATAGCATCCTAGTGGCCCTGCCTATGCTGCCTTGTCGCACTGCCCCACCACCTTGAGGTCATTAGAGATGATAACCCCAAGGTCTCGTTGCTGCTTTGTGACTGTCAATAGCTCTCCCCCATTTTATACACCACCCCTGGGGTTCTGTGCCCTAGGTGCATGATTTTGTACTTTTTTGCATTGAAACTCAGCTGCCATACTCTCGAGCACTCCCTGAGTTTTCTCAGGTCCCTACATATTCTCTCCACCTTCTCCATATCTACCTTGTTGCAGATCATGGTTTCATCTGCAAGAAGGCATACTTTCTCTTTCAGTTCTGCAATGTTGCTTATGAGGATATTGAAGAGGACTGACCCTGCGGTAATCTGCTGGTCATGATCCCCTCATTAGAGTGAGTGCCGTTTACCACCACCATGTGTCAACTACCCATCATCTAGTCCCAGACCCAGGTTACCACCTTGGGGCTCACCTCAAACTGCCTAATTTCCATATAAGCCTCCTGTATGGTATGGAGTTGGAGGCCTTGCTGAAGTCTAAGTAGGTTGCATCCACCATTTGTATACTTCCTCATCATAATCTTTTGTTCATGTGTAGTAAAGTTCACTTTTAATTAGTGCTGTGTGAAAATTACATTTTGTCAGCAGAATTATCAAGAAAGTCAGTTTTTTACTTCCACGAAATTTCAGTATTCACTTTGCCAGCTTTTGCAAAATTCTGACTTAGAACAACAGCATGAATGTATGAATTGCAGATTACTGTGTTAAGCTGTGGAATGAAATTATGCAGAACAGATCACTGAACTTCAGAATGATTGCATGTATTGTGGATTGATGTGTTAAACTGTAGAACGGAATTTCACAGAATTGTTATTCTGAGTTCATGTGTATCATTCCCCAATTTAGCCAGAAAATGTGACAGAACAGGGTAAAAATTTGCCAAATAAGTTCAGATGCTTCAGATTTTGCTGAAGTCAGAATTTTGGAAAATTTCATAAAATCTTCAAAATTTCAAAACATTTTCACAAATTTGGAATTCTCCATTTTTACCAGGCACTACCTGCAACACCTGATTAAGTCTGCCTTTTCCTTCCATTCCATCTGAAGGGAATCTTTAGGCAGAGCAGCTGCTTCTAGGATGAGGAGACTAGGAAGGAAGCTACTGTAGTAAGAACTGAACCTGGGAGTGGTAAGTAGAAAATTGGAATACACTGAAACACATGTAGAGTCTACAGGATAAGTGGGACTAAGTCTGCCGGACTAGCCAGTAGCAATATAAAGAAGATGAAGTCTGTTGTGTGGTTTGGAGCTGGGATAAAATAGTCTAGTCCTAAGGTCTGATGCTGAGGACCCTGCAATATGAGTAGTCCTGTCAGACCTAAGGCCTTATTCTACAGGCATTTTTGCATGTTCATATATTCGTTTGTTCATCTGAGGCTAAGTGATAATTGGGAGGAGGTGCTGAGGGCAAAACCCTGAGTGTAATCTGTTTGGCTTTTGCAGTTATCTGTTAGAGCAAGCTTTAAACAGAGCAAATAGTGACCAGTAATCTGGCTCTATTGTAATATTTAAGTTCCATATGACTAGTGACCCCACAACATTTAGGACTCCAGAGTGAGAAGGTGTATTTGCATATACAGTACGTCTGCAGGTAGGCTGCTGTTCCACAGGGCACTCTCCCCATACAGGGGTAGAAGATGAGCAGCTCTAAACAGATTTAGGGGGTCAAGGACCCACAACACTAAAGTCTATTCCTGTCCTGCTGTAACTCCCTATCGGGGATAGGGCAACACAGAAGTGTAGTGTAACGTCCATTCCTGACACAGCTCCCTATGTGGACTAGGGTAATATAGAAGTGTTATGTAAAGTCTATTCCTGTGACCCCTGTCACAGCTCCCTATTGGAACTACACTAGGGTAATATAGAAGTGTCATGTAAAGTCCATTCCTGTCTTAGCTCCCCATCTGGGATAAACATAGAAACACAGAATTTGACAGCAGATAAGGACCGCTTGGCCCACCTAGCCTGCCCATTTCCCTACCTAATGGATAAGCTGCAGATCCTAGTTAACCAACAGCCTACTTCCTCCTACCCCCCACTAGAATTGCCTTATGTCTGTCCCATGCATTCTTGAATTCCCCCACTGTTTTTGACTCTATGACCTCCTTAGGAAGGCTGTTCCATGTATCTACAACCCTCTCTGCAAATAAATAATTCCTCACATTTCCTCTGAGCTGTCCTCCATCTATCTTCAAATTGTGCCCCCTTGTTCTTACACATCTCTTTTTTTGAAAGATGCTACCCTCTTGGACTTTGTTGATTCCTTGAGGTATTTGAAAGTTTCTATAATGTCCCCCCTCTCCCTCCTTTCCTCGAGGCTATACATACTAAGCTCCTTTAGTCTTTCTTCA
Source organism: Neoceratodus forsteri (assembly GCA_016271365.2). Taxonomy (NCBI): domain Eukaryota; kingdom Metazoa; phylum Chordata; order Ceratodontiformes; family Ceratodontidae; genus Neoceratodus; species Neoceratodus forsteri. The sequence goes on along the minus strand of CM028129.1, from coordinate 50,645,056 downwards.
TATGTCTTCTGATGCAGACCCTGCCCCATTTTGGTAGCCTGCCTCTGGACAGCTTCCATCCTGTCTATGTCTTTGCGGAGATGGGGTCTCCAGAGCTGTACACAATACTCCAGATGTGGTCTACCAACTGTCTGTACAAAGGGCCAACAACATCCTGTTTTCAACTGGTGATGCCTCTCCCTATGCATCCCAGTATCTCCCCAGCTCTTCTTACTGCCTTCTCACATTACTGGCCCACCTTTAGGTCATCTGATATGACTACCCCTAGGTCCCTTTCCATTTTTGTTGTTGTCAGTATCTCAATCTGCATTGTGTACTCTTGCCCTGGGTTTTTGTTTTCCAGGTGCATTACTTTGCACTTCTTTGCGTTGATTCTAAGCTGCCATACATTTGACCATACCTTCAACCTTGCCAAGTACCTTTTCTTCCTTTCCACCCCACCTTGCGTATCAACCCTGTTGCAGATCTTTGTGTCATCTGCAAAGAGGCATACCTTCCCCTTCAGTCCCTCTGCAATGTCACTTATAAAGACATTAAAAAGGACCAGCCCCAGTACTGAACCCTGTGGTACTCTACTAGTAACCCTTATTTCTTCACTGTGGACTCCATTTACTATTACCCACTGTGTCCTGTTGTCCAGCCAGTGTTTTACCCAAGCTAACATCCTGGGACCCACTCCCAGGCTGGCTAATTTGTTTATTAATCCTTGGTGTGGGACTGAGTCAAATGTCTTGCTAAAATCTAGGTAGACCATGTCCACAGCCCCTCCCTGGTCTACTACTTTGGTCACCCAGTCAAAGAAATCAATTAGATTTGTCTGACATGACCTCCCTGCTGTGAATCCATGCTGCCTCGGGTCCTGTGCCCCACTGGTTTATAGGTACTTAACAATTCTTTCCTTCAGAAGTGATTCCATCATTTTCCCTACCACTGAGGTCAAACTGACAGGTCTGTCATTTCCTGCCTCTGTCCTGCTTCCATTTTTGTGACGGGAATCACATCCACCCTCCTCCAGTCCTCAGGTACCACACCATCCTCCCATGATTTATTAAAAAAGGTAGTCAGTGGTGTTACTAGTTCTTCCCTTAGTTCTTTTAGAAATCTGGGGTGAATCCCATCAGGACCCATTGCTTTATACACCTTCAGTTTTAAGAGTTCTTTCAGAACCCTTTCTTCTGTGTAAGGCCTAATATCAACCCCCCCTATCCAGAATGCTTTTATTAACTGGATAAGGTCTCTCCACCTGCTTTTACATTGTGAATACTGAGCTGAAATAGTCATTCAGTATCCCTGCTTTTTCAGTCGCTCTCTGCCCAACTACCTTCTCCTTTATTCAGCCTCGGTATCCCTGCCTTCGTCTTTCTTTGATCCCTAATGTACCCATAAAAGGTTTTATCCCCCCTTCTTAACCAAGTTGGCTATCTTTTCCTCAGTTTGGGCCTTTGCTATTCTGACTGCCTTCCCCGCTTCATTCTGCTTTAACTGGTACAGTTCTCTGTCCTGCTCCTTCAGTGTTTCCTTATACTTCCTGAACGCTATCTTTTTCTCCCTTACCTTCCCCACCACATCTTTTGAGAACCATAGTGTTTTTTTCATTTGTTTTGATTTTTTTATTTGCTTCACAAAAAGGCTTGTTGCTTCTGTGATGGCAGTTTTGATGTTTCCCCATTGTTGCTGCACCCCATCTTCTTGCCTGTTTGCTAGTGCTTTTCTGAGGCACTCTCCCATTTTAACAAAATCAGCCCTCCTGAAGTCCAGTAACTTCACTTTTGTATGGCTTGACTCTACAGCTAAGTTTATCATGAACCACACTGTTTGGTGGTAGCTTGTTCCCAGATGGCTACCCACTTCAAGATCAGAAATTCTCTCTCTCCATCCCCATTTGAGAGTACCAGGTCTAAGATTTCTCCTTCCCGAGTGGGTTCCAAAACTAGCTGTCTGAGGCATATCCCTTGTAAGGCATCATGAATAGCCCTGCTCTTGGATGTGGCTGCAGCAAAGGTGCTCCAGTTAACATCTGACATATTCAGGTGCCCCATCAGCAATACCGCCCCTTTCTCTGCCATCCCAAGAATGCCTTCTATCATTTCCTTGTCCATTTCCTCCCTCTGAGATGGGGGTCTGTATACAAACCCTGTGTGGATTGTGGAGCCATTTCCAGTCTACAAGGTGACCCACAGTGCCTCCTCCCCTCCCTGTTTACCCTTTAGTTCTGTTGCTTTGATCTCTTCCCTTACATGGAGAGCTACTCCTCCTTCTCCTCCTCTTCTTCCCTCCCTAACCCTCCTGTAGATTGTGTACCCTGGTATGTTGACATCCCAGTCATGGTTCTCTGTGTACCATGTTTCTGTGACTGCCATGATATCCAGGCATTCCTCTTCCATCAAGGCCACCATCTTGGGGAGCTTTTTACCTAGACTACTGGCATTGGGACTCATTACCTTCCATTTTTTTTCTGGCTTTATTTATTTTTGCCCCATCCCTGTCCTTACTGTCTTTGTCTTTTTCTCCATTTACCCCTGCCCTTATCCCTATTGACTGCTCTATCTTGGTGTTTACCTAACTAACTACCCTGATTTTTTTTGGGGGGGGCTAGGATTTCCCTTCTCCTTTTCAGTGCCTACCCCCTTGGCTAGTTTAAATGCTTGCCAATTAATCATTTAAACCTATCACCTAGGATCCTGGTTCCCCTAAAGGATAGATGCAGAGCATCGTGCCTTTATAGGCCTGCATCCCTCCAGGTGGAGCCCCAGTCCCCAATGAAGCCAAATCCCTGAGCTCTGCAACAGTTTTTCAACCAGTCATTAAATCCCATGGTGCGGAGTACCCTAGCCTCATACATGCCATAGACAGGTAGCACTTCCGAGAAAGTTAACATGTGTGCTACTTGTCTAGGGCCCCTTCCCAACTCCACAAACTCCTGTTGCACTGCTCTGATCCCATTCTCAGCCATGTCATTCATCCCTAGGTGGATAATGACATCAAGCTCACCCCCCTTGTGGTTGCTTCCACAATCCTGAGGTTTTGTTTCCTGTCCCTCCATGCCATGGTGTCGGGCAGGCTCCTCACCTTCCTTTCCCTTCCCTCCCCTAGTTCTACCCCCTTACAATCAAGTCCCCCACTAGGAGTTGTTTCCTTCCCCTGTGGGGTCCTGTGCCACCCTCCTGTGGGTCTCCACTGTGGAGGTTCCCAGCATCCTTCTTAGTCTCCACTGCAGGTGCCTCCATAGAGGAACTATGCTCCACCAGAGTGGTGAATGAATTGTGGAGAGGCACAACTGGAGGGATGCACCTCTGTTCCACCACCTTCACCCTTCCTGAGCCCACTGTTTTCCAACCAGTCCTCTTTTGTGGCAACCTCTGAGGTAGTGGCAGTGGCCTGGGTAGTCCCTGGGTGGAGGAGCAGGTTTTTTGAATCATTGCCAGGTCAGCATGGAGACGAGCAACCTCCTCCCTCAGACCAGAAAGGTGCCTGCAAATAGTGCAGCAATGCAGTTTCCAGAATATCTCCTGGAAGACTGCTGCCCCACAGCCAGTACATTGCACCACTCCCTACATGTCTGTGTCCCTTCCTGTTACAGATGGTTTTCTTTTGTTGTATTTTTAATTCTTGTTTTAGTGTGTGCAAGCTTGTGAAAGTCTCTACCCCCATTCAGTGTGCTGTGCCTTTAAGGATATGAACAGGTGTATGTTGTTGGCAGTTTTGGGAAGCGATTTCAGAACACCAGCTATAAAGGAAGTTATGAGCTTGGGGTGGGTGGGGTGTGGGGAAGGGTGGGAGGAGTAAACCTATGCCGTCCAGAAACAATCAACTACAGCTCTGACCCTCCACCCCAGGGAGTGCCTTCCTTCCTTTTAGACACCTATTTCACAGAGGTTAAGTACCAGCTCTAGTCACAAATTACTTCAAATATCTCCTAGCTACTGTTACTCCCTGGCAAATTAAGGTTAAAACTAAGGGGGTAGGGCAATATAGAAGTGTAACATAAAGTCCATTCCTGTCCTAACTCTCTATCTGGGGTAGGGAAAATGTAATGTAAAGTCCATTCCTATCTTAGCTTCCTATCTGGGTTAAGGTGATATAGAAGTGTAATTTAAAGTCCATTTTTGTCTTAGATCCTTATCTGGGGTAGAGCAATATAGAAGTGTAACATAAGGTCTATTCATGCCCAGCCCCTAACTCTCTATCTGGGGTAGGGCAATACAGAAGTATAACATAAAATCCATTTCAATCCCAGCTCCCTACTTAAGTAGACAATATAGAAGTGTAATGTAAAGTGCATTACTCTCCTAACTCCCTCTGTGAGGTAGGATACTATAGAAATGTAAAGTAATGTTCATTCCTGTCCTAACTCCCTCTCTGGGGTAGGATACTGTAGACCTGAGCAAACTCCCAAATGACCTACAAAAAAACCCTGTCCCACTGCACACCACCACAACATCACCTGCCAGGCCTACCTCTCAGTCTTCCCCTTACCCCTTTTTCTTCAAAATACTCTCACACCCTGACATAGCTAAATGCCTAAAGAGCCTCCCAAATCATGGTTCCCCTGGAGCAGATGGATTATCCCCTGTCTTACTTAGACTTGTCTCCTCTGCTATCATTGCCCTCCCTAACATTCATTTTTAACCTTGTCCTGACCACTTCCTCCATGCCCGATACATGGAAAACCATGAAGGTCATTCCCATTCATAAAGCCGGGGACCCACAATCCACAGACAACTATCGCCTGATCTCCATCCTTCATCACCTAAGCAAACTACTGGAAAAAGCCGTCTGCCACCAACTTGCTGATCTGGAGATAGGGGAGTATGGAAAAAAAATTCCGCCAGCTTGGATTTTCGCTTCTGTGAAAGTTCAGAAATCATTTCACCAACTTTCATGGAAATTCCTCTGAAAACTGAAGAATAAATGTAAGAACTGCAGGCTAATGTATTAAACTGCAGGAAAAAACTCTGCAGAACTGATCACTGTCAGTGTTAAGTTCTGTGGCTTATGTATCAAACTGCGGGAAAAAACACCACCGAAGTAATACAAACCACGGATAATTACAAGATATATGGTGAAATATTAAGCAAGAGACTTTATTTCTGCATATCATGTAAAACATTTGCAGTTCGTAGCTAAATGTCGCAGTACTAGGTAGAAATCTGCAGTTATTTGGCGAAAGTTCAGAATTTCGCCACAGGCGAAAGAACGAAAAATTCTATGACATTTTATAATTTTGCAGAACTTCCGAAGTGGCAGAAATCTGCACTTTTGCCCACCCCTATTCGGAAAGCTAACAGGCTAGAGGAAGTACAGGACAGGTTGAGGATACTGGGAAAGAAGTTAGGGGAGTCAGCAACTAGAACAGCCATCTTTGATGTTCTGCTAGTGCCACATACTAGCCAGGCCAGGAAAGCTAAAACTGTGGACTTCAAGATGCAGTTAGAGGGAAGATGTAGGAAGCAGAGCTGTGGGTTTATAGGGGACTGAGGAACCCTCTGGGAGGTCAAGACATTGCATGTGGAAGAAACATAGAAACATAGATTTTGATGGCAGATAAGGCCTGCTTGGCCTTCCTAGTCTGCCCATTTCCCCATCTATTAGATAAGCTACAGATCCTAATTAACTAATAGCCTACTTCCTCCTACCCCCACCAGAATTGCCTTATATCTGTCCCATGCATTCTATAATTCTACAACTGTTTTTTGACCTCATGACCTCCTCAGGAAGGCCTCTCCATGCCTCCACCACCCTCTCCTTGGAAAAATACTTCCTCACATTGCCCCTGAGATGTCTCCCCTCTATCTTTAAATTGTGCCCCTTGTTCTTGCTCATCTCTTTTTCAGAAAGATGCTACCCTCTTGGACTTTGTTGATTCCCTTGAGGCACTTGAAAGTTTTTATCATGCCGCCCCTCCCTTTCCTCAAGGGTATACATATTAAGTTCATTTAGTCTGTCTTTTTATGGATTCTGGTGCAAGCCCTGCACCATTTGAGTTGTCCTCCTCTGAACTGCCTCCATCCTGCCTATTACCTGGTAGAGATGGGGTCTCCAGAACTGCATGCAGGACTCCAGATGTGGTCTCACCAACCTGTCTGTTCAGAGGGATAACAACTTCCTGTTTTCTACTGGTGATGCCTCTCTCTCTGCATCCCCGTATCTCCCCAGCCCTCCTTACTGCCTTCTCACATTGTCTGCCTACCTGTAGGTCATCTGATATGGCTACCCCAGGTCCCTTTCCATTTTTGTTGTTGTTAGTACCCACCCTCCATTGTGTACTCTTCCCCTGGGTTTTTGTTTCCGAGGTGCATTACTTTGCAATTCTTTGCATTGAATCTATGTTGTCATACTTTTGGCCATTCCTCCAACCTTGCCAAGTCCCTTCTTATCCTCCCCCCAGGAAAAAATTCTTCACTTCAATAGAATGGAAATGAAGACACTGGGGAGGAAGCTAGAGGAGTATGTAAGTAAATATTTAAACTAGGTTTGCTAGGGCTTTGCCATGGAATAGGACCCTAAACTTTCACATGGAGGGAGCCATAGGGCCCCTCTGTGCAATACTGTCAGGGCAGGTAACAGAGTCATGGAGGCTAACAAGCGAGAAAAGGGTGCAGGAGCACAACTTCTGAAAAAAGTGCTCTGCAAATTATCAAGGCACAAATGGACAGTGTGTACTGGAACAGGGGATGTTTGTGGGCTTTAACAAAAGCACTAAGGGAACCCAGTCATCCTGGAAAGCCATCACCATCAATCAGTGTTGGGTAAGTTACTTTTTCTACTACTTTCTATTTCTTTTAGAAACTTGATCCACGAAGCTCTCTGCAGTCAGTAGCAAGGATGGATACGTACTAGAAAAAGTTATACACCTGACAGTTACTTATTTCTTTTTATACAAAAACAATACAAATATAATAAAAAGCTACAACAGATGACATTTATGTGAAAGTAATATGTTAGTTACTAGTTACTTTCAAATAAATGTGATCAGTTACAGTTACGTATTACTTTTGTATAAACAGACATAAGTAATTGTAACTGTAAGGTGTATTACTTGTTCCAGTACTTCTCTATTCTTGCTAGTGACTACACAGAGCTTTCTGGAACAAGTTTCCAAAAGTAATAGAAAAAGTAACTTACCCAACACTGCCATCAATGCCATGAGCCAAGGAAAAAAAGATGGGATTTACAGGCACTGGCTGCAGAAGCTTCCCCCTGGTCCTAGTGATAGTTGTAGAAACATAGATGACACCACAGCATGACAGGGACTTCACTGTACTAGGGTATTCAGTCTTCAGGAAGACTAGAGATGGGGGCAACATAGGAGGGGTGGCCCTAGACATGAGAGAAGGTATCAAAGCCACACGGGACAGAATAGCTAAAGAACAAGAAGTGAAGACAGAGATGCTATGGTTGCAGTTGGTAGTTGGGAGAGGCAGGAAAATAAAATTGGGATTAGCTTACTGGTCCTCTATTCAAAATTAGAGGGTATGTAAGTACTGTAAGTAGAACATGAAAGTGAAGGTGAAATGACAGCGATAGGTGTGGCTGTCACAAGTGATTTCATTCTACCTGACATAGATTGCAGCATCCTAAGGGTTTGCAGCAGCAGACGCCAAACACACTTTAAATTTATTCCAGGAAGGCTTCCTGGCACAGGGAACCAGGAAGCTAATGATCGAAAGAGCAACACTGGTATTTGAGCAATAAGGCATGACAGGGCATTGATTGTACTAGGTTTACCCCATGGTCAGGGGTGATATAAGGCATAAGGCGAAGCTGAGTGCCTTCAACCCCTCACCATGGGGTAAAGCTAGTACAACCAGTGGTCCTGAAGTGCCTTATTGCTTATATAAAATGGGCCCAGAGGCAACATAAAAAAAAAAACACACTGAAAGTTTTCAAACCCACAAAAAGTATAAAAAAATGTTCTAAATAATGTAAAATAGTCCCTCCACAGATGTATTTCACCTATCAGCCATCTGTCTTTCTTCATATTCAGTACATTGTGTGATTGTTTACCATGGAATAGAAGAATTCAAAGCTGTGCATTATTCCAGTAGTAGAATACCCCCCCAGATGCACACATGTAATGGTAACATGGAATACATGAATTCAAAATTCTTCAGAGTTCCACTGGCACACACAGTCAGACACACACATAGGCCTCAATTGGAGCCAAAACCTCAATTTCATCTGTTGCCAGGTAAGGAGTAGGGAATTCTCTGGAAAATTGGTGGGGATAGGAGGAGGACTTTTCATGGTCATCAAAGAAACACCAGCAATGGAAAATCTGAACAGTACTTGATTTTCTAAATTTGCGTTTGTGTGTAAGGAGGATCTCTTGAGTGAAATTAAATTAAATAATTTACTTACTTTAGTTAATTTAATGGGCATTCATTTTTAGGGCCTAGTTGAAGGTTTCTATATCTGAGTAGAGATGTGTGAAATTAGCAAATTGCATTACGCAAAATATTTCACCAAATATTTCACAGAAGCAAAATTCAGAATTTTGCCAACAAAATGCAAAATTTCACCCATGAAATAGTGAAATTCACCTTTCGCTGGTGAAATGTTGATGCTTTTCCAGCAAATGTTTGCATTTTGCTGTCAAAATTATGCATTTTGCACCCTGTGAAATATTTCGCATAATGGGCGAGTTTCGTAAAATATTTCACATGGCGAAATTGCCGATTTCACAGGAATTTCACCAGCAAAATATAATTTTGCAACATCTCTATATCTGAGTAAAGGTTGCAGCCATGTTTGTGATGGAGATTAGGAAGCAAGTGGCTTATGAATTTTGTGAGTTACCCCAGTTGGCAAGAACTTGGTAGTGCTCTCTTAAGGCAATGGCTAGAATCAAGTGTTAATCAGGATGCAGGGAATTTTCTTGCCCATTTTACATTGATAAATAATGACTGTCTCTGATATCAGAATGAGAAGCCACTAAGTAAACAACCACCCATCAGTGTGATTTGCTATAAAGTCTGGCAAAGATCACCCCAAATCTAAAACTAGGGTCCTTGATATCAGACAAGATAATCTGAAAGAAATGAAGGAGAAACTCAAAGTTAGTCTGGAGTGAAAAGTAGGAGTTGGGGGTGGAATGGAAATGGGCCATGATTAAAGATGGCCTACAGGAGGTAGACAGCACCTTCTTGAGGAAGGTTGGGAAAGGCAAAAGTTATAGAAAACCTACCTGGTTAACAAGGGACATGGAGGGTGAGGAAAGAAGGGAGTCTTTCCAGAGCTTTAAAAGAGTTAAAAGAGTGGAGACAGGGACAGGGACATATTCTGTATCTTGTTAAATTGAAGGATTCCAGCGGGTTGGTACTGTGAACTATAGCCGACACAAAATTGATGACTGTGAAGGATGTTAAGGAAGGTAACCAGGGGCATCATTTAGGGGTTGGCAGGGGTTGTGGTAAAGACCCCTATGATTTCTTTGCAACCCTTATGATGCCCACTGCAACTGCTAGCAACCCCAAAAACAAGATTTCCATAGCATTTGTTTACATAAAAAGTGATTATCGGGGAGTGATTCTGCTGAAATGGGACTTTGCTACCCCATGACACTGGTGAAATGATGCAACTGAAAGTGACATCACTTTCTCTCATTACATAACGGCAAATAGAAGAAGGAAGGTACAGTCAAACTAAAACAGGGAGACTGGGGAGGGGTAGGATGGCACTGTCAAACTAAATAGGAGAGGGATAGAAGGCACTGTCAAAGTGAAAATGGGGAGGGGGGAAAGCACTGCCAAACTAAATATCTGGGACTGGACAATGGGGGGGCAGTGCCACACTAATCTGCCTTGCCACCCATGCAAATGAGCCCATAATGGACATGCAAATGACCCCTTAGTGCCTTGTATACTCAATGGACTCATTTGCATGGGTCCATTTGAATACTGCAGATATTGTTCTGGTGTTATCCTCTCTGGTGATGTATTTTGGGATCCATGTGCTAGCAGTGCTACTTGATGTAGCATTGCACCTCCAAAGTGTAAAGTCATGCATCTAGGATCTTCTAACTCATGTGCCCTATATATTTTAAAGAATCACAACCTTATCATTTCTACTAACAAAAAGGATTTGAGTGTTAACATCTCTGATGATTTTCATCCATCAAATCAGATAAATGAAGCCATACTCAAGGCAAATAAAGTGATTTGGTCTATTAAATGAAACATCAAAACCAAAAATCGTGCTGTAATGATGCCACTGTGCAGGCCCTATGTAAGGCCACATTTGGAGTATGCTTCACATCTATGATGCCCATAGAGAAAATATGAAATTAACTCAATGGAAAGGGTTCAGAGGAGATTTACTAAGCATATTCAAGGTTTATTCAATGACTCATATGAAGAACTAACAGTTTAAACTTAATGACACTATCTACTAGACATCTTAGAGGTGACCTTCTATTTATGTACGATGTTATACATGGCCCTACTCTGTTTGCAGAATTAGGTCTAGAATTTAAAAACAACTACTACAATAATAGAGATCATCCTCTTCAGCTGTATAACAAGAAATTTAATCTAAAAACAAGAAAATATTTCTGTACTCTACGAACTGCCAGAAACACTACCTGTAGGGATTGCATAACACTGTGTGACTGTTTGTCACATGGGTTTCAGAAAAACTCAGTTCAGTTAAATATACCTGCAGTATTTGTTTAATCTCTGAAGCACCTGTAGCCTGTGAAGGAAAAAGGAAGAGAGGTTAGTAGTTCTGGTAGATTCATACCAAACTACAGATCTACAGGGGCAGCAGTAATTGTATTATTTGATACAGCATTTGCTTTTTACACTGTGCCAGAGCCTCGGATGAGAGGTTTTTGCATGCTTTAAAATGTTTCTATCTTTTGTAAAGATTTAGCTGCTGGCTATGTGCTGGTGACTGCATGCTCCACTTCCAGGGCATACACTCTCATTTAAACTCGTCGACTGGCGAGCAAGGCGAGCTGAGTAGGGCGCGTGCGGCTCGTGCGTGGAGACATGTGCTGAGACAAGCATGTAGCATGTGTCTGGCGTGTCCAGCAAGTCCGGAAGGTAGGAGGGCAGAAACCTTGTGAGTAACCTGTGTAAAAGCTTTGTACTTAAATGTCCATTAAAATGGATGTGGTGAGTGAAAGAATAAACACAATGTGCTTGGATGGTTTGCTGACAAAATGTTATGGTTGCAATATGTACACATTAAATACACAACATGAAATTTCTCCCACTGACTGCGATAAATGTGTACAACTGGAAATAACCAAGTATGAGCTGCAAAATGCTATGACAGAGATATGCAACCTAAAAGAAATACTAAATATCAAACAAATAGGAAGAACAGGTAACTCTGATGTTACTCCATCTTCAGTACAGGCACACTCCAACAACCTAGTACCCACCATGCCTCAAAGAAAACGCTCGAGAGAAGATGTTGCTACACACTCAGAGCTAACTAGCATCTCAGCCTTGCAACACACACACAAAAAAAGCAAGGCATATAGGCACTGAAAATGATGACATGTGGTATACTGTAAGCTCTGGTAAGGGATTTAGAAAGGGGAGAATAGCTTTTTCTGTGCAAGACATTACAATACCAAACAGGTCTAACTTATTAGACACTTCTACTAACCCTGATCAAAACCACACAGGTGTTCCTGTGCAAGTGCAATTGACAGTAATGGGTGACTCAATAATTCAGAAGTGTGACACCATCATCTGTCAAGGGGATAAACAAAATAGAATGGTTTTCTGTTACCCTGGGACAAAAATCAAGGATATAAAACATTATATTCCACAAGTGGTGAACAATTGTACTTGTACAAAACAAGTGTTAACAATTCATGCAGGTACCAATGATGTTGGACTAAATCATGAAAAGGATATCTGCCATGAACTAAAATAGACTGCATTACTAGTACAGCATAAAGGGGCAGTACCAATTGTCTCAGGTCTTCTATCTGTACCTAGGGCTATTCCTGAAAAACCAAAAAACTTTAAAATGGATAAATACGAGAATGACAGATTGGTGTCTAACAGAAAATATTGCCTTTATAGACTCTTGGGACTTGTTTTATAGAAGAAACCACAGGCCAGATATTCAAAACTTTGCCCTGGGGCTAAATTAGCACTGCCTGGCAGGCAAACATAGCCCGGAGCACAAAGCAAACAATATTCAAAAGGAATAGCCCAGGGCAAACAGCTTCCGAATATAGCATGGTAATAAGGCCATGCAAACTGGGCTGGGAGTGCAGGGCAAACGTAGCCCTGGAATAAGGCAGAACTGAATATAGCAACCAGGAAGTACAAACCACAACAACAACACATTGCACAGTGACGTGAGGGCAGGTATGGATGAACTATGTGGCCAAAGTGTGTGCCAGCAAATGCATGGACTCAGTACAGCTGCAGGAAGCAGCAGATGTGAAAGAACAGTGATCAAAACTGTATAATATTCCCGTACTATTGGCATACGCTAACACATTAACTGCAATGTGCAGGCCTAACCCAATTAGCCAATGCAAACACGTTTGCCCGGTGCTAAAATGTGCCATATTCAAAAGTGCCATGCAAATGAGCCTACTTAGGTAGTCTCTGGGCAAACAACCAGATTAGTATCTCATTATGCCCTGATTTGCATGCAGTTTGCCCAGCATTACTGTAGGGTCCCACAGAGCCACCTGTAGGTCAGTCTGGAAGTACAGGGACTGACCAGGTCCAACTGCAGCTCCACCTGTAGGTCAGTCTGGCAGTGCACGATGATAGCTGCAGGCTACATGTAATCAGTACAGCATAGCATAGCATATTGTACCCCAGGGAACAAGACAGCATAGGCACAGGTGGTGGTGGTGCTGCATGCAACTGTCACACTGTAGGGCATGCGACAGTGCACAGCAGACACTACAGTACCAAGGGGGCCAGTAGTGTGAGGGACACAGCACTGCCTATGATGTGTAGGGCAGTGATGCTGACTGCACTGTACACAGTGATAGGCCCAACATGCAGGTAATTACTGAGAGTGGACAGTACTATCATGCTGTTGTGTGATCCACAGATGCTGCACCTGTGGCATGGGATGCATACAGTGTCTTGTACATGGCTAGCAGTGTGTGCTGTAACATCTGTACAGTTGTATGGTAGGTGGCTGGGGGGGCATGTAGGATCCGTCAGGCACACAGGTGGTGGCATAATCCCACTACTGGCCCATGTGCATGGAGCGATATGTCCCAGCCTTGTGGCCACACCTGGGCTGTGGTGAGGTCTGGCCACCCATTGATATGTATATATGTATATATTGTATTGATTATTGTTATCCCATTTTGTATAGTATAGTAATCAAAGAATATAATATAACTTGTTTTTGTATACAATAATCAAAGGCTGGATGTTAATCAAAGGAATGTGTAGGATTGTATTTGTTAAGTTTGCAATGTTCTGGGCGCTCGGCCAAGTGTCCGGGATGTTGCCTCTTAGCAAATATGTGAGAAATATCTAGATAATAAATGTTTGTACTGGGATTGCATGATTCTGGGCACCTGGCCAGTGTGCAGACGTGACAATCTAGGTGCTTGCAGATGGTTGCTGGATGTTTCTAGAAGAATAATAAAAGATATAAATACTGGGAAAATCCTGTCGTCTGGTTAGAAGCCTCGCCTGCAGAGTGGACACATTGCTGCAGGAGCTGTTCACGATTCCTGAGACTCCTAGCCAGGCTGAAGGGGGCTTCCCAGCCATTGGAACAGGCTTGGATGTTGCTTTATTGAATCGGTGATGTATTAAGTTTTGTGGTTGGAAGCCTCACCTGCAGGATGGACGCATCGTTGTGGGACCAGTTCCCGGTTCGTGAGACTCCTAGCCAGGCTGACAAGGGGGCTTCCCAGCCATTGGAAGAGGGCACGGATGATGCTTTGTTGAATCGGTGATGTATAACCTTTTGTATTATATTTTGTTATAATAAAGCTTTGGCTTGCTGTACTTATTGTGCTGTTATTGTGTGCATGTGAGTGTAAATGGTAAATAGCTGCCTGGTTTGAGTTGGCAAAACATTTTTGGCGTAGTCGGCAGGATGAGTTCTCTTTGATGAAACTGTGAAAGAATATGTGGAAAGATGTATTAAGGAAAAGTCTCTCAAACAAGCAACTGCACTGCCCTTTGTACTTGTAATTTGTGCTTGCTGCAAGTATATACTGTTAGAGCCAATGATGGCTTTCACAGTTCAGGCTGCTTTTAGGAGAAAAGCAGCGGCTGGTTAAGTAAAGTTAGATAAGCAACATCTAGAAAAAGAAAAATAAACTACTGTGGATGTACGCACAGTAGGTGACTACAGACGGGATGATTTGAAAATCCTCCCCCCCATGTTGCCTATCTGTGTAGTTTCAAGTTTTTCTGTATCAATTTCAAGTTCCCCTTGCCTCCTATAGAGGCTGAAACATTTGATCCCAAACCCAAGTACTGGGGACCTCTACCAGATGGATCTCAACCTAGTACTGTTAGAGATTTTTTTTGTTTTGTTTTTAAACTGCAAACCAGAGCTCTGGAAAAAGACTTGGTTTGGCAGGTTACTAAAATGGCCAAAAGAAAACCTTTGAAAGGGTTAAAACCTTTAAAAGGGTTAATAGCTGCAGTGTTTGGAAATTATCATGAAGGTCCTGCAGTCAGTTTTCTTACTCAGACTTGTGTATCAGAAAAGAAGAAGAAAATACCTTGGCACTGGGTAAGTCTGAATTTTTTTTTTATTCAAAGTTGTTTTAAGTCTGTCTGTTTTATTTCTGTAATACGTATACTAAACAAGGTAATGCTCCATCTTTCTCGTGCATATTTTCTAGCTTATATCTGTGTTTCGTAATTATGTTCTGTTGTCAAGGTTGAGAGATAGGATTGACTGCCTTCAGTGCACAACATGTTACAGTAAAAAAAAAAAAAAGAGAGAAGAAGCTTCTTTGCCTCATAGCTGACTGTTTTAATTGGTTTTATTTTAATGGAACATTTGTGCTGCCTAGATAGGGTCAGTGAAGAACTTTTGTTTGGTGGAGCAGGTAGTGTTGATGGTGAAGAGTTATGACGTCATATAGATTGCAATGTGCAGAAAGAGTTGTAGTTTGCAAACAACGTGCCAAGCCACTGCTAGGTGAAAATGTAATGTGTTAACAGCTATAAATGGCTTTATCATACTTCTAGTTAAAACAGAAACTTTTGCAAAATGGTAGAGTGCCATATTTTAGTTATATGCCAAAAGGTGTAATCATGTTATACGAGATGTGTTCACTTACAGATGGTATGTTGTACTGCATTTTAACAGAGTTAAAATGTGTTTAAGTGTTTTGTTCTAGAAAGATTTGGCATGGCAATATGTATAAATGTGTTGGTTTAAAAATTGTCAGTGTTACAAGACAGGCAGGAGGCAGCACATATATCTAAACCACGTACAGTTTTCTAATGGAACTATGGGCATTACCTCAGCAAATTGGTGTGAAACAATGTCAGTTTTATTTTGTGTTAAGTATTTCTTTTTGTGTATGTGTATGTGTGTGTACTGTCTTGGCCAGCAGTTTTATTGTGTGCTCTATTGTTATTTAAAGATATTTTAATATTGGTGGTGTTCAAGGACACTACAGGAATGGCTGGGTTTGAATGACCCTTGCATGCACACTGTGACCTTTTGCACGTTATTTGACCTTCTTGTGTTTCAACATTTTATGTTACTACCAGTTCAAACTTGATGTGTATTTTATGCCTAAAGCACAACTTTGCACACAAAATGTATGTTTTCATGAAAGCACACCAAGAGTGAACCATGTAATTTGACTTTTTATTGCGAAACTAGTATTCTAAGTGAAGAGGAACAAACTTTTCTTCTCGTCTCACTGCTTCTGACTTGCAGCCAACACAGGCAATACTCCAGCTGGAAGGGGAGAATTATTCATCATCTCCCCATATTTTTATTATTTATATATATATATATAGTACGATTTTAAAAAAAGGACTATTACAGCTGTTTTTGAGAGTTTACCATCTACAGTTAAAAACAATGGCTTTTGTTTTTATGTGTGACCATGGTGTAATCATTTTTTTTTTGTCTTTTTGAAATGCATTCTAAGAGATATGTACGTACGGTGTTACCATCAATCTGGATTTTTTATAAACTCAGCTGACATTTTGTCATGCTTAGGATAAAGGGAACCAAGGGACGCTGCTTCTTTTATCCTATGGAAATAATCTTGTTTTATTTTTAAACTGGTGTGTGTTTGTTTTTGTTGTTTGTCTGTGTTTCTTCTCTTTCTTCTAGAGAAAAAGAAGTTCCCCATCTTTATAGTATTGTAATATTATCTTGTTATAATTTAAAGTGTAGTAGGTGGGGATCATGTCACCATCCACAGCTAACCTTTTTTATTGCTACAGTATTCGAGCTGTCTCTTGCACCTCAAGCTGTCTCTTCCACTAGTAGGAGCTTGGGGGGAGGGGGTAAGCTACCCTTCCTCCATCCCTTCCAGTGTAATACCCACAAAGGTTGCAAGGTACATCACTGTTCCTCCAAAGGGGTATAAAAAAAAATGTGTATTTGCCAATAATTGTTTCTTATTTACAGGTTTTAGAAAAGACCCAAGGTATTTTAACAGCATAACCCAGCCCAAGCCCTTCTGTTTTCTGCCCTCAGCAAGTAATCAGTTACGCTGGAGGGTAGAGTTGTGTATGTATGTTACAAATGTTATCTTCGAGAATAATAAAATTTGTGTGTTTCTAGGTCCAGCAATGGATTTTGAAAGGAATGCTGGTGTGTCTTATGGTCCATTTGGCAGAGCTAGTTACCCCTGGAGGAAGGATTCAAAGGGTTAACTGTAATGACACTGGTTGTAAAGGAACCTGGAGTTGGAAAAATGATACCAAAGATAGAACCCAGGGGGAACTTTAGCTGCCCATCCGGACAGAAGTGTGTGGTACTGAACATGACATTTTCACCAGGGGTCAATCTCTGGATGACAACTGGTGGCCCAGGACGATTATATGTACAATATACCAATGATACTAATGAAGTCTCTTTGCAGAATAAGACTGCTATTAAATGCTGCAACTTATCAGACATGTGCATGATAACTCCTCACCGAGGATGAGACTGTTGCATGAATCAATCAGACATTTTTTAACGAAACCATTGAACTAATTAATGTAAATACTTTGTTTTGCATGAATGCAAACTGTAATAGAGAATAGACCTACTTGGGTAGACTATATTACTGTATTAAGAAATCATCCTATTGTTAGTAATGATAGTTTGGTTAAAGTGCCCCTCTACTTGTATATTAGTAGCGCAGCAGTATCAAAAGAATGTTATTTATTTTAATATAACTTTTGCTCCTAGTCATAAGTGTAGAAATAGACGAGCTTGGTATGATACATTACTAGGTGGCACTGGTGCTGGTGTGGGAATATTGAATAGCATAGATATAGAATCATTAGCGAACAAGTTAAAAGTGGCAGGGACAGATGTATCACAGTTAGTTAATTTACAAGCGCAATGGATGCCTACTGTTTTTAACAAGCTTTGCAGTTAAGCACATTCCAGAACATATCGAACCGTGATAGTGGCAGACCAAATGATTGAATTAGGCTCAAAAATACAAACTGAAACTACTCACCATTGGTGGGACATATTTACTGGATGATCTCCTTCTGCCACTAAAGTATTGAACAGATTGACCCATCCGATTTTAATAATTGCAGTGATATTGCTTGTTTTAACTGTGTGGAATTGTTATTTATCCTATAGAATTAGGAGACTGTATGTGGATAAACCTTTTATGATGCCATTTTCATACAAATTGTATTCACAATAATCAAAGGACCGAATGATGTGTTATATATATATATATATATATATATAGATATACATGTGTTGTGTTGATTATTGTCACTCCATTTTGTATGATGCTTAATGCTTAATCATAGTTATATAAGATGTTTTGTACAAGATGTTATGAGACTTTTCTTTTGGACAAGATGTTGTGAGACAATTTTACCATTAACCTTTACTATGTTTGTTGAAATAGGGCCTCAACATGT
The DNA here is from genome assembly GCA_016271365.2 of Neoceratodus forsteri. NCBI lineage: Eukaryota > Metazoa > Chordata > Ceratodontiformes > Ceratodontidae > Neoceratodus > Neoceratodus forsteri. The sequence continues at coordinate 50,627,012 of CM028129.1, read as the reverse complement.
TTGCATAGTAACTAGACAAGAAAATACTACTCAAATGTGTAATTTAACTTGTCCCTTTTCTGGATGTCTGAAGAATGTAACTCACTTATGGTGGGAGGGCATAACTTACACTTTTGTCCCAGACAGTGAACAACAACTTATTTTGAATTGGCATCCTGATATAATCGAAAATCCTAATATTAGTATATCTTTGGAAAAGATTAAGGAAATCATTCAGAACACTGATTTAATGAAAGCCCATTTGGCTATTAGGAATAAAAACGGAGACAAATTCAAACTGTAATAATTGCTGACCGAATGGTCGAATTAGGATACAAATCGTTCTAACAATAATCAAAGGACCGAATGATATGTATATATGTATATATTGTATTGATTATTGTTATCCCATTTTGTATAGTATAGTAATCAAAGAATATAATGTAACTTGTTTTTGTATACAATAATCAAAGGCTGGATGTTAATCAAAGGAATGTGTAGGATTGTATTTGTTAAGTTTGCAATGTTCTGGGCGCTCGGCCAAGTGTCCGGGATGTTGCCTCTTAGCAAATATGTGAGAAATATCTAGATAATAAATGTTTGTACTGGGATTGCATGATTCTGGGCACCTGGCCAGTGTGCAGACGTGACAATCTTGGTGTTTGCAGATGTTGCTGGATGTTTCTAGAAGAATAATAAAAGATATAAATACTGGGAAAATCCTGTCGTCTGGTTAGAAGCCTGCTGCTGCAGAGTGGAGCGCATTGCTGCAGGAGCTGTTCCCGATTCCTGAGACTCCTAGCCAGGCTGAAGGGGGCTTCCCAGACATTGGAACAGGCTTGGATGTTGCTTTATTGAATCGGTGATGTATTAAGTTTTGTGGTTGGAAGCCTCACCTGCAGGATGGACGCATCATTGTGGGACCAGTTCCCGGTTCGTGAGACTCCTAGCCAGGCTGACAAGGGGGCTTCCCAGCCATTGGAAGAGGGCTTGGATGATGCTTTGTTGAATCGGTGATGTATAACCTTTTGCATTATATTTTGTTATAATAAAGCTTTGGCTTGCTGTACTTATTGTGCTGTTATTGTGTGCATGTGAGTGTAAATGGTAAATAGCTGCCTGGTTTGAGTTGGCAAAACACCCATACACCCTCCCCTCACTGCCACCATACCCTCATTGCTGCATGTGTGTGCTGGCATCTGTTACACACCACAGACATATGGTCTGCAGGTGTGTGCTATATGGCCACACTACCATGCTGTCCCCTGTGGGTCAGATCACCCCTCACTGTTTGTGCCTAGCCCGGACTGGTTGCAGCTGATGGCATCATGGTGGTGCCATCAGTGAGCAGCATGTGTCCTCCATGTCTAGCAGTTTCTAAGTGTCATAATATGTTAGGGCCACGCAAGCTGTACTAATGCTGAGATAGCACTGCACAAAGTGAGCAAAGCTGTTTGCCCAGGGTTAAGACCAGCTTTTTCTGGGTGGTAAATTGTACCGCGCTATGGGTCATGCTATGTCGCGCTAAACACCTTAGCGCGGCACTAGTCGCTGAATATCTCATTGCACCTGTATTCATGTTCACTTTGCCCATTACATATAATTATTGTTTGCCTGGTGCTAATGCTGTTTGCCATCACTATTCAGCCTTTTGAATATAGCAGACCTGCGCTAATCCCACGCTAAACCCGCGAAAACGTTTTTTGCCTGGCACAAAGCTTTGAATATCTGGCCCCACTTGTTTTGTCCTGATGAACTGTATTTAAATAACCATGGAACACAAATGATGGGGAACTTCATTAGGAGTAAAATGGAATCAGTTCATTTAAATTGATTTTGACCGAGGAAGGGGTGAACACACCACATATGTCCCCAGGGAAGATTAAACAAAAGTTTCAATCCAATTGTAAAATAAAGGAAAATAACTCCTCATTAAAATGTTTATTAAGTAATGTAAGACGCTTGCAAAGTAAGTTTAGTGAGTTCAGGATGTACTGTATAAGACCAAAACTGATATTGTTCTTCTGACCGAAACATGGCTGGATGATAAAGATGCCTGGGTAAAGATATTAATGCATATTCTATGATAAGGCTAGACAGGAAACATAAGAAAGAAGGGAGATTAGTCATGTATTTAGCAAAAGAATTAATATACACAGATATTACCACAAAAATAAAAACACCAGATAGTAAAACAGTGATAATTTGGTTACAAATAAACAACAGGTCAGACAACAATTTAATCCTGGGATTATGCTACAGACCCCCAGACTCTACCATAGACATACAATATGCAATAATGAATGAAATTCTGCTTGCCATTGAATTGGAGAGTTTAATATTAACAGGCGATTTCAACTTCGCTGATAATGATTGGTTAAACCACTTGGGAAAAACAAAGCCCAGTAGTGAATTTATTGAATTCTATACTGAAAACAATCTTATTCAATATGCATCTTCACCCACTAGACTAAAGAACATATTAGACTTAGTCATAACATGTGAAAATGTACACATCACTAAATGTGACACCACCATCCCTATAGGTAATAGTGGCCATGCAACAGTTCTGATTAATTTTCATACATCAACTCATAGAATTAAGGGATGCACTGCAATTCATCTTTACAATTCTGCCACTATTGATGAAATAAACATAAAGTTAATAAATATTGACTGGTATAATATGTTAAATGATAAAACAATGAATGAGGGCTGGGACTATATCAAACACGCTATACACACAACTATGCCTCAGCACATTAAAAGTGTAAAAAAATACAAAAACAGGGGGAGAAATCCAATCTGGCTAAAGAAAGGTACACTCAAATTAATAAAAAGAAGACTAAATCATCTGGACAATATAAGAAAAACAACTCAGAAACAAATTGGAGGAAGTTCAAATCACTACAAAGAAATGTAAAAAAGAAATAAACAAGTATAGAAGGGACTTTGATGTCAACCTGGCCACATCTGCAAAGAAATCAAATAGTAAACAATTTTATAGTCATATAAATTCCTTAAAAAAAAACAAAGCAATGATTTGGTCAATCATAAAGGAAGAAAAAACTGACAGATCCACTGGAAATAGCAAACACTTTTAATACATATTTTAGCTCAGTATACGACAAGAACAGCCCCACTCACCCAGTTAATCAGTCCAAAATAGAGGACGGCACTTACTGCTTCACAAAGGAAGAGATAATAGAACAAATTGATACACTAAAAAATGATGGTGCTCCATACCCTGCTAACATTACAACAAACATGTTAAAATTAATGCAGCCGCATATTTGGATCCCTCTGAAAATAACATTTGAGAAATCTTTAAATACTGAACAAGGTCCAACTGAATGGAAATCATCTACTATCATATCAGTATATAAGAAGGGGAAGTAAAACAAGTACTTCAAACCATAGACCTATTAGTTTCACATGTATTGTGTGCAAAGTGCTGGAAGGGCTGATTAAAGTAAAAATATTGGACAAACTTGATGAATCCTTAACTAACACAGTTTCAGAAAAGGACGCTCCTGTAACACTAATATGATCTGTTTTTATGATAAAATAAGTAAGTACCTTGATGAGCGAAAGCACATGTATGTGATAATGTTCGATTTCTGAAGTGCATTTGACCTGGTCCCACATAGGGCTGCTATTAATAAACTGGAGAAGAGGGGTATTAACAAACATATAGTACAATGGGTATCTAGTTGGCTAAGGGGTAGAATGCAGAGGGTGTCTATAAGAGGCTATCTATCTGAAGAGGAGAAAATGACTAGCGGAGTACCTCAGGACTCTGTCCTGGGACCCATATTTTTTCAAATATTTATAACCATTCTAGATGAATCAATTAACAACACCATTGTCAAATATGCAGATGACACAAAGCTTGGAGGTCCATGTGACAACCCAGAAAACATTCAATCAATACAAAAAGATATAGATGCTATAGATGATTGGACACTAAAGTGGGGAATGTCCTTATATTTACACATGTGTGGGGTCATACATTTAGGAACAAAAAATAAGAAATACACATATAAATTACAAAAAAAAAAAATTCAACAGAAAAGGTATGAAAAAGACTTGGGTATTATGGTGGATGAGAAATTAGATTTTAAACAACAATGTTCCAGCACTGTAGCTAAAGCTATTAGAACTGTCCTAGCTATCAAAAGAAATATTGGAAGTAGATCACCCACTGTACTATTACCACTGTATTTGTCATATGTTAGACCCCAATTGGACTGTGGTAGCCAACTATGGAACCCATATACAAGAAATGACATTAACAGATTAGAGAGGGTACAACAAGTTTTTTAAAAAAATATTGAAAACATTGAAATATTACACATATAAAGAAAGATGAAAACAGTTGGGGTTATACAGTCTTGAGTTAAGAAGAAGGAGGGGGACATGCTGCTTTACTATGTTATCATGAATGATCCTACTCTGATGACTGAATTAAATACTGATTATAAATCTGATCATTTTGATAGACGGGGGCACCCATTACACATTAAACCACAAAAATACATATCTAAGAAATGGAAATTTTTCTTCACAGTTAGATCAGCACATTTATGGAGTCGACTGCTGGAAAATGTTGTTATAAGTTAAAATAAAGCATCTTTTTAAAAGAAACCTTGATAGTTACATAGGTAATGGGGCAATATGGAATATTACATTTTGTCATAAATTGAGCTATATATGGGCCTCAGCCTTTTCAGCTTCACAATTTTCTAGTGAATTCTAGTGAACCGTAAAGCCAAGGAATTGTTTTATTTTAGTTCATTTTAGTTTTTTTGTTGACCAGGTAAGTGCACTAGACAAATTCTGCCTATTTTTAGGCACAACCCAGGGGAGGGGGATACAGATGAATTCCAACTGACCTTGAACCAGATTAAGCTGTTCATTGTATTTTTTTTTAGTGAATGGGGGGGGGGATTTAGCCAGGGCACCAGGGAAATTCCCCTACTCTGAGACTGCGGCGGCATTGCTGCGTTGTGGTCAGTAGGGGAGCTGCTGACCTAGATGATGGCCACTCGGTCAGATGCACTGATGAGTGCGGGAGGAGCACCAATTAGAGAGCTGGAGATTAGTGCTATGGAGACCGAGGAGGAGGAGGAGGTACAGTTGCAGTCGCTAGAGCTGCAGATGGAGTGCCAAACTACAGAAAAACAGGCGAGGCCTGTATCGGAGCTTAACGGAGAGAGGTCCTTGAATGAGGTAAGGGCCCAGGGAGGATCAATTGGAAGCAGCTTGGAGAACGAAGCGGCTGCTACGCTGTTGGAGCAGGAGAGTGAGACGGAGAATTGTCCTAGGAAGGAGTCGCTTCCAGGAGAGGATCGCGGTGGAGGCACTGCGGAACTGTACAGGCACAGCAGTCAGGACGAGTTACTGGATATCGCGAGGGCTGCTACGCGTACTGAGGAAGGATCTAAGCCGAATGGATTAGAGTGTGGGACCGGCGGTACAGGCCTGGAGAAGGGTCCGAGTACTGACTGGTCGGAAGAGGTGGCCTTATCGCAAGCAGGATGGATTCGGCAGGTGGATGGTAAATGGGTGCCCGATCCAGAATGGATATCTTTTTCCCCAGCAGACACTGAAGCAGCAAATAGAACTCTGCAGGAGGGTGAGTCTAAATGGGGCCAGACTTTAGGCCAGAAGGGATTGTTGGATGTGCAGGGGAAGGGGGGGATTTCACCTGCTAATAGTGTGTCTGAACTGGTGTCAGAAGAGCAAGAAATAAGGAGGGGCCCACGTTTTTCAGATCTTTTCAAAAGGAATAAAGTGGAACAAGCCCCAAGAAGAAATGCAGTGCGGCTGAGGTACAGAGGGGGTCTTTCTGAGCATCCTGACCGGATTTATGTAGCAAGGAAATTGTTGATGGACTCTATGAACTTTCTACCTACCGATATTTATGCATTAATTAATATACGAGGGGAGGATACCTTTGATATCAGTTTTAAACAAATGGCTAGTCTAGAAAAATTTTGGCAGAAATATGATAGTTGCAAGTTATTGCCTTTATGGTTACCTTTTTTAGCCATCCCAATTACAAAACCTGTATTTAAAACGGTGAATGTGATGTTCAGGAATGAGGGAGTGAACGTGGGGGACATTGTATTCTGGTTAAAACAAAAATGCGAGGTTCTGGGCCCACCGGAGCCTATTCTGGACTCAGAGCGTATTTGGACTGGGGCATGGAAATTTAAAGTCAAACTGCATGTGGTGAATAACGAAGTTCAACATGTTCCAAATAGCTTTTTCTTGGGTAGAGATCGTGGGGTTTGCTTTTACCCAGGACAGCCAAAAGCATGTTATAGATGTGGTAGTCATAGGCACTTAAGTAGTGCATGCGACAAAGTGAAATGTGCTTTATGTGGCGAATTGGACCATGATAGTGAGGTCTGTAGGAACGAATTCAAATGCAATTTGTGTGATGACTTGGGACATGCCTATCACCAGTGTCCATGGGCAGAGCAGAATAGACAAGGGGGTTTAAATAAGGAGGACTTGATTGCTCAGGTCCAGGTTAGGGGGTGGCCTGCCCAGTCAAATTTAAGTAAAGGGAATCTGTCGAGAGTGGAGAAAGAAAGAGTATCAACCCCAGAGGTTTCAGTTGATACCCTTAACGAAAATAGATCCACAGTTTGATCCCACAACAGGTTTTGGTCCCCCATTTGATGCTGGGTGGAATCCTTGGCCCAGCCTACAGATGACCCAGCCAGGGAATCTGCGGCGGAAATCCTTTCAGACCCCTCGGAGGGTTACTCAAGCAAGTAGTCATTCTGGAGGGGTTTGTTTGACTCAGAACTCTTTTTCAGCATTAGCAGATTTAGAGGGGGAAGGGGTATCAGATTTGTCAAAATCGGATGATAATTTGAGTATGGAAATTGAGGAAGAGGGTGGGTTGGAAGTATTGGAAGGGAAAAAGGAAAAGGGGAGAAAGGAAACAAGAGAAATCCTGAGTAGATGAATTATAGTTGATATGGCCTGTTTAAAAATTATATCTCTAAATTGCTGTAGCTTAAAGAGCTACAAGAGGCATCTAATTGGTTTACAGCATTGTAGAGATTTTAAAGCGGATGTTGTTTTTTTACAAGACACATTTTTCTTCTTTAATGGAGGTGTCCCAGGTAAAAAAACTATGGTGGGAAGGCCCTTCCTTTTGGTCTTTTGGGGAAGATGTGGCAGACGGGGTAGGTATATTATTCTCTAACCCTGCAGTTCAGGTAACAAGGTTGTTAGATATCCTGCCGGGACGGTTATTGATCTTAGACTGTTTGGTGCATGGTGTTTGTTTTAGATTAATTAATACTTATGCCCCACAAGTTAAAACAGCAAGGATTGCTTTGTTTAATTTGGTCAAACCATATCTATTTACGTCTAAGCATATAATTTGGGGAGGGGACATGAATTGTAGTCTAGATATTCGGATTAAAAATGGATTTCAACAAAAAACTTATTGTGATTCACATGCCCTTTCTCAAACAATAGAGGTTGCAAAGTTGAAGGATGCCTTTAGAGAATTGCATTCATCTTCGGGTTTTACTTATAAGAGGGCCACTTTTCAAACAAGAATTGATTATTTTTTTCCTTCTAATTATTTAATTCCTGTGGTGTGTTCGGTGATGCCGTATGATTTTTCAGACCATAATGCCTTATGTGGTGTTGTAAGTTTACATCGGATTCCGGCTTCATTTCCAGCGTTTAACAGCAGATGGATGTTAAATGCACTGCTACTTTCAGAAGCAGTGTTTTTGGCTCAGTTAAAGGAATTTATGTTTTTTCGCAAATCAGTGGCAGTGTTTTTTCCAGACTGGATTTCATGGCGTCAGATACCAAGTTGGCTCTAAAGGATTTTTTTATAGCCTATGGGAAAAGGAAAGGTTTGGGGAATATCTACAGTATTTAGAATTTCGAAACCAATATTACAAATTGCAGTCACACCCAAGAAGTACAGATATAGAGATTCAGTCTTAGATTCAGTTGGTAAAGAAGAACATGTTGAATTATCAATACCAGAGGGCAGCAACCCTACATGCCAGTTTAAAGTTTGGTACACAGCAACAACCTTTTCAGGATCCCTATAAGGCATGTAAAAATAAGATTGAGAAGAGATTTATGTCAGGGCTACGAAATTCTGTTGGGGATTTAAAAACATCTGTGGCAGAAATGTTGGCAGTGGCAGAGGAAGGGGTGGCTTCTCAGTTTGGAGAGGGGTTTGTTCCTTCCTCTGCTTGGGAGGATGTCTTTCATTTCTCAATTCCTACTATTTCTCAGGTTGATGTTGAGCTTCTACAAGGCCCTATCGCTTTGCAGGAGGTCCAGCGGGCGATAGGTTCTTTACGGGTGGGGGTGTCACCTGGGATAGATGGGTTAACTAATGAATTCTTTAAAACTTTTTCTGAAGACCTGAATGGTATATTGACGGAAGTCTTTAATGATATACTACAGCATGGGGTTGGGGACACGAAATTTAATTTAGCAATTTTAACATTTATTTTTAAGACAGGGGGACATTACAGATCTGGGTAATTGGAGACCAATTAGTCTCCTGAATATGGATTACAAGATTCTTTCTACTATTTTATGTAAAAGATTGCAAGAAGTTGCAAAGGGGGTGCTTCACCCGGCACAAACATGCGTTATTCCCCATCGATCAATCCAGCAGAATTTAAAATTATTAAGGATGTATGTGAATTTGGACTACAAAGAAAATTGTCGGGTTTCATTTGGCATTAGATCAGGCTAGAACCTTTGATTCCATGTCCATGATTTTCTTTTCGAAGTGATTAGACAGGTATGGGTTTCCGAAAGTGTTTATTAAGTATATTTACACTTTATATCACAAAGCGAGTTCTTGTGTAAGTATTAATAAGGTTGTAGGCTCTGAAATTCGGATGAACTGTGGGGTTAGGCAGGGTTGTCCTATTAGTAATTGAGTATAACAGGACAATTCAGGGGTTATCGCCATCATATATTTTACCGGCCCAGAAGATTTCTGCATATGCAGATGACATTTGTCTGTTGGTAGCAGATGTCCAGTCAGGTGTTCAGGCTATCCAAGTGATCAAAGGATTGGCAGATTTAAACGGCACTAGGTTAAATTTAGATAAATGTAAATGTCTGGCGCTGGGGATACTACTGATTGTCAGAAAATTGGGGGTATCATAGTTATGATTATATTACTGTTTTAGGCCTTCTGTTTGGTACAGGAGACTTAGCATTATTAAACTGGGAGAAAGCTTTGGCTATTATGGAAAAAAAGGTACAACATGAAATCTGGGTTTTTCTAAAAGAAGGGTCTTAATTATTAAAAATTTCTATTACCCATTTTTTACATGTGTCTTCCATTTGCCAGTACCTGTTTCATTAGAGACAAGATTATATAGTGTATTTTTTCAAATGGTGTGGGGTAGCCGGTTAAATCCGATTAAATGGGCGTTTACTTATTTAAAGTTAAATCAAGGGGGTCTAGGGATGATAAACCCGGTTGTGTTTTTTCATTCCTTCTTTATGATTGCAGCTTTTCAATCAAGGGTTAAACCTCAGGATCATCCATGGTCGGCTTGGACACAATTGCTTTTTTTACCTTTTATGTCGAACTGGGAAGGAGGGGGTTTTCCTATTAAAAGTAAGGTAGCCTTGGCCCCTTCCTATGCGGATTCCTCTGTAAGGAAATTACGGGAATGGAAGCTAGGAAAGGCTCAATTACAGGACATACCTAGAAAGGATTTTTATGCAGAAATTATGTTTAATTTTTTCTATGTTCAAGTGGATTTCCCCTTGTGTACCCCTACAAAACTGTCACAAGCCCTTCGGCTTTTGATGGACCATAGGATACCCCTAGTATGTGGGATGTGTTGTGGCTCTGTTGTCATGGGAGACTGGGAGTTAGGGGCAATTTAAAACATAAACAGATCATGGATAGAATGTGTATTAGACCAGGGTGTACAGATCAAATTAAAACATTGGAACATTTTCTGCTCCTCTGTCCATATGTAAGTCCTTTTGGTCAGAGTTAGCGATTCGATGGGAGTGGGGATTTTTGACACATATTACTTATCAGAGTCTTGTTTTGGGTGACTATTCAGGTTTTCTGCGAAGATACCACCCAAGTACCTTAAATCTGATCTTTGCTTGTATTAAATATCACCTGTGGCAAGCTAGATGCCAGTTTTCTCTACAACATACCCTTCTTCCTTATAGCGTTAGTTTTAACCGTATAGAATTAGCAGTAGGTAAACAAAAAATGTATGAGCAGCGAACATTAGAGAATAATGTCTTTCAGGATCTTTGGAAACATATTGTTTGGTTTTAATGAAATTGGTGAAAACTGCTTTCTGCGTATTTGTGTTAAGTTTTATTTCTGTTTATTAATTTTCAGGCATTGTCTTTGAGTTTAAATTAGTTTTGTTATAGAAGGGTGTGATTTTTTCTTTTGAATATTTTATGTTTATAGGTGTTTTTGAAAAATGTTAAATGTGATTGTTTCATATTGTTATTGTTTTGTTCTTTCAATAAAAAATTCCCCTACTCTTTGAGGAGGAAGTGCTGATGTGGCAGGGGAGAAGAAGGTAAAGACAGCAGGAGGGATAGCCTCCCCTACTGACTCTATGCTGCTTGAGGCTGAGGAAGCTGAGCTGAGAAAGTCAATCCAAAAATATGGATATGGCAGGTACAGAAAATAAAGGGAAAAAGCTGAAGGCCACTGATAAAGGTGTAAATATGGGTGCAGGAAGTCAAACGACAGAACAAGAGAGAGAGAGAGAGAGAGATGAAGTATTATGCCTATCTGCTTTGCAAAAGAAAAAAGAGCAACCACTCTTGCTATTATCTGAAATGGAGAGTGCAATTACCTTGCAGCAATCATTGAAATCTGAAGAGTCACAGAGTGAGTCATCACAGTCAAAAGCCCAGACAGCCACTTAGCTGATTCTGACAATGGATGACATGGCAGGAGACTCTGATGCTGCAAAGAAAAACAAACAGGAACTGCACCCAATACCGAGACAAACTGTAGCACAAAGCCCGAAACAGAAAGTGCAACAGACTGCCTGCTGAATGCCACTCAAGGGCATATAAGTGAAAACTTTAATGTTGCTGGAGTTGTTCTAAAATCAAGTGACGTTGCTCTATTAATGAGGCCAGTTGCCCTTTCAGACTTTGATTCAGAATCAGAAACTGAGCCTAAAGAGATAAAAGTGGGGAAAGAAACACTGGGCATTAGGAGAGAAACAGCACCAGAGAACAAGGCAAGTGTGGTAAATGAGAGAAAAAATACCTGGTCCCCAGAGAAAGCTTTACTGTCAGTTGCATGGCTGCCAAAATAAATGGAGGGGGGTGGAGGCCCGATGATTAAGATCCAGTGGTTCAGAGATACAATAAGGATGCAGCACACAAACAAACAAATGTTTGTGGGACAGAAAAAGCTAGTACCGATGGTGAACAACCAAGTACTTCAGCAGGGGCCCCTGCAGACATTGCAGGAGTGAATAAGGATATTGGGGGAAAAAAAAGAAAAAGATGAAAAAGTTCCAATAAAGAAATTCACAGATTTATTCTAGACAAGGGAGGAACCAGCACCACAATGAAATGCAATGAGACCCATATATAAAGGTGGACTAGAACAACCTCCTGAAAAGCATACATAGCAAGAACCTTACTGAAAGACTCAATGAGGTTCTTTGCCTCAGAAATTTATGCTTTAATAAATACTGGAGACGCTAATTTTGATATCAGTTTTAAGAACATTGCAGGCCAAGATAGATTCTGGGCAAAGTATAATGCTATGTATAAATCACAATTATGGTCCCCTTTTTTAGCAGTGCCTTTAATAAAACCCATGGTATGAACAGTTACAGTCTTATTTAAAAATGAGGGTCACATATATCAGACAATATGTTTTGGTTAAAACAAAGATGTGAAATACTTGAGACCCCAGGACCAATTATGGACTCAGAGCAAATCTGGATGGGGGAATGGAAAAATCAAATTAAAACTGAAACAAACAGATTATGGGATCATGCACCTGCCAGTGATTTTCTTTGGGGGGAAGGATAGAGGATCCTTGTTTTACATGGGACAGCTGAAATCATGTTTCAAATGTGGATCTTATGGGCACCTAGGGAATGCATATGATAACATGAAATGTAACCATTGTTTTGAATATGGGCACTTGGCCAAGGATTACTTAAATACATTCAAATGAAATCTGTGTGCGCATAGGGGTCACTCTTATACAAAGTGTACCTGGGCCTCTCATAACAAAGGGGAAAGCCTTTCTCCAGAAAACTTCATTTTTCAGGCCCAACAAAAAGGATTCATACCAGTGTCAGAAAAAAGGCTAGAAGAAAAAATAAGAAATGAAAAAGAGAAAGAAAAACAGCAAGAGGCAAAAATGCAGGAACCTCTGGTAGAAGAAGAGGAAACAAGTAAAGAAGTAGAAATGGAAATGGGAGAAAAACAACAGGGTGAGGAAAAGAAAAAGGAACAGACCAGGGAGATAGTAGGACACATGCAGGCTGAGGTGCAGCTGCCCCCTTCCCCACGCCCTGCCAAGAAGGATGACTTAAAACAAGTGGTAAGAAGGAAAGGAGTCAAGAAAAGACCTAGAGAAGAAGCTGCAATAGAAAAAAAGGACAGAAAGAATCCTGCAAGTGTTTTATACAAAAACAGGTACCAGTTATTATCCAATAAAGAAAACTGGGGAGACACTGATTTGGAAGGAGAGGAATCAGCTGACTCTTCCAGTGCATCTTCCAGGGAAATGTTAACTGAAACTGAGGACCAGGAAGAGCCTGTTTCAAAACAAGACGTCAACAGAAGAGCAATATCCCAGAACAGGAATTCTGAAGGGATGAGTTAGGTATAAAACCCTTTTCCCCTCCCCTCCCCTTTTTATACTTATGACTACACTACAAATAGCTACTGTGAATGTTAACAGTATTAAGAGTCATAAAAAATATCTGTCATGCAGAGCCTCTCTGATTTACACAGTCAGTTGTTCTTACTGAAACATAGAAACTTAGAATTTGACAGCAGATAAGGACCACTTGGCCCACCTAGTCTGCCCATTTCCCTACCTAATGCATAGGCCTGCAGATCCTAGTTAACCAACAGCCTACTTCCTCCTACCCCCACTAGAATTGCCTTATGTCTGTCCCATGTATTCTTGAATTCCCCCACTGTCTTTGAGTCCCCTACTCCTCAGGAAGGCTGATCCCTCTGTACAGACAGCTGGTGAGACCACATCTGGAGTACTGCATGCAGTTCTGGAGACCCAATCTCCGCAAAGACATAGACAGGATGGAAGCTGTCCAGAGGAGGGCAACTAAAATGGTGCAGGGTCTGCACCGGAAGACATATGAAGAGAGACTTAAGGAGCTTAATATGTATAGCCTCGAGGAAAGGAGGGAGAGGGGAGACATGATAGAAACTTTCAAGTACCTCAAGGGAATCAACAAAGTCCAAGAGGGTAGCATCTTTCAAAAAAAGAGGTGTGCAAGAACAAGAGGGCACAATTTGAAGATAGAAGGGGGCGGCTCAGAGGTAATTTAAGGAATTATTTTTTCACAGAGAGGGTTGTGGATGTATGGAACGGCCTTCCAGAGGAGGTTGTGGAGTCAAAAACAGTGGTGGAATTCAAGCATGCATGGGACAGTCATAAGGCAATTCTAGGGGTGGGGTAGGAAGAAGTAGGCTGCTGGTTAACTAGGATCTGCAGCTTATCCATCAGGTAGGGAAATGGGCAGACTGGGTGGGCCAAGCAGTCCTTATCTGCTGTCAAATTCTATGTTTCTATGTATCCACAACCCTCTCTGTGAAACAATACTTCCTCACATTATCTTTGAGCCATCCCCCCCATCTTCAAATTATGCCCCCTTGTTCTTGCATATCTCTTTTTTCTGAAAGGTGCTACCCTCTTGGACTCTGTTGTTGTTGTTGTAAAAATATTTTTATACAGGATTACAAAACTTTAGGTCGAAAAGACCTATTTTCAAAGTTACCTGTGTAAAGGTGTTCAGTTTACAATAAATTATCAAATACTCAAAAAACATACAATGATACATACAAAGTGCTCAAACTAGATTAACACATAATAAACAATACCTAACAGTATACAAGACAGAATAAAATCTTCATTCAACAAGCTCTTATCATATTTCTCATTTAGTTTAAAACCTCATTTAAAAACAAGTAAATTCATTAAAGAATACAGCACTCAGACATATTTTTAACTGTGATAATTCAGTTGCATTTCTTAATAGAGAGGGGATTTTATTTCAAGTGTTCGCAACCTGTGCCTCAAATGTCATAATTCCATATGTTGTGTTTGTAACTCCCCTGCAAATGGGGGTTCCCAAAAGACTTCCAGGAGCTTGCTTGAATGCTCCAAGCCTGAATGGTGTTTGGCGTTTAAGCCACTTATCAGTGAGTGTTTTTAGAGCCTCTGGTACTGTCTCTTTAAGAGCTGTCTGCTTGCAGACATAATTAGTTTGTATGGGGGACTGTGTGTTTCTTCGATTGAGTACCACTCGAGCTGCTGCCAATTCACTTCATTTTTTCAGTCACTAGGAGTGCAAAGGGAACCTATCTGAAAGATGTAACTGTTTGCCAGAAATTATTTAGAGTAATAATGAAATTACAGTTTGCCTAACCTGCTTTCTTTGCAGTCAGAACTGTGTCTGCTAGTTCCCCATTCTAGTTTGAACTGCTGAACTGGACCAATCAGTGTGGGGTAGCTAGCTCTAAAATGGTGCCTTGGACAATCAGAACTTGGACTCATAATCTGAGCCAGCCACAAGAGGATTGTATGGGCAGTGACTCTGGGAGATGTAGTTTAGACTTCAGTGCCTTTTGGACCAACAGCAGCAGTCTATTGTGAGTGACAGCCAATCCAGTCAAGAACTGGGAGGAACTCAAAGGAAGTGCCGGTTTTGTCAGTTGGAGTTTCAGTTGAGCTTTGGCAGTGAAGAAGGAAGGAGCCCTGTGCTTTTTCAGTGTGCAGTTTTAGTCAAAAAACGTGTGTAAGGCCCAGAGTTCCGGTCTGCAGCTTGTGTAACAGCTTGTTAGGACTGAATCCGTCCTGTGAAAAGAATCAAAGGATCTCTGAAGAGTAGAAACCAGGCTCACCCTGTAGAAGACTGGAGGAATTGCTGAAAATTGCACTCGGTCTGTCAGGAACTGAATCTGCTGTGTGTTCTCCCGGGTATTGTGCAGTAATTGCGATCGGGATACAGATGCAGCCTGCCTGGTATAGTGCTTTCTTTTATATGGATGTGTGAAGAGGTTTGTGTACCTCAAGTGAGCCCTCCGCTGACATTGAAGGACCCTATCTTATTTGGAGGTCGTGAGTACTAATTCAGGGTCGCCCCTGTTGAATTGCCACATTAAATCCAAATGGAATTACTGTACTGCTGACTGTTTAATTCTCCTTTTCTCTGTGTGAAAGGGCCCTACCAGCTGCCACGGTTTGGACTAGCCACTAGGACTTGGGTACCCAGGGACAGTAACTGATAGGGATAGGCCTGTGCACAGAGCCATAGGTAGATTATTAGAGTGATAAGCTAATTAACCTGATTTCCCTGTCCTTGTTATATCCCCTAAATAAATCAGAGCTGCTTGTTTCCAGCAAAGTTATACTGCCTGAGGTATTTGTCTATGTTAAAGTACTGTACTGTGATTGTTGCACTGTATCTCATTTCACAGGAGGTCCCAGTGCCGGAACCAGACCTGGGGTAAGTGTATACTGTGAAGATAATTCTGATATATTGTGTGGCCACTATGTGGGAAGAAAGGGGGGTTGCAGTGTCCCAGAGGGCTGTGACCAAGTTAGTTTAACTATTGCAAACCCTGACCTCTGGGTGGAGGCACCCGCCATTGGATCCAGGCCCCTCAACCTGTTAGTGGCAAATCAGGCAGGGGTAGTAGCCCCTGGGATAGCGCCATCTAGGGGTTACATGTTACTTTTTGGGAAAGTATGACCCCTGTGCTTCACATCCCTTAGAACATAAGGATAACTTTTACTAGCAGAAGACATATCCATGTTTCCATCTATTATCCCATTTTTTTTATTTTGTAGATAAATACTGAGTATTGTTTTTTTAACCATACTGGTAAACTGTCCCAGTTTAAATCTTTATACAAAGTGCAATGATGGGTATTAAAACTATAGTTTAAGACAAAGCTTGCAAATCGATTATGTGATATGACTAATCTTTTTAAATGTTTTTGACCCGCAAAATTATACACTATATTTCATTATTCTAGTACAGGCGTTATTAATTGATTTGCAATTAACCTTCAGGTTTGTTGATTTAATATCCAAGATGACCTACACAGTGCCGCTATTTTATTATTAACTTTCTTTATTGTATTATTAATATGAGCTGAAAAAGATAAAGTATGGTCAATCTCTACACCCAAGTATTTATACTGATTTCTGATTACCAGTTTTTCCCTTCCTCACTTTTATATCCCTATCTCCAGTCTGTTGTTTAATAGCCTTTGTTGATTTTTTTATTAAAATACATGACCTGAGATTTTTTTAACACAAGTTTAGAACTGGAACTGGAAAACCAGTCCTGCAAAATGTCAAAGTCCCACTGTAGTTTTGCCATAATTTCACTTTGAGATTCTGCTGATGCTAAAAGTACTGTATCATCAGCATAAAGCCTAATTTTTGTATTGTTTATTTTAGTAGGTAATTTATTAATATATAAAAGGAACAGTAACGGCTCCAAAATTGAACCTTGGGGAACACCTCTTAATATGCTACCCACTTCCAAAAAATATCCATTTATTACTACTTGCTGTTTCCTTTGGCTCAAATATGATTAAACCATTGCAATGACCTAAGGGCTATACCAGTCCTCTCCATCCTGTCATATAGTAGGTGGTGGTTGACCAAATCAAAGGCTTTGGACAGGTCGACAAACATTGCATCTGTGGATTCCCCCCTGTCTAGGGCCACTGCCACTTTACCCTCTATATCTTGTTGTCCAGCCAATTTTTAACTCAGGCTACCAGCTTGGGACTCACTCCAAGGCTGGCTAACTTGTATATTAATCTTTTGTGTGGGACAGTGTCAAATGCCTTGCTAAAGTCTAGGTAGGCCATGTCCACTGCCCTTCTCTGGTCCACCACATTGGTCACCCAGTCAAAGAAATCTATTAGATTCATCTGACATGACCTTTCTGCTGTGCATTTATGCTGCCTTGGGTCCTGTGCCCCACTAGCCACTAGGAACTCAAGAATTCTTTCCTTTAGAAGTGATTCCATCATTTTCCATACCACTGAGGTCAAACTAACAAGTCTGTAGTTGTCTGCCTGTGTCTTGCACCCACTTTTGTGAAGTGGAATCACATCTGCCCTCCTAAAGTCCTCCGGTACTACACCATCCTCCCATGATTTGTTAAAAAGGGTAGTCAGTGGCGTCACTAATTCTACCCTTAGTTCTTTTAGAATTCTTGGGTGAACCCCGTAAGGCCCCATTGCTTTGTCCACTTTTAGTTTTAAGAGTTCTTTCAGGACCCTTTCTTTTGTGAATGGACTGGTATCAACTTCCTTATCCAGAGTGCTTCTATTATTTGATTTTGGTACCTCCCCCTCCTCTGCTTTTGTGAATACTGAGCAGATGTATTGATTCAGTATCCCTGCTTTCTCACTGTCATCTTCTGCCCACACTCCCTTCCCTTTAGCAAGCCTCATTATCCCTTTATTCATCTTTCTTCACTCCCTAATGTACCTATAAAAGGTTTTATCCCTCTTCTTAACTGCGTTGGCTATCTTTCCCTCAGTTTGGGCTTTTGCTGTTCTGACTGCCTTCCCCACTTCCTTCTGCTTTAACTGGTACAGATCTCTGTCCTGCTTCTTCTGTGTTTCTTTATAATTCCTGAATGCTACCTTTTTCTCCTTAACCTTCCTCACCACCTGTTTTGAGAACCATAGTGCTTTTTTCCTTCATTTTGCTTTGTTGATTTGCTTCACACAAAGTCTTTTTGCCTCTGTGATGGCTGTTTTGATTTCCCCCATTGTTCCTCCACCCCTCCTTCTTGTGAGTTTGCTAGTGCTTTTCTGACGCACTCTCCCATTTTCCAAAAGTCAGCCCTCCTAAAGTCTTACACTCTTGCTTTTGTATGGCTCAACTCTATGGCTGTGTTTATCATGACCCACATTGTTTTGTGGTCACTTGTTCCCAGATGGCTGCCCATTTCTAAATCTGAGATCCTTTCTCCATCCCCATTTGACAGTACCAGGTCTAAGATTGCTCCCTCCTTAGTGGGTTCCACCACTAGCTGTCTGAGGTATGCCCCCTGCAGGGCATCAAGAATAAACCTAATTTTTGATGTGGCTGCAGCCAGGGTGCTCCAGCTAATGTCTGGTATATTCAGGTCCCCCTTCAACATTATCTCCCCTTTTTCTGCCATTCTAAGGATGCCTTCTATCATTTCCTTGTCCATCGCCTCCCCCTGAGATTGGGGTCTGTATACCCCCCCATGTGAATTATGGTGCCATACCCTGTCTTCAAGATAACCCACAGTGCCTCCTCTACTCCCTGTTTATCCTTTAGTTCTGTTGCTTTGATCCCTTCCCTTACACAGAGAGCTACTCCTCCTCCTCCTTTTTTATCCTCCCTGTCCCTCCTGTAGATTATGTACCCTGGTATGTTGACATCTCAGTCATGGTTCTCAGTGTACCAGACTAGGATCCATACTAGTGTCAGAAAAAAGACTAGAAGAAAAAATAAGAAATGAAAAAGAGAAAGAAGAACAGCAAGAGGTAAAAATGCAGGAACCTGTGGTAGAAGAAGGGGAAACAGGTAAAGAAGTAGGGAGAGGGTGGACATGATAGAAACATTTAAGTACCTCAGTGGAATTAACAAAGTCCAAGAGGGTAGCATCTCTCAGAAAAAGAGATGTGTGAGAACAAGGAGATACAATTTGAAGATGGGGGGGGCAGCTCAGGGGCAATGTGAGGAAGAATTTTTTCACAAAGAGGGTGGTGGATGCATGGAACAGCCTTCCTGAGGAGGTTGTGGAGTCTAAAACTTTGGGAGAATTCAAGAATGCATGGGACAGACATAAGGCAATTTTTGTGGGGGGTAGGAAGAAATAGGCTGTTGGTTAACTAGGATCTGCAGCTTATCCTCTAGGTAGGAAAATGGGCAGACTAGGTGGGCCAAGCGGTCCTTATCTGCCATCAAAGTCTATGTTTCTAAATGTAAATGGGAGAAAAAAAAAACAGGGTGAGGAAGAGAAAAAGGAACAGACCAGGGAGACAGTTGGAGACATGCAGGCTGAGGTGCAGATGCCCCCTCCCCCAACCCCTGCCAACACAGAAGGAGCAGGACAGAGAACTGTACCAGTTAAAGCAGAAGGAAGTGGGGAAGGCTTTGGACAAAGGGCCCCTCTTTCTGGTCTATCAGACCAGAAAAATGCGATGGGGTCAGTATTTTGTTTAATAGTAAAAGGTTAAAACTGTCTAAGCTGGTAGAAATAGACCTTGGTAGGGCCCTAGCTCTAGATATTAATTTGGAAGGTCACAGACTATGGGTCATAACGGTATATGCCCCTCAAACTAAGGCAGGCAGAGCTCATTTATTTTCTGAAATTAAATCTTTCTTGTTCACTGCTAGGACAGTGGAGTGGGTCAGGGACTTCAATTGTGGGACATCCCTACAGGATAGGGGACAAAAAAAAACTATTTTCGGGCTCAAATAGTTTGAGACATATAATTAAGACAGCAAAACTGATTGATGTATATAGACATATTTTTCCACGGGGGGGGATATATATTTTAGAGGAGCTACTGCCACAAGAATTGATTTTATTTTTGTATCTGATCATATGCATATTGTAGACACTTCTATGCAGAGTTATGGGTATTCACACCACCGAATGTTAAAATGTACCCTACAGCGGAGGAAAGCACCAAACCATGGAAAAGGGATTTGGCATATGAATAATAGTAGTCTGTCAGATGACAAAAGTGCACAAATGGAATAAACTATGGGAAGACAGATTATCAGTAAGGGTTTTGTATGATAGATTAGGTGATTGGTGGGAAAACACAAAAAACAATATATGTCAGTTATTGAGTAGATATTCAGGAAACAAAGCAGGGAAAGAATACATACATTATTTACAGTTAAATCAATCGCAAACATTTATATCAAGAATAAAGATAGAGAAATTAGATTATAGTACACAGATAAACATACAAAAACAAATGAAAGATTTACAGTACAACAGAGGACAATCATTACAACAATAAATGAGGTTTGGCACACAGTGCCAAAAACAGACCTGTGACCTTTTTAAGGACTGCAGCACTAGAACCGAAAAAAGAGGCATTAAAAGTGTATATAAAAGTGATGGAATGATAGGAAACACAAAAGCAGAAATAATGATAGAAATAAATGGGTATGTCAAGAAACAGTTTGAGGAAGCATCACAAACGGAGCAAGATGTGAAGTTTTGGGAAAACTTGGAAGTGCCTAAACTTACCAGCAGGGAAACATCTAAATTAGAAATAAAAACAGAGGAACAAGAGGTTTTACAAGTCATAAGTAAGTTAAAAGATAACATTGAGCTTGGCAAAGATGGTGTAAGTATTACATTTTATAAAAGGTTTAAAGAAAAAACAGCTCCTGTATTGACAGAAGTTTTAAATAGTTGCTTAGATGAAGAAACAATCACTACGTTACAAAAAGAGGCTTTATTAATACAGATACACAAAAAGGGACACAAAGCAGATTTAAGAAACTGGAGGCCTCTGTGTTTATTAAATACAGACTATAAAATTTTAGCTAAAATATTGCAAGCTAGGTTAGCAGCGGTGTCTGATAAATTGATTTGTCCTAACCAATCTTGCTCCATTAAAAACAGGACTGTGCAAAATAACCTACTGTGTTTAAGAGAATTAGTAACTAAAGGGAGTCAGGGAAAAGTGAGTGGTTATTTACTAAGTATTGACCAAGAAAAGGCATTCGGCAGAATATCACATGATTATTTGTTTCAGGCCTTAGAAAATTATGGGATACCAGGAACATTTGTAGGATGGGTTAAACGTTTATATTGCCAGGCTACCTTAATTCCATATATAAATGGATGGTTAGGGCAGGACACTAAAGTAAAAAGAGCCGTAAGGCAGGGATGCCCATCCAGCCCTTTGCTGTACATGTTTGAGTTAGACCCGATCCTGAGATGCATTCAAAACAATGAGAACACAGAGGGTATTATATTGAATAATCAAAGTTCTAATATGAAGATATTGGCATACATGGATGATACGGCAATAATTCTAAACAAAGAAAGAAAAGGGACTGAAATAATTAGAGAATTAGATGGATTCTCCAAGGTATCAGGATCCAAAATAAAGTATAATAAGAGTGTTGGATGCTATATAGGGAAACCAGTTCCCCCCCCCCCAAGAAAATACAGGGGGTATACCCATTGTTACACAGGACATAAAGATCCTGGGAATTCAATACAGTACCCAGGGAATGATGGAAAAAATCTGTGATTTGTGCTTAGCAAAACCCTTGAGCACAGTGAATCTCTGGAAAGGGAAGACAGTCTCTAAATCAAAGAGAATTATGTTAATAAAGACCTTACTGATACCTATTTTCTTATACACTACTTATGTTTTTCCCATTCCAGAGGGGTATGAAACTAGGTTACTTATCATTTTCTTTCAGGGTCTATGGGGCAGCAGATTGAACCCTGTAAAGAGGAATATAACATACAGGTCAAAGAAAGAGGGAGGGGTGGAAATGGTGAATCCCATTCTGTTCTTCTACAGCATAATATTATTATATAGTATTAGTATGGTGTTTAAACCAAATAAACTGTGGGTGCAGGGTATGAAGGAGTGGATTGAGCCCTATAGAGTACATTGGGAAAGATGAAATATGGGTAAAATGAAAAAACAACACAACACCCCTGACTGCATTGCTTCAACAATAAAAAAAATAAAACAGTGGGGAATCACAGTACAAATGTTAACTACAATGATAAGGAAAAAGTATGAGACCATAAGGCAAACCAAATTCACCAATAAGATAGAATTACCACAATGCCCAGATGAGAAAATGGAAGAACTGATAGAAAGTATAAATTGAAAAAGGATCCCTCGATACACATGGGATGTTTTGTGATTAAGCATGCACGGGAAGTTAGAGGTAAGAAATACCCATAAGCACAAACAGTTAATAGAAATATGTTGTTTATGAACTGGTTGTATCCAGCAATTAGAAACACAAGAACACTTATTCTTTGAATGTCCAGTAGCTCAAACCTTTTGGGAATTTCTAGCCAAAAAATGAGGAGAACCCCTATATAGGGCCTTATCATACAGGGAACTGGTACTAGGATTATATGGTGATAACTGGAAGAAGTATAATGAAAACACTCTGGGGGTGGTTGGAGCTATTCTGAAATATTATATCTGGCATGCCAGGTGTACATGGACATTTCAACAAAAAGTAATCACAAATGAGGAACTGGAACTAATTGTTAGACAGGATGTTCTGAAGATATATGTGCAAGAAGCACAAAACATGCCTTCACAGTTCCATAGACAATTATGGACAAATTACAAGTTCTTAGATAATGGGTAGATAACAGACCTCTGGGGGAGGGGGAAAAAGGAGGGGGTTCCCTACCCCAGGGCTCAAACACATATGCTGTTTGGTACTGAATTAAGTAGTCTGGAAGTAATGAAATGTACATAAAAGCTAGTTTACCATGAGGAATATGGGAATAGTATGATGGATTATGGTTTCTTTATCTGTGCGTGTGTCCTTTTTGTTTAATCCTTGTATATAAATTGATGATAATGTTTTGATTTTCAGTTTGATGTCCCGTAACCTTAAATTGTTTTGATGTATTATGATTATTGTTTTTATGATAAATAAAAAAATTCTCCTACTCTTTAGTAGGGGGTGCTGTGTCTGAGGATGGCTGACCCACTTGCTGTTGCGATTGCACAAGAGGAGGATGTGCAGATGGTTGTGGAGCTGGTCTCCTCCCCGACTGAAGTTCCTCTTGAGAATGAGGAGTTCTTTGATGCGGCAGGCAATACAGAGAAATTCTTGGATGGAAAACAGTATTCTATATCTCAAGACCTGCAGGCACTGATTCTGAGGGAAGTTCGGAACAATGCACATATGGACACTCAAGGCACCAAGTCTAACACAGTGAGTCAACGCTCTAAGACCTTATTATCAAAATTGTTGGAAGAGGAAGATGCCAAGCATTTGTTGAAAAAGAAAGAGCTGTGTAAACAATATGCTGTTCATAATACTGATTTGAACTTGGGTAATAGCGAGAAAGTGCTGGAAGACGTCCCGGACTTTACTTTTACTATGCCCCAAAACTCTGAGTCTGCCACAATATTTGCAATGAAGAAGACTGATCAGCAGACTGCTACTGTATTTTCAGTTGCAGGCTGGGATGGCAGGGTGGTGAAAAAACCCTGCCCATCGCCAAAATCTTGAGTAGATTTTTCGGAACTGGAGCAAGGCCCATGGTCAGTGGAATACTCATTGAGAGCAGCTGGGTGGGTGAAGGAGCCCGTTAAAAATAATTGGATTTTGGGATTTATTCTAATTAGGATTCCAGGAGTCTCAATGACATTACCCCCAATATTGCCTGGTTCAACAAACGTACAAAATACTGCATTGGTTGGAGATGGAAAGGAACAGGGCGGGGTAGCAGCCCAGAATATGGCACAATACTTGGAACAGTTGGAAGTGCCTCCAGGGTTAGAATTTACTCAGCATCCCACCTTGCATTTGCCAGATGTGAGACAAGGTGAAGAGTGAAAGGATTTATCTGTTCACAATACTATGGGCCAGACTAAACTTATAGACACTGCTGACGTGGCCACAAATTTAGAGGAGGTCAATAATGGGCCTACGAATTATAAGGCCAATGACACTAATGCCCCACAAGGGAATACAGATGTATGAGCACAGAGACAATATGCATCCTTTTTTAGGCAACCTGTGTTTCCAGCGAGATGGCATAATGCTGTCCGCCTAGTGTACAAGGGAAGTCTGGAGTGCTTTCCTGACAGGGTATATGTAGGAAAAACTTTACTGAAAGATTGTTTACAGTTTAATATTGCTGAATTATAGGTAGAGATGCAGGGAAATTAAATTCCTCCTGCAAAGTGAAAGCGAAGTGGCCACTTCACGTTATCATAATGCTACATGAAGTGGCCATTGAAAAGTGTTCACTTTGCTTTGTCATTATGACTTTGCATTGTTATTATGTCTTAACATGAAGTAAGGCAGAATGACAACAATATAGGCACTTTAGGCAGCCGCCCCACACATCACATGGCTTACAGTACTGTAAGTCACATGCTTTAGCCAGGCAGGAAGGAAGTGTCATACAAGCAGATACTTTCACTTTCTCCTTTGCAGAGGAAGAAGGAGGAAACATTTTGTGCAGAAGAGGAGAGTTCATTATTAGTTTCTTTCTTGAGCAAATTCCAAAAACCCAAACACTTTATTAAAAGCGAATTCTTTATTTTTTTGTACAGTTTTGTCAGTTCTTTTTGGGACCGATTTCTGTATTTTATAAGTTTTGTTGTTGTTGTTGTGTGTGTGTGTGTGTGTGTGTGTGACTGTGTGTGTGTGAGTGTGTGTGAAGTCGCTCATTGCGTTAGAGAGGAAAGGAGCATTTTTTGTGTGATGGACCAGGGACAGTATGTGGTC
Source organism: Neoceratodus forsteri (assembly GCA_016271365.2). Taxonomy (NCBI): domain Eukaryota; kingdom Metazoa; phylum Chordata; order Ceratodontiformes; family Ceratodontidae; genus Neoceratodus; species Neoceratodus forsteri. The sequence goes on along the minus strand of CM028129.1, from coordinate 50,602,291 downwards.
CATGGCTGGAGGGAAGTGCACATGAGTGGGGGCATAGCTGGGTGGAATTGGACCGCACCAGACTCTTTGGTCCTGCCATCCCCACTCCTCAAGCAGCAGCACCACCAGTGCCACAGCCACATCCACCAAGTCTGCCACCACCAGTAGCAGCTGCAGAAGCTCCAGCAGCACCACCTCCACAGCAGTAGGTTGAGTTCCAGGTGTGTGACCATGCTGTCGGCACTACATCTGCCCCTCCTGTGCCTGGTCCCCCCCACAGCTGCCCAGTTTGGCAGTTTTTCAACTGTGTTGGGGGGACAGCAGCCTTGTGGTGTGTCTGCTTTGTGGTGTGCAGGTGCACCATGGCCCCTGGGAGACATATCTGGGGACTGGGGGCCAGCGCACACATATGCTGAACCACAACAAGGTGGAGTGGCAGGCTGCCACCGAACGGGCCAGGCTTCCACCTGCTGGCCCTTCAGTGGCAGTGGTAGAGGGTGCTGCTGTTGTGCATCTCCACAGCAGGAGGACGGCCACAGCAGCAGCTGATCCACCACTACCCCCACCATTGCCACCGGCACCACCCTCACCATCACCAGTACCTGATTTTCTGCCCTCATCAGTGGACCCCACAATGCCTGTAACACAGGCAGACATAGCACTTTTGTGGGCTGCAGTGGAGGAAAATAATGAGAGGGTGGGTGCTGTCCAGCAGCAGGTGGAGGAGATCGAGCAACACCAGCTACAGATTGTGTTGATGCTCCATCTGCTGCTGGAACATCAGGGGATATCCCATTAGCTTTTTTTTTTAAGTACAACTCCCCCCCCCCCCCACTGCTGTAATGTTTTGTCTTTCGTTCATGTTTAATAACAGACAGAGGGAAGACCACAGTATTAGTTTAAAGGGAAGCAGTCAGCAACAGGAAGTCCCTCCCCCTGCAAGGCTTACCCTCCGGTTAAGCCTTCTAAGTATGTTGCGGTGTGTTTCTTATGCCGCAACATACTTTATTTTAATAAAGAAAAGTTAGTGACCCAGAAGTATGGGGGACACTATGGGAGCTCCATTATGTGTTAAGGTGCAACGGCGACACACCATGCGCTTCAATACAAAAGTATTAAAGCACATGGTGTGTCTCCGCCACACCTTTCCTTTACAAATAAATGGAGCCTCCATAGCATCTGCCATACTTCCAGATCATTGACTTTTCTTTATTAAAATAAAGTATGTTGTGGCACGAGAAAAATGGCAACATGCCAAAAACAACCGAGGTAGCTCTTGCAGAGCGTAGGAGTGCCTGTTGCTGACTGCTTCCCTTTAAATATATATATACACATACAGACATACATGCTCCTTATTGCCCTGTTATTATAATGCAATGCCTCAGTAATGTTTATTTTCTGTTATGGTGTGGATGTGGAAAAGCTGGTGTGAGCAGTGCAAGTATGATGTGCTAAACTGCATGTGTGCAGTCAGTGTTGTGAACATTTTGACCTATACTTTTTATGCTATTTTACATTGCCAGCCACTTACCTCCTGACTTGTATAATACCCTTCTTTTCACAATTTGTGTCTGCTTTACTACTTTTTCTCATGTCTGAAAAAAAAGGGAGCACACCTTTTAATTTGGCTCTGACCAGGTTTTCATCACTATTTGCAGCTGTTTTTGAATAAATATTGTTCTGTGAGGTCATAAAACACTGCCTGCTGCATAATTGCTAATTTTACAACAGAAGTAATATATAACAACTGATGGAGAAAAACAGTGTAAAATACTGAGGAAGACCTGGTCTGCACCATATTAAAAGGAGTGCTCCTTTTATTATTTCAGACATGAAAAAAAGTCCTAAAGCAGACTCAAATACTGGAAAAAATGGTATCATACAAGTCAGGAGGTAAGTAAAGTGGTAATGTAAAATAGCATAAAAAAGTATAGGTCAAAATTTTCACCAGATTGTTGCACTGCTGGCTTTAATGTCTGTTTCAGAAAATAAATATTTCTGGAGCTACAGTAATGTTTACTTTGTGTTAGGACTCTTGATTTGAAGTGTTTCAAAGCAGATCACAACTTACAGTAATTTAGTACCAGGCTGTGTAACAAATACACTGTGTCAGTGTCCCTGCATCTCAACTCAAGTTACATTTCAAAACCAAATCTTGTCAAGTAACACAACCTGGGTCTAACTTTTTCAACACCTTATTGCTGCACAGCTGAAACTTTGGAATACAGTGCATGATATGTTGCAGAAATATTTTTTGTGACATACACGTCACCTAGATTATGAATCTTCAGTCAGATTTCTTGCACTCTTATGAAAAAAAATGAACAGATGAATTAAAATTGATATACTTACCAGTATGGATTGGAAATGGATATTCCATCGGTTGCTGTAGACAGTACTGCTGCTGTACCATTTTATACAGACCTTCAGCAACGGAGAGTCATTTCTTGTTAACCTGTAAAAAAAAACAAAATAAGTTGACCGTATGTGTTTGACCATTGCAGCTCAGAAAAGCAACAGAAAAAACACACAGTTAAAGGAAGTTGAATAGCATAAAAAACATCAGTGCACATGCTCACTTTTTAGTTTTAATAGTAAGAAGCCTTGTGCTTGTGGCTGATGGATGTGGTGTCCTGTTTGTCTCCCTCTGCCTTGGCATGGTCAATGTAATGGAAAAACATTGTCACAATGACACTGGTGGTGGGAGCTGGTGATCATAGCTGAGGCACATGATGACATTCCCTCTCACATCTTCCTGCATCTGGTGGTGGTAGCAGTGGAGAACAGCGGTCTTATGGTGGTGGTTGTGTGGGGTGACACACAGTCACATTCCCTATGGTGGCAGTGGAGAACAGCGGTCTTCTACCAAGGTAGAAAGGTCAGTGGGGGTTGCTGCTACAGAAGGTAAAGCCATCAAAAAATGGAGAGCAATGAGTACCAATGCCCATAGTCTGGGTAACAAGCTTCCTGAATTAGTGGCCTTGATGGAGGAGGAAGATCTGGATATTGTGGCAGTCACAGAAACATGGTACACACAGAACCATGACTGGGACGTAAACATACCAGGATACACTATCTACAGGAGGGACAGGGAGGGTAAAAGAGGAGGAGGAGTAGCTCTCTACATAAGAGAAGAAATCAAAGCAACAGAACAAAAGGGTAAACAGGGAGGAGAAGAAGCACTGTGGGTCAATTTGGAGGCAGGCAATGGCACCACAATCCGCACAGGGGTTGTATACAGACCCCCTCTCAGGGGGAGGAAATGGACAAGGAAATGATAGAAAGTATACTTAGAATGGCAGATAAAGGGGAGATATTGCTGATGGGTGATCTGAATATGCCAGATGTTAACTGGAGTGCAGTTGCAGCAGCCACTTCTAAGAGTGGGGTTATTCTGGATGCCCTACAGGGGGCATGCCTTAGACAACTAGTATTGGAGCCCACTCGAGAGGGAGCAATCTTAGACCTGGTTCTCTCAAACGGAGATGAAGAGAGGATCACAGATGTAGAAGTGGGTAGCCATCTGGGAACTAGCGACCATCGAACAGTATAGTTCACAATAAACACAGCAATAGAGTCAAGCCATACAAAGACAAAGGTACTGGATTTTAGGAGGGCTGACTTTGCCAAAATGGGTGAGTGCCTAAGGAATGCACTAGCAAATGGGCAGGAAGGAGGGGTGGAAGAACAATGGGGAATAATAAAAACTGCCATCACAGAGGTAACAAGCCTCTGTGTAAAGCAAATAAACAAAACGAAACGAGGTAAGAAACCACTATGGTTCTCAAAGGAAGTGGCAGTGAAGGTTCAAGAGAAAAAGAAAGCATTCAGGAAGTACAAGGAATCACAGGAGGACCAGGACAGAGAACTGTATCAGTTAAAGCAAAAGGAAGCTGGAAAGGCAGCCAGAGCAACAAGAAGGCCCAAACCGAGGAAAAGATAGCCAACTCAGTTAAGAAGGGATAAAACCTTTATAGGTACATCAGGAGCAAAAGGAAGACCAAGGGAGGGATAGTGAGGCTTAATAAAGGGGAGGGAGGGTGGGCAGAGGTGACTGTGAAAAGGTAGAGATACTAAACAAATACTTTTGCTCAGTATTTACAAAGGAAGGGGGAGGTACCTAAAACAAACAGTAGAAACACTCTGGATACAGAAGTTGATACCAGCCCATTTACAGAAGAAAGAGTTCTGAATGAGCTCTTAAAACTGAAGGTGGACAAAGCAATAGGGCCTGATGGGATTCATCCCAGAATTCTAAAAGAACTAAGGATAGAACTAGTGACACCACTGACTACCTCTTTAACAAATCATGGGAGGATGGGGTGGTACCTGAGGACTGGAGGAGGGCAGATGTGATTCCCCTTCACAAAAGTGGGAGCAAGGCAGAAGCAGGAAACTACAGACCTGTTAGTTTAACCTCAGTGGTAGGGAAAATGATGGAATCACTTTGAAGGAAAGAATTGTTACGTGATCTAGAGGCCAGAGGGCACAGGACCCAAGGCAGCATGGATTCACAGTGGAAGGTCATGCCAGACAAATCTGATAGATTTCTTGACTGGGTGACCAAAGTAGTAGATCAGGGAGGGCTGTGGACATGGCCTACCTAGACTTTAGCAAGGCATTTGACACAGTCCCACACAAAGATTAATATACAAGTTAGCCAGCCTGGGAGTGGATCCCAAGATGACAGCCTGGGTAAAGAATTGGCTGGAGAATAGGACACAGAGAGGTAATAGTAAATGGAGTCCACTCTGAAAAAGGGGTTACCAGTGGGGTACCACAGGGTTCAGTATTAGGACCGGTCCTCTTCAATGTCTTTATAAGCTACATTGCAGAGGGACTGAAGGAAAAGTATGTCTCTTTGCAGATGACACAAAGATCTGCAACAGAGTTGATGCACAAGGTGGGGTGGAAAGGATGAGAGGACTTGGAAGGTTAGAGGAATGGTCAAATGAATGGCAGCTTAGATTCCATGCTAAGAAGTGCAAGGTAATGCACCTGGGAAACAAAACCAGGGAAGAGTACACAATGGGGGGTGAGATACTAACAACAACAAAAATGGAAAGGGACCTGGGGGTAGTCATATCAGATGACCTAAAGGTGGGCAAGCAATGTGAGAGGGCAGCAAGGAGGGCTGGGGGATACTGGGATGCATAGGGAGAGGCATCACCAGCAGAAAACAAGAAGTTATTATCCTCTGTACAGACAGCTGGTGAGACCACATCTGGAGTACTGCGGCAGTTCCTGGGAGCCCCAATCTCCACAAAGACATAGACAGGATGGAAGCTGTCCAGAGGAGGGCAACTAAAATGGTGCAGGGTCTGCACCGGAAGACATATGAAGTGAGACTTAAGGAGCTTAATATGTATAGCCTAGAGGAAAGGAGGGAGGGGGACATGATAGAAACTTAAGTACCTCAAGGAATCAACAAAGTCCAAGAGGGTAGCATCTTTCAAAAAAAAGAGGTATGCAAGAACAAGGGGCAAAATTTGAAGATGGAGGCAGCTCAGAGGTAATTTAAGGAAGTATTTTTCACAGAGAGGGTGGTGGATGTATGGAACGGCCTTCCAGAGGAGGTTGTGGAGTCAAAAACAGTGGTGGAATTCAAGCATGCATGGGACAGTCATAAGGCAATTCTAGGGGGTTGGGGTAGGAAGAAGTAGGCTGCTGGTTAAATAGGATCTGCAGCTTATCCATCAGGTAGGGAAATGGGCAGACTGGGTGGGCCAAGCGGTCTTTATCTGCCATCAAATTCTATGTTTCTATGTTTCTATGTTTCTATGTCTTATGGTGGTAGTAGTCCGGGGAGACACATGGTCACATTCCCTATGGTGACAGTGGACAACAGGTGGTGGTAGTTCGGGAGCCTGAATATGCTGTGCTCTGTGTTATAAATATGATGACATGACATATGGAATTTAAGTCAGTATGAGTGGGACAGTGATTTAACTTTATGAATAAGAGAACATGTATCATACAAGACATGTGACAGCCTTTTAACCACTTAAGTTAAAACCTACCAACATTAACCTCATCATCATTCATCATCATCCTCAGAAGGAAAGCTGCCCTCACAGTCTTCTATGTCTGAATTCATACCACAGGGAAATTCTTTCTCAACTGTGTTATAATCTATGTTGGTGGTAGGCCGCTTAATGCTGTCACTGCCACCAGGATGGTCCCTTTCTTCAACAAAACCATGAGTATGCCGGGGTACGAATACTGAGGTTGCAGTCTGAGCTGGTATGTGCCTCTCATTCATGTTTATGAATGTCAGCAAACTGACATTTGCAGGAGAGAGGTTTGTATGATGATCCCGAGCTATTGCACCTGCTGAGCTGAATACCCTCTCGACACTCACACTGGAAGGTGGGCATGTCAGGTACTTCAGTGCCACAGTGGTCAGCTCTAGCCATTCACTGACCTTTCCACTGCAGTATAAAAGGGGATCATCAGTGATTGACAGGTGCCTGTTTTCAGGCACATATGACTCAACCATTCGCTGTGCTGCTCTAAGTCCAGTGGTTGATGCATCATCCTGTTCTCCGGAATCATTTATGTCACAAATCCTCACTTGGGACAAAGCCTCCCAAAGCGGGTTGATGCCAGCCACTTTTGATGATAGACCACCTGGAACTGCAGTCCCCTTCCCCTTACAGGATATGCTTGATACTACTCCTCCAGGTTCACCTTCAGCCTGATTATGCTGCTCAGGTTTCCTGACCTTGGCACATGACTTCTGTGCCCCATGAACCAAGCGCACCAGTTGCCCACTGACATTTTTTACCTGTTCAGGTCCACCCTCCAGTACTGAGGCAATTCCACGTTTGTATCGTGGGTCCAGTATTGTTGCAATTGCAAAGTTGTCACTACGTTGAATGCTCAAGATGTGATGATTTTGGTCGAATACTCTCAGCATGTGTTTCAGCAACACACTACTAGCACTGTCTCCGGCAACATCAAAGCTATGCTGTACATTCACCAATGTCTGCCTCAGCACCAACAGCAGTGGAATTGATTGGCTAATGGAGGCATGAGGTGCCACTGTTCAGTCGTCACAGACTTGGAGGCCCTGGAACTGTCACGGCTAGTGTGCATGACAAGATATTCTGAGATGGCTTTATACTGTTCATACAACCTCTCTGCCAGGTATAAAGTGCAGTTCCACTGGGTGACAATTTCCAGTTTCAAGCGGTGCTGTGGGAGACTGTTTCGGATGTGCAACTACTGAAGTTGGTCATGGGCCTTTGCAGACCATGAAAAGTGAGAACAAATATGGCGTGCAACTGTCTGCATTTCCTTTATATCAGGGTGCTGCAGAAACTCCTGCACCACAAGATTTAAACAGTGGGCCATGCATGGAACCCAAAAAAAGCCACCATTCAGAATAATAATAATCTTTATTTATTTTGCACCTTTCAAATATCAAGGAGCATTACAGAGTATAAAAACCTCATAAAAACAACAGTAATAAATATGTAATAAAAATCATAAAATTACACAGTATGCCTTGCTCCACAAATACATCTTCAATGCCTGCTTAAACCCTCCCACGGTCACACACTCCAGAATCAGATGAGGTAGAGAATTCCAAAGGGTTGGGGCCACATACGCAAATGCATGGGCCCCTGAAGACTTTAAAACTACCTTTGGAATCTCTAGCAACCCCTCGCCTGCTGAATGGAGCAATCGCTTGAGGCAGTAAAGAGAAAAGAGCTCTTTCAGGTAGTCAGGGCCGATGATGCATTTCACCACATTTGACCCTTTGTCACTTGTTATGAACCCAGCTCTCAGGGACAGGAGGTTCAGCCACTTGTCAATTTCAGTCAGTACCATGTCCAACATGTCTTCACCAGTGTGTGAACAGGTCACATTGTTCATAGCAATCATTGCATGCTGTCGAATTCCTGGAAGATTGTTACCATGACACGCCACCTTACTACACTGATTATTCACACTACCAACAGCACAAACAATGCCCGGCACCTGCGCCCACTGTGCAGTTATACAAAAACGCGAACTCCCTGCTGTTTTGCCACTTGTCCACATATCCATACTTAGATGGATGAATGGAGAGAAGGAATGCTGAAGGGCATGTCTTACTGAGTTGGACACAGTACAGTACAACTCAGGGACAGCATGGGCCAAAAAGTATGTCTTGGATGGGACTGTCCATTTTGGACAGGCATGTGCAGCAAACCACAGGAACCCAGAATTCTCAACAAAGGAGAAGGGCAAAAGATCAATTGCCAGCATTTCAGCTACAACAGCATTTAGTTCACGTGACATTGTATGATTGGGCGGGTACTTCAGCTTATGCACAAAAACACTCTGTAATGTGGGCTGAATTAAACATTTTGTATGGGGTGTGATGACAAATGGTTCTGCTCTGTGAATGGCAGGGGGCGCAGTGTGGACATGTGATGAAGACAGTTGCACAGGTGATGACAAACCCAGAAATGCAGTTATTTTCCCAGATTTATTAACTGGGGTTGATATACCACTTGCACTAGACATACTGCATTGACCACCACCACCACCAAAACTGTTACTCTCACCACCACTGGACAAGACTTCAACATCATTCTGCTCTTCCACCTCATCATGCCTGTAGTAATCCTCTGCTGTTATTTCATCACTACTGCACACATTTAATTTTCTACTTGATGCTACCGTCATGGAAGGTGATAACATGCTCGTTATGGTTGATAACGAGGGTGAACGCCCCACTGTGGTACACTTATTAGCTGCCATCTTGTGCTAAGTCCACAGTGCCATGTGCCTATTCTTAAGATGTGTATGCAGTCCCCCTGTGCCTAGATGGCTCTCCTTTTTACCTCAACTCACACGCACCTGGCAAACCTGGCAGATTGCAACTGATTCACCATTTGCATCTTCCACAAAAAAATCCCAAACAAGAAATTTTGATGCTCTAGTTTTAACATGTCCCACCTGATGCTACTTATTGGACTCTGTTTTTTTATGCCATGAAGTGTGGGGAAGGCGCTACATGGTTTTTCAGGCAGGACACACTTGGACTGTAACTGACCATCGCGACTACCTATCATTATTACTGGGTCATCATCATCAACTGAAACTGGTAAATCACAACTTTTTACAGGATGGGGGAAATGCAAACAGACCCAGACACAGCCACCTTGAGTTTCTTTTTCTCCAGTTCCCAACAGGGGTCACTGACATCATCATCATATTCATCAACACTAACCACATCTTCTGCTTGGATGCTAGCATATGGACTGCATGTTGCAACCACAGCAACATCATCATCAGTACCACATCACCTGAAATATTTTCACCACACTGTGAATCACTGCATGGCAAATGCATGACCTGAACCGCTGTGGAAGAAACGTCACTTTGTATGCTATTGTTGACATGATGATTAGAATCCTCATGTTCAGTTACTGGGATGTTACTGGGGAGTATGACATCATCTACACTGTCACTCACTGCCACTTCTTCACTCTCCACTGTATTTTTGGACACAGTAAACTAGTCAGAATTGGAACTTGAAGTAGCAAAACTCATACCACCACCAGCAACTGCACTAACACCACCAGCAGGGACAACATTATCTCCTCCAACTATGAGTGAAGTTACTGATTGTGCTGTAAAAAACACTGAAGGAGAAATACCTTTCTTCACATCAGCAATGCACTTCTGCGACTGTGTACTACTACCATGCCCACAGACAATCTTACCACTGGCAGCAGTGCCATGGTGAGAAACAGCTTTACTTTCATATCGCTTTGCGAGCATTTTGAGGGATCAACAGGAATATTCTAAAACAAATTCAGATTTTGGAATGTTCACTCTGGGTGGGGCTGGGGTACACTGATGTGAAGCTAAAACCAGCTGTGGCTTCAACAACAGATACAGACACAAAGTCACAAGTTCAACAACACCTTAACTAACCAACAGTGTACTCAAGTCACCAAACAATTCAATCTGGAAAAGAATACCTTTTGCCAGTGGCGGGGGGGGGGCACTGACTGCAGATTACTGCAGTGAAAAACTAAGAAAAGATTCCACAATGGCAGTACAAAATCATACAGCTGCAGTGGATAGCAGGTTCACACTGCTGTGCCTGCAATTACACTGTGGCACTACAAAAGGTATATTATTTGATGTCACATCAAGCACCGCACACACACTCACACACACTCAGAATTTGTCTATAAGTAATGCATGCCACATTTAAAACTTCAGTAATATACAAGGATTTTTAAATAACCTCAATGCTGCACCAGGTCCCACCAGATCACAACTCACACAATCACCAAAAAGATGTCAACACTTACTTAAAATATTACTGTGTGTACAATAACGCAGTCAGTTATACAAGAAAAATATAACCAAAAAACAAAGAACTCCCTATTTCTCCAACTTAAATCTATCTACACCAGATACGCCCCTTCCCCAAAGCACACTTCCACTGTCTCTCAGTACACAGACTGAATGTTGTACATTAACATTCAAAATCCACACACAAACAATAAACGCTCGATGATATGAGCACAGGAGGGTTTCCTACAATCGATGAGCTAAAGATTCAGCAAAGAAAATGACTCAAAAACCGATGCCTAGGAGACATTCCAGTAGGACACAGCCTGCTTCCAAAATGCCAGAAATAACTGAAACTCCTGTCTCCAGTAGATTCCAAGCCTTTTCTGAACAACAAGATAGATTTGACATTGATTCAGACAGTTCCTTCATCGACTCCATCATAATGGAAGAGGCTCCCGGGGCAGAATTAAGTGACTCAGAATCCCAGGTGGATAGGACAGTTGTTCAAACAACTGTTGTGGCAAAGTTGTGCTTAGGAGTCAAGGCCAAGAAAAAAGGGCAGCCCCCATGATTTCTGTCTAGTTTTTTCTTTGGATACAGTTACACATGTACCCCTTATATTTTAAATGGCAAAACCCTTAACCATTCTCACTATTAATGTTAATAGTGTCAAGAACAATATTAAACAGGGTTGTGTGTTTTCACATTAAGATTCAAACAATGTTAATATTTATTTTTTGCAGGATACTAGGCTGCGCACAGTGGCAGAATTATCCAAAGCCATCCAGGAGTGGTACACAGGAGTCTCCTTTTGGTCACTTGGCCTTGACTCTTGTTCAAGGGTTGGTATATTGTTTCACAATATTGCTGTCGCTGTAATAAAGCTAATTGATTTGGTCCTAGGAAGAGCACTGTTACTGGATATAAAAATCGACAGTGTCTACGATCAACTAATTAATGTCTACGTACCTCAAATGAAGGCAGACAGAAATGCGACATTTGCATAAATCAGGCCATGTCTTCATAAGTCACAGAATGTAATCTGGGGAGGGGATTTTAATTGTGGTTTATCCAAACATGGTAGGGGAAAAGCAACCACTACAGAAACATTTTTTGCCACATGACTTATTTATGGAATGTGGTTAAAACGGCTTCTGTAGTGGATGCATATTTCTTAAAAAACAATAAGTAGCACTCCACCTCTCAAAGAGGCAATACTACAACATGGATAGATTTTTTTGTTTATTAATAAATCCTTACTAGTACAGAAAGCATCTATGGTATCAGTCGAATATTCAGACCATGAAGAATTATCACTTATGATAGGTTCTGGCAGATGAATGCATGGCCCTGGGATGTGGAGATTTAATTCCTCTCTTATTCTTCAGGCCCAGATAAAACAACAACTTTTGTATTTCATTATTAGTAAAAAGTCATTATTTGACCTGTTCGAGATACCTGTAGCCTGGTGGGAAAGCACTAAAACGGAGTTAAGGTCCTTCCTTATCTCCTTGTGCAAAAATCATCGAGATACAGAAAATTTGGCCTATCAAAACAATAGAAGGCAATTACAATCTCTAATGAGCCTAGAGCACACGACAAAACATGACTACACAAGGCAAATACAGAAGGTAAAGGCAGATTTACAGGCTTTCCACTTGAAACATTCTGCTACTTTAAGTATGCAGCAGACTTATGGCACTCAGGGGAAAAGGGATGATGTCTGTCCCTTTATCAGCTGTCAGGAGCGGGTAAAAAAGAGAGTGATTGAGGCCTTTTTTGATGTCAATAGTATTTTACAAACCTCGACAGAAGGAATTTTGAATGTGTTTTTTGCACATGCATGCTGTTTATTTCAGGCAGTCCCCTTTGACCATCAAAAAGATATGGAGTTTTTTACACAGGTGGAAGTACTGCATTGTATAGAAGACAAGGCGAGTGAGCTGGTGAGGCACATCACAGCTTGGGAAGTGGAGGTGGCTATTAAGTCTTTCAGTATGGGTAAGGTGCCAGGGAGAGATGGCCTTACGGCTGAGCTTTATAAATTTTTAAGGCCAGAATGACATCACAAACTAGCAGACACATTTACCCATATTTTGAATAACTCTGGAGTTCCTTTTAATATGTCAATTGGGGTTTTAACCTTGCTCTACAAAATGGGGGATAAACGTTGTGTCACAAATTGGAGACCTATTAGCCTTCTAAATTGTGACTTCAAGATATTAGCAAAAATTTTGAACAGCTGACTATTGAAGGTGGCTCCAGAGTTACTTTGAGCTACACAATCATGTGCCATGCCTGGCAGAGCCATTTCAGACCAGCTGATACTATTAAGGGATATTTTTCAGGTGGACGCTCTCTCTGTAGTGGAGGGCATGATGGTCTCTTTGGACCAAAAACAGGCATTTGATGCTGTGGGACATGAGTATCTCTGGTATACATTACAAAGGTATGGGATTCCATGGGTCTTTGTTTCTTGGTTATAAATCCTTTACAGTAACGCTATGGTTGTCCCACAGGTTAATGGTTATTGTGGTCCACTGGTAGCCATAAAGAGGGGGTTATGACAGGGATGCCCAATTAGCCCTCTGCTATATGTATTTGCGATTGACCCCTTGCTAAGAGTGTTGAATGGGAATCGGGAGATCCTCCCAAATCACATTAGTCCACATACTTTACCATTTACAGCACTGGCTTATGCAGACAATATGTGTTTAAAGGTTAGGGATGACACCTCAGTGACTGAGGCCTTGCGGGTTTGTAGTTCATATGGAATGGCTTCAGGGACTACTTTGAAAATGGGGAAGTGTGTGGGCTGGGAGTTTGGACGACAGACTACTTGTCCTCACAGGTAGCAGGGATTTCTTTTACATGAGACACTATTAGGATTTTAGGATTGGACTTTGGGCAGAAGCCTCTGGATTTGGTGAACTGGGATAAGAACCTGGATGAGGGGAACAAGTTAGTGCAGAAATGGCATGGGTGGAATGTTAATAAGGTCAAGCGAGTGCACTTCATTAAAACATTTTTTTGCCCATTTTTTTGTATGTAAGTAATGTTTTTCCGCCACCAAGAACCAGAGAGGCTAGACTGTTTAGTATTTTTTCCAGGCATTTTGGGGGAGCCGCCTCAGTCCTATAAAGAGAAACATATTGTATCTTCCCTGTGACAGAGGTGGCCAAAATATGATTAATCCTCTTGTATTTTTGTATTGCCAGTTTTTATATACGCATTTTTGTCCTTTATTATTCAATGCACATACGTTTTGGTCTGATATCCTTTTCAACATGATAAAGGTCTGTTTTTTGGACTGGAAGGCTGGATCTCTTAGACTGATTAAAAGACAAGCCTTAGCCCCTGACTATTTTTTGTAAAACTGAAAATATGGCACGTTACCAGTGATAACTCAGAATCTAAAACAAAAAAAAACTGCTATATGGACAAGTTACAGCTACTTATTTTACAGAAACAGAGACATTTCCTAAATGCCCACCGGTGTATGTTCATGCTTTGTGGCTTCTTGTTCAGGATCATAGGATACCTATTAAATTTCATGATGTTTTGTGGTTATGCTGTCATGAACGTTTAAATGTTAAGGCCAATCCAAAGCACAAAAAGCTTGATGAAAGAATATGTTCCAGGCTACATTGTGTGCAGACGCTGGAGACTGTGCAGCATTTGTTTTTTACTTGTCCTTATATGACTGATGTTTGGACTTTATTAGCCACAGAGTGGAGGGAGGGTTTGTTTTCCAAAATAAATCATGCTATACTCATTTATGGACAGTATGAAGTAGTCTGGGGTAAATGGGACAGGAATACTTTAAATATTATTTTTGCTGTTATTAAATGGTATGTTTGGAACGTACGTTGTATATTTACGTTACAACAGAAAGTAATTTCTACATTGGAGTTGTTAAATAAGATAACAAAAGAACTTCAGTTGATTTATTTTAGTGAAATGCAGTTTCTAACCAGACAATGATTAGCACATGTTTGGAGGCATTTACCTTGCATCACAGATAATGATGTTCTTATCACATGAAGTGTTACTCAGTTGTATGAATTGTTTCCTTTGTTATGATTTCAGCTTTAGCCATGTATGTGATGTTATTATATGTGCTTGTCATGATGATTGTTTTGCTTTTCTTTTTGGTTGTTTTATGTTTGTATGACTTTAAATAAAACAAATTCCCCTATTCTTTTTGAGAAGTACCATGGAATCTTTACCATCCACCTGAACTACCACCAGAACAGGCAGATGGGACCTTGGCTCGGTTTAACATCTCATCCGAAGGACAGCACCCCAGGAGTGCAGCACCCCCCTCATGCTGCACTACAGTGTCAGTATTGGGATTGAACCCAAATGTCTAGTGTGGGGATAGAACACACAGCCTTCTGATCTCCCAGCCTCATAGTCTCCCTGTGGAAGTTATCACTAGTAGTAATAAAGTGGAATTTAAGCACCGTCTTGATAATCTCATTCTATCAGGTTACAAACTTAAATTTTATTAATTGCAGGAGCAATCATGGGCCTTACAGCCCCCTAACTCCACATTCACATAGTATGAACCTTAGTATGAACCTCCATGCCCCTATATTTAGTCATATAGTGCCGGTGCACTAGTCAGCTGAATGTTGCATCCTTGGGCTCCTGGGCAATTGTATGGTGCAGCACAGGGTTTGGCGATCTGCTTTGTGATATTTTGAATGTCAGGCCCCTAATGTTTTGTTGTAGTCTGTTAGTATGAATAATTTTATATGCAGATTCTGAATTTTGCGTATATTAGTGTGGCAATTATTTTGTATGCTGTGTTCATGTTGAACAACATGCATAGGATGTCACTGTAAACTAGCATGATAGCTCATATGACTTAATATCAGGCTGTTTATTACTAGTTTTAATAAATGAAAGTTAAATAAACAAAATGATGAACTGGAGAATAGCAGATATGATGCCACCGCACAAAAGAGGTAGTATAGATGAGCCAGGGAACTAGAAGACAGTAAGTTTGACATCAGTAGATGGTAAACTACTGGAAACCATTATAAAGGCAATAGTGAAGGAGTTCCTGGGGGGAAGCAGGCTGCAGAATGGTAGACTGTCAAACTAGCCTTAATACAGCAATATTACTATGAGGGTGCAGGATACAAAGCTAGTGAAGCAAATGCAAGTATCTGCACTCCTTAGCCAGGTAACAAAAGGCTTTATTGTAAATAAAGTTTAAAACATACTGCCACAGTGATTCATAGGCAGGCCGTAGCTCAACGGAACTCCATAAGGTTTCGTACTCAGTATTCCCCCGATTACATACTTTTTTTTTACCACTCTATTTATTGGAAGTCTCTTGGGTCTCTACTCATCCCCTACTCTATTGCCCGCTGTGACCTTCACCTACTTCAAAGTCGTTACTCTCTCCCGAGGAGCTCCCAGGCCAAAGCCCCACCAGGAGATCGAAGGGACAGAGGTAAAGGTCTAGCATTGGGCGTGTGGCAGGTGGACACTGTGGGGCCATCGCCTCTCTAGGCTGGAGTTTTTTCCCCCTTGTAGTGATTCCT
Source organism: Neoceratodus forsteri (assembly GCA_016271365.2). NCBI lineage: Eukaryota > Metazoa > Chordata > Ceratodontiformes > Ceratodontidae > Neoceratodus > Neoceratodus forsteri. Next base: position 50,586,446 of record CM028129.1, on the reverse strand, counting down.
TGCTCTCTTTCCTCCCTCCCCTTGTGTGGTGCACCCCTGATGCCATGGAGCATGGCAACCCTGCCAGTGTCAGCCACTCTGCTAGATGTGCAGTCTGGGTTCTGCAGCAGTCCCCTATCTCCACCAGGGGCCACTGGAATGCCAGACAACTCCCAACCCTCCCCCTGGGAGAGGAGAGCAGCCCAGCGGGTGCTCATTCCTCTTCCTCCTCCTCCTCTGCTGATTTCCGGCACCCGAGCTCACTCCCGAACTCGGGTTGCTGGTGTGGCGTGAGGTATGGTGTCCAATGCCTCAACCCTCAGCACCAACAGGCTGACCTGATGACATACTGAGTATAAAACTGGTCAGGGTTTCATTCCAATAAAGCCTTTTGTTACCCTGCCGAGGAGTTTGGATACTTGCATTTGCTGGAATGGTAGACTGCATGGCTTTGTGATAGGAAGGTCTTGCCAAATAAATTTAATAGACATTTTTGACTGGGTAATGAGGACTGTAGATAAAGAACAGGAACTCTACAATACTGTACCTTAATTTTAGCAAGACTTTTGACTGAATGCCACATAGATGAGTAGTCAAAAAACTGGGGGAGCTGGGGATGGGGGCAAACTAACAAGGTGGGTGGGAAAGTGGTCTGTGGGCAGAGGACACAGAGGTTTGTGATTAACAGGGAATTCTTAGAAAAGAAGGAAGTCACCAGTGGGGTACTGCTAGAGGTGGCACTAAGCTCGGCCCTCTTTAACATCTTCCTTAACAATGTAAATAAAGACTCTGGGGAGAGGCAGTATAGTGCAGTGAGTTAAGGCTCTAAGCTGCAGATCTGGAGACCTGGGTTTGAGTTCCTCAGCTGCCTAGGTGCATACTGTGAAATCCTGAGCAAGTCACTTAACTTCCTTGTACTCCCAGCTTGCATCTGGCAGCAAGCTTTGGCTTAGTGTGCTACTCCTGGTTAAACAATGGTCCCATTCTTATATCTGCAGATGATACCAAGCTCTATGGCAAGGCTGACACTAAAGAAGGTATCTGTGAATTAAGGGAGGACCTGGAGATGTTTGAGCGGGGGATCAAAAATCTGGTAATGGGCTATAATGCCAAAAAGTGTAAGGTTATGCATGTGGGAAACAAAACCCCAGGGGCAGATTGGGGGAAGGGTGATGCTTAGTGTGACAGAGGAGAGATGGGATCTGTGGGTGGTGATCCCCAAGACCCTCAGATCATCAGTATAATGTAATAAGGTGATAGGGAAGGTGAATAAGATGCTGAGATGTATTGGTAGGGAGTTCAGTAGCAGAAAAAAGGAGGTTATTTTGTCCCTGTACAGGACTTCACCTGGAATACTGCATCTGGAAAGCTCACCTAAAAATGATCATTAGCAAGGTGGAGATATTGCAGAGGTAGGTGATCAAAATGACACTGGGGCTACAGTGAAGAATGTGTGACCAATGATTGAAGTGCCCCTACAGGCACTCAGTGGAGGTCAGAAGGGAATGTTGGGGCATGATTAAAATGCTTAAATGCTAATAGGATAATATATAGGGGACTGTGTATTACAAGGCTATAATACCATCAAGAGGTTCTAGTGACATGTGGATCTCAAGAGTGAAGCTCAAGAGTTTCCAACATGTCACCAGAACCTCAAGATGGTTTCACTGGGGGTAATGAACCCAAAAGTGCATTATCTATAGTACATTTAAACATTCACAGCTTACCTCTATATTAGATACGTTTAGGGCTTGGATTGCTACTAATGATTATGGTATTATATCCATCTCTGAAACATGGCTGTGCCCTAAGATCACAGACCCCATTGACAGAATTACTACATTACAACTTGTTCTTCAAGGATAAGATAGGTAAACGGGGATGTACATGACACCAATATAGTGGCTGTACAGGAAGCTGTTTTTGATTCTAGCAGCAACTGTGACCTCTTGTTAATTAAACTGGTACTAGCAGGAGTTAAACATTTGTATGTCAGCATATTCTCCAACACTCGCCTGCACTCTGCTTTCCTTGGCTGCTCCGCAGAGATTTCCTCACTGTTTAGGAGCAATCTTGAGTGGTGTTACCATTGGGGGTGCATCCTCCCCTGCCCTGCTTGTCTCTACAAGGGTCCTCCAAGGCTCCATCCTTGGCCCTTTACTGTTTTCCATATGTATCAATACACTTCCGGCAGAGTCTCTCTCCTGTGAGGCACTTTTCTATGCAGATCACCTTGTTCTATACCATAGTGACAAGTCACTTGCAAACATCTCCTCTATCCTTGCCCTTAATTATGGTGCAGCCTACAATTGATTTACTTCCAAAAAGCTCCTGGTAAATGAAAAAAAGACAAAATCAATGTTATTTGGCTCAAAACCGTTCCTCACCAAGGTCTCCAAAGCAGAGTCGTCTCTACTTGTAGTCACACCTGTCCCCCCCCCCAAAAAAAAATGTCTCTAGTTTCAAATACTTGGGTGTCATCCTGGACTCCCTCCCTCCCTTACATTCACTGATCATGTTAATATTTTCATGTGTCGAATGAACCAGAAATTAGGAGCAGCCTACAAGCTAAGACAATTCCTGTCCCATGAGGACCGCCAAGCAATTGTGCAAAGCAACCTTCTACCCCTTATTAATTATTGCTCCCCATATATTTCCCCATGTCATGAGCCCTGTGCTCCAGGCTGACATCAGTTTACAACAGAATTTGCTACTTCATCTTCCTCACACCCTTTTCTATCCATCATTGTGACCTATACAAATCACTTGGTTGGCTCCCATTTCAAGGATGCTTCGACTACGCCATGGGCTGCTTAATAGACATCACACTCAGAGATGGTCTCCTGTCCCCTTATTCATCACTACTCATGAGCAAAGTTACTGCAAGGTGCCTCCATCAATCATCCATCCTCCCCCTGGTAGTTCCCAGAATCTACACTATCATGGGCAGGAAAGCCTTTTATGTCTATGCCCCCTGCTTTTGGAACAAGCTCCCTATATTGTTCCACTGATCATCTTCCCACTTATCCTTCAAAAAACACTTTAAAGATTGGCTACTACTGGAAGTCAAATGCTACTGTCCATCTGTGTAAGCTGGGATGATTCCCCCCCTCCCCCACTCCTTTTATGGAGTCTCCCCACCCTTGCAACACCCCTTTCTCTCCAGCTTCTTTCCCACTCCCACCTGGCCCTCTCTCCCCTCCCTATAGTCTACTCCACTGCACTTTGCCTATTGTGGACAGTCGCACTGAATTTTGAATATCCACCTGTTTGTTACTTGATTTTGTTAATGGCATGCCTTTTTGAAATTGCATTTTATATGGTTTACCTGGTAATTTGTCACCTTACTGTATTGTTCTCCATGTTCCTGTGATGATGTTTATGGACTTGTTGCTAGTCTACAACTTCACCTTGTACCTTACCGTAGTCTTATTTTTGTTAATACCCTCTATACTGTAACTCCTTGCACTTCATTGTTAATGGCCTGCATTGTGGTCATGTTACTCCTTCTGTATTCTGTTTTGCTAAATGTGCCATTGTTTATGGCCCAGGTCGTGCCCAAAAATAGCTTCTTGGTTCAGCGCACCTACCCAGTCACCAAAGATATAAATAAATAAATAAATAAATTCAATTTCTCCCCTAACTTTTCTGAAGAAGGTCTCAGCTTACTTTCCAAATACACTGGTATCTCTTGACACTCTAAAGAACATATCTTGTTAGGGGATGCCAACATAAACTGGTCTGATAAAGCCAACTGCAAAATTAAAGATAAGCTCATAGGTCTGAACCTAACACAGCTATTAGACAGACCCACTCATTTTAACTATAAAACCAATGCAGGATGTGTCATTGATTGGATACTAACAAATAAAAAGGGAGGCAGTATAGCACAGTGGTTTAAGGCTCTGAGCTGCAAATCTGGAGACCTGGGTTTGAATCTCACAGCCCCCAATTGCATACTGTGAGACCCTGAGCAAGTCACTTAACTTCCCTGTGCTCCCAGGCTGCACCTGTAAACAAGCTTTCAGCTTAGTGTGTCTCACCTGGTTAAACAATTGGAAAAAAAAAATAGGCTTGATAGAATATGTTCTGCTTTGCCATGCCCTGATTCTATAAGTGATCATAGCCCTGTCCGCTGTTATTGGAGGGCTAAGAAACCATGTCTCCCACCCAAAGTTATATACTCACACTCACTTTGGTGCCTCGATGTAAATGGGTTTACAGCCCATGTCACTGCCCTAGGCTGACCCTATCTGACTATTATTCCTGATATTGACACATCATTAGAGTTTATTGCAACATAATTTAACTGCATCTGTGATCATTTTGCACCTGTCCATGAACTGCAAGTAAAAAAACAATTATCATGATTGGATTACCCCTGAGCTATTACTGCTAATGAGAGAAAAAGACAGAACCTGTGAGGCCACTAGGAGAGAGAGAGAGACAGAGAGAGACAGAGAGAGAACAACACAAACCCTTAATGTTTACAAATGGCTTAGAAATCATTGCAAAGCTGCCATTAGGTTCTGCCAGGCAAGTAATTTTCTAAACCAACAGTTCTCTGGTGTCAACAAGCCAACCCAAAACTGGAAAATCTTAAATGTGCTGCTAGGCAAATCACAGAGCACTACTATAACCATGCTGAACTCATGCAGGGATGAACTAGTGAAGACTACAGACATAGCTGAGGAAATGAACCTCAGTGTTTGTAATGTGGCTGGGCTAATATCCAGACTGGATTCTGATGTTGCTACACTGGATGTTCACTCAAACATACCCTTGCATCAGGTGTTTAAATTTCATGCTATCTCCCTTGATGATATGGTCAAATATCTAAAAGGTATGAATGTAAAAGTCCATAATTGGAATGATCAAATTGATGTTAAATTACTGGGCTCAGTTCTCATACTAGTTAGAATGCCTCAAGCCCCGGATACGCCAGACACAGGGCACATGGGCCTTTCGGCATTCCTTGGATGGTAATCGGGATTCTCGATCCCATGTGCCCCATGCTCCGAGTTAGACCAGCTTTTGCTTGTCTAACTTTGTGGAACTTCTTACAGGATTTGAACCACATATGTGGTGCAAGTCACCATAAAGGGGGCAAAGTGTCACAAGTGTGCATGACCTTCATGAATTGGGTGCCCGGTGCGGCAATGTGTTCGGGACAGCAGAGGGATTGATGTAAGGCTTGTGAAATCCCTGTGTCAACCGTTGTTCAGCCCACTGTTTCTTGTAATAGACCTAATGGCCTACCCTTTAAATTTTCTGTTTAATTTCTTTTTAACTGTTGGAAAAGTTCCTAGCGTATGGAAACAAGCAACAGTAATATCTATATTTAAGTCAGGTGATAGAATATCAGTCAAGAATTATAGACCAGTTTCCTTACTGTCCCCATTGTCCAAAGTCCTTGAGAGGATTATGGTGGATCCAGTAAAGAAGCACCTTCACCTACAGAACATCCTCACACCTTATCAGCATGGTTTTAGACCAGATCATAGTATTCTCTCAGCCTTGAATGAACTTACAGATTTCCTGTAGGAGACCATGAATGATGGGACTATGGCCTCTGCAATGTTCCTATACCCATTAAAGGCATTCAACCTAGCTGACCACAGCTTACTTTCAACCAAACTTAGCTTGATTAGTGTCTCGGACACCATGATCTCTTGGTTATCTAACTGTTTATCGGATAGAAAACAAAGGGTTGCCTTAGGCACTACTAAATCATCCCTTAGATATGTAAACATTGGAGTACCCCAGGGATCCATCCTAGTCCTGGTCCTCTTTAGCTTGTTTATAAATAATCTATCACAGGTAGTTACTATGACCTTTATTCTCCTGAATGCAGATAATATAGTTTTATTTGCCAGTGACTCTCATGCCCCATCCCTTATAGCTAAACTCGACAATAATTTCTGCTTGGTACAAAGGTGGCTGATCAACAAGAAGCTGGTCCATAATGTTGCTAAAACGAAATATCTGGTCATTGGGCCTGCCTCTAAACTGTCTACTTGTTTGTCAGGCTTAATAATTTATGATGTCCACAATAGTGCAGTAGAGAGGGTAGATAAATTCAAATACCCTGGACTCACATTGGATAGTACCCTGTCACTGAATCATCATATTGACTACTTGATTAAGAATATTCACATGAGACTGAGTTTATTGTATAAAATCAGAAACTGCTTAGCCTCTCACACACAGAGTTTTAGCCCAATCTGTGCTGTTATCTCTCATAGACTATGGCCTTCCAATCTATTCTGCGGCTAGTAAAACTCTGTTAAAAAGGACTGAAGTTCTTTATGTAACCCCCTTGTTCCCCAGGGTTACAAGCATCCCTTAGAATTAGTGGAAGGCAGGGAAGGCAGCTTGTGAAATACCAGGTAAATGGGTTTCACACTGTCATACTCTGTGTTCAGTCTCAGCTGAGCTGGAGGATGATGTAATCTTAGAACTCCTGCAGCAGCATGAGTCACACTCTTGTCCAGCTCTGGGGAGATAGCTTTAGAATGCTGAGTTAGAGTGCAGTGAGTCAGCAGTAGGAGTCAGTGGAGGAGGCTGCAGGTATTGCAGCTCCTCTCTTCAGCTCTGTAAAAGAGCTTCCCAGCAGTTTTTGTTTGTTTCTCACTCTAGAGTGAGTCTGTATAGCCTAGTGGTGAAGTAGTGGAAACCTAGCCAACTGGTTTTCACAGTGCTCCATCCCAGGAAGAATGAGGTGTACTCCAGGATTCAGGGGCAATCCCCTGGTCCAGTCTGGACTTTGTCTGAAGCTGCCTATGAATCAACTGCTCTGTGAGTACCTTTGTTGTTTTGGAATAGCCCTGGGGCTCCTGCATTCCTTGTGGAGAAATTTCTCTCTGATAAAGGGACCCTGTCACTCAGTTTACTGTGTGTTTTAAAAGTGCCTGCCTACATTTAGAGTCTAGTGAGAGATTGTCCAAGTACAGAACTTTTAACCCAGTAGTATGTTAAATGTGATTTACATTTCAAGATAACATCTACAAGTTTTCTATGAGGGTGTTATTAACCAGATGAATGGTTGAGTATAAACTTAGAAGCAAAAGGTGGAGACCCCCCATCTGTAGTAACCAGTTTGCCTCTCTGGGTTCAGTTTGGGCACCAGTACAGTTTTCATTCAGTGCATTTGGCCAGTGCCTGATGGAAAGGTCTTTCTGAATATTACAATAAATAAAATAAATAGTTACCCAGATGTGGGTTTTAGACTCTCTGTTCTCAGTTCACCTCCGCGTAGTGGATGCTGGAAGATGTTTGAGCCTGTATGTGCTCTTTTTTGGTCATGTGTGCCACTAGTACTCCTCATGAAATATGGGAAAGTGTCCAATTACTGTCCGTGTGTGTCTGGTCAAGGGGAAATGTACCAGTGACTGGCTGTGTGTGCCAACCTGTATTTCAGAACCTGAGAGTTCGCTGTTTGTGTTCATTATGCCTATGCTTAATGGGATTTCAGTAATTTCTGTACCTCAGTAATCTGCATTACCAGTATGAGTAACCCTGTGGGGGTTCATCTTCACTTTGTGATTATTCCAACTTTGTTACATGAATAAAAGCCACACTCTAGAATCCCAGCCTGGTTTGGACAGTGATGTGATTGCTTCCTTTGTGTCTGGATTTACTTGGGTGCCCCTGACCAGAAGTGCAAACCTAGCACAGTTGTGAGCAGCTGTTTTCTCCCTGGGACCTGGGTTGCTAGCCATGGTAAATGGTCCCACCAGGTGTCTGCCAGGTAGTTACCACACTTGGTTGCCTGTCTTTACTAGCAGGCTCAGAAGTAGGTGTGTACTGTTATGTAAACTCTAACACCTCTCATTTGCCCCTGGATGCTATTTGGTGAGAGGTTCAGCCCTGCTAGTTAACGGGGGGGGGGGGCTGGTGAGGGATTTATAAAAATTGGGGCTTATCCATAGGATGTGTTTTGAATTTAGGAGAAAACAAGAAATGGTTGCTCAAGTTGTGGTTAGTGTTTTGTCTGTCTGGCAGTTGGTAGCCCAAAAAATTGGAAGCTTTGCACATAAGGAGTTTGCCCAGAGTAGTGCCATCCGTATGTGTCACTGTATGCCTGCTGTTCAAGTGCTGCTGTGATTGTGCCAACATCTTCCAAGGAGCAGTAAAGCCAGATTATGTGTGCCCCTTGTTCGGCATCAATTGGAATGTTTATCAGCTTTAATTTTCAAGTTGTGACAGAAAAAAGTATTGTGGACTTTGGGAAACAAAGATACAATTGTGCCCTGATAGTTTCAAATGCTTGTTTTGTGAACTGGGGGAGTCGCTGGAGAAATATCCAAGAAAAATGGTTCAAAACGGCGCTCCCACCATTAAATTTCAGCTGAGAGAAAAAAAGTTGTTTTTGTACTTAAAATTTTGCCTGCTCGATGATCACCATAGAGAAGAAGAGCAGGAGAAGAAAGAGAGGCTCATTTGCATGGCGTCAAGTGATTGGTAAGACTGCAATCAGTCCCGCCCTGTAGCCAGCTTTAGAGTGCTGCCCAGTGTCTGAGAGGGAGAGATCAAGTGGTGTGTGAGCAGGTTAGCCAGGAGAATCATTGCAGTGACTGTAAATGTTCCAATCTGTAAAAAACAGACCGTTTTCTGTGCAAGTTTGGGCTCAACTCGGTATCCAACTGACAGGGAAGCAAACATGGTGTTCTTAGTGACAATCGATGAGATTGCCAGCCAGCTTTAACCCAGAGGCCTTCCTGGATCGGTTTTAGGCTGAGATTTTCCACTGGAGCAAGCCAGCCACTGATTCAGTGAGTACCAGTCAACAAAACTGAACTCAAACTGTGTTGTAATTTTCAAAAGCCAGCTGGATTTGTATGCAAACAGTGTGATTGTTTTTTGCAAAGGACTGTAAAGTAAAAATCCAAAACAAGCAAGAATTCTAAGCAATAGACTGTGAGCATGTATCATGGTTTCAGCAACAGTATAATTTTCTGAGCAATCTGAGAGACTGAGTTCTACGAGAGGCAGCAACAAACAGGCACTCCTGTTCAAGAAATACTGTGGCTTTCGTGACTTTAAGCAAGTAAAACTGATTGAAAGCTAATGGTAAAGTCCAAAAACTCATATAGATGTGCTGAGGAAGAAAAGCAGTGCAGTCAGTACAGTTTGAGCAAAATTTATCAGGATGCAGTCAATCAGATGTGCAGTGGCTTGAGTCAGATCCAGAATTGCTGCTGCACCAGGAGTACTGCCACTGTCATTATGGGGTGGAGCAGTAATGTAAACACAGCAGTAAGGAGCCTTTTTGTGAGACTGTTCCAAGTATCATGAACTGTGTAGTAATGATGAACTGTTATGTGCTTAATTACAGACATGGCTTCAGGATCATCCTGCTACCTGGATCATGCCCAAACTATGATACCTGAGGAGGTTGCCAAGCTTAAAGAAATTGAGCAATGTTTCTATGGTAGAAGTTTGCCTCATCATGTTGTGATTCCCGGATAGTGGTGGATGAAGTGGGCTAAATTCGCTCTGCGATGTGATACGCGGAGTAATGCCGAATCCGCGAAGTGCTCCGCAACGCGAAGCGGGGTACTTTGTATAATAATGGGGAATGCAAAGTCCATTGAAAACAATGACTTCATATTACTCTGCCTTCCCTAAACCACTTCTCCACCAATTTTATGGTGAAGTAACACTGCAATCAATGTACTTTGCATCATTTTGCCTAGTTATTGAGTTCCAAAGCGAAATTGCAGTGCTTCATGGGATTGCAGGTCACATGGGTTCTAGATTGTTCTGCACAGCCTCAGTTCTATGTAGTGTGTGTGTAGTGGAAGATGGAGACAGTTTTCTCTCAGAGCTCTACCATTCAAATCCTCTAAAAGCTGTTAAAAAAGCCTTTTTGAGCCATTTGTTTCTTAAAATTTAGTACATTGATCGTAGGAAACCGTCCTGTGCTCATTGTTTGTGTATCTCTCCAGCCTTCAGCTAAATTTGGAAGCAAAAGGTGGGAGACTCCCCATCTGGAGTAACCAGTTTACCCCTCCAGGTTCAGTTTGGGCACCAGTACAATTTTCATTCAATGCATTTGGCCAGTGCCTGATAGAAATAGTTATCCAGACGTGGGTTTTACACTCTCTGTTCTCAGTTTACCTCCGTATAGTGGGTGCTGGAAGATGTTTGAGCCTATATGTGCTCTTTTGTGGTCATGTGTGCCACTAGTATTCCTCATGAAATTTGGGAAAGTATCCTAGTACTGGCTGTGTGTGCCTAGTAGAGGGGAAAAATACCAGTAACTGGTTGTGTGTGCCAACCTGCATTTCAGAACCTGAGAGTTTGCTGTTTGTGTTCATTATGCCTATGCTAAATGGGATTTCAGTAATTTCTTTACCTCAGTAATCTGCATTACCAGTATGAGTAACCCTGTGGGGGTCCATCTTCGCTTTGTGACTATTCCTACTTTGTTACGTGAATAAAAGCCACACTCTAGAATCCCAGCCTGGTTTGGACACTGATGTGATTGCTTCCTTTGTGTCTGGATTTACTTGGGTGCCCCTGACCAGAAGTGCAAACCTAGCACAATTGTGAGCAGCTGTTTTCTCCCAGGGACCTGGGTTGATGGCCATGGTAAATGGTCCCACCAGGTGTGTGCCAGGTAGTTACCACATTTGGTTGCCTATTTGTACTAGCAGGCACAGAAATAGAAGTGTGTACTGTTATGTAAACCTCCACCCCTCTCGTTTGCCCCTTGATGTTATGTGGTGAGAGGAGCAGCCCTGCCAGTTAAACAAGGGGGGGTCCAGTGGGGGGGGGGGTTACATTTTTAACCAAGTCTGTGATTTGTCACCTTAAGTCCACGCTGTACTCACCACTGTGAGCTATATGCTAAACTTAACTCGCCTACCTTTGGTGCAATATTCTTCTACTCTATCTTAGACTACTTACATTCAGGAGATTCTACAGAGGCCAGGTTATGTTCCATTTCAAGAATTCTTTATCTCCCCACTCTTCAGGGTATGCAACTCACCTATCTGAAAGTGGGAATATTAAACTCCCTTGCTATCAAACAGCTGCAGACCAATGCTGTTTTTCATATAAGTCCATTCTAACTTGGAATGCATTGCCTGGAGAGTGTCATCAGATTGTTACTCTAGATTTAAACCAGCAGTGATGGCCCATTCTATAAACCTGTCCATATGTTCGTGTTTTACTTGATGGTATATACTGCTTGTGTTTATGTCATAGTTTATAGAGTGAAGCTGTAGGTTACTTTGTTCCTACTCTTTGTGCTTGTACTATGTACTCAGGTCCCCCACGAAAATGGGCATCTGGTGCTCTTGGGTTCTTACCCAGTCAACAAACTGACATAAATAAACAAACAAACAAATAAATAAACAAACAAATAAATACATTTTTAGGGCATGAGAACTGCAGACCGAAGGTGAGCAGTTCTGACACCCTAAGAATGTAAGACCACTCTTATAACCATGAGAGTGATCTTGGCAGTGGTATTAATATATTATTGGTTGAACGTGATCAATAATATATTTACTTAATAATGCACAATGGGATAGAAACATAGAAACATAAAAATTGTCAGCAGATAAGGACCGTTAGGCCCATCCAGTCTTCCCGTAGGCCCTTCAGGATGTGTTTCATACTGAGATAACATCACGCCTCGGGTGGTTGGGCATGAGGCCACAGTCCGAGTGCATCCAGCACCTGAGAAGTGACAGCATGACACACAGTCTGGAGCACATTATTGCTATTACACAATGGCTCATATGAATAAAAATAGAAAAACATGAAGAAATATATGCAAAAGTATTTTCTTCCAGAATTTATTGCTGGGTAGATGTTCATATTAAAAAAGTAGTCTCCTCTTGCTGCTTTGGGTTAGTCTCTTCCCTCCTCCCTAACCGGGCAACAGAAACAATTTACAGTCTTTTGTCTGCCCCCCCAGCTCTCCAGTCCTGTAGTTGAGTTGGGCCAGATTTTTTTCAGGAAGATGAAGCTGTGATTCCAAAACAGATCTGATCAACTGACTAACTTGTGGGACCGAGAGACTTCTGCTTCAGAACTGATGGGTAAGTCACTTGGTCCTGCTGTTAGTGTTTTTTTTCCTTTTAAGTAGAAAATTTCTTTTAGAGTGATTATAGAAACTACCTTTTCATGTGACTTTTTACTGAAATGGGTGGCAAACACGTGCCTGACAAGGCTGGTGAGACAGACATTGTGGAGCCATAGGGAGTGGCACTATTCACTGTTGAGCATGTGGAGTGAGGAGAAATCTCACTTGTACATTCATTTTGTGTGGAAAACCTTACTTTGTTAAAGTCTCCTAAAGAGCAGACTGTGACTTGGTTGGTGTTTTGTCTTTGTTTTGGTTTATTTAATAGTAAATGAGCCAGGGAGACTGAAGGCAGCCTGCGAGGGGCACTCACTGAACCAGACTGCCGAGTGACAATCTGTGTAGTGGGCTACCTGGAGTGATTCTACTAATGGTTGATGTTCACTTTTGAGTAAAAAGTGTTATGTTTTTTCCAGTCACCTTGACTTGTTGACAGAATTGCTGTTTTGGTGGTGACATCTCTGGGGGTGGGGTGAGAACCAAGTCCTTTACAGCGGCAGTTTGGAGAGAGGGCAACTTGTTTAGGGGATGCATGATCTGAGAGTCTGTCATGCGGTCATGTGTGCCTAAACTTGATACAGTGATGTTATGCTCAGATAACATCACTGTCCCAGGCATACATTGACCAATCACTGCCTAGCATTCTTTCTTGCCATTGTATAATAATTTCTTTTAAAAACTTTACAGGAATGTGCCCGTTTCGAGGACAGCTGTGCATGAGATGCTCTTCACAGAATAAGAGTGTGTCATGCGCAGAGGACAGGAGCACTCCCTTTGGTAAGGAGTGCTCCTTTGATCTATGATGCAGTCTTTAAGTGGCCAGTTTACAACTATAGTCCTAGAGAAATGCATTGACTAAACTAACCGTAAGCATTTAACCAAGGATAAGGTATAAATACTGGGGATATTTACAATAAGTACCATTTTTAAAACACATGAGAATTCATACCCAGCACCACCACCCCCGATACCAAGGATACCCAGATTATTGTTATTGTGATGTTTGCTGTATTATCATATGTACAGTATATATATTATTCCATTGTCCTCTTCCCTAGGACACACCCAGAAATGAGTTGTATTACTCAGTGTCTTACTGGCAAACTCTTTTAAATAAATACTTGTTTTTCATCATTTGTGATGCTGCCCAGAACCTATAGGGAAACAACTCTAGCACTCCTCCATTAGTCAGGGCTATTACCATGGTCACCTCCTCCTCCTCCTTCACAAAATTATCTCCCTTCCATCCTTGTCCCCCATCCCCCCACCACCACATTGGTTGCTTTTGAATACACATTGCTAAGCTCCTAGCATGGTGCCAGGAGTCTCCTCCATCTTCATAGACTCTAATCTTGCTCCTCCCTTGCACAACCCAGCAGTCCCCACAGGGTCATTTATTACAAGGTAGCCTCCCTCTGACCCAGTCCATGATTGTGTCAATCAGAACCCCCTTCTCACCAACAGCATGCTGTTTTCTATTAAGTCAGATTCAGACATGAATACTGTAGCAGCATAGTAAAGTAATTTAAGGATGGAAAGAACTCTAGGTCCATCGTGTCCACCCCTTTCTCCAACAGCAGTGTAGTGTATGAAAAAAAGAGGAGGCATAAAGCAGAATGCACATTTGACGACACAAAGCACATTTCATTTCATTTTATTTTGTTGTTCGGGTAAATACAGAGGAATATAATTCCATTTACAGGTACGACCCAAGGTCAGATTCAGAGGATACTTCAACAAATAGTAGTGAGTCAGGACGATAAAGTTCCATATCAGTTAAACAAACAACAGGTTGGTACAACAGTACAGTCATAGATAGGGACAATAAAGTTCCACATCAATTGAATAATACAGCAATTTGGTACAAAGTATTATAAACATTCACATTTAGATAGAGACCCATGCCTGAAGTGGCGCTCTGCATCCATGAGGCAGATCGCTGGGGCCATCTCCACGGCCACCGCCCGACCTTTGTCAGGAATATTCGCCTGATCCAATGATTCTCTTTCCTGGATCCCTACCTCAGGGACCCATGCCAGAAGTGGCACTCTGCATCTGTGAGGCAGATCACTGGAGTCATCTCCACAGCCACCCGCCCAACCTCTACTAGGAATCTTCGCCTGGTCCTACGGTTCCCCTTCCCAGATCTCTACCTCAGGGACCTGCACCAGAAGCAGCGTTCTGCATCCATGAGGTGGATCGCTGGGGCCATCTCCACAGCTGCTGCCCAACCTCCACCAGGAATCTTCACCCACTCCTATGGTTCTCTTTCCTGGAGCCCTACCTCAGGGACCTGTGCAAGAAGCAGCACTCTGCACCCGTGAGGCGTATCGCTGGGGCCATCTCCACGGCTGCCACCCAACCTCTGCCAGGAATCTTTGCCCGCTCCTATGGTTCTCTTTCCTGGATCCCTACCTCAGGGACCCATGCCAGAAGTGGCATTCTGCATCTGTGAGGTAGGTCGCTGGGGCCATCTCCATGGCTGCCACCCAAACTCCGCTTGGAATCTTCCCCCTCTCCTATGATTCTCTTTTCTGGATCGCTACCTCAGGTACTGCTGCTACCATGGACTTGTAAAGCAGGGGCATCTGATTGGTGCGGCATCTTTGCAGGCTGATCCTGATTGGTCTGCCTACTTTCTTTGATAAATCTGATTGATGCGCCTTTTGCATTAGTGTAACATTGAAATTTCTTCATATAGGTGCCTCTACTGTACAAGCCAAACTAGCCAGAAAGATTTCTGTTTTATTTTTTAAGTATTTGCTCCTGCCCCCTCCCAGGCCCCCTTTAAATACAGCTCTGCTCCTCCTCCCTTTTTGCTCTCACTCCCCATTGGCTCCTTGTTTCTCTGCCCACCTCACTCTGACTGCTTAAGACAGATTAGGTTCCTTACATCAGCTCTTGTGCCTATACTGTTCCCCCTCTCTCACTACCTGCTCTTGATAAACTAAGCTGTCTCGTTTTCTGTACTCTGAGCAATATACACTTTCTCTATCTCCTGATTCCCTCTCGCCCACCTCCGCTCCTCCCCTTGGCATTTTCTGATCCTACCAACTTCTGAGACACTACCCAGGTCAGCTAAAAAATTAAACCTTACTTACTACTGTTTTCGGTTGTGTCCTCATTTGCCTTCCTCCACCTATCCCTGCCCATTGGTCCTCGGAATTTTTTGGTCACCCCAAATTACTTACCTCCTGACTACCTCTACTCCAAACTTTTTTTGCTGCCCACTCTCACATGTGACCCCACCCCTCTACTACTAAATAGAACCTGGATCCACATGGTTGCCTATGCCCTAAAAAACTGCCCTCAGCATAAGCGTGCTTTATGTCCCATCTTGCGACAAAAACTTTGGCATCTCCTACTACTACTAGCCCTATTGTTCTCAGGTAATGTTCATCCTAACCCTGACCAACCTGTACTGCAACCAGCCCCCTCACTCATGACAAAGGTATCTCTGTGGTGCACCACTATATTAGGAGCCTCCTGCACAACTTCACCAAACTGGAAACCTGGACCTCCCACCATAAGCCTGACAACATCTGCTTCACTGAAACTTGGCTCAAACCCTCCACCTTGGACTCTCAATGCTCACTCCCCTCATACAGCCTCCTCAGATTTGACACAGCAGCCCTCAAAAGAGGGGTGGTGTGGCTATCTACTTTCAAGATCACCTCCATCTCTCAGCCATCTGCTCACCTCCTCTTACCCATTGTGAAGCACGTCATGCCCTCCTCACCCTTGGCCTGAAAAAACTACATATTGTGTGTGCGTACAACCCCCCTTCCAGTGGCCAAAAAGGGCTAGAAGAGTTGCTTGACAAATCCTCACTTCTTTCTGGCAGAAACAAGGTCCTCATACTTGGTGACTTCAACTTAAACTGGTTGGGACACCAACAACCCTCATTACTAAACAAGATCCAATGTTTCAACCTCCACCAGCTGATCAGTGAACTCACCAGAACTGTCCAGCCCTCTGCTAGACTGGATTATGACCAATCACCTGGAAAACATTATCTCCTCTGGCATACTAGCTAATGCTATCACTGACCACTTCCCCACCTTTTGTGTATAGGGCAAGGGTAGGCCACCCCCGTCCAAACCTCGATTTATCACATTTCAGAACTACTTGAACCTCGACCCTCAGACCTTCCTTCTAGACATTGCCTCTATCGATTGGACTCCCCTGCTCAATTCTTTTTTTTTTTTTGTAATTTAAAGTTCATTGACATATTTTCCACCATGAAAGGCAGCATACAAAGAAGCTGACAGAGACTTATTGATACATAGTAAAAAGATGCTGTCCCCTCACCTCGTCTTACTGCAGTAACCCCTCACAGTGCCCGTGAATGCCGAGCCTCAAATCAAAAGGCCTTATAAAAGCATTAAGCCTATTATAAGTTTAGTTTGGAACCAGAGAGATTAGCGAGTGAAGGGGATCCCAAATTCTAGCATAAACTGCCAGTCTGTTATATAGGCTGGCTATTGCTTTTTCTGTGCGTTAATTGGATAATACTTCTCTTACCCATTCCTGGAAAGAAGGGGAGGACCTGTCCTTCCAATGACAGAGGATTATTTTCTTAGCCGACAAGGCAACTATGGATATGTAAAATTTACACACCTTGAAGCTAATAGAAGACAGGCCACCCCAACACACATACCTCAGGGATAAAGTATTCTTATTCTAAGGAAGTTTGGATTGAAGCCCAAAAGGTAGAAATACTTGTGCAAGACCAAAGTGTGTGAAAAAGCGTGCCCTCATCTTGCAAACATTTATTGCATTTATTGGAGTCTAAGTAGAACCACTTATGGAGCTTAACCGGGGAGTAGTATAGGTTATGCAGTACATGATATTGCATGAGACGCAGTTTATCCTGTGAGATAAATTGGTGACATGACTTCCAGAGAGAATTCCAATCTAACTGCAGATGGGGGAAAAAGTTACTCCAAAATCTTGATGGCCCAAATGGGCCCCTGAACGTTTTGTGAAACAAAACCTGATATAGTTTAGAGATTGCACCAGAAGACCCAGAAAGTGGGGATACCTCGAGTATCAGAGAGGAAATGCTCTGAGAGGGAGGAGTACTCCCCAAGGAAATTACCAGTAAATGTCTCAGTTGCAAGACTTTAAAGAAAGAAGAAATTGGGATGCAGAATTTCCTAACCATCTCCTCGACTGATAACCAATGCCCCTCACCATCAGTAAAAGTCAAGAGCTTCCCCTCTTCAAGTTAAGGCAACCAAAGATGGGAGATTTGATTCTTGTTAATAGTAAATGATGGAGAGTTCCATATAGACTGGGCCAGGTCCAGGTGGGGAGAATACTGCAAAAAGGAACACATCTGTAAGTAGACCTTCAAAGAGGTCCTTATTATGGAACAGTCTACAGCCATACTTACTTGAGATAACTTAAGGAAAAATAACGCGAGAGGGTCCAGATTTTTGGCCTTAATTGCATCCAGTTCTATTTTGAGCCAAATGGGTTGCGCTTCCTCTGGGCCAGGAGTTACCCACCACGAACATTTCGCAAGGTGACTAGCCCAATGATATATAGCCAAATGGGGGATTCGCAGCCCCCCAGTTTAGGAGCTGCCAACTTATGGTAAGCCAGGCAGAGATACCTATCGGCCCAGATGAATTTAGTAAAAATACTATGAACCTTTTTGAACCAGAGTAAAGGAACAAACGCATTAAGAAGGGACAACGGGTAAAAAATCCTAGGAAATACATTCATTTTAATTATATTAATTCAGCCCCACAGAGAGATGGGGAGTTTGGACCACCTCTCTAGGTCGTGTGTAATTCCCTGCAATAAAGAGTCTAGGTTTTTCCTGAACCATACTAAGGGGTTACGTGAAAGTTTAATACCCAGATACTTAAAAGACCTGAGAGTCCAGCATAGCCCCAAGGGACTAATATCAGTGTTAAAAGCTTTGTGATTTAAAGGAAAAAACAGGGACTTAGTGGCATTCAGTTTGTAGTTAGACAAAGCACTGAACCTAGCCACTTCACTTAATAAGGCCAGAACAGAGGATACCGGGTGGGACAAATGTATTAACAGATCATCAGCATATGTGGTGACTTTCACTTCATGCCTCCCAATTTTCAATCCTTGTATGGAGTCATTATTGAGAATATTTTGGAGAAGAGGTTCCAGATATAAGTTAAATAATAAAGGGGAGAGGGGGCACCCCTGTCTAGTACCTGAATAAAGTGGAAAAGAGCGGAAAAAGGCCCCATTCGCAGAAATTCTTGCTGAGGGTTTTTTATAAAGGGCTGCAATCCAGGAGATAAACATAGAAGGGATATGGAAAGCCTCCAAAGTGTGAAACAAGAAATTCCAGTTCACATGGTCGAATGCCTTCTCGACATCCAGGGAGACCAAGTCCGCTGGGAACTCCGCATCCCTGGTAGCTGAGAAAACATGAGACAAAGTGTGTAAATGATCAGAGGATAATCGCCCTTTCATGAGTCCAACCTGATTTGTACCTATTAACCCAGGAAGAACCAGTGCTAACCTGTTGGCCAGTATTTTAGAGAGAATCTTAACATCCTGATTAAAAAGAGAGATGGGTCTATAACTTTGAACCTTATCGAGATCTTTATCAGGTTTGGGAAGCAGAACTATCAGGGCCTTGTAGAGATATGGGTCTGTCTCCTCCCCAGAAAGGATTTGTTGAAATAAACGACCAAGTATTGGTACGAGAAGGTCTCGGAAGACCTTGTAAAATAAAGGAGAAAATCCATCTAGACCAGGGACCTTGTCAGCAAGCAATTCGCTGATAACTTTAACAATCTCCTCCTGAGAAATAGGGACAACCAGAGTTTCACCGCACTTGTCAGGAAGAAGGGGCAAGTGGGAACCTCTTAGATAACCTTGTATATCTTCTGAGCAGGGAGGGTGCTCCATGTCACTATACAGTTTAGAATAATAGGCAGCAAATTCTTGAGCTATTTCATTAGGAGACACTTTGAGAGTTCCGTCTGCTGATGACCTTATAGGTGGGATAAATCTCATTGACTCCTGCTGTTTAATACGCAATGCCAGTAAACGTCCCGCTTTTTCCCCTTGATTGGTGTATTTAGCTCTGGTACGGATAATAGCTAGTTCTGCTCTCTCTTGAAGTAACCCCAGATATTCATCCCTTAATTTCAGAAGTTTCTGAATATCCTCATCTAGGGGACTGGTCGGGAGGTTTGTTTCCAGAAATCTGATTTGGGATAATAGGGATTTAAGGTCTTTCTCTCGATCTCTTTTCCTACCAACTGCCATGCTAATCAGTACCCCTCTCATGAAGGCTTTAAAGGCCCCCCCCACCAGATATCAGGTTTTATACTATCTAAAGGGTTTAATGAAGAAAAGTATTCTATTTTTTCCCTAATAAGTTTACAGTATTTAAAGTCTTTAAGAAGTTGGTCATTCCATCTAGTTTCCCTATTAAATGAATCGAGTAGTACCAAATTACATACCACTAGTGAGTGGTCAGATATTGGGCCAGGCTGAATCGAGGAGGTCTTCACCCCAGGCAAGAGGCACTGAGAAATAAGTAAATAGTCGATGCAGGACTGCGAGCCATGCACCATGGACCTAAAGGTAAACTCCCTAGAATCAGGGTGTAAGACACGCCAGACATCGCAGAGCCCACATTGATCTAATAACTCCCTGAATGCCTTCTGCCCAGGGGTAACTCCACCTGGGCCACTATCCAGTCTATCTAAGTGAGAATCAAGTACTTGATTGAAATCTCCCCCTAAAATAATTTTAATGGGAATCATTGGGAGAATGATAGATATAAGTCTCACAAAAAATCTGGGGTCGTCCAGATTAGGACCATAAACACAGCCCAATTGAATTGGGACAGACCAGAGGGTACCTCTAACCAAAATGAACCTACCCTCGGTATCTTTGATCACTTGTGTAGGAGAAAAAGGGATACTCCTGTTAATCATGAGCATGACCCCACAACTATTTGTTGTGCCCGGGCACTGTTAATTGATCCCACTTGTTGCTTCCTTATTTGTAAAGCTTCCCCTTCTAGTAAATGGGTTTTTTGCAAAAAAGTTATTTGTGAATTGAACAGACTTAAGTGTTTAAGAACCTGAAATTGCTTATGTTGCTTCCTGATCCCCTTAACATTCCAAGACACAAATGTTAACTCATTTGCCATCCAGAAGAGATATCAAACTGAAACAATTATACTCAGCACTCGAGATGCAAATCCCCTTTACATATGTCCCCAGGGTTACTGCAATAAAGCCCACCCTCCTCCCTAGCCCACCCAGAAGTAGATACCCCCATCCCCCAACCATGTCTCTACCCTTCTCAACCCCAATCTGTCACAAGCAACGTTCAGCACAGTACTGGTTTTAATCCCGCAACTCCCACCCCCACAATGCTGAACCTTGCAATTTAGTGCTATTGCACACAAATTACAGCCTTCAGAGATCTAGCCCTGTCAGTCGTACCCCCAACAAGAATGAATCATCCTGGGCCTTCGCCTCAGTCCGACCAAGGCATAGGTATAGGAGAAAGTAACAAAGGGGGGCTATGATAAGGCCCTCTCAATGCCCACTCATTTGTGGTATCCCAGATTAAAATTGGAGGTGCCAGATTCGGCAACACCTGGAAGGAGAAATGCCCCAACTCGCATTAAGAGCAAGAATTAAAATAGGAAAGCTGGAGATGTTAGACCGGAAGGGAAGGTATGAAAGCTACCTTACCCCACTACCAGTCAGTATCATGTGAACAGAGCCTCCTTGAGAAATTGAGAGTGCTGCCTCCCAGCTAAGCAATGCCCCTGTTAAATCCCTCATGAGTAGAGTTTCCCCGCAAGTCCACAGAGGAAGGAACGCCCTCAAGCGGTCGATTCCCTGGCCCTACCCAAGTGGAGGGAGAGATGGAGAAAGCCCAGGACCATCCCAGCAACAGCCCCAAAGGGGAAAATGAGAAACTAGCCCACAACCAGACTGGGTCCATTCAACACCCAATAAAATTTGTCATCAAAAAAGCCTGGCTCGTAAATCCCCCCCCAAGAAGGCTCGAAACCCCAGTGTCCTTTGCATCAGATCACCATGGGCCCATTATGAAACGGGAAGAAAAGAAGGAACGGGGCAGTCTGTGATGACCCCCTAAGTCCACTGCAAACTATGCAGTCACCCAGTTCTTCGCTTTCTTAAGATTTCTCAGAGGAAGGAAAAACAAAAGTTCAAATTCTTGGCTCCATGTGATACTCGAAAGTATGCCACCATGATTCAAGAGTCCTTGAAGAGATCAGGCAGCATGGACTTAAGGCTCCTCAGGGCTTCTTCAGGGTCTTCATAGCTTTTCCAGGATCCATTAATTATGATCTGTAGTCTAGCTGGTTAATTCATTCTGAACTTCAGGCCTGCAGCAATTAGCTTGGAAACAATAGGATGGAATGTCTTGCATTTCATACTGACCGAGATGGGTAGATCTTGGGAAATTCTCAGCTTTATGTGTTCCCAGTGAACCTCTTTCAGGGCACGCACTTTTTGTAGAAAATGTTGTTTCTCCAGATAATTCAGGAACCGGCACACAATCGGGTGGGGGGTTCCTCAGGGGGTGGCTTAGGCTGTAAAGCCCTGTGGGCATGCTCAATAATGCAGCCAGAACCAAATGGGGATGGGCCTGCCACCCGCTCAACCAATTTCCGTATAAACGCCCCAACATTTTGGCCTTCCTCTCCCTCCGGTAAGCCGAGAACCACTACATTATTTCTTTGGCTTCGACCCTGTAGGTCCTTGAGGTTGGCTTCTAAATGAGACAGTTTCTGGCGCATTGAAACCAGATCAGGGTCGAGACTACCAATTCTTTTCTCAATAGAAGCAATTCAGGCTGCATTGTCAGAAACAGACAATGAAAGCTCTTCTAACTTTCTGGATAATGACTTCAAGTCCGTTGCCATATCCTTCATTTCCTCTTGAAAAGGTTTGAATTTCTTGAGAAATCTGACCAGTGTTAAGGGTTTCTGATCACCACTTTGGCTCAGGAGATCAGAACTAGAACCACCCGAGGCCCTGGATTTCTTAGGGGCCTTCTCGGGAGTTGCTGGAGGGGTATGCTTCTGTGGGGCTTTCTTCATATAAGCCTCCATTCGCTCGAGAGATAACCAGACCAGGTTGCGATGGCTGTTGTACAGTGTAAAAACTTAGAAACAAGAGAAAATTATAAATTAGAACACCAAAACGAGCTAAATAAGAGTCAGGAAGCGGGAGCTGCTTGAGCGAGCTGCTACTCAGCACTCTGCATCATGTGATCTCCTCCCCTGCTCAATTCTAGCGATGCCCAGTCTGCTCTAAATCTATTCCTGACTCACTTTATTGCTATCCAGGACAAACACTGCCCACTTACAACCCGCTGTGTAAAAAATAAGTACACCCATGGCTTAAGTCAGACCGTCTCTCCAAACTTCACCAGAGAGACTAAAGATGGCTCCTTTACAAAAGCTCAGGACTACCAGCAGACCTAAATTCCTATAGAACCCTACAAAGTTCCTGTAAGAAGGAAATTAAAAGGGCTAAGAGTGCCTATTACAAGGATCTACTAACAAAATCCTATGGTGACTCCAGAAAATTCTGGTCCCATATAAAGTGCTTCCTCGGTTCAAATCCGGCCCCCACTACTAGCAACATGTCCCTAAATGGTGTTCACTGCAATAACCCCCTAACTATTGCCAGCTATATTAACACACAATTTTCTGACCTTACCAATTACACCTTCTCCTTCCCCAGAAATTCTTGCTTTACTGATCAACCTGATACCACCAGGCCCAAATTTTTTTTCAAGTCTGTATCCAGTGGTGAAGTATGTAAATTGCTAAATAACAGCTCTGAGTTTACTGCTCATGGGTAAGACAATCTGGAACCTAAGCTCCTAAAACTAGCTGCTCCATATATTGCAGTGCCTCTCGCAAAAATCTTCACCCTCTCCCTATGCCAAAGCCATGTCCAAACATCTGGAAGTCAGCTAGGATCACGCCAGTTTTCAAAAAGGGCGACCGCACAAATCCAACAAACTATAGGCCCATAGCCATTCTAGCCGCTCTCAGCAAAAGTCTCAAAAAGCTCGTAACCACACAAACCATTGACTTCCTGCAGAAAAATAACCTTCTTACAACTGCGCAGCATGGATTCTGTAAAGGTCTCAGTGCCACAACTGCGTTACTCAAGTTTACGTCCGATACCCTAGTTGCCATGGACTCAGATCTTCTAACGGGGCAATTTTTGTTGACATGATGAAAACTTTTGACCTTGTTGACCTCCCCCTCCTCCATGCTACTCTTCAATCATCAGGTGTCTCTCCTAATGTTGTTGGGTGGTTCGGTAGCTACCTCTCGGACAGGACAGAACTAGTTAAATATAGCTCCACCTTATCTGAATAAGCAACCATGAACATCGGTATGCCTCAAGGGTCTATCCTTGGTCCCTTGCTCTTCACCATCTTTATTAACAACATCACCACCAACCTACACCAGACTGCCTCCCTGTTATATGCCGACGACATTGTTCTGCACGCTTGTGCAAATACCATAACTGAAATAAATCAGCATATCTCCCAAGAGTTCTGCCAAATTCAACAGTGGCTGTTAAAGCATAAACTTGTCTTAAATGTATCCAAGACACGGGCCATGCTATTCTGCTCCAAGGCTAAACGCAAACGCTCTCAACCTAATTTCAATGTCACTGGTTTAAATGGCTCATCTGTCTTGGTGGTACCCTCTTTTAAATATCTTGGTGTCACTCTAGATCCTTCTCTTTTCTTTGATCACCACTTCTAGCAGACCAGTAGGATGGTCAATATGAAACTTGCCATTGCGTATCGCTCCAGCTATGTGCTCACCCCCTTTGCCAGGCTTGCCATAGCACATGGTATACTTCTCCTGTCGCTCACCTATGGAGTTGCTACTTATGCCTCTGCAGGTAAATCTGCACTTCGGAAATGGGATATCATTTACAACAATATCTGTCACTATGCTACCTCTTCACACCGGATGAAACGTCACTCCCTCCATTACTCTGAACTTCGTTGGCTTTCCCTGTCTGCCTCTAGAGCCTATGCATTTGGCTCGGTCATAGACAGCATAATCAGAACCCAAACACCAAAGCCACTGGCAGGACTATTCCTTAGCCAAACATCCAGCTATGAACTACGCTCGGCGGATAATGCCCCTGTCCTTGTTCCCAGGCACAACTCTTCCAAAGGTGCTAGAGCTTTCTCCTGTCATGCCCCTCTACACTGGAACTGTCTCACTCTAACTATACACCAAGCTCCATCCCATGCCTCATTCAAAAAACTGCTACGTGACCATCTCACAGAATCCAGCACCTGTGCTTGTTTTAAACCTCCCTAGCCCTTACATCTTTCCCCTACCTCCTGCACCCTTCAACTACCCACACGAGAATCCTGCCCCAAAATCACACTTGGCACTTGCCACCTTTCTGCCCTATCTTTCCATTTTCTCCTGGTCCTCTTCTCCTATCATGCTATGACTTCCAAGCCATCTAACCCACCCCTTTCCCATTCTTCCCAATCTCCTATCTATTCCCATATCCTCCAATATCCTTCCTGCTTTGACTTTTATAGTATTTTAGTCTTCATTGTATTATCCCACTAGATTTGTCCTTCTGTGTTACCTTTCTGCCCTGTTTATTGTATTGCTTTTTGTATTTTCTTCAGACATTGCTAACACACTCAATTATTACCTGTTGTTTTTTCCCTGCCTGCACAGTGTTCCTATTGTACAAGTTTTGATTGTTTCATTGTCTACACTGCACTGTATTCCTTTTGTACAAGTATGGATTGTTTTATTGTCTACACTGCTACTCTTGTTTCTCTTATGTATGGTTTCTGTAACCTCCCGGGTCTTGCCTGAAAGTAGTGATTGCCATGGCTAGTGCACACTACCCGGTCAACAAAAACTAAATAAATAAAGATAGTTGAGTCAGGTAGGCTGATAATGCTTAGGAAAAAGCATTGTAAGTCTGCAGACACCTAATGTGAGGGGTACAGTCTGACTGCATACTCGTTGACAAAGATCACTCTCTTCCTCCTCCCTTCTGGGTGTTCTGTTATCAGATAGCTAAATCAGGCTAAATAGGAAAAACAATGCACTGAACATAAGGAGGAGTCTGGCTGACAAGCAGGGATGTTATGATCATTGTCACCCCAATCATGGCTAGGTGGTCAGAAGGTGGGCACTTACAGTATAACAAATATCCCTTTGTGGAAGGGGGTGGGTTGAGTTAGAAAGGGAGGAGATCTAGAAAGACAGTCAGCTCTGGCACAGTTCAAGGAGACTGATAACTTTTTATTTTAAACAATCTGTGTGTGTTAACATGGAAGCAAAATAACCCCTGCCGTCTTCTAAGCGCTTAAGGGCTTTTAATTTTTATTTTTTGCATTTAGTGTGTTTTATTTCAGTTTTGACATTTAACATGTTTTTCTTCCCAAGACCAAATACCCTAAATAATGGCAATCACTTGAACTTCAGTCTCAAGTGCTTCATTATTTAGGGTATTTGCTAATCAATATTCATTATAAAATGGTTATATAAACTCAAGAAATCTGGTTGCTGAGAAGCTTGGAACCCAGTGCTGATATTTTAGCACAACAGCATTGGAAAATGATCCTTCAGCTTACTGACCTGTTTTTAAGCAGGCATGCCTATATCACTTCATCTCAGTTTGTCTTTAAAAATAGTGGCATTTGCCATCTACTGGCTAAACAGCGCAATTACAATGGCTCAATAAGACTACTTTTTTTTCTTTTACTTTTTTTCTATTTTTTGCTTATTTTAAATTAAAAATAGTTAAAAAAAATATTTTGGTACTAATCCTAGTGGCCACATTCATAATCACAATAAGGCACTCCAGGGTGTGCTTTGTGTTGGGATAGTGGCACTTCTGGAGTGGTGGAAGCACTTGGCCTTTGCCTTTGTGCTTCAACTCACCCGAGGTGGCCCATTATCCCCACACAAAGCACACTCTGTCATGCTGTATTGCTTAATTACTATCACGCCACTAATGAATGCTGTACATTTGCCTAATTCCTAGATGTACACCAAGGGCTGGGTTTTCAAAAATGCCTTCCACGATTCAGGCTGTGTTTCTGTATCTGGTGCTTCTCCAGTAGAGTTAACACCCAGGCTTCAACTTGATTTTGACACCATCCAGAAATGGTTCAGGTCTATCTAATTATTCCTAAATGCAAAGAAAATGGTCTCTATGTGTTTTGGCACTAGGCAGAGGCTTTCTAGGTGCCCTTCCCTACTTCCACACCATAGATGGGGGTACAATTGATGACATACCCTCATTCAAGTACCTTGGTGTCTGGCTTGACCAGCAACTTAGTTTTCCTCAGCACATAGATGCCGTACACAAAAAAATACACCCCAAGCTCGGTGCCCTATATAGGAACAAAGGCTGCATCCCTATACCTCCCGCCCAGACATCATCATTAAGATGATCCTCCCCATCTTTGACTATGGTGACATTGTCTACTGTTCTGCACAAAAGTCCACCCTGGCCAGAATGGATCCCATCGTCTGCTCCTTCTGCCATTTTGCCTTGGTCTGTTCCCCCCATACCCACCAGTGCTTTCTGTACTCTGATGTCTCCCTCTCTTCCCTGGATGACTGTTGCCTAGCCCACTGTTCCTCCTTCATTTCTAAATGTTGATTGGCTTCACTCCCTCCCTTCCTATCTCAGCTCTCTCCTCCCCATTCCCCCTTCCCCTATACTCTCCATAACTCTGGCTATCGATCCCTCTTGCTCCGCTCTCAGAAATCCCTTGCTGGTCAGTCTGCTTTCTCCTTCTGCCTTCCTAATCTCTGGAGCTCTCTCTCTCCCTAACAATTTGCTCTGCTCCCTCCAAATGCTCTTTCTACTGCAAGGCCACACTGCTCCCTCCTGTAAATGCTCTTAACTTAATGCCTCCACCTGCTTCCTAACCTCCCCAACCTCTGCACTCTCTGACTCCTCCCTGTTACAACCCCCCTCCTCTCCTCAATTACAAATGCTTTCTCTTCTCTCTATTCCAAGGCCACACTACTCCCTCCTGTAAATACCCTTAGCTCATTGTCTCCATCTACTTTCTAACCACCCCAACCTCTGCACTCTCTGACACCTCCCTATTTCATCTCCCTTTCCTCTTCTCAATTACACTCTATTCCCCCTTCAACTCCTCTTACCCTATCCTCATCACTCTAGTCACTCTGCCCCACTCCTACATGCTTTTCCAACCTCTAATCCATCTCCCTTCTTTTTTCATCCCACTTCTCCACATTTCTCCCTTCCCCTCTCTCATCTTGCTCATCCCTCCCTCCTCCCTTTCTTTTCCCACTACAATGCACTAGCAGCTTTCCCTTAAGACTCTCATCTGATATGTTCATTCATGTTCCTGATGTTAGAGCCTTGTGAGTGCCTTGTACTCACACTACTGATATCTAAACTTAGGCTATTATTACTGGCATATTTGATACTGTATATTATTGTACATTGATTTATTCATATATGACTTTGATAACTGGGTGCACTGATCCAAACGACCGTTTTCAGGCACAACCCGGGCCAAATAAGCATGAGGTACAAGATTAAAAAAATACAATACAATGGACAAATAATAAAAACATAGTGGATACATTCAAAGACAGGGTTAGGTAGGTAACAGGGTACAGCAGTTGGCAATGATTATGGTATAAATACAGCAGGAACAATATGTACACCAGTAGATATTATGCTAAGTGAGCACAAGACTAGTATGTTGATAGCCAAATAGTAGCAGGAAGGGAAGCATGTATGAATTAGCCAACGTAAGGATAGGTTTAGTGAGTTGGCATTGTTGTGTATTATTGTATTACTGCATTACTGCATCTCTACTTGTTATTGTACTTATCTCTTACCCCCTCCACCAGGGCACACCTGGAAATCAGCTTTACGGCTCAGCATGGTTTTCATGGTGCATCTCTTTTAAATAAATAAATTTAAATAAATCAATCAAAACCATGCACACAAACACAATTTTCCACTTTGCCTCTCTTGGTGTTGAACAAAAAATTACTCACTGTAGTAATGATGTTTCTTCTAAAGGGTTTACTTGGGATTCATACGATCTGCAGCAATCGCAGTCCTGAGTTGTAGTCCAGGAGATGGAATAAAGAATATTCAAATTCAGATTCTGCACTGTGATCTGTATTCTAATGGCAGATTTATAGTGGAATACCAGAAGAGAGTAGTGACCACCTATATATTCTATGCTAAGTATTCTTGCATAATGAAATGCAAATAAGAATACAGAAACTACAGTATATAAGCAAATTGCAACAACTGCAAAGATTGCAACAATAAAATGCTCAGACAATAAAACAAATCTTTGATTTGGTCTGGAGAGCCTATTTATATTAAGGTACAGTACTAGAAGGGGAGGTAGGGAAGGGTTTGAACAAATTACTAGTAAACCCTCTAGAAGAAACAACATTACCACAGTAATTTTTCCTTCTTATAATGGGAATTTAATAGTGATGTCATACAATCTGAAGACTCCAAGCAGCTCCTTGGGAGGCAGGGTCTAGAATATAGTTACAGAAAGGTTTTCAAGCACTAAAGCACCAAACCTGACATCCCCTCTAAACTGAATTTCCAGACATTAATGAGAAGTAAAGGTGTGTACTGTGGACCAGGTAGTTATGGAAGTAGAGCAAACACAGGATACGGGTGCCACACCTGAGCACCCGTGCTGTAACAAAGCTAACAGCAACGCAAATAATATGACACCAGACATAAGGAGCACAAGAACAAATCTTATTGTGCAAAATAATGTTCCGAAGACAGAGAGACAGTATGGTATCCTCACTACAGAGCCTTCAGCCGGTTTCACTGTACAAGAGTCATCAGAAGGATGCATGCCAACAGACGTCTTCTGTTTAAATAGTGCTCAAAATTTATGTGACAGTGTGCCAATTTTAAAAGTGCTGGAACATCAAACAAGTTAAAACCACTAGTAAACAGACATGCTTAACTTCGAATGGGGGCTACTGAGGTAGATAACCACAGTGACAAATAAGGACATTGCATAGTGATCTGTCATCTAAGGTACGTAGCACATAAAAATCATAGCAAAGGCCACATTTAGCAAATCAGCACGCAAATCTATTACAGTGTTCTGCTTGCCACATTCAGCATTCCTAACCTTCAGCACATGAACTTTCAATACCACAATAAAATGTGCTATATAGAGGATACTTAGGTAAATATCACAATGGCTGGTAAGGGGATTCTATAAAGATGTGCCATCCAACACGTGCGGCATGTACATTTTGCAACATATCCCACATTCAGCACACAAATCCATTATAGTGTGCCACTTGTCACATTCAGCATACTTAACATTCAACACATTAACATTTATTACAGTAATGTAGTAATTTATCACGTGTCCACATTTGTATATGTAATTGCACATTCAATTCCATTAAGAATTCCATTTTACACTTATCAGTTGTGAAACTAATGTGAAAATCACCCAAGGAACCTGCAAACCTCTGAATAAAGCTGAAATAAACAAAGACAATTAATGATGGACAATTGTTTAAACTTCTGACTTCTCATGATAAATACATCACTTCTGACAAGAGTATTATGTACTGTACTGTTGGTAAGTATTCAGATCTGGTGTTCAAACCTGGAGGATGTAAGCCACCCATCCGGGCAATCTAAATTCTTTCTCTTCTGAGCAAGAATGACTCCAGATCACCACCCCTCCTACTGAACACCACTCTTTCTATGCCACAGAACTAATTTATTTATTTAGTTTTTGCTGACCGGGTAAGTGCATTAGACAAATTCTGCCTATTTTCAAGCACGACCTGGAGTAGAGGAATACAGATGAATGCCAACTGACCTTGAACCAGATTAAGCTGTTGGTGGTATTTTTAGTGGATGGGGGGAAATTTGGCCAGGGCACCCAGGAAATTTCCCTACTCTCCTGTAGGGGAACCTTTTGGCTGTCGAGATGGCCTCTTGGAGAGAGTTGCTGGACTGACAGGAAGCTGTGGAGATAGGAGAGCGAGCCTCTACTCCTACTCTCATCATGCAAGAGGCTGAAGATTCTGTGCAAAAAGTTACGGATTTAGAGGGTGACATGAGTGACATTTTTCTTTCTGCAGAAGATTTATCTTTGATT
Source organism: Neoceratodus forsteri (assembly GCA_016271365.2). Classification (NCBI taxonomy): domain Eukaryota; kingdom Metazoa; phylum Chordata; order Ceratodontiformes; family Ceratodontidae; genus Neoceratodus; species Neoceratodus forsteri. The sequence continues at coordinate 50,556,169 of CM028129.1, read as the reverse complement.
GATAAAGATATGGTTGTTGCAACTAACAAGATAAAACCCTCCTGTTTGGAGACCGATGGAAATTTTGTTACAGCCTGCCTAGTGGCTCCCGATGCACTCCCAGAGCAGCGGGGGAATTATGAGAATGCAAACTTGTGCGTTCAGAGGGCGGAGATACCTGTCAAGCCTTTGGAAGGTGCTGTCATTTCAGAGCACAGGCCGGAGCTGGGTGAGTTGGCTACTAAGTTTAAAACTTCTCCACAACTTGGTCTAGGGGCTGACAGTTCTAGCACAATGAGTGTGTGCCAGCAGCCCCGTTGGTTTTCCACAGAAAAAACTTTGCGGACTACTTTGAGGGCTGGCATTCAGAACACCGAGGCAGGTGTGTGCTGAAAGTCCAATGTAAAAGACTCACTTCCCCCTGCTGGCGGAATCCAGCCCGAGGGTGACAGCCACGTAGCAGGCGTTAGCTCACAGACTTAGAAGAATGTGCAGTCAGCTGTTGCCGTTCAGGATTCTTCAACGCTAATGAGTGACTCTGGCTTTGTTTTTCGGTTTCCCACTAAATCTTCTGTTAGCGATCACTCTGAATCTAAAAACAGTAGAATAATATATCAGACTAGCCCAGAAGTTTAAACTGGGGCTACTACTTTTTCTTTTGCTTCTAAAAATGGGGACAAGTCTTCCTTTAAAACCTTTTGTGGACATTCTTCGGAGAAGTCTATGGCGCCTCTGGGGCAATGTCAAGCAACTAAAACACACACACCTTTACAGCCTACAGCCCCGTTGTTGTTGTCATTTTCTGCAGGTGATACCTGGACTCCCCAAAAGGCTTTGCAAGGTGCAGGGTGGCTAAAAACCTCAAAAGGGAACTGGCTTCCTGACCCTGATTAGGATTTTGCCTTAAATCTTTCTCAGGTAACCCCTGAATGGAAACCAAATGATACCAAGATTACGGATATCAGTTTGTTGCCTCAGACAAAGGATATAAAGAACAATATTGCAGATAAGGATAGTTCTGCTTCTAAGGCCCAGGTGGGTTCAGGTTTGTTGGCTTCCTCCGATGGGAAAACACCTATAGAGGGAGAAGCTTCTAGTGGAAATAATACAGAGACACATGAATCCATTTCTGTCCAGAAACCTTTATTATCTGACCTGTTTTCCAAAATCAAAAAAGAAGCTGCACCCAGGCGGAATGCCATGCGTATTCACTACAAGGGAGGCTTAGAAGACAAGCCAGACTGGGCCTATGTTGGACAGACATTACTAAAGGAATCTTTGCATTTTTCCCCCAGAGAAGTATTTGCCTTGATTAATATATCTGGGGAGGACAATTATGACGTTAGTTTTAGAACTGCATATGCCTTGGAACTGTTTTGGGAGCATTATGCACAAGTCAAATTTTCACCAACATGGGCCCCCTTTTTGATTATACCTTTGACTAAACCATTGGTTAAATTTTTAATGGTCATGTTTCAAAATGAGGAGGTCCATGTGGATGATATCACATTTTGGTTGTCTCAGAAATGTGAAATTTTGAGTAGCCCTGAAGCACTTTTAGACTCTGGATCCTTTTGGACAGGAGGATGGAAATATAAGGTTAAGCTGAGGGTTAATGATACAGGAATGGAGTATATCCCCCAATTCCTTTATGTTAGGAAGAGATAGAGGAGTTTGTTGTTATGCAGGGCAGCCTAGGGCGTGTTATAAGTGTGGATCCAAAACTCATTTATCCAGCACTTGTGACCAAGTGATAACTGTGGAGAAATAGAGCACATAGCAATGCAGTGTGCCAATCTTACTAGGTGTGATTTATGTGAAGATTGTGGCCACATTTTTGGTGAGTGTCCCAGGCTGCGTAGAACAAAGCCTCTTGTGCTAGCCCAGAGCTACTTATACAGCAAGCACAAGACTTGCTCTCTGCTAAAGCTGATGTATCCCACCCCCCCTTCCTCCCCCAGACCCTCCTCCCTGTTCTGTAACTTTACAGGAAGAAGAGTATGATTTGAATACCCCCCCTCATCTTTTTCTGATTCTGAGCACCAAACAAAGCAAGTTCCTAATAATGGAAAATCTATCAGTAATCCTCTTTTAACTCCTGTCTGTTATGAAGAGCTAAGCACCCCAGGGTGCAATTTGGCCAACAGTACTGCCTTGCAACCTGTGGCTAGGAAATGCTTTTCTAGGAACAATAAGCAGAAGCCCCCAGTATTAATAAAAATGCCTGCTATAGTTGAGACTGATAATACTTATGCAGCTTTGTTCCTGCCAGACGGGGGATTCTGATATGGAACAAGGAGATTTGGATTCCCAATCAGTGGGGAGTAGCCAGCTTTCTGCAGGAATAGATCAGGGGGATTACAAAAATAAAAAGAAGAAAAAGCGAAAAAAATAAGCATGATATTCTTTTTCTTTGACAGCTTATCGGTTCTTTATCTATAGGGTCATTAAACATCCATAGTATTTTAAAGGAGGTTAAACTGCAGGCTGTTTTTTCATTTATTCATAGAAATCGTTATGATACTTTTTTTCTACAAGAAACATGGATGTGTTCCAGAGAGCAGCTGATGTTATTTAAAAGAGACTGGATTTGGGGACCATCCTATTGGTCTTTTGGTCAAGATTGTGCAGATGGGGTGGGCATTCTTTTTGGATCCTGTAATTTTTCTTTGGTTAAATTAGTGAACCTAATTCCAGGTCACCTGTTTTTCTTAGATGGGAAATGGAAGTCACTGGCTTACTGTTTTGTTAATGTATATGGGCCTCAGACTAAGGCAGACAGGGTGTCTCTTTTGAAACCAGTTCAACCATATCTGGTCTCCTCATATACCAATTTTTAGGAGGAGATTTTAATTGTGACATAGTTAGGGAACAGATTGGTGGGGGGGGAAGAAAATTTATTGTGACTCCAATATGTTAACAGCAGTAATTAAAACAGTAGGTCTTGTAGATTGTAGTATATACAATACAGGTCCTCGCTTTACATACACTAGGGGTATTTATAGGGCCACTATTGATCATTTCTTTCTTTCTCGGAATTTGCCAAAGGGTCATTTTTGTATTATTCCTATTGAATTTTCTAACCACTTATTATTAAAATTCACCATTCCTGTTATGAGTCTTAAAAATAAAGTCAAAAGTAGATGGAAATTGAATAGTTCCCTGCTTACATCACCTAAAGTTCGGAAGGGTATCGCAGCTTTATTATCAGCTAGGCTGTCAGTGTTATGTTTATATGATGACCCTGGGGACTGGTGGGTGGCTACTAAGTTGGATTTAAAACAATGGTTTAGTAATTATAGTAAGTGTCTAGGGAACAATAAGTTTTTGAAATATATTTCACTTCGGAAACAGTTACAACACCAGAACACTATTTCATATTTCACTAAATATGATTATTCATCACAAATAAGTAAATTGAAAAAGGACATGCTAACCTACCAGTATAATAGAGCTTCCACAATACATGCAATGCTTTCTAGTGGTACGCAGAAGTCACCTATAGGAGACCCATATAAGGCCTGTAAAAAGATTTATGATGCTATGACACTTGAGTATTTGCAGGATTCAGGTGGTAATAGGATAGAAGACATTTCAGATATAGAGGGCCTAATTAAAAGTTACAATTTCTCCTTGGTAGCTATGGAGGTTCCCTCCAAGGGAAAAATTGCAGAATACTTAAGTAGTATTGAAGTTCCAGTATATCCCAATAAAGCTCTGTTATTGCTTAAAAATATAACTTTGGCTGAAGTTATGGATGCAATTAAAGCTCTTAAATCTGGCACTTCACCAGGCTTAGATGGCTTGCCCAATCAATTTTATAAAGTTTTTATTACAGAACTTTCTGGTTTTCTGCAAACCATTTATTTGTTCTTTTTTGAACATAATAATGTTCTTAAATATTTTTCTGAAGGTTTATTGATTTATTTATATAAAACTGGGAATAGAGCTGACATTACAAATTGGTGACCGATTATTTTGTTAAATTCCGATTATAAAATTCTGGCCCATATTCTTAACTCTAGACTTAAAAATTATGCGTCATTTGTGCTTTCAGCACAGCTGTTTTGTGGTATTCCTGGAAAGAAAATACAAGATGTTCTTATTGTAATTAGAGATTTAATTGAAACTCTATTATGCAGGGCTCCAAAGAGTGTATACTATCAATAGACCAAGAGAAAGCATTTGATCATGTTGATAGGTCCTATCTTTTTTCTGTCCTCCCAAATATGGGGTACCTGTGTTAACAATCAGGAACATACAGTTGTTATATGCCCATCTGTTTGTAAAGGTTTTATTGAGAGGTCAAATAACGAAAGTTTTTTTTTATTTCTACAAGAGTCAGGCAGGGTTGTACCCTAAGCCCTTTATTATATCTTTTTTCTATTGATCCCTTACTACAATGTCTGGCTGATATTACCAGATGGAATGGATTACCAGGGTGGTGCAAACTTGCTAACCTCTCTGTGCAGGCCTATGCAGATGACATCTGTGGTTTCTTCTCGCATTATAATCACATTCCCCATTATTTGAAGGAACTGCAGAAGCATGATGATGTATCTAATTCAAAACTTAATATTTCTAAATGTAAGGGGTTAATGATAGGCCCTTCGGGTATTCCCTCATGTCAAATATCCGGGATTAATCTCACTAAAAAAACAATAACTATTTTGGGTATTATTTATGGAGCAACTATTTTGCCCCTAGATAATTGGGAATTAGCTCTGTCTAAAGGTCATAATAAGGTTAAAAGATGACAATTTTGAAAGCTATAAAAATTAAAGAGAATTCAAATATTGAAACACTTTATTGTCCCTCAGTTGCAATATGTGGCATATATTTTTCCTCTTCCTACCTATCTAGAAACAACTATGTATGGGATGTTTTTTCAGATGCTTTAGGGGAACCGGCTAAATCCAGTTAAGCGTTGCTATACCTATCTAGGTAAGGAACAAGGGGGACTGGGTATGGTTGAACCAGTGTTTTTTTTTCATTCTTTGTTTATTTACCATACTGTTTGGTATGGTATTTCTAGTGTAACAGCTGGTGTTATGGGCCTGGTAAAGCATGTGCTCGAGCGTTACTTAGCTGCATGGCATGAGATAGCACCGAAGCTGCATACGAGGTTACAGTTGCCTGAATATTTTCGATCAGTTGCTCAGAAGTTATTTAGATGGAAAATTTCATGATCCTGTATTTTGCGTAGCAATAGGAAAGAATTCTATAATCAGTTATTATCCCAGTTATACCCTACTGAGCCAAGTTTTAAAGATTGTCCTCCTGTTCTTAATATGCAAGTTTTGAAGCAGCTAACTAACAAACGAGTGCCTGCTACAATGTGGGAAGTATTATGGCTTACTGTATATGGTAGGCTAAATGTTAGGGGAAATGCCAAGCATAAAAACCTGGCAGAAAGGAATTGCCCATATACAGCATGTATTAATTTAGAGGAAACTATGAATCATATTTTGATTGTTCTTATTGTTCAAAATCACTCTGGCCTTTTCTTAAAACTAAATGGTGAATGGATAGGTTATTGGCTTTAAATTATGACACTTTGGTGTTGGGTTTCCTTCCTAGGGAGAAGGCTGATTTACATCTGGAAACATATTTTTTTTTATGTTGTTTGCGTTTTTATTTATGGCAAGCCCGATGTCAGTGGGTGCTTTCTCAGAGAATGATGCCTTATTCAGTGTATAGTTATTTAGTAGCACAGGCAATGAATTCCGTGTATCATTCTGATTTATTGCATTACCCAGGTGATAAGGTTTACCGGTGGTGGAAAGGCTTTCACATCTTTGTAAAATATAAGTAAAATTTTTTTTGTGTGTTTACAGTATGAAGAAAGAAGGGAAATAAGTTTCATTTGTTTATGGTTTTTGTTATGATTTCATTCTTGTATGTATTACTGTATGTGAATTTCAATAAAAAAAACTACTATTTTCGAGAAGTGCCATGGGATCTTTAACATCCACCTGAACTACCACCAGAATAGGCAGATGGGATATCGATTTAATGTCTCATCTGAAAGACTTCTGATGTCCTGGCCTCAGAGGTGAGTGTGCTACCTGCTGAGCCACTGACGCTGCACCTGCTGAGCCACTGAGTTAAAACTGTGCCCAATCCTTTTTGCCTGAAGGCCTATATGCTCAGCCAGAGCATTGGTCCTGTCACTCTTTATGATGCCCCTCAAATTTTCACCCTCTCTTATTTTGAAACAGCAAGATGTTTTACCAAAATAAAATGCCCCACACTCACATAGGGCAAGGTATACAATATTTTACATATCACAGTTAATAAAACACCTAACAGCATAAACCTTGCTAGCATTAATGGAAGTAAAACTGACTGTGAGCAATAATACCTTGCAAAATTCATTAAGAACTATGGTGGAAAATGGTTAGCCTGAATATAGACAGACATTGAAACCCTCCTCATGTCCTCTTTTACTTGTACATTTGTAAAAAGTAAACAGCATTACTTTAAAATTCACTATGGCTGCTTGAGCAGATTCTGTAGGATTGGAGGTGTAAAAAGCTTCTGACATAACAATGCAAACATGACCAAAGGGCCTGTACACACAATTGGTGCAGCAGAAACCCACTTCTACTGTAGCTGACAGAGAAAAGTCTCTTCTTATTTGCTAACTCAGGTTTAAAGATGTGATACTTTATTTTAAAGACATATTTCTCAATTTGAATAAAAATATATTTTCTTTTCAAGTTTAGTGCTGTGCATCATGATAGATGATGTTTGACTCCCAAGTTTTAATTGCTGGTAATTTAGTAGTTTTTAAAATGGCCACCAAAACAGAACCAGGGCCAACGTTTTCTGGCCCTTGTCACAACTTTCTGGGAGAAACAGTAGCTCCTCTTGTCTGAGTGATACCTAAATACTTCTGTAAGGGCGTATTGTTTTTTGTTTAAAGGCATTTCCCAGTAGATAAGGAAACAAGGCAGACCAGCTTTGAAAGGCCCTTCAATGAAAAAGATATGAACCATTATAGAAGGGTTTAAGAAGTATGAAGCAGACAAAGGGAACCATCATTTCACCCAGGAAAAAGTGTTGAGGGCCAGGAAATATTGGCCCTGGTTCTGTACTGGTGACCATTTTGAAACTCAATAAATTACCATGTTAATGAAACTGAGGTGCATCTTCTTGCATGTTGCACTGCACCTTACGTTAAATTATGACTGGATCCTCCTACCTATTATTTCTCCAGTTCTCTGGATGGAAGAAGGGCATCCTGGATCCCTTCAACCTGTTCGCTGTCACGTTTAGAGCAAAAGTGTTCAGCAGATTCTCCCATTTAAATAAATCCTACTGTGCGATGGGAGTGGGGGAGTGTGGAGTGAGGCTTACTTTCAGGGCTGACCCAGTATAATTTCTATTCAGAGAGTTAAATAGTTGGTGGCTATTGTACACCAACTGAGGTGCCCAGAACTTTAAAGCATTTAAGAAACTTTACATACTCTGCAAATTGTTGCAAAGTGAGATTAATTGATGTGGTCACTGCAAAAGTAACCCTCAACTGGTGAAAGGCAAACAGTTCTGGTTAGGGGTAGAAAGACAATCCCACAAACAGAGAGAGAGAAAAAGAATACAGCTCAGTTTGATGGCCCAGAGTATGGGGAGTACAGGACTTTGTTTCTGAGTGATTTACAGTCAAGGCTCTTAGAACTGTGTAATTCCATGAGTGCAGAATTTTGAGCAGGGTACTCATTATGCCACAAAATGCCTGTGGCATAGCAAAACGGATTGTCCATTGTTAATTTCCATTTGAATGTTCTATTTTTCCATTGTACTTGGCTCCCTTCCCTTCCATGTTTGTCCTGAAGGCCCTCCTCAATGCTGAGCATGTGGTGTCATTAATAACATCACATCATATTTCAGCCAATGGCTAGATTGCATTCTACCAAAAATATAAATAATTCATGCTAAGCAGTGAGCAAACACCACTGCAGGAACATCAAAGCCCTACTGCAGAAATAAGAACTGAAGGGGATGGAGAACTAGGGCTCCTGATTACAGTTGCTTGAATAATCCATTGTCATTTCCTGATATACCCAGATTTCCCAGTTTGTAGCCAGAGTGGATAATATGGATAATTTATTTTTCATTTCTTCATTTATTTGTTAAATGGGTGGGTACATTTATCACAGGAATTGTTTTCAGTTATGCCCCAGCCATAAAAATGGCAGAAACAAAGTAAAACAAAATCAAGTACAAAATATACAGGGTACAGTAAGCAGTTATGATTCATTAAAGGACACCTAAACCATCTCTTTGCACATTTTTTAATGACTCCATAGGCGTGTAAAGGAGAGGCTGTTGTATACATGTATACTGAAACAGCATTTATTAAAGTAGGATAAATGCAGTTTCATAGCATTTGAAAAGTGTAAATAAAGACTCTCCTGATTCAAAACTCCTGCTCTGAAAACCCTAAAATGACTGCCTTGATGATGTCAATGAAGAGAGAGATGTTTGGCTCTTTATATGTATACTAGCTGTCCTAACCATATTCAAATGCAAATAATTTTTAAATGGAAAATGATAGAATGGTACTGTCAGCAAGAAAGCTGTTCAGCACAAAAATATCTACAAAATGAGTGATGTTTCATTTATAGCTACCTTTGATTTACTTTTTGTTAGAATTAGCAAAAAAACAGCATAAAATATATTTTTGT